>OZ017775.1:22438061-23134695 GCA_963969385.1 Philonicus albiceps
TATAAAAATGTATAAAAGCGAATTTGTGTGCATATTCAACAAATTTTGATTTTTGAACAGACTGCATGAGCTGACTGATTGATGACTTTGAATCTTTTGCTACTTGTAAAGATCGAACCATGTAATTACGTCGCCTCGCCAACATATGGTATATCTAGTTCATGATATTGAGAAGCTTGCCAAAATTTCTGTTGAGCTTTCATTTTTAAATTTAAATATCTTAAATGACCGACGTCTTCAGGTAATCACGTGCTCCAACTAGTTCTATTTGCGAATATTACAAGGCAGGAAATAGTCCTCAGAAAACAGTGTCTAAATGTAGATTTGTCGGTTTTATATTGTGCGATAATTAAAACCTAGTGAATAATTTTGATTTATTAAAGGTAACAATGATGCAGTTCGTCGCAGGTTTTCTTTTTGCGTAGCGCAATTCGACTAGATTATTTAATTAAGTATTATAAAATAATGTTTTCCATTGAATTACGTGTAGTTATTGAAACATGGCTGCAATTTTAAAACTTGGGGTCATATTCCTCACACATCCCGACAAATTTTGAAATTCAAATAATTCAAAACTTATAACCTCAAAGGCACCTAGTCTATTTAGATTTTATAATAAACAGAGTATAAATAACTTCAAACAACTTCTAGGGTAAGAAAAAAATTCTTAAATTTTAAACCAGAGACAATATTTAAATATCTTATCTAAATTCTGTTTAAGCGTGTCATGAAACAAAAACAATCTGCGAAAATTTGGAGGCTGAAAAAAAAAGAATTTGTTTATGTAGGCGTTAAAATAATGCTTGTTTGCTGTTTTTTTTTTTTTTTTTTTTTTACAAAAAATAAACGTTTGCACCTCTCACTGAAATCAAATATGTAATAATTTTTATTTAGAGAGAAATAAGCATTTCACGGAAGTTAAGTAAATCATTTTTAAGAGCTTGCAATTACTCTTTTTTAATTCAACAAATAAATATTTCTCTCCGGCCGATATTTTTGTAAGCAGCATCTCAGAATTTCACGTGATTTTCATCACGTTAATTTATTTTCATATTCTACAAAAAAAAAAAATATAACTAAATTCAAGTGAGATATTCTCATTTCTGAGAGGAATTTAAAATAAAAAATTCTGAGAAAACAAAGGCTTCGCAAAAAGTTTTGCACGAGTCTCAGAAAATTTAGTCGGTAACAGACTTCGGTTCTATAAGCGTTAAAACCGGTGTTCCGCTGGATCCTTTTTTTCAACTTATGTGATTTAGTTTCAATTAGACTGCACTCAGAACTCAGTTCAAAACAATTAGATGGAAGTGTAGCTATCTTTTTTGTGGTTTTAAAACACCACGTAAATAAGGATTTTTTTTTAACATATCTGTGATATTTGTTTATATTTGGTGAGATTTTTCGAAACAAATAGAAATAAAATATTTTAAGAATTAATTTTTATCTAAATATAATTTAAATTGAATTGAAAGAAACCGTAAATAGTCGCAAAATAGTATCAAATACAAATTAAAAAACAACAATGATAATAATAAAAGATTTTGTTTTGTTTTTTCAAATTGAGGTCAACCAAAACCAAAGCATTTAACAGAAACAACTTGATAATCTTTTTTTATTTCATTTGAGCTATTAATGTTGGAAATGTAGTTCTAATAGTTGGGAAAATCAGTTAACAAAACTCGTAAAATAAAGTTAAAAGTAAAAGTGTATTGAACTGAACAGAAAATTGAAATAAATAAATATAAACTGAATAGATTAGATAAATTTTGACTTAATAATACATAACAAGTTCACACTTTCAAGGTTAAAATTAAAAGCAACAAGAAAAACTAATAAGCAATAAAACTGCATCTCACCTATCTCTAATATCCTCTATTACGACTATTTATAAATTATAAAACAAACAACTTGCTGAATAAATCATTCACAAGTGATTTTTGCCATAAACCGGCTTGCATTCGAATATTACTTGGTATAATTTCGGGGGGAAAAACCCTCCAAATTATTTCTCAGAGTAATACTGAACATCAACTTAACAACCTGCTGGCAAGTGGCAGTTGAAAACGCGGAATAAAACGCGAAGTCAATATTTGCCACATTTCACTCCACCTGACTTCGGTTAACAAGGTCGAATTACAATTTTGCTAAAAAGTCATGAAGAAAATGGAAAGCATTAACAGCGACTGAAAAATTTGCAAATTATGCTCATTTAGAGGAAGTGTCTTGTGACGAATTTTTATCGCCATAAGAGCCGTACTCAGATAGTCTGGCGGACACACCTCCAACTTACCTGAGCACCTGGAATTTTATTGAAAAAGGCTTTCGAACCGGCCACGCCACTCGACCGTGACGGAGGTCATTTAAGGTGTTGCAGGGAAATTGATTTATTGCGAAGATAGAGTGATCGATAGAATAATTAAGTATCACCTAGACAAAGACAATCGTTGCGTATTTTATCTTGGCTCTTATATGACTAAGTCTGCTCGTTTACCCTGAGTATTAGAACTAGAAAATGCAGGCAGTATTTCTGCGCAGAAAACTGTGTTGTTTATAATTTGTCCGGAAGAAAATTATGCGTTTTCCGCTGGGTAGGAATTGTGCTATTTGATGATAATTACTAGTTTCCTTTTGTAAACTTCAAGAAAAATAAGTTTTTCTTGCAGACTAACTCTTTATGCTTTCAATTTACATAAAATAGGTTCTTGAGGCTTTTGGAATCGCTGATTTTGTTTTTTTTTTTAATTTTTGATAGATCCAAATTTTGTTCTCTAAATGTCAATTTCAAAAGCAATAAGGGTATCCTTTACCGTCATGCGATTACTCACACAATATACATGAAATGTATACTCAGTTGGCGTAATAGCTAACAACTGAAAACAAAAAATTTTAAAAACATTCCTAAAATTATCTTCAAAACTTCGAAATATGTTTTTCTTTCTCTTAAACTGAAAGACTGTTGCAATTTACATTCTTAGAAGAAAATATCGCAATTAATAATTGAAGCGTTCTTACTGGACGATATCAATATTTTTTATTTTTTTTTTTTTAATTTTATCACTTTAGAAAATAGTTTCCAACTGGTCGCCACTTAATATCTCGTATCTTATCAGTGGCAAAAACACTCGACTCAGGTGCGACGATTACCTTGCGAAGTAGAGCAGCGTATCGTATAATCGTAAAACAATATAAAATCTGAGAAAAATATTTTGCCTACACTCTCTCCACCTGATTTTCAAGTGTGCAGAGATAATTAATTTGCTTATTTTATTTAATTATCACGTCCGCGCTACAATACCGCAGTTTAGTACGGGGGGAGTCATTGTCCGGATTTGTGCGACATCCCGGGATAAGGTCAAGGGGTTAAATTGGCTTATTGTGCACCTCTATTCGCCCGCGCATTGTTTGCTGATTGGATTAATTCATTCAATTTATCGGTCTTTAAGTATGCACCTTGAATGAAAGAATACTGCCGCTAATTGGGCAACTGACAAACGTTATTTTCTTGAAATTTAACTTGTTATTTCAGTTTTTGAAATGTGTTAGTAGTATTTTTAAATTTTTATAAATGACGTAAGTATCTATCTTCGTACATGGCTACCAACTTTTAAATTCAGTCAAACGTTTTTTTTTTAAGTGTTTACACTTTTACGAAAGTAAAATTTACAATCCGTCTAGACTGTGCTTGGGTATAATTTGTGTTGCCTGTATTTTATAAAACTTGAACGATTTCAGTCCAATCATTTCACGGTCATTTAAGCAGGTCAATACACTTCATTGCAACTGATTCATTCAAAGCGTTGCTCAGCAATTTTCGAATTTATTTTCAATTAAATGGCTGAACCAAATACAAAATATTATCGCACCACTTTATTCCACTTCCGTAGACAACGTCGCAATTTTATTTCATTTACCCTATTTAATATTTAAATTACATCACTCGGCAAGATCAAATTACACAGTTTATTAAAATTCATCAAATTAAATTTTTCCCACGAATTGTAAAAGTACCTTTTCAGTAGATATATTTTTTTCGAACAGAACAAAATCCCGGGAAATTGCGCACACCCCAGAAAAACATTTGAAAAAAGCTTTTCTTAGCGCTTTTATTGAATAAGATGTGATTCATACACAAAAAAATATGTTGTCGCATGTGACGTTGTTTACGATGATCTTTGGAATTAGATCTTGGAACGCCAAAGATTTTTTCGTTGGCATTTAACAATAAGTGCCGTACGGAGGCGGATAGTGAAGATATTGCGGTGCAATTTTTTACCATAAAATTATTTTAAAGTTTGAAAAGTGAACCATGTTCTGCACAACTCATTTAAAAAAGAAACTTAATATTCATTTAAACGGTTGATAGTGAATAATAGTAAAAGTGGGTACAAATTTACAATTTTAATCATTTCGTAAATTAAGATATTTTTTCTTAATATTTAGTTTTTAGAGCTCGAAGAAAATTGGTCTAATAAATTGTCGTATAAATTTCTTTTTTATGAAAGGAATGGACCTTGCATGAACGAATGATAAGCCTAAAATGTCGAAGTTTACGTTTAAACAAATAAAATAAGAATTTAGTTTTGTTGTGGTCAGACATCTCAGTGATCTTCACTTTGATAATTGCACGTGATCATTCCTAGTCTGATAGAGTAGAAAATTTATATTCAATCTTCAAAAACGTGCCTTCATTAAATGCATGAGATGTTTCAATGTCGTTGGAATTTTAAATATCTCTTTCGGTGACAATTTTGCATATTTAAATTGATCCAAAATTATACCTAAACTTTGCAGACAGTCGTTATTTATGTCTGGATAGTGTGCACCTTTCAAAAATTGAAACTCGTTTGTACCACAAACAATATATTCCTGCTCAAACGATGATCTAAGTTTTAAATATTTTCTTTTTAATAAATAAATTTAAATTTAGATATACATAACTATCTGCCTCTTAATTTTAAACCGCTCATAGCTGTTTTAATTATATTATTTGTCTTGTTTCTTCCATCAGAAAACTGTTTTAAAAATTTTTTTATTTTCTGTCTTCGTGTTTTTTCTTTTCAACCTTATTAAAAACAAACTATTTCTTTTTCTTAGCGCGAAATTATGGAAATATTTAAATTTCGCAATATTGTGCGGTTTTAAGTAGGTCACTTATTGTTGCCCCTATAAATCGAATAAAATGAAGCAAAATAAGAAAATTTCGTAACTTCAACCTTAATCAGATTTGCTATGCAGCTGCAATCTCAATAAATAGTTTAAATGACGTCGAGTATAATCGCTGGTTCGAATGTACAATTAACACATATAATTCATCAATATCAGACAGCTTGATTTACTGGTGTTATGCATTAATTTAATTGTTTGATTAAATTAGGATTCTAATATAAAATAATCGGCCATAAGATATATACATATAACTAGAACTTTTAGGGTATACTTTAACAAAGCGAATCACTTAGCGTTACAGTGTTGTGTCTAATCTAGTTATGGTCTCACAATTTTTTGAATATAGTGCGGAATAAGGGACATAGAACTTCCATAATTGAGAAATTATATACAATATAACTTCGATTGTATTTTCTTTATTAATTTCAAAAATAATTTTATTTCTTACAGCTAAAGATTTTCATTTGAATAAAACTATACAAAAGTTCTGCACAAACAACAACGTAGAACATTTTCACGAAAGTAAATAATTACTAAAAAGTTTAGCAAGAACATCAAAAATGCAACGTTGGTTCTTCTTGGACGATAAAGCTAAGCTGGACGAGGAAGCATCACCGGTGACTTCCTTACGTTCGAAGAAGCCTGTTGCGGAATATCCTTCAGGCTGTCGGAAATGGACGTTCAATCTTATTATGAACCATGACATGCTGCCAAATGAGGTTGTTGCTGTTACTGGTGCCACTGGTAATTTGGGCAATTGGCGGCCGGGCCACTGTCTTCTGATGAAACGTGAAGAAGGTAAGTTTTAACGTAGATACTTTTTTTATGTACATATATTCTGTTTCCTTGTACCTTATATAATTTGGGTCTATGTACTCAAACTGTCCAACTATTCTTCCCTCACAAAATATATGCCCACAATTTAAATTTATTCTGAAATCAATAGCTGAATGTGTACAGCTAAATAAGTGTTCTTTGCGACAGTTTGGTAAGGAAGAAATCTAAAAGATATGAGGTACAGCTGTATTGCGGGCAATATTTTTTGTAAGAATTGTTTTTTTTTTATAAAAGACGAAAGGAGACTTAATGTGCTAAGTTTATACTTTTACCTATATAAAATCTTTAAAAATTTTAAAAAATTACTGCGAACTGTGATTATTAAGCAAATAAGCTACATGCAACTATAATTTGTTTACCTTAACACCTCCTAGTCTATTTGTTTAACAGCTCTCTTCAGATATTTTAAAGCGAGGTCGACCGGGGTGCACGTGTTTTATTGAAATCACTTTTTCTATTGTTATCGCTGAATAACGTGCTTAAATGCCAGATATGTAGTGCTTCAGCTCGAATATCAGCTAAAAGCTAATAAGAAAACATTACCAGCTGGGATTGCTCTAAAATTATTGGGGATATTCCGAATGATAACTTTAATTATTGTTTTTAATTCTATTTTCAAAATTCTAAGCAGCTTCTCGCAATTTTATCACTTCATTTTTGTTCTACCACGAGCAGATCGCGTGAGTCCCGAGGATTGGCGTAGGTTGTCCGTTATCGGAATTTACGCGACTTTTATACGCATCGTTCATTTTTTAGAAGTATTTTTAGTTCTGTACCAAAAAGAGCCGTAATTTGACAACAGCTGATTGCAGTGTCTAGAGCAGATTGATTACTTGAGGTTATCAAAACCAGGTTTTTCTGCTTCGTTGGTCCCGTATAAGTTTCTTCTTGAAAAAATATATAGCGACATAAGGCGAATATAGATAGTCATGTTACAATATTTTCACAGTGCGTTTCACGTGCTGCAAAGCTTTATATCTGAATCCATTTTTTCTTCTATATACACATAAAACAGTTGAGGTCGTTCGTTCTCGCGTCGCAAAAATTTTACAAGCAGCTGCATTGCGAATGATAAGATTTTTCTGTGCCTATGTCTCGTTCGGGGACGAAGTCTAAAGCTATTTTATCATCATATTATTTTATGCTTCAAAGAACAGCGCGAGCGACCCGTTGTTAAAGAGATTGTGGTTTTATTGTTACACCTTTAACTGTCAAGAAATAATCGCAAAATTGGGGATTTTCTGTATTTGCTTAATCTTACTTTATCAAAGTAATTTTTAAACATGTTTCTAAGTAAAAATATTACTTTAGCCAGATAATCTTATTTCGATAAAAGAAAATGTTTGCCGCAATTTGGGAGAACATTTAAGATATTCTTTAAATATAGTACAAGCAACATTCTCATCTTATGTACTCAGGATTTAATAAACCGCTCCTATTGAAGCTTATTTGCTGCAGTCATGCAGAAACAGCACATGCCTGCTTTTGTTGGGAAATTTATAAATAGCTAAATTCTTTTGTTCAAGAAAAATAATAATCAAATATCATGCCCCACTTTACTTTTGTTCGCTTGTTTATCGTTTTACATGTGAGCCACGAAATGCTTTTTAATCCTGTTTTTATACTTCAGATAACTCATGACAATAGAATTAAAAGACACCTTTCAAGCCTATGAAAACATGTGATAACTAAGTTATATTTCAATTGGATCTATTGTGGATTTATGAGCACTTTACTTTTTTCTTAATGAGATTTACTGTTATTGTTGTAAACAGACTTTGCTTTTAGACTTCTGCTAAATGTGTAAGTGAGGGAATGTGATTCCTTGTAAATAGCTGTTTTATAATCTTTAACCTGAATGTCCTTCATATTTCACATTTGCATTTATTCAGTTAGAAGTGGATTAATTTATATTAGCTCTTGACCAACTAGCACAAATTTCAGAAGTAACGCTCTAGTGTTCCCTTTTTCATAAGTATGAAGAGTTTCGATTAATTTAAATCAACTGTTTTTTTCCCATCCTAATTTGCAGCAGTATCAGTCAGGATTTATTAAGCAAATGTCTGAATGAGTCGTTAATTTATTAGCTTTATTGGATCTAATGAGGAGTGATGGGGTGCAAATTGTCTGTTCAAATGATGATTTTATAATGACCCCTGACCTTAGCCTACAATTTAATTTTGCTCTCAAATAGTAAATTCATTTTTAGAGGACGCAAATTAATTTAAGAGTTATTTTCTGATATGAGGTTATTCTTGTAGCTTACCAGAGTCATCTACTCGATCAGCTTATAATAACTGCTATCTAACACGCAGAATATTTCGCTATAAACACTTCGAAGTGTCTTATGTTTTTAAAAACATAAATGAGAGAGACCACACACGCTCTTCTCAGAATCTAAGAAATTAAAAATTGGCAAGCTAACTTCGCGTGGCAGACACTGTTTACTTATTTTATTGGTGTAGTAGACAAGCAAAAATTTTTTTCGAAAGTTGTAGACGGAAGGTCAATTGGTTATTAACACAAACTTCTTACACCTAGCTGAGGGTTGCTAATATCTTCAGCAAAGACTACATTAAAGCAAGATTTGTATTGATTCTTTTAGAAATGCTGTAAATTCGCAAAAATCTTCCAACAGCCTAATTAACAAACAACGCTACCTCAAAGTTTATTCCACTTGATTAAACTGAATTTAAATTGTCCACAGAATGTTGTACTAGTCAGCTCAATATCATGCGCAAAATAATTCGGTGATGATTGTGAGGCACGAGAAAAGTAAAAAACACGTGCACTAAAATTCATAGAACCCCTGCAAGGTTGCTGTGCCAAATGCGAGGTTATAGCAGCGCTATTTTTAGCGTCAAGAAATATTTCTGCGAGCTTAGAAATTTGCTTGGGTCAAAAATCTGCAATTTACCTGTTGTCCGCGTAAGTTGATGAAAATTACTGCTCTTCGGTTCTATTTCCCAAGTGTTTATCCAAAAAATGTACTTTAATGAAGTGACGCTATTCCGTATCTTTGGATCTGCAAACACACTTAATGATTTTTTCTATGTTGACTATTTAACAAAACCAATTTTTAATTCAATCCCCTTCAAACAACCTTTGAACGTTTGGTTGTTTTAAACTTCAAAAAGCATTTTTGCTTTATCATGCAAGTGTAACTTGTCTCAAAACACGAAAACTTGTTTCGTTTTAAATTACTCTTGCTATTTTATTTTATATTAAAGCTGGCTTATGTAGTCCAAATCCCGAACATGGAATTATGGATATTTTATTTATTTATTTTTTTTTTTTTTATAATTAGCAAAACACGTGTATGTACCTAAAATGTGACAATATTTACAGGCATCAATGTTTTTTATAAAAAATTTTAAATGAGTATTTTTTTAATTCTGCAAAATTCTGAAAGCTAAAATAGGAAAAAAATACAAGTTGGAAATTTGCTGACAACCACGCATTTTGCTTGGTTCAAAGTTTTGCCATTGGGATTTTTTAAATTTAAAATACTCTTTTAATATTCAGATTTGTTCCAATCATCATCCTACATTTCCCAATTAATTTTAAACCTTAATCTTGAGTCTTTCAGTTTACATTTGTGTTAAAGTAAATATCAAATAGTCCATTTATAATATGAAATAATTAATTCTACTTGTTTTCTTTGATTTTTTTTTTGTTTTTTGTAAAACTACTTCGACTTAATCCCTTCCAAACTATTGTTCATCAAAGTCATTTGTAATCAAAAAAGAGAAAATGAAAGCCCATTTTCCCTTTTTATACTTAAATAGCCTTCTTTTATTCCAGATTCGAACAACTGGGTAGTTTCCGTTGCTATACCTCGCGACAGAGAAATCCACTATCGTTACCTCGTTTGTGCAGTAGATCCAACTACTGAAAATGTTATCGTAAGACGTTGGGAAACTCATTTGGCACCTAGAGCTATCCCAGAACTTGGAGATACGTCCGAATCTCACGATATATTTGGCGATGTTGACGGTGTTATTAAGATTGATCGTGGCTGGCTCACATGCGAAAGTATCATACAATTTAAATTCTTTAGTTCGCCTTTCATTTGGAAGCAGCGAATGAAAAATCGTTTGCTTTATGTGAAGGTTGGTACTCAGATCAATAGTGGCTAAATAAAGACATAAAACGAAGGTAAATAAAATGTTGAAAAAAACTTTTATCCTTGTTTTTTAGGTTACTCCCATGAACCTTCGTATACACTGTGATACACAATATGCTCAAGCACCACTTGAAGACTCCTTATCAAATGATACTCGAGAAAATGGTGTTGAGCAACCAACATTCTGCTTTGCAGAAGTAGCCACTCTTAAGTACGATGACAGCGTTATTCAGGCACAGTCGCAGTTCGGTACACCCTGTGGTGCAGATGATCTTATCATTTTTCACATAACCGTTCCTGATCCTGAAAATGTCGCTTACTTAATTGATTTGTATGCATATAGCTCAAAAGCTGCAAAGGAGGAACCTCCCTACCACTTGGGCTATCATTATATTTTGCCCAATGTTCTTAAGCGATCTGAAGGGAATCTCGAAGTGCCCATCACTTGCGCAACTAAGCATCGGCCACTTGGCATGATGCAAATGGGATACTTATGGGTATGCTATCTTTCTTCGCTATTGTGATAGTTTTACTTGAAATTAGTTACTAAATAAGTCCAACTGAAGAGTTTGACTACATCATAACATTTATAATTAATCTGTTACCTGTCTTCTATGTAAAATTAACATCCATAAGCAATTAAGTTAAATATTACGTTGCAAATTTCAGGTGAAACCATTCCAAAACTGCAATTTTGATACGAGGGTATCCTACTCACGATATTGGAACAATAAATGGACTGGCTTAGATGTTGGCCATCGAGGCTCGGGTACAAGTTTTAAAGCAAGAGATACCGTCATTCGCGAAAATACCATCGCATCTCTGAAGAATGCTGCAGCCCATGGTGCAGATATGCTTGAATTTGATGTCCAGTTAAGCAAGGACCTTGTCCCTGTTCTTTACCATGACTTCCATGTCTACGTCTCATTGAAATCAAAGAAAAAAATAATGGACGTTAATGATTTTCTCGAACTTCCAATGCGGGAACTTACTCTTGAACAGCTGAAGAACTTTAAGGTATTTATCTATTCCCCTTTTCAATAACCACCTTTTCGACAACAGGAGCATTCAATCTCAGGTTTATCATGTGATTGAAGGTCGAACTGGTGAAACGAGAAATTTCCAAAATGAGGATATGGACGAGCATCAGCCATTCCCCCAGCTTGCCGACGTGCTAGACGCGATTGATCCACACATAGGCTTCAACATCGAAGTGAAATGGTCACAACTTCTTTTAGACGGCACCATGGAGTCCGAACATACTGTGGACAGGAATCTATACGTAGATTGCATTTTAGATGTTGTTCTACGAAAGGCTGCTGGACGACGAATCGTCTTCTCTTGCTTTGATTCTGACATTTGTACAATGTTGAGATACAAACAGAACATCTATCCAGTCATGTTCCTTACTCTTGGCGTGACCACTAGGTACCCTAAGTATCAAGATCCAAGATGCAATTCAATTGAAAGAGCTGTTTGCAATGCAAGGGCCATGGAACTGCTAGGAATCGTTGCCCACACAGAAGATTTACTCAGGGATCCAACTCAAGTGAGTAATGCTGATATTTTATGGGTATTTAGTTTAGTTTCTAGTTTAATGGTCATATTATACAATTTAGAAGATAACAACCACATGTTTTTCAAGTTCAAGACGTGTGACCTGCCTAAGAGTGATATCTCTTACG
The DNA here is from genome assembly GCA_963969385.1 of Philonicus albiceps. NCBI lineage: Eukaryota > Metazoa > Arthropoda > Insecta > Diptera > Asilidae > Philonicus > Philonicus albiceps. The sequence continues at coordinate 22,449,876 of OZ017775.1, forward strand.
GCAAAGTTACTGAGATTAGATCTGTTTTTGCTGAATACGTAATAAATTATTTATTTTAAATTTTGTACGAGGAAGCTAAATAATTATGTTAAATAATAAATTGATATTGTGAGGTCGAAAAAAAATACAGAAATGAATGATAACTTGAAGATCGGAGTTAGAAAAAATCCTAATTTAATAAGATTACAAATTTGTGACGCAATATCTGAATTGAAATACAATTATTAAATTGTTTACTCACGAAGAAGAAAATATAAATAATTTTACTCTTGGTGGCTAGTAAAAATATGTCTTACTTTGATTTTGTAGGTAAATTTAGCGACTAATCAAGGCCTAATTGTCTTCTGTTGGGGTGACGATAACAATAGCAAGGATACCATCAAAATGCTTAAGGGAATGGGGTTGCATGCTATCATCTATGATAAGATGGACGTTTTGACCACCAAAGAAGTTAAGGTAAGAGAACTTCCCACTATTTCTCCGTTAATTGTAATACTACAAAAAGCCTGTTAAACAAATGCTACCAAAAAAACGTTTATTTTTCTCTAAATAGCCGTTTATACCTCTACATCTAAACCAATAAAACTTTTTTCTAATTTTGCTGCAAGGCGTGCGGTTAGTCAGTAATATTTTGATATAATCCTTTTTTCATTTTTATTCACTAGTCTGTTTTACAATTTATTCATTTTGAAACCATAAAATGTAGTTAAAGTCTTAACTGATTTTCTTCATTAAAGGTTTGCAGTCGTGTTGTCACACTACAAATTATAATTTCATAAATCTAAAATATCCCTTTGGTTTCGTTATTTTCTTTTTCAAAAATTGGCCAAAGTGAAATAGTTTGTAGAAAACCAACATTCACAAGAAAAATTTATCGTACTCTATTTGTTACAATTCGGATAATTCATTTCCACATGTTCTATTGAATGTGATGTAATTTTTAAGCGGCTATTTTGCTTTCAGTACTCTTGTAGAATTTTAGAGTTCAAAGCAAATATTTATTCAGAAATATCCTCTGCTGAAAATTGGTTGCGTTCTCTCATTTCCAATAATAATTTATCATTTATTTGTGTCGTTTCCCTATTATCTTTATTGCGAGCTTGTCGATTTCCAAAAAAATTACATTGCAATTTAAATCCTTGTCTTTATAATCAGTCACCAAAAGTGAATTAATTTCGAAGTGCTTGCAATTCAAGGTGAATGACTCTCAGTTTGCTGATTCATAATCGCTAAATTTATACTGCAACTATAACTGTGCTTTCAAAATATACAAAAGTACATATAAATGAAACTTTCATTAAAAATTAGATAATTTTGTACAACAGATTAAACAACAATTTGATGTATAATCAGTGTGTAGGGCTTGTGTAGATGTGCCTATAAAACAGAATCAGTTCACGCATAACAAAATTTTTAATTTCAGAAAAAATAAAAACTACAGAAATAAGAAACTTGCAAAACTTTAATATGCGTGATCTATACAACGCAGAGTCTTTTGCTTTTAAAATGGACATGCACATTTTTTAAAAACAAGTTTTTAAAATGTCGAAAACATCTAGCTTTTCGCGCATGTCTTTCAAAATAATTAGTGCCTATAATATTTGTTTTTAATAAAAACACTTATTTTTATTTTATTTTCTGCTATATAGGAAAGTGTCTTCTTAGTGCAAGCAAAAGAGAATCAGAGTGAATTATTCAAACTGCAATGCTTGGAGTTGGGAAGAAGATGGCCAGAGGAGCCTGAACAGCTCGTAATGGGTGAGAACGAGAAGGTCCTGGAACTAGAAGCTAATCGGCAGCAGCATATTATGTCAACTGCGACATCAATCACTTCATTGCTGGAACAGGCGGACTAAAATAGCATCAATAGCATAAAATGTCGAAACTTCCCTTCTTAGAAATAGAATTTTGCTTATTTTTGTGTTTGGTAATACATTTTCACATTTTTATACTTTATTCGTATCAATTCCCAACAATATTTTGTATTTTCCTTAATGCATTGTCGTATAAAATGTTTAACAAATTAATAAATGTTTGTGTCCTGTTGTCTAGTATAAAATCAAAACATTAATGCAACTTACGTCTTCATCTCTTTTGAGCTAATTTTAGTAGATGATCACTACTTAAACGCAATTTTCATTATTTTAAGAAAATTGTAACACACATACGCTAAAAACAGAAAATATGCAACAAGTTTTTGAAGTAAAATTAAATGAAGTATTTGCATAAATTATGTTTTGTTGAAAAAAAAATGATTTTTGTGACGTAATTATATACATATATTTTTTAAAAGACAATAAACGATACTTGAATGATACATTCGTGGTGTTTTTATTTTTAGGAATATTTGCTTAGCTGAACAAAATTTTATTGGCTACCTTTCCTTAAAAATTATTACAGAAGAGTCTTGAAAACATACCAAAAATAGCTTAAAGCAAAGAACTTGGTAGCAGATTGCAAACGGATAGAATTTGGTAGAAGGGACTCTTTTCAATGACGAAAGTACAATTTAAAAAAAAATCTGTTTCTTGATTAATTACATTTTATAGTTATTAAAATACATTACACATAATATAAATAATACAAACAATACAATTAAGCTCAATAGCGTACTTCCATAATATTGGACCCCTTTCTCCTCAAGTTCATCATATTTGAAATCTTCATTTTCTCTGTCCTTTGTGGGTTTCTAGCATTGTCTCGATGAATTTTGTATACTTTTTTATGTTTGTGTAAACAACAGGAAAATCTCGTAGTCTGCATCCGAACCTAAAGGAAGATATTCCATAAAGGGAGTCGTTACATACCAATGCTCCTCCATTATCGTCGTAGCAAGATCTGGCTTGACCATCAGGTACACCTGAAATTAATAAAATATTAAAGTTATCGTCGTATTTTCTTTCACACTAAACCTGCGCAGATGTGAACATTGGAAATTGCATAATTTTGTTCGGCGTATTTGGCTATGCATTCATCCTTCGGCATAATATAAACATTTCAATTCTGAAGTTCATTGGAAACTTTATCATTCTAGATAAAAAAGGGTATTAATTAATATTAAGTTATGAAACTATTCAACTTACTATTGACCCCCATCCACTAATAGTACATTGAGTTCCTTCTGGGAACTCTGTTGTGGTCAGGTTAAGGCTTTTTATGGTTACTTTGCTTAAAGGAAGTGGATTATTCAAAATTATAAGGGCCAGGTTGTGGCGTTTTGTAATAAATTCAAATCCTGGATGGAAAAATATGCGTTCTGATTTTCTTATTAATTCATTGCCGATCATTTTGGTGCGGTAAACTGCCCCGGCAACAATTGTAAGTGCATGTTTAATTAATAAATAATTACCGCTAGTTAATATACAAAAATTAAGTATTATAAAATCTTACCTCCGAAAGGGTCAAGTGAGGACAAATGTTCAGAAATCAAATTCAATAAATTAATGCAATGCATACGCTTTATCAAGCAAACAATGCGCTGCAGTAATTTAATGTACTTTCGTCTATTATAACACCCTCGTAGATGTGGTGACCATAAGCAGTACTTTCCTTTTCCGTTGTCCGAATAGAAACATTGTAATAAAATTAAATTCTAAACAAAATTAGCTTAGGCATAGTTTAAAGTCTTACAATATACGAAATTGCATCTTTCTTCGCATACTCAAACTCTGATTTCTTGAGTATTGCAGCAGTCGCTAATTCTTTCATCACAATAACAAAATTCTCCCCCATTGTAAATTTTACCAATTTTGTCATAACATTGCTAATTTATCTTTGGTTTTTGTTCTACGGCTTTTAGATAATTAATGTTTTCGGAAAAAAGCTCATAGGAAGCAAAAATGATAACTCGTTACAAATCGAAAAACATTGATTGCTATAAAAATAACTTTTTTCTTTTTGATGTTGTTCAAATTAGTGGTAATCTAGTTAGTTTCAATTATTTTAATTAAAGAAGATCGGTATAATGAATTGATCCTTCACGTAGAAAGGAGGAGAAAAGGGGAAAATAAATTTAAAAAGTTTCTTTTTGCGGTTATACGACAAACGATTTTAAAATGGTTTCAAATAAATATTTCCTCAAAGCGTAACTTGATTTTGTGTCCATTTATTTATTTATTTCGCTTAATACAAGCTACATAGATAAATAACAAAAAAACCTAAATTAACCTACTATGACTAGATCAGGGGGGCATAGGGACTGAATGGTTAATTCAAATAAATAGGCAAGCTTAAGGGAGGTTTTGCTAAAATGGAAATCGAAGCCGGCAAAGTTGTTGACCATCCGCAGCATTCTGACAAAAAGTTCGAATTGATCATAGTTAGTATGATGATTTTCAAGGCGAAATGTAGAGAAAGATCTAACGTTACGAGGGTTAGTGTTAAGGGATATGTTGCGAAGAAGGTCAGGGCAATCTACTGAACCGGGACATAGGGCGAGGTACTGGAGGTTGATTAGTTTTAGGCGATTTTCCTAAGGGGGAAAATTAAAATAGTCTGTCCAAGAGATCTGTCGCGCGCTGGGCAGATTTAATCCAGTTAATGAGTGTGGATTGCGAGGGTGACCAGACCTGATTGGCATGCTCAAGAAGTGGTCTGACAAAGAAGATGAAGAGTGACTTGGTGACATAAGGGTTAGAGAATTCCTTAGACCAACGTTTAACAGAATTGGCCTAATTGATTGACCTATGTATGTGGGAACGGAAGTTGAGCTTACTATCGCATATGATACCGAGATCACGAAGGGAAGTAACAGAAGGAATGGGTTCGCCAGACAGGACATTGAATCTGGGAGAATAGGAGGTGCGCTTACGGGAAAAGGTGATCGTTTGGCATTTCGAAATATTGAGGTCAAGAAAGTTTTTCGTGCATCAGGTATAAAAGTTGTTTAGGTCGTATTGAAGGAGAGACGAATCGTCGGCATAAAATAGAATTTCAGAATATACAGAGATATATTTCTTCTCTTGAGTTGGACAAAATTTAAATAATTAGTGCTTTTTGTTTTTGTTGCAATAAACCAGCTCTTTTCATTCTATGCATTTTCGAAGTTAAAAACTGAAAACTCACACTGGCTGCTTGCGACCTTTGGTGCTTCACGCAACTACAAAAAAAGCCATCACATTTCCGCAAAAATAAGAAATGAATCTTTGATATTTGAATATTAATTAATTAGAAATTAATAAATCATTAGGTTTTAACGATTTCTTTTATATCTCCTAAAATAACGGTCACTTTTGCAAAATTCAAATTGTGAGTGGACCGGAATCAGTATGCCTCCCAAACAAGTCCAAGGACAGGTCGTCGGTTTTAAGTGGTTCGCCTTGAAGCCGAAGCCGGTTGCATCCGGTTGAATGTTTACGCCACCACGTGGACGCATCGAACACAACACAACCGCCGAGAGCGGGGAGCGCAGCTGAGGCATCCGCGAGAGCAAAGCGAAAAATGAGCGAAATAAACGGACGCAGCTGTGAAAGTTTGACAACGTAAACGTCAAAACATCACTGTACACATATCATCGGGATGAGTGCTTACGCCAAGACGGGAAGTTTTTATAAATTTTTTTCCTAATTATTGGCCAGTTTGTGCATAAATTAAGTAAAAAGTTTATCCGTCGATCTTCTAGAAGTGTGGGGATGTGATTGCGGCGTAACCTTGACGCGTTTTTTTTACTCGTTTTTAAGTTCTTGGCCGTGTTCGTGTGTCGAGTGAAAACAGCGAGAAAAAAATTTCGGAATCAATATGCCGAGTTTGATCTAGTTTGGCGGAATAGTGCTAATTTTTATTATTTATTCGAATTTATCTCTTGTAGTTATTTTCATGATGTTGCTTGGCAGCATCCGTGCAAAAAGTGATTTCTTGGTTATCGCCTGTCTCGCTGTTTTGCATGCTGGAACTCTTAGTGCGCCATTCGTGGGGGCCGATCGGAGTGTTCTGGGGCTGCCTCACGGACTGCAGTCCCAACAAAATATACCCGCCCAGCCCTGCGACAGGAGCAGGAAGGTCTTCACGGAGCCCGTTGGGGAGTTCTCGGACGGACCTGCTGGAGTCAATTACACCCAAGATTCCCACTGCGAGTGGCTGATTAAGGCGAAAAACGACAGCCAATTTATCACGCTAACATTCCACAGTATGGGAACTGAGTGCTCCTACGACTACGTCTACGTCTATGACGGCGACTCATTCAACTCGACTCTCTTGGGCAGCTTCAGTGGAAAGACGGAGCCCCAGAGGCTCGTGGCGAAGTCAGGGAGTGTTAGTTTTTATATTTTCATATCCCTCACAATTGTCAGAATATTTTAGGAATAAAACTCCACTTTCAGATGCTCATCCTCTTGTATAGCGACACCAACTACGTCTTAGACGGCTTTAAAGCGTCTTACTTCATCTCAAATTGCCTCAACAATTGCAACAATCACGGCAAATGCGTCGGCCACCAGTGTGTCTGTCATGGGGAATGGATGGGGCCCGATTGCGACGACGAGGCCTGTCCGGATAAATGCGGCGAGGACACCAACCGGGGAAAATGTGTGAAGGGGATGTGCAAATGTAACAAGGTAAACATTGGCCCAAAATCGATGATTGTCTCTATTTACATTTAATTTGTAAATTAGGGATACAGCGGACGTTTATGTAACTTACATGTGAATCCTGAAGGAGGCCACTGGAGGTGGCTAGCGACAGATATGGAGGGCATGACTCGCCGAGCTGCACACACTGCCATTTATTTAGAGGAGCAGGACTCACTTTATGTCTTCGGTGGATATGACCTTAATCAAGTCATTGATTCGTTGCAGGTAGTCTTAACAAAGAAATCAACTTTCTATTCCATCAACAGATTAGAATCACAAATAGCATTTGATATTATTTAAATAAATAGGTAAATAGAGAAAAGGTTAAAGTGTGGAGAGAAGAATTATTGTTTTACTATTATTGAAATGCAAGATTAACTTTCACGTCTTAATAAATCCCCATTTTTCTAGTCCTAGAATATCTGCTTAGGATAAAATAAATTAAGCCCGCGTTTTAAGTTCGTTCAATTAGCCCATGATATTTCTTTAAGACAGAAAGTAGAGTAAAATAAATGTTAGACCTCCATTAAGAATCAACATAGAGCTTCAATTTTACTGTATTATTTATTTTTTTTCCAAGGTTTACCGCTTCAAAAAGAGCCGCTGGGAGGATGAATGGGGTATACCATTGCAAAACAGAAACTCTTACTACTCACAGAAAATTGATAATACGTTGCTAAAAGCAGTTCTATCAAACGATGATGAAGAGGCGAGAAGGTGGGGCCTAAAGAAGGATATCTCCTTTCTTACTAACATTTTGTATACGCTCGCCGAATCGAATTTATCAACGAGAAAACAAAGATCCCCAGTGAATATGACAAATGAAGAAATTGCTGATATTCTTGATGATATTTTGGAGGACGTGACTGATACCCGTCGTCCTCAGGGAAGGTATGGACATGCAGCTGAGAAGGTTCCCGGTAAGTTATTTCTATTTTGGTTTTTCTTGAAAATATTTAGAAAATAAAATGTTTTATGCTATATAATTTGTGGTTTGCTAAGTGTTTTAAATTTGTCCGCTTTGTTCCACTTTACACTGCAAGCGAGAGAATATTATTAGGGTTTTTGAGGAAAATTTAGAGAAAAATTATGTAAACAAATTCTATAACTTTGGTAGTGCTTCTAAAAAAGAAATTAGATTAAAAAAATAAATATTGATTACTGTACTTTGCAAAATATTGCTAAACGACATATTCCATTACTCTACAGGTGGTTTTGTAATATTTGGAGGGAAGTTGAGTGACGGCAATTTTTCAAACGAATTGTGGTTGTACAATATAACGGAAAGCGGAGGACAATGGATGCTAAGGGCTATAAATTCTACTATAGAGGCGCCTGCCTTGGCCAGACACACTTTAACTCTAGCCGGTGACTATCTGTACGTTTTTGGCGGTAGCCTACCCACTGGAGAGTTTTCATCAAGGTTAGTCTAAAGAGTCCCAAATCCAAAATATTTCTCCCTAAAGCAAAAATATATTATATTTTTCCTTAAATTTACAGTATTTTTCGAATAAAACTGTGCTCCGATGAAAACGAGGAGCAATGGGAAGAAGTACAAATTCGCGGTGGTAAACCGTTGGATGTTCGCCTTGTGGCGCACTCGACTGTTTACTACCCGTACACAAATTCCCTAATCGTGTATGGTGGCATCATGACCAGCGTAGCACGGTTTTCTAAACTATCAGATCGTATTTTTGCATTTCAACTTGATAAATTACATTGGACTGAAATTTTATACCCGCGTACCGCCCTCAGGGACACAAACATTCCAAGAGAAAGAGCTTTTCATTCGGCAACGATAGCCGGAAATTATATGATAATTTTTGGAGGATATACCCATCGTCACAACAAGGAGGAAATTTGCTATGATAATCAAATGTATTTGTATCATCTCGGGTGCCATACTTGGATTAATCAAGAGGTCCCAACGGGGGTTTTTCAGTACCCAAAAAAGCAGGGTGTTTTTGCTCATGCTGCCACTGTCCGCTTGAATAATACTTTGCTTATTGTTGGAGGTTATCACGGGAATGTTAATGCGGATCTCTTCGCCTACGAATTACCTCAGATATTTAGGGTTAAGGACCTTAATCACTATAATCCTGAAGAGGCCTGCCGATTTCACACCACTCACGCTGCATGTTTACTAGATCCTGAGTGTGGCTGGTGCTCGGCAGATAGCAGTTGCTACGGGCGGACAATTGGTGCTAATTGTACGACAAATTTACAAACAACACGATGCCCTGGAATTTGTCCGTCTTTGGGCGATTGCCACTCTTGTCTAGTCCACGGAACCGCTTGGTCGTACTACTCAAAATCCCATTCAATTGCCAGTAAACTGGGTTTGAATCAGTGCACTTGGTGCGTACAAAATGCTCGTTGTCATCATAAAGATAATAATTATGGGGTTTGCGGGGAGGATACTCCATCTCACATTCCAGGATGGTGGGGCGCTAAGGGAACAGAGGTCCTATCACCGCAACAGTGCACTGATAAGGATCGTCGACCGGGTTTAACTTATATAAAATATCACTATCCAGTGAATTGGACTATGCCCGATGTTGTATCCATTGTAAACGCTACAATGGTGGATTTTGCGTCGCCAACACCGACGACACATACAGAACATGGATTTAGTGGAGAGATGATTGCAAGACTTTTAGGTTTTGTACGACCTCCAAAAAATTGGGAAACATCAGGTGAAATGCTTCACATATGTGCAAGCTACTCAAATTCAATATTGAGATCAAGTACAAAAGATTCATTGGAACAAACTGAGATAATTGCGAATATGTCAACACAGCAATCGAATTGTGATTTTGTTGAATGGCCTAGTCTTACAGAAAAGTTTGTTGTAGACTTTCAAGCAAGAAGAAAGATCGGTGTAGGCAGCTTTAATAATCAGTTCCAGAAAAGCAAAATGGAATTGCAACATTACAGTCACGGTAATTGGAAGGCATTTACTTTTGAATACTTAGAACCATTTTCAAAAGGACTATGTTCGCAGTATACAAACTGTCTTCATTGCTTAACAGACTCATCTTGTGGATGGTGTGAGCTTACTAACAATTGTCTTTCTCGATCGATCAACGAAACCTTAGAATGTTCTGATGACGCTGCTTGGAAATATCTCACCATACAGCCAGCTCAATGCACTAATTGTTCTAATTACATTGCCTGCGATCAGTGCATTGGGACAGGCATGTGCGAATGGTGGCCAGAGGATGCTAGATGTGCTCGAATAGGAAAATCTAAAAACGGCGTAAGATCCTTAGAGAATTGCCCAACTCCCTGCAGATTTAGGGAATCATGCACTGAATGTTTAAATGAGAATGGAAGGTGCGTTTGGTGCGAAGCAACGTCTCAATGCTTCAGTTTTTCAGTCTACACTAGCGAGTATCAGTTCGGAATTTGTCGGGAATGGATCGATCAAACAATTCCTCTATTATCCAGCTCGCATCATGATAACGAAAATCAACTTAGCCCAGCAAGGGTTCAACAGTGCAAGTCATGTTCCCAGCACAGGAATTGCTCATCATGTCTCAAAACTCTGAATTGCGGGTGGTGTTTTGATCGGGATAATCCAATTGAGGGGATTTGTATGAGAGGGGATTTTAATAGGTCAATTCATGATTGCGGTGCTGCATTGAACACAACTTCAGAAGAAGCCGAGTGGGCTTATGCCCAATGCCCCGATGTGGACGAGTGTGGTTTAGGCCTCCACGATTGCCACAAAGAAGCCAAATGTACAAATACTCATGGGTCGTATAATTGCCACTGCCGTCGTGGTTATATTGGGGATGGAAGGGTTTCTTGCATTCGAACTTGTTATGAATCTTGTGTCCATGGCCACTGTTCAGGCTCTCCAGATTATGTTTGCAAATGTGATCTAGGTTGGACAGGAGCTGATTGCTCCATAAATTGTGGTTGCCACAATCATTCAACATGTTTGGAGAGAGTCGGAAAATGTGATGAATGCCAGAACTGGACGGAAGGCGAAACATGCGATAGATGCCGTCCTGGAAGTTTTGGTAACGCCCGATCTGAGGAAGGTTGCAAACCATGCGAATGTAATGGACATGGAAATCAGGACTTAGGAATATGCGACGTGCAAACAGGTGAATGCTTTTGTAAAGATAACACAGGTGGATTAAAATGTGAAGTATGCAACAAGCAGTACTATGGTGACCCTCGAGAAGGTGGACAATGCTATTTTCAATGCGAATCAAGAGGAATGCTTACCGAAGTTGGACGACAAGGAATAGGTTCCTTTCAGTCTTACAGAAATCCTTGGGGAGGTCCTGAAGGCGGCCCTGAAGTTCGAGAATGCTTATGGCTGATATCACCACATACAACTGGCTCAACTTTTCAAGATTCCCTTATTCAACTTGATATAGAATGGCCGGATTTGAATGTACCTTGCGACCAAAATGCGGTATATATATACGACAGCCTTCCAGATCTCATAGGTAACACTCAGCAAAGTCAGCTTTTAGCTGTTATCTGCAATCCACTATCAGCTAGTCGAACAATTGCAGCTCGGTCTGGACAATTAACAGTCCACTACAAGCAAGGAGGACAAGGTTCTGGGTTTAATGCTCTATACACAGTCCGGAATTGCCACGCTGGTACCTGCCTGCCCCCGCATATCTGCAATGAGCAAGATAAATGCGTCTGTCCAGCGGGATTTGTTGGCCCTAAATGTGAGCTTGAAATATGTCCGAAGAATTGCAGTGCGAAATTCCAGCAGGGTTTCTGTGACAAGAGTTACGGACGCTGTATTTGTAATACTGGATTTGGAGGTTCTGATTGTGCCACAAATATCAGTGCATACCATTTAGTCGTTACTGAATTATTTAATACAGCTTTACTTAGCGAATCATTTAAACATTTAAGAAAAACTATCCCTCGATTTGGTCACTCTATAAACGCTGATAAGAGGGGATCATTATGGATGTTTGGAGGATATTCCCTGTCTAATGGACCTTTAAATGATATAAGACAATTTGATACGAAAAACGGTACTTGGATGCAAGTTACTGTTGAATCAACGCCAGATACAAAAATGCCACAAGGAAGATATTTTCATGCTGCTGCAATATCTACGTCTAGACAATCGATCTTTATTAATGGTGGACTTACAAGTCTTGGAAAAAATCAACCGAATGATATTCTTGGAGATTTTTGGCAATTTTCAATACAAAATCAGCGCTGGGATGAAATATCAGTTGCCGAGACAGTCAAACCACCTCCTCTAGCGGGACATACCATAACTCTGGTAAAATCCATTGATCATGAATCTTTGGTTGTAATAGGTGGATTTTCTACAAATATGACTAACCAACTCCAACTGTGGGAGTATAATCTTGAGGCGAATAAATGGGAAAAACTTCTAGCTTCAGGTGTACGAATGCCGGAATTATATGGCCATAGTACGGTGTTCCATTCACCATCTCAGGTGCTTTATGTTTTTGGAGGATATTCGCAAGTCGCTCAGAAAACTTTATATGCCTTAAACTTGCAGAGAATGACTTGGACTGAATTGCCTGTATTTACAGATCTAAATAGGCCTGAAAGTATTCTACCTCGACAACGATTTTTCCATTCAGCTGTTACCACCGATAATTACATGATCATTTACGGAGGACGAACTGATCCCTTTAATGCATCTGATGCCTTTATAGCGTATGTTTACGATTGTAACCAGTGGGTACGATTAACTGAGGATGTTACAATCGTTGGATCGCTCCCTGATCACACCTATGCTGAAGCAATGACTATGGATCCAGAAAATAAGGCTATTTATATAGCTGGAGGATGGGATGGAAGTTCGCAAAGTAGGGTTACAAAAATTATTTTGCCTGAAGATATTTGCCAGTTGTGGGGCTCGGGGAAGTATCTTTGTCGCCACTATATGGGCTGCAGTTTCTGCTCAGTCACATACTTCGAAGATACTTCCTCATTCTGCTTCTCGAACGGATACTCTGATGCTTGTGAAGGGCACAATGGATCTCTAGCTTATAACCGTGGTGCATCTTGCGACGACACTTGGATATCTCGTAGATCTTGCGAATCTTTTGAAACATGCTCATCTTGCCTTGCATCTTGGCCATCGCATACAGAAACTGCTCCTGTCTGCCAATGGTGCGATGGATGTGGAATAGAAGGACGTTGTGTTCCAACCGGAGTTGAATGCGACAAGGAAAGTACTTGGTGCCCCAAACAGACGAGCGTTGGTGTTCTGTCCCAATGTCCACAACCTCAGTGCCATACTCTAAACTGCGATGCCTGTTTAACTACCGAAAACTGCCAATGGGCAGTTAACGACGTTGGAATCACTGAATGTATCACTAAAGATTTAATTGAAAGGAATGAGTATAAAGTAATTGGAGCATGTCCTACAAAATGCCATACCTTCACAAACTGCACCAGTTGCCTGGAGATTGAAGATAAAAATCCGAAACACTGCAAGTGGTCTAGTTCTTTAAATGCATGCATATCGCCGGACTACCTTCCACTTTATTGTGCTGGAGGTGTCTGTGGTCTGGTTTTGGATCAGGACGAGGCGGAACACTGTCCTGAACCATGTCATGCGTACACCCAATGCTTTACGTGCCTTAGACACGCACATTGTGGTTGGTGCGCCAGAAATAGCATAGATGGGGACGGAGTATGCACTGAGGGTTCTTTAGAGAGTTTTTCCGAATATCCAGCTAGCTCTACATGCGACATTATTTATGCAAATCGAAAAAATGCAACGAATCTGGCGCTAAATGAAACATTTTCTTGGAATTATGTACGATGTCCACCAGAAAATGAGTGCGAGAATAACCATCACAATTGTAATCCTAAGTCAGAACGGTGTGTGGATATGGAAAAAGGGTGAGTACACATTTTATTTATTTATATATATTAGACAATATTACAACTCCAATTTTAAGACCGATTTGTTTGCGGACTTGTATCTACTATGAAATTTAAAAACTCAATTCCAGGACACTAAATGTATAATAGTTTCATTTTTAGTTATTGATTCTATACCTTAGCCCGCTCGAAAAATGTGTCTTTATACCAGAAATTAGTTTCTACATTAAATTGAGCTCAACAAAAGCAAGTACTGAATTAAGTAGTCAGCTACATTGAATTAAATTTCCGAGTACAGATTTTTTGTTTGCTGTTATGAAAAGTCAACGATTCAATATTCCTTTTCTATGTAAAACGATAGCTGATATTAAATTTAGCCCAAAAATGATACTAACTAAAATGATATTGTTTAAGGAATTATGAAAATTGATAAACGATAACGATTCCCTTATATTTTTCAAGCTATGACTGTGCTTGTGGAGACGGGTATAAGGAGGATAATAACGTTTGCTTACCAGTCTGCACGCAAGGCTGTGTCCGTGGAAATTGCATTGAGCCAAATGTTTGTAAGTGCGATTTTGGTTACGTCGGTGCCAACTGCAGCATCCAATGTCAGTGCAATGGTCATTCCGATTGTGGAGGTCCAGCGAAATTGGATGAGTGCATTAAGTGCCACAACAACACCATGGGAGCACAGTGTGAAAAGTGCAAACCCCTCTTTGTCGGAAATCCTACTAATAATGGAAAATGCATACCCTGTGAGACTTTCTGCAATGGACACTCTGATGTCTGTGTTAGCAGAGATGCTGAGCCTCCAGTTAAAAATATGACTAGAGAAAAACTGGAGAATTATTTAACTGAAGGTCCATCTGAGAATGCAATCTGCTTAAGATGTGCTAATCAAACTGCTGGGGATCAGTGCGAGGATTGCATTATTGGGCATTTTAGAGGAACTGACAATCATCAGGACGCATGTAGACCTTGTCAGTGTCACGGTCATGGTGATATCTGCGATCCGGTCACTGGAGAGAAATGCAACTGTGGAAATAACACTGAAAGTGATGCAACTTGTTCAGCCAGTTCTAGTAAAAATTCAGCACAACTTTGTTGGAAGGTGCAATGTTCAAAGTGCAGAGATTCGTATGCTGGAAATCCTACAGAAGGACATCAGTGCTATAAACAAATTACTGTTGAAAATCGAATGTGTTTCGACGCAAAGCCTATAGGTAGAAATTTTTTTGTACGATTTAACAAAACACTTACAAAATTTGTTTCATACCATTTCAGAGGAATGCAAAGTAAAACCAACCCCTCTTCGTCCTGGAACAACAGTTTTCTTCGTTATTCAACCGCGGTTCATGAACGTGGACATAAGAGTTATAATAGACGTGACCCAAGGCGAATTGGATGTATTCATGAGTCCGCAAGATGATTCTTTTATTGTTCTTACAAATCAGACAACAGGTCATCACCATATATTCTTAGATAGAAGATACAAGTGGGTAACAGAGCTCGATTCAGAATATTCAGAGCCTCTAAATATTGCTCAATCCAACTATGAATTCGATAATGTATCAATGGTTAATATTAACGATCCGAAACTTCTCTCTACCCCACATAGTTATGACTGTAAGTCGTTAGGTGGTACTGGATTTTATGTAAAAGATAAACGTGCAAAGGATTTGAGCACATACATAACATTAGACCAGTGCAATACTCTTTTAAGATTGTTTGGTCTCAAAAATAGACTTGTTCTAACTTTGCCACAGAACGCACATAATTTGAGTGCTACGCGATTTTTTATCGCCCTCAAGGCAAGCTCTGGTTCTGATCACAGTTACGGCTCAATTGTTTTTCGTCAGGATCAACTCCACATTGATTTATTTGTTTTCTTCTCAGTCTTTTTCTCCTGCTTTTTCCTATTTTTAGCAATCTGTGTGGTTGCATGGAAAGCAAAACAAGCGGCTGATTTACGTAGAGCACGTCGTCGACACGTTGTTGAAATGCTTCATATGGCAAAAAGGCCTTTTGCCTGTGTCTATATATCAATTCAATCTGAAAATGATAGCCCAGTTCAAACAAGACGACGTGGACGCTCTAAAACTTCAACACTTAGTGGAACTGATATACGACCAGTAGCTGTAGAACCGACCGCTGACAATGCGGCAGCAGTTGGAACAGTCTTTATAAGTCTTCCAGGTAAATATAAGGCACCAGTAACACTTGCTTTAGGCTCCTCGCTGATTGTAATGCCGAGGCAATATCCACTCACTGCAAGGACCTTTTTAAGAAGGCGGGGATCCCTAAATACCCTGCCACAGCAACAGCCACCCAGTAATAATTAGGTCAATTGGTTCTTTATTGTTTTTATATTAGCTATGACTAAGTTATTGTGTATTTTTTTTTATCTAGTTAAGGTTATTCGTTCTATTTATTGTTTCAGTTATTCTGCTTCAAAGTTTTGTGATGTTTTAATTTTTTTTAGTTCAAGTGATGAAAAGAGTTAAAGAATAAGAGAAAATAATGGGAATCTACACTGACTAAACTTTAATTAAATTTTAATATGTTTCAGTTGCCTTCTCGCCTTCTTGCCTTCTTATCGAATATCAAAAGTTTACCCAGCAAATTAATAATTGAATCTCGATTTTAATAGTATTCTGCAATTTAAGATATGGCACTGGATAGTATAAAATTTATTCGGGCAAGTTGCCGTGTTGACTTTAGTATAATTGTTTAGTTCCTATTCTTATTTTTCTTTTTTGACACACTAAGGTAGAAAGCAAAGAAAGGAGGAAATTTGTAAAAGGTTTTAAAATTTTTTAAAGAGCAACTCAGCATCTTTTTAATTGTGCTTCTCTCCTCCTCTGCCTTCTGTTCCTATTGTGCCACGGTCTTTATCTCTGTAATAAAACCAGCAGAAAATTTCCGCAACATTTGTATATACAGCAGAAGAACTACTCTCAAAAATATCAGGTCAGTGTAATTCCCTTGAATTGTTATTTTTTTTTTTTATTGTATTGCAAAATATGAGTCCTCTTGAGAATCTTAAAATTATAAATAATTTGCTCAAAATACATATACACGTTGCATAGCAGAATTGTATTGTATTAAAATTGTATAGAAAAAATGTTTTATTTTTTATTAAGTCGAAAAGGTTGTGTTTGTTACATTTAAGCGTTGCAAGTAAGTTTAGATCAGAACTCAGATTATGAGAGAAAAAAAATTCTATTTGGCAATTTTTAGACGAAGTATAGATTGGCAAAAAAAAATAAAATTAAAAATCTGCAATTCAGTAGGATTGTATAGAGAAAACACACACACAGCGGATTGTATAAATAGGGATGTATTAAATCGAAGGAATTGATTGGAGGATAGAATGGAACAAAAGAAATTAATTTAAGTCACTTATGACAAAATAAACACACGAAATCTCATACGAATAGCTTTTACTTATTGTTGGAAAGCA
Source organism: Philonicus albiceps (assembly GCA_963969385.1). Taxonomy (NCBI): domain Eukaryota; kingdom Metazoa; phylum Arthropoda; class Insecta; order Diptera; family Asilidae; genus Philonicus; species Philonicus albiceps. The sequence continues at coordinate 22,466,769 of OZ017775.1, forward strand.
ATGGTTTTTTTTTTATTTGATATTATTTTTATAAACAAAATATGGTTAGTTGCATGGTCTTTTTTATTAAGCGACGGTAAACTTGTTATGACTGAGTGGAAATGACAAATATTACTAGATCCTCCTCCACATGGGAACTGTGTGCAACATGCATAGGTGTACAGTATTGAAATTGTATAGTTTGTAATAAAAAAAATGTGTTATATAAAGACATGCTATATATTTAATAAACCGAAATAAAATGTGAACATGTTTTATGTATAAATAACGCTTTTAATTCAATATTTCGGTTTGTTTTTATATAAAAAAGACTTGCTTAAATTTAAGTTCTGAAAGTCATTCCTTTTTTCCAGTGTAATCCTATTTGAAACCTGAAAAAATATAAAGAAAATTGTTTAAAACTCCACTTAATAGCCTTCAAAAAAAGGTATGTATGAATTTACATTAAACTATTTATTTCTCCTTTCATTCAATTTCAATAATATAAAATAAACTGAACTATAAAAGCAACTCACCGCACTATTTCAGGGTATGTTATACCAAAAATGTTGAAACTTTTGATATAGAAATAAAAAAACGTCCATAAGTCGTAATCGTAATAATGATTAACAAGAAGCGAAAGAAACCCTATTTTAAAGAAATATGTCAATATTAAAAAATAAAAATATACATTTTTATAGACTAACCAATAAAACCTGAATGGCAAATATTAAACAACAACTGAGTGGATTTCACCCAGTAGCGCATAAATCTCTTAAATATTTTGATCTATAAATTCCTCTTGTGTAACAAGAAGCACTGCCGTAATGATAACATGGAAGTAAAGAATTAAATGAGGCAATTCTTCGAGAATATAAACAAAAATGTTCGTTACGCATTAAAAAGCATATGACTAAGTTGTACGAAAAGAAAGTGTTTACATAAAATCATAAAGCGTGTAAGCACGATAAATAACAAGGCATTTAGCAGCACGAATTAAATGTGTAAGCTAAATGATAAACCAATCTAGCGCCAGAAAGAGGCGTGTTACAACAAAATTAAGATCGGTAGAAGTTTTGCAACATCCGTCGACCTCCTAAAAAAAAAAAAAAAAAAAATAGTTAACCAATTAAATCGCGTATCGATGTGAGTGTGGGGTCCTAACAAAAAATATGAATATATGAACATATCGTTAAATACTATTTTGAGTAAATTGGCGACGAAATCGTGCGCTCTTTTGTTGATCATCTTGCGTTGGCATCCGATCGATGGCATCTAAATTTTTTTATTTATGCGACTCACGTTCACTGTCTTTTAAGCCGTGTTGAATGACGATTCGGACAAGATAAATAGCAAACGAAGGTCTCTTGACTCATATTTATCATTTTAACTTAATAGAGATAAAATTGTAAACAAATAGTCAAGCCCATAAAAAATAGAACGTAATTTTCTTGCTACTGGTTACTATCATTGTTCACTATCTTGGAAATTGGATACAGACGTAGAGCTTCAGTTAAGATATTAGTTGAACTCATGTGCTGCTTGTTGTCACATGATCATAAAAAATATACTTTTTTTTTATAATTTAAAATAGATCATAGCATCGCTGAGACTTCGCTCCCACTTATGACTGGAGTTAGGATTGACGCATAACTCGGGTGAACCTCAGCGTGCCTTAGACGTATCCAAGGTATCTAAAGTGCCTCAACAAGTGTGGCTATTTGCATTTATGCCATCTACTTTTACTCAGACTCAGAAAAGCTTTTTGAGAGCTACCTTTAGCTCTACCTGAGCTCAGGTAAACCTCCTATGGGAGTAAAGAGATCGTGGGTTTTGGTGAGAGGCGTGGGGCAAAGGGGCAGAATATACCTGTAGCTGGCTGGCTCGCTTCGATTGAAAACATTTCGAAACATTTCTCAGACCAGTAGTAGGGGCGGTGTCAGTTCATTTGCACCTCTCGTCCGTCCAGGTTTTTGCCTTGAGCATGCCAACCACGTAACCAACCCAAATCGATTCAACAAAAAAAAGTATAGAAGGCAGGGAAAGCCAAAAAAGCGTTTCGATTCTCCTCTTTTCCATTCATAAAAGAGTTCTTGTTCCACCTGACTAGATCGATTCTGGCTGACCGGAAGTCACCTGGGAAATCTTTTTATACTTGAATATTCGATAAAAGTCGCTTTTCCGTGAAAATGAGTGCCACAGTAAAGACTGTTGACGAACCCGACCGGAGCAATAATACAAATGGTGTCGCTAAATCAAACGTGACCAATTTAAGTGGTGGTGAAGTGATGACCGAAATTGAAATGAAAACCAAAAATTTGGGCAATATTAATGGGGGTGGTGAGAGTGTCGGTATTGAAATTAAAAAACCCCAACTATCGAATTGGGTTAAATTCGATGATGATGACAACAGTGATGCAGTGGTATCCAAGAAAACGACACTATCAAACTCAGAGCCACCAGATTCAACGGCTAAGGCGACGACAGCGGCCACAGCGAAACCACCGAATGTGGCCCCATCTCCACCTGTACAGGTAAGACAGAGACGGTGAGACCGATTGTTAAATAATTAGCGAGACCGAAAATGATAAGAAATTCTTTCTGAGACGACTCCTTTCCTTTTTGCCTTATTCTCTTAGCCCCTCCGCTAAAACGTCCCTACGGTGATTATTTTACCGTCCCAGTTAATTTCTGTTGTCGATGTTTCTCAGTCCTGGGGAAATTTATCGGAATTTCAAGTTGATTTGAGACTTTAATCAGAATTTTTCTGACGTCCTACAGATTGCACCCGATTTGGGGGGCTTGGGGAGAATACCATAGACTGAGAAAAATACGAAAATAAAAAATAAACACCTGGCGTGCTAATTCATTTATTGCGTTTACCCGCATGGGTCATTTCTAGAATTCCGCGAAGAGAATCGTGCATAAGGCAGAGACTCTTGATTCTTTCATTCTTTTCTTGCCTCGCACAGCATCGTTGCGGGAATATGTTTTTTAAATATGAAAAAAATAAGCAACTTTATGTTTCTAACCGAAACCAGATCTTCTAGCTTTAATCTTTTATTTTATTGCTAATTTAAATAATTATTATTTTTATAAAGCACTAAATTACTAAAAGACTTGGGTATCGTACATAAAATTAAAAAAATAGGAACATAATTAAAATTTATATTTGCGTCCGAAAAAGCCTCACTAGAACTTAGCAGACTACGTGTTTTGATTGCATGAAGCACTGTACTGGCACCACGTAAAATTTATTGAGATGTCTCTTTAAATGCGAATTATCGCGCGAGGTTTTTAAAAAAATGTTGTGGGTGTAAAGAAAGCGGTTTTTTGTTAGAAGATTAGAGTTTTAAAAAATGCATTTGACTGAGAAATAAAAAATAATATTTGCATTTTTAATGATTCGTTTCCTTTCCAAACTCGCCCACAAGTCTATTCAAATAAAACAAAATATGGCAATTTTTGTCACTTTCTAAGAAGTATTTGAAAAAATACAATGGTTCATTATCATATTCTCCCTTTTACGCTATTAGGTATTAAATAAAAACTAAATGCTATATTTGTTTGAACTAAAACATTCCCCTTTTTGATAAGTATGATGTTCGAAAATAACGTGGCGTAAATTATTTGCCATTTATGGTACTTTTCACGTATTCTTACTGATCTAAGTTTTTGCTTTTAACTCTTTGAGGCACATGATCTTAAAGAAAACCTGATACCCAGGATGCACAAATTCTTTTCTAATTATAGGAAAATAACTTTAATAACTTCAAATATGAAGCTGTATGAGCATGAGCAATTTGAACTTTTCGAGGTGGATTCAAATATATCCCACCATGCATAAAAAGCTAAGCAAAAGGTGGGACTGGTTTTAAACCACCTAATTCAAAAGAGTTAAATATAAATCTACTATAAGGATACCATGGAATCTAGAGGATATAACAATTCCTGATTACTTTTATATATTCTCTAATGAGTTTTAGGTTTTTAGGGACCTCGCGCTGGTCTACCGTGCCAGAAGCTGTATGTCTGATCATAATTTTTTCAAATATTCCGCATATTCATTCATTCCACATGTACATTAAATAAATAGCGAAATTAAGTTAATAAATAATTGCATTGGAAGAATAAGCCATAAACTCCTTGAAACGATTCAGTCTCTTGCTAATTTATGTGAAATTTTGAAAATGATACAAAATCTTAGTAAAGCATTACTCTACTCAGAATGCAAAATCAGCAGCATCACAAACCGCCGATGTATCTCCAGCAGTTCTTGCAACGGAAAGCATTCACATAAATTTAGATACAAGTTCAACAAATATTCAAAAGACAAATGCCCCGAGTACGGCGGCGGCATCTCCTCAAGAACCACCAAAGAATCCAGCAATGGCCATTAGCACACCAGCACCTATGCGCACCATAGAACTGTCCACGGGACGAATACGTGAAGGATTTGGTGAGAGTTTGTCACTTTTGAAATGTTTATCATATTTTAAAATTAATTTTTAATTCCAGCAAACGGTGATGTTATTGTTACCCTCTTACCAACAAACACTAAATGGCCTTGGATAACTCCAGCAGTTTTTCGTCCAGAACTTGTACCTGAAGAATTAATGGCGCAGGGGTTGACGGTGCGTTTTAGAATTAACATTTTATTTTATATACTTAATTTAATTTTTCATTTATTAAAATTCCCAGTTAACAGTAGAGGAATATGTGAATGCCATGGAGACCCTGGTAAACGACTATAGGTTTACAGTGTACAACATTTGCTACAAAAGGGTTCTAGTTTGTTGGATCCTATTCGCATTTTGTGTCCTTCTAGCCCTCCTTTTTTCGGGACTGCAGGGAATTGCCCTATTCTCACTTGGTGTTGGTTGGCTATTTTTGAATGCAGCAGCAATTTTCCTCTGTATGTGGATTAAGCTGCGACTAGCACGAGGTTTGGAAAAATGCCTGGCCAGAGTGAATAAGCAGCTTATTCGCCACAAAATCCTCCTTATCCTCGATGATCGAGGACGTATATCATGCCATAAAGTAAATCTCTGCTTCTTATACTTTGATCCAGCGCAGTGTGTTGCGTACTTAAACGACTACGTTGAGCGTAGTGAGCAAAATGGAACTAACATCCAAGCAGGATGGGAAGCTAAATTGGATTTGGATGTTAACGACATTGTGATACAGGGCAGTAATCCAGTTCGGCTGTCAAGGAAACAGGTGAGGGGAACTATATTTTATTTTTGCATAAAATAGTTTTAGTAAAGAGTAGCTACTGAAAATAGTTTCTGTCCTTAAAATCTCATTGATAGGCTATCGCGCAAGAAATTACCCTAAGCTACATGCAACGGTGGGGTAAAGACTTCCTAAGGAGACGGCTCGATTGGACTGTTAATGAAGCAGGGGTTCACGAGACACCACGGCATCTGATGTCTTCAGTCTGCCCTTGCCAATATATTGAGGAGATACTGAATAATAAAATTAAAATTCAGAACAAAACTTGCTGCCTTGGCATCAAAAATCCATTTAGAAAACTTTGTTGACGCTTACTGTTCGTTGTGAGAAAATCTCGTTTAAAATAGTTGACTCTATGCTCCGACTAGTGGTCACCTTCTTTTCCTAAAAACAAAGAAAAGTATTAATCGATTACCACACCCTTTCGAATCCCTAACAAAGTTTTAACCAGTTAGACTAGTCAGCTATTTTAAAATTAAATGTTTTGCAAGTTTTTAAACTTTAGCCACACAAAGCATGTTCTGTCCGAAGCAGTATAGAAGAACGATACATTCCTCTGTCCTTTCCGTCTTGTTGCAAGTTTTACGACTGTTTTACATATATATATTTTTTTTGTGTACATATAATCTATTTTTAAGGCAATATTTTAACTAGATAATAAACATTAAAAATAAATCAACAAAATCGTTAGCATCTTTGTGATTTTAAAATTAAATTTTCTTCAAGATAATGCTTTTGCTCACAAATGTTTTTTTTTTTTCTTGTAGTTAGCCTAATTTAATGTTGTTTTGCCTATATATTTTGACAGTTTGTTTATTTCTTGCTTTCGTGGTTTGCAGGAGAAAGCTGCACTTCTATACCTTCGGTATGCATCACGTTGGGGAAATGAAATAGTCCGCGGATTGGGAGATGTTTCTGTTATCGAACCAGCAAGGCATTGCGCTAATTACATATGTGCTTGCCAATATATTGAACGGCATCTATCGTGCAAACCACGAGGCAAGTCTAAATTAAACATAATTTATTGGGTGTTGGCTTCCGAACGCTATGAGAACTAATTTCTTTCATATATATTTTTTTTTCCTTTTTTATTTTCATTTTTTCAATATTTTTTTTTTGTTTGTTTTAAGAATTGGAAAAGAAATTTTATTGTTCATTCGCTACTATAATTTATTTATAGGCAATAAGTAGATAGTTTTATTGAATCTCTTACTAACAAGGGCGTTGTTTTTAACTATTATAAATCTTGTTATAAAAGCTAAAATACATTCAAAAAACAAATTTCATCACTTTTCTCAACATTTTTTATACGTTTACATTCGAAAAATGCTTAAGATTAATTTTAAACTCTCATTTCAATGTCATTCACGCATTATTGCACTTGGTAATAATAGTTATAAATATGTCACAAATATTGTAAAGGCAACATCTCAACAAATAAGATTACTTGTCTAGTAACTAATTTAGATATTCTTAATATTTACACTGGATTAAATGAATTGATTGGTCGAATTTAAAGAAACTAATCGTAGATTTTGGTATGCCTCTCGTGACTTAAAACTGAATAATGGGACACAATTAATTAAGCATTGAAAATCTATTTGATTTATAAATCGTTGGACGGGAGTTTTCCAGAAGTGTTTCCACGTAAAGTAATAATGTAAAAACATTTTAAGCTCACATGTTTCAATAACTGCAGTAATTTATTGAATATGACTGGAAAAAAATGAAAATTAAGAAGTAACACATATTGCGAAAATCTTTGCGGTATGTCAGCGGTTAAAACACCTTTCATATATTTAACACAGCTGTGTAGGCAACAACTTTTAAAAAGTAAGCACAGATTGTGAAATAAAACGATTTATAATTTTACCCCATTTCGAATAAAATATGAGTATAAATCAAAAAAAATGTATGTAGACAATAAACAAATTAAGTGCACTTACACAATTTTTTTATAAAATAAATAACTACAGAATAATAAAAAGATGTGATAGCAAGATGAATTTATGAAATTACAATCAAGCATTTGTTCAATCAAAAAAACTAGTACTTGGTACTGTAAGGGGGAAGAGGAAGAGGAAACGATATTTTGTAAAAAAAAAAAAAAGTAGGACATGATTTTATCTATGTAAATACTTACATTACATCAAAATAGTCATTAAAAGCATTAAAATTGATATTAACTTTATACAACGTTGCAAATTTTATCAAAGTTTTGTATTTATTTCTCCTACTAACTCTTTAATATGAAATTACTTTTTTTTTCCTGCGGGATAAGATCTGTTTTTATATTTTATAAGGAGCCTTCGTCCATATAAAAATCCTTAATAAATTCATTAAATTTTAGAAAAGAGTAATACGAAATTTCTTGGAATTATGTTAAATTTTTAATATAACATTTTAAATAAATTTTATTTTATGTACATCTCGCCAGAACGTCTTTCATTTCAATTAGGAAAACTGAAAATAGACCGCTTGTTTTAGAAGCTTTAGCATCCGATCTTATATTTTTTCATTATACAAGGTGGCGCAAAAGTTGTTATACAAATGATTTTTCGCTTTTATTTGTTTTATGAATGAACCAAAGATTCTGCTTGAGGATTGTGTTATTATCTTAATTATTTTTCCATTAAGTCGATAAAATGATGTCGGCCAAGTGGTCACCACCAGAATTGATGATCATAGGGGCCCGATTTATGGCATTTTTCATCACTCTTGCCAGAACTTCCGGCGATATGTTTTCGCATTCTTGACGGATATTCTCTTTGAGGGCCTCAAGAGTTTGAGGCTTGTTGATATAGATTCGTGACTTCAAGAAACCCCAAAAAAAAGAAGTTTGGAACACTTAAATCGGGCAATCTTGCCGGCCAATGCAAGTCTAAAACTAGACATTAGGCGACCCAGAAACACAACTTTCAGAATTTTGAAATAATTATTCTGCGTTTTTGAGGAGTATAGCGATTCATACCTTGTTGACGTGTATTTTGTATCTTTTCCCAAAAATTATATAAAATTATATCATTTTCCGATAGGGTGATGACTTTTGCGCCACCTTGTACTTGACCACTTTGCGAAGTTTAAATAAAAAATTTTTATAATTAAATATCATATACATTCTTTTCAACAGAACTCCTAATTTATTTTAATAAAGTGTGTTTTAAGTACGATAAAAACGTTAAAAGGAAAACGTATTAAAAAGTGCAGTCAGATAAATTTTAAATTTTATTTTTTGTGATATTGAATAATAAATTTTCTGATTGTTATTAATCGTATTCTGTTTAGATACCTTGTTATCACTATTGTTGTATATTTAAATCGAATTAGAATAAGTAAAAGAAATTTGTATTTACATAAAATTCCCATCATCTGAATTTTATGGCCTACAAAATATTTCCTCCAAAGCACCACCACTTTCGATCAGCATGTGCACCTCATCAAAAATTTTTAAAACTGCATTGAGGTAAATGAGGCTAAACTAACAACTAAGCAATTCCTAAAAAAAAAATAAAATATGTTTTCACAATTTTTGTAATTTATACAGGTTCAATAGATCCAAAGGAAATAACACCGGGTGTTTTTATTTACGAATATATTGATTGATTGACTCCAGAGTCAAAACGGAAATCTTAACTACTCTTATTCGGTGTTATATGCATTTCGGCCAACAGAGACTTAAGGCTTTAGCAATTATTTAACTAGGTGATGTCCTTCTTTCAATTTTTTATACGAATGGAACAAAAAAATATATTGTAAATCTATTGAGCGTGTATATGACCTGAAGCTGCTTTCCTTGTCACCGCCTGTTTCTATTTTAATTTCCAAAAGAGGGTAAGTACCCACTCGGCACACAATGCCTCTCACATGGCGCTGGATCATCATCATTAAAAAATAAAATAAATATATTAACCCCCATGGTATACGCTGCATAAAACTCAAATGTTTAAATTAAAAACAATTTAAAAACAGTTGTTTGTGATTAGGTATAGCTAGTCGCGATATCTGGTACACGACTGCCAGCTCCTGGGTGTGACCACGGTAAGTAGACCTGTAGACCACCCTGTGTTGTCCGTTTTTTGCATTCCAATACTAACCAAATTCAAGTTGATTCATTCAGGTAGCGGGTGCAGTTGGGAAACTTGCTTTAATATGTGTAATTTTAATATTTAAATGGCGATATTTTAATCAATTTGTTTCCAGGATACCCCTGCAGCTGCCTCGCATACGCCTCCGATCCAAACGTTATGTCTTCTTATTATTAAAATTTGATTTTGGTGATATCTTATTGATGTTGTGATTGTTTAGTGATTTCCGTCCACTTTACTTTTATCATTCTCTTTTACAATTAATAAATTACGAAGTTTTTAAATAACGTTTTTCATTCAAAATACCTCTTTTCCAATGATTACTTGTTATGTAATTTTGAGCACCTTTAGGTAGGTAGGTAGGTTGCTGTGGCTGCCTCTAGAAAGGCACACTTAGGCTAATTTTGGCCCATTGTGTTACCACGTAGCGCAGGAGACCATGGTTATTCGTGGGATTCGAACCCACAGCCTCTGGGACGGTAGGACAGCGCGCTAACAACTGAACTATCAGAGGCCCCTTTGAGCACCTTTATATTTACATAATTTTTAATTTCTTTAAGATATGCCATACTTAAAAAGTCTCAGTCTCTAAATTACTCAAGAACTGACTAGATTTTATTTTCTCTTACGAGTTCATAATGCAAATGTACCCCACGGCCCACATTTACCTTTACGAAAAGAGTAGATTCTTTCTTTTTTTGTTTTTACAGGAAAACCTTCAAATTTGAATGACTCTGGGAATTACTGGGGTACGCAGATAATAAAATCAACCCAGTATTTTTTAAAACAGAAGTAAAGTGTAAGCAGGTACATGAGTGGATTTTTGGAGCAGTGAATAGCAATATCAATGAATTTAGAAAAATAATTGGAATTGTGCAGCGAAGATTTCAAGTGGATATTTGTCAATATAAAAATTCGTTGTTTAGAACGAATGAGCCAAACGTAAAATGTTAATACGAAAAAATATATTTAGCCTAGTTTATCCAACAATGTGCCATCCTGAAATTTATATTTAAAAAACTTTAAATAGTTTAAACAAATTTATTTATATAGCTTGTTCAGAACAAACGCATTCCCTACTCCCTAATTTCAGCTCTTGCCATCTCAAGGTTATCGTTAATTTCCCTTCGTATATTCTTAGCAGCCGCATCGATTTCCAGCTGAGACGATTCGAGCTTGATTTTGTACCCATTTAAATCTGTTTTCATCCTTTTAAAGTCCTCGACGTCCTGTAGGAACGTCTCGAAAACCTTCCACCATTCGGTCTCGAGAGGATTGTCCGGATCCATTGTTCTCGTTTTGGGAGACCTCCTTTTCTCCACTTTGAATGTTTCTAAATCTTCCAAGATCTCATTTAACGTAGGCGCACTGGGCGGAGGTGATAATTTCTTGCCTTTTCGGAACATCTTGTGAATTTGCAAAATCCTAAACAAAATCTATTTACTTTAAGTGACAGTTCTACGTTGACATTTTGAGGATTCTGTAGTGTATTTCTTTTATGGAAAATCATGCAATTCGAAATTGTAGAAATTTTGGTGCCGATGCTAAGAAGAAGAAAGTGTCAACCGTCATCATTTTGGCAATGTGCTGATAGATAAAAAATTTCAATTTTGGAACGCGATAGTTGAGGAAATGCGTAAGTGTGTATATATTATTAATATAAACGTGTCCTATTTATATGCAGCCACAAATTAAAAAAAAGTTCGGTTCGTGAAAGTAGCAAGAAGATTTTTTCCTATACATTTTTCGGGGTCTCATGATGACATAGCTTCTCGGCCTCCAGAATTGATTAAAGTGAAAGTGAAATTTTTCCCGTTTCTTCTACTGCAGAAAAAATGAAGATATTAAAACTACTGCTGATCCTAACGCTGTGCGTCCTTTGCACAGCGCAACCCCAGGGGGACACTTACGAGGATAACGACTTTGCTGAATTTGAAGATTTCGACACAGACGATGATTTTGGGCCTGTTGATGATCCGCAGTGGAAGCCCGCCAGTCAAGCTGAGAAGCCAAAAAGTGCTGGTGCCAGCCACACCGCTAAAACGGACGATTTCGTCGATGTACCTGAAGCTGACGATGAAGATGAGGCAACCGTTGAGGACGAAGACAGTGAATTTGAACATTTCCAGGACGAGGAGGAATTTGAAGGTTTCGATGGTGGCGAAACCAAGGAAACTCCACCAGATCCTAAAACTGGAGAGCCCACTCTAACTATGATCAAGGTCCCAATGCATTTTAGGTGGGATTTCTTTTCTAAACTGTCGAACAATTGACCAAATATTTTTTATATTTGGAACAGGACCCATTGGGATTCCTACTGGATGGAGATGCTGATGATCGCGGGCCTAACTACATATTTCGTAAATTTCTTCGTTGGAAAGAGTAAAAATTCAACTTTAGCCCAGATGTGGCTCAGCACTCATCGCACTTTGTTGGAAGAGAATTTCGTTCTTGTGGGTGAGTGACGTTATCATTTTTTGGGTGGGCACGCTAAATAAACATTGATAACACTGATAAGGAGCATATCTCGAGTTACGCTGATGTAGGAAACAGCCAATTCGCATTAAATTTCCTAGAAATTTCTATTGAGGTGTAACAACGTTAATTTTGCTTTTCTAAAGAATTTTTATATTAGGCTGCAAAGGAAAGCTCGTTTATAAAAAGAAAAAGAAAGAAAAATATTTTCAAGTTTTATAGGACTATTACAAACATGATTTTAGAAAAATATTTCATTTAAGAGGATTTCTAAAAGTTTAATTAAATATCAAGGTCTTCAACTGAGTTTTTGATTACAAGTATTTTTTAATACAATAAAAAGCTTTAAAATAACTTTACCTCTTTTGAATGCGTTCTTGCGCGCAAATGTGTGTCTTTTCTCAGACCATTATACAAAGAATTAATTTTTACTTACTTAAGCCAGGCTTAAGTTAATCCTCAATCATGGCTAGGTTGAATTAAGTCTTAACCGTCATCAGAAATTCAAAACCAATTGCACTAATAGATAAATTTACTTCCCTGTTAGGGGATGACGGTAAGATCGAAAATGAGTCTTCAGGATTAATGAAAGAAAGCGAGAACGTCTACACACTTTGGTGCTCTGGTCGAACATGCTGTGAAGGTATGCTCGTTGAACTTCGCATGATTAGGCGTCAGGATCTTGTTGCTTTGATTTCAAAACTAATGCGACCAGTACAGGATCAGGTGCACATAAAAATTGAAATCTCTAAGGATGCAATGGATACGTTCGTTTTCTGTGTTGCTTCAAAGAAAACAGCAACGAGACTCTTCAAAGAAATGTCTGATCTTGTAAGTCCAATTACAGTTCGCAATTTGTGATATGCGTTAATTATAAAATATTTTCCAGAGCAAGTATTGTAGTCTAGTCAATAAACCAGAGGAGAAGTACAATGTACCATTTGGGTTTTCAATACTCTCTGAAATACCTGAGGCCACGTCTACGATGTTAGACTCACGAGTGTTGGCGGCACTCAATAAATACGGGCACTTTATAGATTATCTTCATATTTCGGATCAATTTAGTGGCCCAGTGCAACAGGAGGATCCGAATAATCTTAAGCAACCAGAGGTTAAAAGAATGCTCATGGCTGGTTTTAATTTGCCAAAATCTTGTGATATGGAATCCGTGAAGCCATTACTTGTTCTAGTATTTTACATAATGGAAAGACTGAAGAGATATCGTCTCTCAAAGGAGGTAGAATTAATTAACTCATGTAAAACATTGGTTTTAATATTATATAATTTATCATTCAGGGAAAAACTAAAGCTGATAAAAATCGCTTGCGTGTTGAGGAGGCCTTCTTGAAGAGCACTCACGCTGCGAGGGCAGAGGCTGCGGCACAACGTCGCGAAGAGAAACGCAAGCAGGAAAAGGAGCGTGTTATGGCCGAGGATGATCCAGAAAAGCAACGGCGTTGGGAACAGAAAGAACAAAAGCGTCAAGCTAAGAAAAAAGCTCCTAAAATGAAACGATTAGCTGTTAAGTCTCTGTGAATGTTACGCACAGAAATTTCGTTTGGCGAAGGAAATGAAATCGTTGTTGGTCTGATTTGGCAATAAAATCATAGACTTTTTGATTTCAGAAAATGTTTTACTCAATTATACCATTTTAAATATTTTGTTTTTTTTAAGAAAATTGTGAGACAACTGTGTTCATTCACTTCACGCCACACAACTCACAATAGACTGCTATACAATACGATTTTATTTCTTACTTAAATATTTTATAATTTATTTGAAAGCTTTGGAAAAATACTTTAATTTTCTGAAGAAGGGAATCTACAAAATTTACGTAAACAAGTTTGGATTCTTTAAAGTAAAATAATTCACGGAATACCATGAAAAGCTGAGGAGTCGCAGGAGAATTTTTGTTATTTAAATAAAACTTTATTCCCAAACGAATATAATTTTCACTTTGCATATCAGTAAGGGTAAACCCAGTAGTTGCATCATGTTTATTTTTGAGAAATTATAATAATCTGACAATATAAAAAAAACTACAAAATTTTGGTGATCTAAAAAATTAATAAAAATAGAACTGATTTTCGAGTATTTAACTACCTTCAAGCAACTACAATGGCAGATGAACAAAAACCAGTACAAACTCCCGCGGATGACAAAGAGGTCGAAGAGCAGATGCCGGAAGAGGTGAAAAACGAAGAAAAGAAAGAGAATGAACCAAGTACATCAACAACAAAAGGATATTTTACCCCAAAGCCGCGAGATGATGATATTAAAGATAATCCAAATATTGAATATGAACATTTGATTAATAGAGTCAAAAAACAGAATGAGCTCTATAACAGTCTCAAATTAAAACTCAGTGAATTGAGATGCCAAGAATATAATTGCAGCAACGCTTGCAGCATTAAGCAGATTTGTTGCCGTCTGGAAGTGGAGAAAACAAATCTTCGGTTACTCGTCCAAGAAGTTGTAAAATTTCAGCGAGACCACCCCAACGGTCCGTGGGAGGACATTGAAATTGCCACACATCTTTCGGAGGACAATATCCCTGACCGCAAAAATGCTGCGCTAAGCGCCGCGATGGTAAAGATGCAGCAGGGTAAAGAATGCAAGGAGCAATGATTTAACTAATTCTGGTTAAACATTTAGGTATCAAAATTAACTGAAGAAAAAAATAAAGACTTAAAACTAAAACTTGGATTTCTTCAGAGGCAAAATTTGATAAACTTTTTTAAAGCATAAACATGAAAATATACGTAAAAACAAAGTAGATTTTATTTTTAAGTTGTTTTTACTATTTCTGCTCTTTATTTTATTGACCGTCCAATTTCACGGCTTTAACTTGAGCTTTCTTGCTCAAATTATTTCATCAAAAATTATAGAGAATATGACAAAATGAAGGGACGTTTAAAATAACCGGTAACATTCTAAATCGCATGAGTATCTTGCCCCAGCTACGTTACCTTCGCATTACTTATCATATTTTCACTAAAAAATTAAATAAAACACCATCAGCGATTTTTTTTTTGTGTACCCAATATTTGGTAAAAACAGTTCTGAGAGAAATGTAAATTTATATTTAAAAAACACCATTTGATCATAAGCGCCAGACTCTTCAGCAAATTTAATTATACTTAAGCTTAAAAAAATTTTTAAAACCAAGTTATAAAACATGGCTGAGGGAAACGCACAGATAATTGAAGTAGAATCTGAAGACGAAATAAGTGTGACGGACAGTGAAATCACAGTTTACAATAATTATGCCAACAGAAATATGGATAATGAAGCGAAAAGACAAACTGAGGAATACTTGACCAAAGATAAAAATTATTCCCCACTAATGACTGAGTACATGGACATAATTGATCAAATCCAGTCTCAAAATAAATGCGTAACTGAATTGAAGCGGATATTGTTGGAAAAGAAACATCATGAAAATACGACACCAAATGATTTGAAACAAATACAAAATTTGCGAGTTTGTCTCCAAATGGAGAATCTTAAATTACGGACACTTTTAAGAGGAGCCATGATTCTGCAGAGGAAAGATCCTACAATACATTGGGATGAAGTTGCAATTGCGACAACATTTGAGGAAGACAGCATGCCAATAACCCTAACACTCTCAAAAATAGTAACCTCGTTAGCAAAAAACTTTTAAAATTGGATCTACAACAAAAAAAAAATGGCACGTCTAGGAATGAGAGAAGACTGTTCATTAAGCAGTGTTAAGGTTAAAAGGAAATATATTCTTGCGGCTTGTGGAAGAGAATTTATTTGCTTAAGGTTTCCTCAAGTCTAAGACTGGTTCAAGGCTCAAATATAACCTGAACCTGATTCTAGATTGGTTCAAATCTAACTTATGCTAGTTTAAGCTTGGCTCCGACTTATTTCAAGTGTGTATCAAGTCTAGCTTAAGCTTGATTTAGACTAATTAAAATTACAAAGGTTAACCATAACAAATGAATAAATTTCTACAAATAAATATAAAATGAGAAATTATTATCTGTGACTCTAACAAGATTAAGGCAACTGGTCGAAATTAAGAAATGGAAAAAAAGAAACAGAACAATACTTCGTAGTTTTGATAAATTTTAGGTCTTAAAATAAATTGTTGAAAATTAGAAATAATATAGCAAAATTCATATTTATGTTCTGCATTTAACTTTGTGTTTTGAGGGGTGAAAATAAGCATTCGAAATAGTTGTGGTTTTTTAAAACTGCTAAACCTTGAATTGTTTTAAATCTTGAAAGAATTGTAAACGGTTAGTTGCGGGGGATAACAAAAATTAAGTAAAGCTTATGATTTTATTAATGTCGATATTAAAGGCATAAATTTGTAAAGTAATTCATAATATTCCATGTTAAATCGATAAAGGCAAATGCCTTTAATTAGATATGTTTAAGGCTTATAAAACATCCACGTAAAATTTTTCAATTCTACTTATTTTTGAATTATAACTGAGCTCTTCACAAGCTAAATTAATTAACTCCACTTTTTGAAATCTCTGTATCTTAATAATAAAACACCTGATGCCCGCTTAACTTTTTATTTTGGAAATGAATTATTTTAATAATTTTACATAAAAGTAATAAACTTTTAATAAAAGTTCGCTTGAATTTTTATTATAAAATGAGGTTTTAAATCAAGCGTACTATATGTAATTTCATCAGTATACTCCACTTTTTGCTCGTGGAGTTAATCGATTTGGCAAATAATGGAGAAAGCACCATAACCGAAAATTTTACAACTTTTATAGTGTGTTATTTTTATAAAAAAAGATATATTCAAATTTTAGAAAGCCTGAAAAGCCACTACAAAAATACATGTGAAATTTAAATCGTAGGAATAGGGAGGCGATTCTGCGCCACGTTACCTTCGCATTAATTATCACCTTTTCACAAAAACATAAAAAAAAGAGCAGCGAAATTTTTGAGTGTGCCCAATATTTGGTATAATTTTTTTCGAGAGAAGTTAAACGCATATTTAAAAAAAATAACATATCCAAGACCTTAAAGGTGGGAATAAATCTTAATAAACTTAATTTTATTTATATTTTTAAAAAGTTCCTAAAACTAAAATATAAAAGATGAATGAGGAAGAAGAGCAAATTATGGAAGGGGGAGAAGAAGCGGGCGAAGAAATTGAGATAGAACCTGAAGAAGATGTCGAAATTATCGAAGAGGGTGAGGGCGAAGAAGTAGAAGGACTCAAGAAGAAAGATGAAAAAAAGGATAAATTGATGAAGGAATACATGGATTTAATTACTGAGATCGCATCACAAAATAAATGCGTAAATGATCTTAAAGCGAAGATATGCCAAAAATGCCAGAAGAAGTGTATGACGAAATGTGAAGAAAGGGAAATTCAAAATTTGCGATGTTGTCTCGAGAGGGAAAACTTAAAATTGCAGTGTCTAATAAAAAGAGCCATGACACTGCAAGAGGAAGATCCTACAGAACCTTGGGATGAGATTGAAATTGCGACAACATTCGGGGAAGATAGGATGCCAATTGGATTTACCTATAACGTGATGCAAGCCGTCTGCAAAAAGACACTCTCTGATGACGAAGGTGCTCCTTATCCTCCCTGTCCTTCTTGTCCGGGAGAGGATTCGAAAACAGATCTTGAAAATTTCCTCCGCTGCTTGCTCCAAAAAGCTGGGAAGAAAAGGAAGAAGCCGCCACATCCTTGTCCAGACGACGGTGGCACTATGCTTGAATTTGACGACGACACGATAAAGAAGATCTTGTGCGCTCTGCAGGGACAGAAGCCGAGTGGTGGTAAGAAACCGCCTTGCAGATACAGCAAAGTTTGCAAGGAGCTGAATCGAAGCTACAGCATGCAGGAAAAACTTGTCCAAGACAATGCGAGTCTCGAAGGAGATCGTTTCCAGCTTCAGGAAGAGGTTCTTTCTAGGGACAAAATAATCGATTGTCTTCAGCGGAAGATACAAACAATGCAATCTGACCTGCAGAAGCTGTGCCGGGAAAAGCAAAAACTTGTTAAAGAGGTCACTTGTGCTGCAGGCGATGCGAATCCCAAAACTATAGGACGCATAAAAAAGTACAAACAATGCACCAAAGCGCTCCAGAAAAATATTGAACAAATGCAGTGCTCGGTGGAGCGCATGAAGTTGGAAATGGATAGTTTAAAAAGGGAGCGAAACACCTGGCAGGGTCAAGTACAAGATGAGGAGATTAGCAGTCCTAAAAGAAAAACCAAAACTAACGAAATTGAGGAACTGAAAAAAAACTATGCCAATCTTTTGTTAGAATACTGCAAAAAAGATAACGAACTCAAGGAAATGCAGCAGAGGGTGAAGGGATTTATTGATCCTTGCGAAAAAAAAGGCGGAAATGAGATCGATCAGACTGAACTTTTAATGCTCAGGGAAAAAGTTACCGATCTGCAGGAAGAGCAGGAAGAGTTCAAGTGTTTAATTAAGGAACAATCATCACAATCGGAAGACTATCGGAATAAATTTTTAATAGCACAACAAAAGGTTGAAGAACAAAAATGTATTATTGAAAAACTGGAAATGAATAACAAGAGAATCGAGGATCAAATAAATTTGGAGATTCAGAGGATTAAATCCAAGTTCCAGGAAAAACTGAAAGAACTTGCCCAACTGCCCAAATTGTTAGAGAATGAACAATTGAAATTGGCAACGGCTTGCAAGGAAAAAGAAGATCTTGAACAGAAACTTCGACTAGTCTGCAAGGAGCTAAAAGCTCTTAAGGCGCAACAAAGTAAAGGGTCCGATGATCCCAATCTTGCAGCAAGACTTAAGCAAGCCGAACACGATTTAGTAGTCTTACAAAGGAAGTATGACGAACTTAAGGCTGACAAAGATGTCCTATGCAATAAACTTGAGAAGACACTGGAAGATTTAGACATCCTGAGAACAGAATCGGCCAGAATTATAGCGCGCACAAAAGAAAGGGCTGAAAGCCAAAGGGAGACCCTACAGAGCAGGATCGACAAATTAGAAAGGGATTTGGCTCAGTGTCGTGCAACTGCTTCCATTTCAATCACTGACAGAGAGGAAATTATTAAGGAAATGAAAGGACAACTTTGCCAGCTGTCGTACAGCTTCGATTCGGCACAAAAACAGATTAAAACATTAAAAAATCATATCGTTTTCTTGTCCAATGAAAACTGCTATCCAGTTAAATGCTAGTGGCTGGGTTTTCTTTGTATTATTTAATCACCTTTAGTTGGAATTAAGATAATTAATTATTTTTCTGAATATGTTAAATTTTTTGTAAATAAAAGATTATACTTGGAGCAATTTCGCATATCTCTAAAAACTAATGAATTTATTTTTTTTTTTAAATCCTTATTCCTGATTACGATATTACGCTAATCCACTTATTTAAAAAAAATATTCTTCATGGTAACATACCTATGGTCCGGTATTTGTTTCGTAAACAGTATAATTCGTTTAACTATTAGTGCGCGACAAAAAGCCTGTAGGAATAGATTCCAAAATTTTTTTGAAGGCATATCGATTGCTATACATATTTATGCATACTTTTAAATATTAAAAATATAATCCAATTTTAATTGAGGATCTCCTCAGTCAAACAAGATTTGGTATACCACCAGGGGTTACACATATTTAAGTAATATTATTTATTACTCCTTTATTTAATTTTATTACTTTTCCTTCATTTTTCGACTAACCGAAGATTTTAATAAATTTTTTAAATTCTAGAATACCGCGGGCATTACTTAATTCTTCTGGCAGACTATTATAATAATTAACTTAAGTATAAATTGGATCACTTTTCAATCAGTCCTTGGTGTAGGTAGATTATAACATCCTAATATTGCTCCCCTTGTATTATATCCGTGAATCTGTGTTTTTCAGATTAAGTTAATAGACGATTTTGTATGTCTTTTTGTGGTGATATAGATGGCTTTAGCCTTTTAAATCTCTGCTGATTGCTTCAGGTTAAGTTTGTCTGGACTTTCATATAGAGTTGCAGTTGAAGTTTGTCGAAGCAGATTAGATTCTTAATTGTGGTTTGACTCTATATTATTAGGCTATAAGTTACGGCAATATATTTGTTTTATAAATTATATTTTTAATGTTTGTTAGGTAATAGCTACATATTCTTCTTAATAACTCAAATTAGACCCGCCATTCTTCTCCTAATGGTGTCGATATGTGTTGTCCAAATTAATTGACATCTATTACCATTCCTAAATATTTATATTCCGACATTCTGTTGAGTCCCTTTCCATTAATTCGAATATTAATATTAATTACATTTTTATTCATAGGCTATTCCCTGCATATTCATTGAAAATGTTGTTACCTTGCAGTGATCATATTTTTTGGGATCCTCATTAATTCTAGTAAATACATTAATAATATGCCGTATGCGTATATGATGTACTTCGCGCTCGGATTTTGAAATTGAATATAATTTACATATAGTAAATAAATTAAAGGTCCTAGTATTAATCCTTGGGGTACGCCGATACTGATGTGATTCTCCTGGTTGAAGATTCTGTTTAATTTCGTTTTAATGATTCTTTTATTGATATAATTTATTTATTTATTTCATTTAATGCAAGCTACAGAGAACAAAAATCGTAATCAACTTAAAAATAAAAACCGTAACTAAAACTAATACTAAAACAACATAGAATAAGGGGCAGCAATTCAGATATGAAGTGGAGGAGACAGGAAGGGATAAATAAGATAGTGGGGCTGTGCAGGAAGTGTTTGAGGGTACCTTTATCGATGTGAAAACCAAAATGAGTGGTATAGTTAAGTTTGTGTAGCATTCTTGTGAAGGATTCATAGTGACCATAGTTAGGCAGTTAGTTAATTAGCCTAGGCAGAAGAGTGGAAAGGATCTCACATTGCTGTAGGTTAATCAATTTCAATCGATCCTCATAAAGAGGAAGATTAAAGTTATTAACCTAAGATCGCGAAACGAAGGAACATACGCTGGACATCGTAATCCCCTAATAGCTGGACTGGTTTTCCACGTATACCTAGATCCTGCAAGATCTAGAAGCAGAAGCTATATTTATAGAATTCACATCATCTATTATAGATGCAGTAGTGTTATTCCCGCTCATTTCTATTAACAAATTCAACAATTCCCTTATATATAACCTTTACATAAATCTTAATGAAATTATTACAGCTATCGGTCTATACATAGTTGCCTAGATCGTTTTTATCTACTGTCCTATAGATTAGAACTATAATTGAGTTTTTGAGACAGTCTGGAAACTTTTCTGCTTCGAGATCCTCATTTATTATTTTTGCTAGTGGGTCAGCAATTATGTTTTTAGTATTGCTTAATGTATTTAGTATTGTTTTAAGTATTGCTGCGATTATTCCATCTGCGATTGGTGCTGATATTTCACAAACAACGTAGGAGCCCAAAAATAAAATAGTGATCATTGACTGTGACACTTCCCTTAGGATTTTATTTGTAATTTACGTATCAAAAATTTACTGTATATAAAGTCTAAAAAGCAGAAATTTCCCATTTAATTTTTTTTTAATAAAATTTAAATAAAAATTCGTAAAAAACATAACTACGCACAATGGTTGAGCCAGAGAAGAAAAACGACGACAATAAAGAGCAATGGAAAATCCCTGAGTATCCTCCGCCATTAAAATCTAGACGGAAGATTAGAAGAGGACAAACGACTCCTTTGAATAGAACATCGTTCACATCGATTTCTTCGCTTACGGGCGAGAAAAGTCAGTCTGTTGAGTCCATTAGGGTAATGAGCGATGAACCCCTGGTCCGAGATACTCACTCTACCGGCTCACTTCCAAGCACATCCCTCTCCTTGGTCACTATGACTGGACCAAGCCCCCCAAGGCCGGAAGAAACTGCTCCTTCGGAAATATCTCATAATATTATAGAGGTTGACGATGAACCAGAAATTAAAATTACAAAGAGTTCAATTTCGTTAAAACTTGTAAGAACTCCATCTAGAAATAGCCTCTTAAGTGCAATATCCTCCTCGGAGCTGAAGAGGCCAAGCGAAATAAAATTTGAAAAATCAGATTCTTTAACAGAAGTTAGGAGACGAACCGAGATGTCTTCTGAGTTTCAACCTTTGCGTACGTCATCGCATCAGAGAATGTCCGATATTCAAATAATTGAAAATCCACATAACATGATAGAGGAACCTCAAACTAATGTTTCTACTCCAAAGCACCCCAAGGAGGCTATGGCAGATCCAAGAACTGGAAAATCAGTTGTGACACCTGGTAGAGAAAGTGTTGTCTTGTGGAAATCGGAAAACACACCCGAACCAAGACAAAGCTCAGGTAAACCTGTATCAAAGCAATCCGCTAAAAGGACGAGTGTGCAAAGTCTTCCAGAAAAAGTAGATAATGCTAAAACTTCGATCATTGAAGAGTATAAAAATATTATAGAAACAATAAAACAGCAAAATAACAATTTGGAAAAAATAAAACGCGACATGTTATCCATTACTACCCCAAGTTTGCGGAAAGGTTTGGAAAAGCGGTATTTTGCAGAAGAGGATAAGTTGAATGATGAACTTGTTAAAGCAATGGTTCTTCAGTCAAGATGTCCTTACGAGCGATGGCCTGAAATTCCTGTCGTTCCAAACATTTACGACGACTATAATGGAATGCATCCGTATATCCTTGTCAATAAAGCGAGGCAGCATATATCAAACACTGAACAGCCAGAAAGAAAGGTTGCTGGTGAAGTCTGTACAGAATTCGGGGAAGCAACAAGTTCAGACGAGTCAAGCAGATGTTCGAGTGATCCAGATTCTTTGTTTAAGGACCTTCTGGATAAGATAGATAAATTAAATGGGAAAGATCTTACCAGCAGTAAATCGTCTGATTGTCTTAACACTGTAATAACTAATTTACTGAAGAAGAGGAAAAGCCATATTAATCATTGCGCTCAATGTGATGTAGCGCCCAAAAACTGTCGGGCTCTAGAAAGTATTGATGAAGAATTGTGCAGGTTGTGTAAAACGAAGTTAAATCAATTAAAAAAGGAAGACCACCCTCGAAAATATGCAAAATGCGACTGTGAAGATTTGAAATCGAGCAAGGCACCGAGCGTACACAGTCGCGCCACAAGCTCGTCTGAGGACGATCGATCGATGGTTTGCGGTTCGAACCAGGATTTTGACTCTTTAGAGGACGAACAACTATCAGCTATCATAAATTTGACCCAAATAGGCAAGCCAAAAAAACCCCCACCATTAATCTGTTGCAAAATTCGGAAAGAAGATTCAGAGGCCAATTCGAAGAAAAAGGTAAAACCAGTAAGCAGTACAAATGCAAGTTCACACACAAGTGCAAATGCACGTTCACTCATAAGTGCAAATGCACGTTCACTCATAAGTGCAAATCCACAAACACATTCAGACTCTGAAATGGTTTTCGAAAAGCACAAACTTAAAGAACAACTTAGGGAACTTAAGGCCGAAAGGGACGAGTTAAAATTCATCATTAGGGAACAGGAGTGTCAAATGTTCGACTATCAGAACAGATACCTGGAGGCCAAGCAGGAGATCGAGGAGCAAGTACACCACATATACGAGCTGGAGAAATGCAACGAATGCATCGAAGACCAGATTAATTGCGAAATGAGGCAAATTCAAGTGAAATTTGAACAAAACCTGAAGCATCTTCAAGAATGCTTGGAGATAGAAACCAGAAAAATGAAGCAGTGCTGCAAGGAAAAGGAGGAACTTAGGGAGAAATTAAACATGTGTTGCGCCGAATTGCACAAAAAAAATAAAAGGAACGGAGCAGGAGATCAGCATAGGTCTGACAATATTAAGCTAGCAAATGAGCTTCAATCAGTTCGGGAAATATATAAACACTTAGAAAAGACCAATGCTCTACAAAAAGAGGAGATTAAGTCTCTTAAATTGGAACTGGCCACTTTGCGAAGGGATACAACTGCCATACTCAGCCGTTCGAAGGAACGAGTTCAAAGACAGATCGCCGACTTCAATAAAAGAATTTACGAGCTAGAAGATGAATTGGCTAAGGAACGAGCGCACTCTTGCTGCGCTATAAAAGAAAAGGACAGATGCTGCAAGCTACTGGAGAGCTCTAGGTGTGAGAATCAGACCGCGAAAGCGCAGCTAAAAACACTCCAAGCTTATGTTAAAACCCTGTGTAGTCAGTTAGAACTCCAAAAATCTAAACGTTGTTGAGCGAATATAATTTAAGTAGCAGTAACGTATCGAAAAACTTTTTTTTTTCTTAAATCTTAGCGTTTGTTAGCTTTTGCTTGCTTCTACCTTAATTAACTTTATCAAAAGTTTTCGATTTTTATTTTAAATAAAATTATCGATATTGTTGAAATTTTTGATATTTATCTTGGAAATTCATGTGATGATTGTAAAATTGGCTACGTTTAAGAAATTCAGTTGTTGGAGTCGACTATGCAATTTAGTTATATTTTTCCCTTTTATTAAAGCAATATTTTTTACATATTATAAACATTAAGACTTCAACTGCAATGTAAAATAATCTCAGCGCTCCCCAGGTAAAAGAAATTTTATATAGGGGTCACACTTTTATTTGTTAAAAATAATTTTTCTTTAATTCCGATTATAATTTGTAATATTCTATAAATGATAGAATTCTTATCTTTGGTGATAATTTCTTAAAGTTTTAATAGCTGTTTAGTTTAAGAAATTGATGTAATTTTCTTTCCACATAAGTCATGTTTAGTAAATACTCTTTCGTATCTCATTTCAGTCGGGGCTTCTGAATTTCAGAGACCAACATCTTATTTTAATAAAGTTTCGCTTTTTGAAATAAATGATGATTGATTTCGAATAAATTTTTGATATTTTCTTGTGTTGGGTAATCTGGTATTCAACGAATTAAATTTGTAGTATGTTTGTATTGATTTTGTACTTTGTACTGTCATTGCTGAACTTCTAAAAGCAACAAAGGAGCACGAAAATAAAAATTGGGACACTCTCCTTTCCGATCCCTTTAAATATTTATAACAAATTTTCTGTTTAATATTTCGTTAATCAAAATTAACTCTGTCAGAAATTTTACCGGCAAAATCCCAAAACCATAAATTATGGATGATCATCAGAAAGACTCCCCGGCGCCACTAAAACAAAGAAGTGAACTTTCGCTTGTAATAAGACCGTCAGATGCTGCAAAACAAACAAGAAGACGTGCAAGTGCATCAGCTGCCAAAGATCATAAACACGATAGGGATCATAGTGATCACAAAGGTCATAACGATCATAAAGGTAAAAAGGATAATAAAGATCTTCAACATAAACATCATAAAGATCACAGCGATCATAAAGATGATCCCAAACAACATCGTCATAGTGGTAAGTCAATAAATTCAAGTTTAGACACATTTGATGAAGGAAATTTTATACAAAAATATGATTTTCGTGAATGAAACGAAATTCTTCTCTTATAGAACCTAGGGAAAAACCAAAGGACCAATTAAGTTCTACTGAGAAATGTTTGATCATAAATGAATATAGCGAGATTGTGCAAAATATAAAACAACAAAATGAACATATGGAAAATTTAAAGAAGCAAATGAAGGAAACCACTGATCCTAAACAAAAGAAATCTTTGGAAATGGTTTATAATGCGGAGGAGGAAAAATTGAATGAAGAAATAATTAAAGCAATGGTTCTTCAAACAAAGTGCCCTTACGAGAAATGGCCTCCAATTCCTCTAACTACCACCATTCATGAAGACGCTTCTGCCTGCAAAGCACAGGACCTTTTAGTCCAAGCTAGACGGCAAACTTCTGAAGAAACGAAAAATGAATCAATATACCGAGCAAAACCTAAATTATAAGTTTCGACTTCTGCAAATGTTACAGGCGATATATTTAAAAATACTAGACAAAGTAGGGGTCCATTTAATCCTTAATGAGTAAATAATTGAAAAACAAGAAAGGAATCTGCTAATGAAGGACCGTACATTTTTTCATCCGACTAAATACTTTTCACTATCCATTAAAAATGTGCATGATGTTGTGGATCAAAAAATTAGTCAAATAACCTTTCCTTATGAGCATTTTAGCGGGTATGCTGAATGAAAAAAACAATTCGCTTGCAAATATACCGATGAGTTCCACATAATTGCCATATAAAGGTAAAAAGGATATTTCAAATAACTGACTATATGTTAAATTTAGTTCACTTTTATTAATTCAGTGAATAAAATTCATAATTCGTTGCTTTATATCTTCACAAAGTTGTAATACCAAATACAACTTTGTGAAGATATAAAGCACTGTCAATGCTTAAAATTAAAAAAAAAACAAAGGAGCTCGAAAATAAAATTGACGACCCTCCTTTCAGTTTTTATTATACCTACGAAAATTTTGTGTATTTAAAGTTTTATTATGCTTATGTGGAAATAATCAAATAAAATCACTTCAGTAAAAATTTTTACCAGAAAAGACCAAATAACTAACTATGGATGACAAAAAGAAAAGTGTGAAAAAAGAAAAAAATTTAGCAAAACAAAAATTTATATCGGTTAGCAGAATAGCTGCAGATTCCTATGATTATAACTATCATGGCTATGATCATGATTATCATGGTAATCATTGCCATAAGCATGATCATCATGGTCATGATCATCATGAACGAGATAATCATGGTGAAAAAAGAAAAAGGGCAGATTCTGAAAATCAAAGAAGGCTTTCGAACCACAAACATAATGATAAAATATCAGTTGAGTATAGTTCATCTAAGAATCAGAGCGAAATTAAACCCAATATTCAGGAAATAAATGGTAAGTTCGGGACTATTTCACAAAATAAAAATTTATACGTAATGATGACTTTGAAAAAAATGTTCTCTTGTAGAATCTGATTATGAAAATGAATCAGCTACCCTAAACAATGAAGCTATTGATGTTAAATATAAGCTCAGTCAAGAATATTTTCATATTTTGAAAACTATAAATGAACAAAATAAATATCTGGATAAAATGAGGAACAGAATACTGTCAACCTTGGCACAAACTGAACGACAAGGCCTACCATCGGTCTTTTGTGATGAGCAAACAAAACTGAATGAAGATCTAGAAAAAGCAATGATTCTTCGATCAAATTGGCTGGAAACTAGCAATATTTCGGAAGAATCGGATGGTTGCGGTCAAGAGATGAAGGATGATACTAGCGGAAATAATACTTGTTCTGGTAGCGGTCTCCCTTCAGATAGTTCCGGAAACAACGCGAACGAATATTCCGACTTTTTGAAGACTGAGACATGCTGTTGCTCAACGAACCCCACATCTTCTGCGGTCGCGGAAAGTGACTTATGCTACTGTAGATCAAATGGCACTTGCTGTTGTTCAACAAACCCCATATTATTTCAGACACCGAATAATTGCTGCTGCATGGCGAATATATTTGGATACACAACATTTTCGTATTAAAAATAATTCTTTTCAATTTTTGTGTAATTCAATTTGACTCTTCTGGGGACTTTAAGAGTACAAAAAATAAGTAGCAAATATTAAGTCACAAATATTCCAAACAAAAACACTTCTTAGTTATTTTATAAATCAATCTTTTACTTTCAAAAGAAGTGAGTAATCCCTAAAAATATTTCCTATTCATATCCCTTCGAATCGTAAGAGATTTTTAAGTAGTAAATTTCAAATTTTCTTGATCATTATGATCACGGGTGGAATTCCGTATCTCGATACACTGAACAAAACTACGCATTTTGATTTGTCTTCGAATAAACTTAAAATTTTAATAAAATAAAGGTCTCTGTTGTCGTCAGAATTTGAACGTAT
The DNA here is from genome assembly GCA_963969385.1 of Philonicus albiceps. Lineage (NCBI taxonomy): Eukaryota > Metazoa > Arthropoda > Insecta > Diptera > Asilidae > Philonicus > Philonicus albiceps. The sequence goes on from OZ017775.1 coordinate 22,494,355, forward strand.
TTACCATTTGGATCGACCGACGCGGTTACCGATTTATTGTTTGATTATTAAATTAGTAGGGAAAATTAACTAAAGATTAATTTCAGTATCGTTGGCTGTTGGCTACAAAGAATTAGATTCGCAATTCATTGCTTTCATATCTTATAATTATTATTTTTTATCTATAGTAGGTATCACTCTATACACTGTCAACATTGTTTAAATTAAAAACAGAGTAGCTTGAAAATAAAATTTTGTGTTCACTTCTTTTTGATTTTATTAAATACTTACAAACATTTTGTCTGTCTAACGATTTATTATATGTGGAAATAAGCAGTTAAAATTAATTCAGTAAAAATTTTTACCGGAAAAGACCAAAACAAGAAACTATGGGTGATAATCAAGAAGGAATTGTGGACGTGCCAGAAAATTCAGAAAATGATAAATCTGAATCGTACATAATACCACCGTCCGATTCTTATCTTCATGATCATTGTTGTGAAATAAATCATAATCGGGATAATTGTGGTAATTATGATCAAATAAACAGGACTGCAGTTCTTAAAATACAGAGAGAAGAAAATCCTTTGAAGCACAAACTCAAGGATAGGAAATCAAATGACCCTAGTTTTTCTAAGAAGCGGAAAGCCAACATACAAAATATAAATGGTAGGTCAATCAAATTAAGTTTGTTCTTGTAGAATAAACAGAGCCAGTATTTTTTGTAGAGTCTCAGGATCAAGATAAATGGGTTCCTTTTTTAAATTCAGCCTTTATTTTTAAATGTAAGCTTGTTCAAGAATACGCCAATATTTTGGAAATTATAAAAGAACAAAATAGAAATCTGGAAAGAATAAAGATGCAAAAGCTTTCACGCAGAACCCGAACCGAACGTGAAGGCATAGAAATGCGTTACTGTAAAGAGGAGGGCAATTTAAATCAAAAATTAGTTAAAGCCATGATTCCTCAATCAATCTCCGAAAATCCAGTTGCTAGCAACATTTCTAAAGAATCGAATAGTGGTTGCCCAGTACAAGATCTTGCGACAAATGAAAGATGGTCTGCTGGTGAAGAAAATCATTTTGATAACACAACTAATTCCAAAACTAGACCTGAAAGCAAACTTTGCTATGCTCCAAAAGTGGTTACTTGTCTTAAAGAATCGAAGAAACTCAACGATCAAATCACTAATCTTTTGAAAAAATGGAAGGACCATCTGAAGTACTGCAGTCAATGCGGTCCATCTTCCGAAAATTGTAAGAAGCTAGAATGCATTTGTGATGAATTGCGGTTTGTATGCAACCAGAAATTGGAGGAAATTACTAATGAAAACAAAATTCATGAACCTAAAAGTGTAACCCCTACCGGTAGAATTAGTGCGGGCCGAACCCCTTCAATTTTTAATAGTTCCTTTAGTAATACCGATCAATATTCATCAAACTTTTCGAAGAAGAATTCTTCTTGTTGTTCAACTGCGGAAAGTGATTTATGCTGTTGTAAAGCAAAATCAGAATCAAACGAATCTTGCTGTTGTTCAAAGCAAGATAGCTACAGTATTAACGCTGACAAAATGCTATCTCTCTTTGAATGTGTGGCAAAGGAATTGATGAATATAAAAAAGAAGCAAAGTGTTAAGTATTGTCCTCGCTCAGAACCGGATTCCTCATTAATTTGCGAGATTCAGTGTCTTCAGAAAAGACTGCAGATGCTTGAATGCGAAAATGCACAATTGAAGTGTCTTCAAGAAAGACAAAAAAGCCAAGCGGATGATACTAAGAAAAAATTTCTAAATACTAATCAGACCGTTGAAAAGAATTCGCCTAAAATTGAAGAAATCAAAAAATCAGAAAATGACATAGCAAATATAATCCAAGAAAAATTAGAGGATGCAAAACAGGACTTTGAAAAGAAACTTTTGGAATATTCAAAGCTTTTAGAGGAAGAAAGCAATAAATTGAAGGAATCCTTGAAAGAAAATGAAATGCTTCAAAAGAAATTAGTCGATGCTGAAGAAAATCTGAAAAAGGAACAAGAAGAGGTTGAAGTTAAAACAAATGAACTGAAGAAAGAAGCTGACCAGTTAAAAGCTGATCTTGTGGCAGTTCGGGAGAAGTCTAAAAAATTTGAAAAGGAAAACAACCTTCAAAAACAAGAGATTGGCAACCTGAAAAGTAAGTTAGCTGACGTACGTGCAGAAGCCGCTTCAGAGCTTAACAAATTAAAGGGAAAATCTGAAATGCAGATGTCTGATGCATACAAGAAGATGAGGGCATTGCAAGACGATTTGGCTAGAGAGCGTGAGTCCCATTGCCGTGCTGTAAAGGAAAAGGAAAAATGTTGCAAGGAACTTGAATGTGCGCTATGCAGCGCACAGAACTCCCAGATTAAAGTGAAGAAGCTTCAAGCCTGCGTCAAGGCCCTTAGAGAACAGTTAAATAGAAGAAATCAATCGACAACCTGCTGTCATATTTGTGATGACTGCAATAATAACAGCAACTGAGGCATTTTAAATAAAAAATTTCACACCATAGTTCCGGAAATTGTTTGGTTCCTCCTAAATGTGTTTGGGTTCAGTCCGCTACAATTTTTCAACTTCAAAGTCTTGCACAAAACTGAGTAAATTCGAATTCAGTGTTCCGAAATGCTCCTTTATACTTATTTTCATTAAAATCAGCTTCTACTTGAGAAATTATCGTCAGAGTTTTGAATTTCGAAATTCTGACAGTAGATTCAAGAAATCTTACTCAAAATTTCGTAATCAGTGCGCCTAAAAGTATGTAAGTACCGATTTTCATTTTCATTTCACATTTTTCAGTTGATTCGGGAAAAGTAAAAAAAAAAATTAAAATTTCAGTGGAAAAGGGAAATATGTAAAATTCATTTCCAGAAATATTTATTTTCCCTGTTATAGGAATTCTAGAAGTTAAGCGAATTTCTCAAACGAGAGTAATTTCCTCAGATTTAAATATCAAAAATAACGAAGTCGGAAGCATCTATCTGGCAAGCTTTCGACTCAACTACGCGAAACATTTAACTCTCAACTGTTATACGAAGTATGTCACTTTTTCGAATTTGTTTCGTTTCAATAATTTCCCAGTTTCGTGCTCTAATGAAGGAGAAGAGTGCACTGAGGAGAATGAAAATTCTGCGAAAAACTCACACTTCGGCGCATTCACCTACCCTGCCAAAACTTGCGAAATGTCACCGTGTCGGTATACGAGTGCAACAAAGCGCCAGACTGGCGCATGCTTGTGTTGGTGCGTGTATCAAAAGCTGAAAACAAAACCACGTGAAAAGCATCCCCGCGCAGGAGTGAGTGGGATAGCTGGCTGTCGTGTTCCTGATTTGACAGAAATCGATAAATAAAAATGGCGACCTGTGCGGCGCACAGCCCGTCCCTGTCGCACTCTGGCAGCTGGAGAGCACTTCGGAAAGTGACGTTTGATCAACAAAAAGTGAAACAGGGGGAAACTGCACACTCTCGCCGATAAGCAAAAGTTTCGAAACGCGAACCGATTTCGTCGTCGGGAATTTTATCCATTAAAATTGAATTATTTGACGGAATTTGGCGGACGATTGGTTTCCGCAAGAAAAATTCCCGTTTTCCCGCAGTGTAAAGGAGCTGTTCTCGGGGGGGAAAACTCATGGAAATCTTTTAAGGTGTGGGCGTTCTCCTGTCACACGGGAAGGGTAGAAAAACTGTATCAAAAAATCGCCTAAAACGCGGCCGCTGTGACGGAAAAATTCGTTTTGCGTCTACGATTTGTGCGTAAACGGTGAGTGTTCGAGAAATTGTCGTTGAATTTGAGTCGGTTTGTGCGAAAGGTGCCAACAATATGGTTCAGGTGCTGGAGGCATTTTCTTGAAAGCCGCCCGATTCAGGTACTTTGCACGCTTAAACTATCCAATTGCCTGCTCCCCTTTCCCTTTAGGTGCAGGGCTCTGCCCTACGCAACCAGAAATTAGCGCAATCCCGGGCGGATGATGAGGGAGCAGCCCCCGGGGATGGGGCTCCGGAGTGAGAGTTACGCCGCCTTCCTTCCTGCCACCTGACATTTCCTCTTTTGTACTTGCACTTGTTTTGATTGCAAACGCGTAGTTCCGGGTCCTCGGGCATGGGCGAGAGCATCCGCGGCCGTGACATATGTTTTTATCGCCCCACGGTGCCTCCACCCGATCGGTGGTCAGACCTACGTGGCACAAGGTGGCCGCGTAAGTGGAGCGCAGGTATGCAAGGGTGTGCCGCAAGCTGTTTTTGGTGTAATGGGCTCAACTTTGAGGCCGCTTAAATCGAGAATTGGCTCCGTTGGGGAGTACAATAATTACAGAAAAAAAAATTTTTTCGAGTGAATGTGCTGCTCCAACTGGATGTGACAAGTTAATCGAGAAAAATTGGTCCTTTGCCAAAATGCCCGTAGTATAGGCCCTTTGAAGAGCCTGACAGTTTGACGGCCCTCCAATTGTGGCTCCGCTGTAACTTGGAACTGTCCCCGTCCTCAATACATCCCCCAGAAAAGATATTCATCACCTACCCAATTTTTTCATATTCGATTGTCATTGTCCTCAACGCGTAGGTTGCCGTGGAGCGATATAAAATTGCACTTTATACGCCCCCTCATTCCGCCCACCGGAGGATTATTATTTGAGGTGCTCCAGAGTTAAGAGCGCCTTCTCTTCCACCTTCCTCGGATTTAACAGATTAACCCCCGTCTGTCCGGCCTAAGCACCCTTCATTAGGACGAAATTTGCAAATTTTGGGCTTAGTCAAGAGGCCTTGGCATTGAACTTGCTAACTGCGGAAAGGACTCAGCTTCTGTCCCGTAGGAGGCCACATTTTGGTCGGACTATGCTTCAATCAATTTCAACCTCCTGAACTTTCCGCACAAGCGACTTATTCGTTGGATCTTGGATATGTTTTTTGAGTAATAGTCCTTATATAAAAGGTCGGCCATCAAGCAATTACGAGGCACGTGTAATTGGTATAAGATTTTTTATTTTTCAAGAAATTGTTTACATATTTCTCATGTATTCCTAATAATAATTTCAAAAATTATGTTGTTTACTCTTAATTTGACCAAGTCTCTCATCCCAGCGTTATAGAGAAAATTGTGAATATTCCTGGAAAAAACCACCATAATTTTCTGACTTTTAGCTTAATAGAGAATTGTTGGAGAAGGTAATTTAGAATCTTTCTTGGCAATATCTAAATAGATGCAATTCACATGTGAAAAAGGTTTACAGTGTATTTGGCTATTAATTTTAATGTAGTTTTGGCTTAATTTTTTAAAGGTAGGCACGCTAGCCAGGGATGGCATTTGGCTCATATAAAACTTTATTTAGTGATAACATTTAAATATTTTATCTTTCTTGTTAACAACCAGGTTTCGGTTTGATAAAAACAAAATAAATTTTTTTAAATATAGATAATTCAATTAAAACAACAAAATTCGACATTACAGTCAAATGTAGTGAATGATTGTATATAATTAGCAAGAAATTATAATTTATACAGTAAATGTTCGATATTTTTAAAATATTATTTATATATGTTTTTTAGTATAATGTGGAAAGTTCCTTCAATTACACAGAATGAACAGTGGAGTATGGTTGTTTTGTTTGATTAAATAACCATGAGTATAGCTAATAATTACGCTTGGATTATTCTTTTGCTTGTGATACTCTTAATTATAGAGTTATTCCACATAAACTGATTTGTTTAATAATCGCATCAAATTTCGTCAAATTCGCCCAATCTGCAGAAAGAGATTTGGTTTAAATGGTCTATTTTTATGCTTTCTTAAGGATTCCTATATTATAACATCTACAGTGATTTCCTGGTGATGTTCTATGGTTTTGCCTTTAAAATTTCTGAAGATATAAAGGTAAAAATGAAGATTTTTTATTTTATAATTTTAGTGATGTTATAATTAAAGTGAACAAAAAAATTCAAGTAAGTTTAAGTTTTAAGTGATTTTAGTCCACAAAAGTGAGTTAAAGCAATGGATTTAATTTGTTTTACGGTCATTTTTGTTTCTGACTGCAGTAATTTAAAGATAATTAACAGTTTTGGGAAAATGCTTACTCGAACAACTCTTTAATTAGATACATGTCTATGGTTTTTGTTTTCATAAAAATCCCTCTAGATTTAGAATTACTGGGACTAATCGGTGCGTAAAGGTAAAACCACAATCATTTAAATTTGTTCGAAAATGGAAAATCGCGGCTTAGCCGTAAATGTGTTTAACTGTTTCAGTTTCTGACGATTATCACCTCAGCCAGACACCGGGACTAGTTAAACGGGTGCCTCTAATCATTTGACCATTAGCAGTCGCCCAAATAGACTCACAAGTTTATGGCACTGTCGCACCACCCGTTCCCATTTCTAGCAGCCCTGGAGCCGAGGGGTTACACTCTGACCCCGACCAGCGCCTCTGTACGTTTGCTCGGAATCGTTCAGATCAATACTTTCCCACCATTTCAGGGAGTACACAATGCGAGTGCATTTCACCTGGTTAGCTCACCTGCCATTTGTTCTTTCCTTCCTCCTCTTCAAGGACCTTCTATTTTCTTGGCAGCCTTGAGTGCGGGAAGACCTGAAAGGAGTTTTTGGGGTAGGGGCTTCTCTGGCTGGTGGGAGGAGGTCATCACGGCTTGTGGAATACTTTTTCATGACAGTCACTTAAAACTTGCTGAGGGCTGTTGGTCTTGTTGCGTGATGAGCAGGGAGCCCCAAGTGCGCTCCCGGAAAACTGATCTAATATGCCCAGCGGAGCGATAACGCCATAACCGGGGGGGTTGATGCCTGATGGAGGTGTAACGAGCTTCCAAGGGTGAAAAATCGTGGGAGTCCGGGCGTCACTAGACCGGGACTCTTGCTATGTAGCGATGTGGGGGTGGAGTCACTTGTGGGATCCAAGGGGACAGGCGGGAGGATGCAACAAGTTGTTATTGTGCTGTCGTACTTGGGAGCAAAATCTGTGTAGGCATTCCCTGTTCCGCCCCGTCTCGACCTCGCTCTGCGGCTGAGGGTGCGATGACGCCAACTGGATTCCAGGACGCCAGATTTGGTTTATACATCCAGTGAATAGAAATAGCCCTCAGTGCGCCTGGCGTGGGCTCGGGCGATTTCAGCTAGTCGGGAATCGTCTGGTGCTGGTGCTGGTGCAGGTGGCTGACTTTTGAATTCATCGGAGACTAAGGGTGGAGAAAGGAATGAAATTGATGTTTTTATTTGACAGGCATATTTAGTGTATTTTAATTGCCGGAAAATTATATTGCACTATGCCGGCGACCTTTCCTCGAGAGAAACTAATTGTGGAAATCTATTTCTTAACTGTGATGAGCTGTTGGGCACATCTTCGGTAGTTCTCGGCTGTAGGCTTGATGAAGGTTTCCTCGGGAAGACCATGTCCCTTGTGGCCTCAATAACTTCATAAGCGCTTTGGGCTGTGCGTCGAACAAGCTCCTCTGTGTGTGTCACACGAACTTAATGAAATCACTTCGTCTTCATTAGAGGGAATATGCGCTCTAATAATCATTTTGGGCTTCTTTAATAATCTCAGAATTTCGTATTTTAGCACTATCTTTGCTATAGGTAAACTATCGTATTTCCGACGTAATTAATGAATTAATAATAAGTACTAACAATGTTTTAAAAAAAAATCATAAATACACAAATTAATGCGAATATTAAATTAAATAAATTATTAGATACCTAAAGATAAAACACCTTTAATAAAACATAGTAGTGCATTGGTAAGCCGATATTCTGAATAGAGTCCTAAATGTCTTAAAGTAAACAAATCGACTAAGAAAAAGTAATTGTTTTTTTAACCGTAACATTTCCTAAAATTTCCTATATCGATAAACAATGAAAAAAAAATCGGTTTTGGTACCTTAAGTTAAAGTAAACAATCCATAAAATTCCTATTTCGTTGAAGCATATGTACGAACAGAAAAAAGAAGGGGCCCTATTTCAGAATCCTGTGGAACTACTTTCAAAACTGAAAAAGTACTACAAAATTGGTATAAATTCTCACCTTTTGCAATTATACCATTGCAATATGACTAATATATTTAATTTGTTATTCTTTATTTGCAGATTGCTCTTAGTCTATTTGTGGACATTGTACATTTTATTAAAGATACTGTGACCGGTTTCGGGGAGACTCATTGTAATCAAATTTTGCGACATACCTAAATCGCACAAAAATTACTGAACATTCATAATTTTTTCCGATGGTTAAAGCTCCAATTCTGCCGCCGACACCACCCTCTTCGACATCACTTTCACCGACTAATGAGGACCAACAGGTTGCTTTGCTAACTGGAGCATTGACGAAGCCGACATTATCCACAGCCACAGAGGCTACAGATCTTCCAGCGACAACCTCGTCGTCGTCGTCGACGGAAGATCAAAATGCAAGTAGCAAAGTGAAGATTCGTATAAATGACTTAGTTATGGCCGAGAGTGGACCAATGATTTCGGCTGCTACCAAGCAAGATGGTGAAAAGGACAGTGGGGCAGACGAAACAGACTATAGAACTGCTGTGAGGAATGGTAGTGGTCGAGGCGGTGGTGATTCGGTCCATCTGGTTGCATCCAAATCAACCAGCAACAGCACCACAAGCATATCGAGCAATGAGTTCAGAAGTACGAAAATGAGTGAAAATCCAAAAACAGGAATACCTGTATCTAGTTCGGGGGGTACTCTGCAGTATGGGAACCCAATAACAGTGGCTTCGGTGCCACTCCAGCCCCCCGCATCTTTGCAGCCAACAGGAGCAGCTAGCCAACAACAACAACAGCAGCAGCAAATTCCGCAAATTCCTTCTTCGCAAGCTCCGCCACCACCGCCCCCAGGACCCCATCATCCTCATCATCACCTTTTTCCAGTCCACGTCATTTCAATACCACAACCGCACCCTGGGACTGCTGCTGCAGCGGCTGTGACTGGTGCATGGCCTCTCGTTGAAGCACCAATTTACGTTGACTCGAACGGGGAACCCCGACACTACTGTCCAGCCCATTCGCAGGGCCCCGCTCCCAGGGAACACCGGGTGCTGCTCCAGCTGGACGCCGGAGTTTCCCTGCCTCTGCAGATAGCTGGCAAGAGGAAGGTCTTTCGAGGTAAGTGTCCTTTAAGTTTGTCCTATGTAACTGCTCAAGGTCTGATATTGGTTATGCGATTTCTCCTCCCTCTCTCCCTCCTCAGTCCCAGCCTCGATTCAACACCTATCTAATTATCGCCGACAACAGCTCCAGGTGGTCCATTCTTGTGCCTCCACTTTGGCGGGCGTTATCCCGACCTGAGCTGTCTCGGTTTTTATTGATCGCTGGCCACGACCAAAAATTTCCCTTGGTTTATGGTCGGTAGTCGTCGTCAAGCTATTCCCTGAAAGGCTTTGGGTGTTCCCAGTTGCGCTGGGCTGTTGCCTTAATATGTGCTCCAGGATGAAAGGAGGACGGGTTTACGGATAGCAACCAAAACATAAAAATTGCATTTAAGGATCTCGCTAGATGAGGGGATTGGTGAGGGCGCGCGAGGTCATTGTTCTCGCTTACTTTTCTCGCTTGGACTTATCCCAAAATACTCAACTTTTCTACTAAGAGCTAGATGTATGAGACCCTACATTTTGTCGTACTGCTCTGGAACAGAAATTATTTCTGTTTATATTCGAAAGGGGGAAGGAACGGTTGTTTTGGGAATTGCACCCCACAATACCATTAAACAGCCTGCAACTTATCCTGGAGGATGGATAGAAAAGTTTTGGCTTTTTTCGCTCTCCTTCTGGATTGTGCTCGTCATTTTATTTCGTTTATTTTTGCAATTTTATGGCCACTGCACTATATACATACATAGGGAATAGCTTCACCGAAATACGTGCCTCTATTCTGGGAGTTTTTCGGGACAAGACATGTTTTTAGATATGTAGGTATATTGCATTTATATATTTTTTCATTTTTTCTCCGCACTTGCATTGTGTGTTTGAATCAACAAAAAAGTACGTGGGACTCTTTTGTTCATTTCTGCATAAAAATGCAAGGAGAATGGTATTATTGGTTCTTTTAAACTAAGAAAACCATGGGAGCCCCCGAGAATGTACGACGCGCGCTCATTTTGATGAGGAAATGTAGACATGCTTTTCACGCCATTGCACTTATAAAAATGTGATTTGTGGTAAGTTGTGACTACATCGGGGCTATTGTTGGTTGTTGGACGTTATTCAAGTTTAAGTCCTGTGTCGGGCAGTGGGCGGCAAACTGTTCTGTTGGAAGGATTTACTTTCTTATTATTATTATTATTTTTTTAAAGAATGTATTCACTGAATTCAGTGAAGAGAATAGTTTTGAGTTGCTGCCAAGGGAACATTTCTAATAAAAAAAAGCTGCATGAATAGATGGATTTTAAATATTTGGGACGGTGTTTTGTAGAAATTCTTTACATATTTTATTTTACAATAATTTCCGATATTGTACAGCTGCGAAAAATATTTTTATGGCTTTATTTATCTTTTGTGTTTACCATAAGTATAAAATGATTTCTTATAGGACAGCTGTAAAGAATAAAACCTTTCTTCATGCTTACATTTAAAGAGATAATTTCTAGCAGATCACATGTGTCGCACGTGAATATGATTGACTAATGAAAAACATCGGTATGCACGTTAGGCAGCCTGTCTACAGCACTGAAGAAGAAAGATGATCGACACTGATGTATTAATTCATCGCAGAGACTTGTGGATTTTCAATTATTTCCACAAAAGCATCCGTTCACCGACCAGATCCAGTCGGACTATCCATCTATCTGCCGAGGGGGCGCACATGTGGCATCTTCTCTTCGAATAACTCCCTCTCTGCTTTTGAATAATTAATTCTTATGCAATTTTATGTATATGCACCTCCTCCCGCTCAATGCAAAAACGATGTAAATGCATCGCCGACAAAGACCCCAGAAGTGGTCATAACTTTTGCGGGGACAATGAAGGATTTGTTTTCCAGCACTTGCGCTATAAATTGAATAAAACTGGATATCAGATTGTTTTTCCAGACGAAGGCTTTTACTCCTTTTTACCGGTGTCACTAGAATTGGTATTTAGAAACTCAAAAATAGTAGTCTGCTTCTTTTCTCTACTCCTCCTCACACGACTGGGCGGGAGATGAAAACCATAAAAGCCTGTCACTTCACCTTTCGTCAAATGCATAAGAACAGAGGCGTAATCCGACAAGAATCCGACAAGGTTCGCAATTCATCTAAAATTTTCTTGACATCCTCCAGTTGGCACTTACTCAAAATCCACCCAGGATTACTAGGCATCGAAGACTCTCTGTATAGTCGGGACAGATCCAGTCGGAACCGTCGTCGCTGGGCAGCAGCCGGCGAACAAACGCAATGTATTAATGGATAAAACCTTGAAATTTATGGGGCCCATTCACAATCGATGCCCCTGAAATAGATTGGACTGTGTCTTTATACGAATAGGGCTTTGTTCCCGGAAAAAAAAATTTCTCGACTTCCTTTCAACAAATATGGCATACGTCGAAATCCGGGAATATTTTTGTAGTCATGCAATCGATGGGATATTTATCTCTATTTGTGCAGAGAGTAGGCGAGAAGGTTGTTGCTAAAGCGACCAATCTAAAATCATCTTAAAGTATGTCATGCCCGGAGGTTGGGTGTTATTGGGGTTGCTTTAATTTTCCACGAAATCTTTGAATGGACCAAAAAAACCTATTGCGATTTCCTCCGGAATGATTTAATTAATTCGATACACCAACGCAAAGTTTATGTGGGCTTAGTAAAAGTCAAAACTAATAAAAGAAACCTGCAAGGGCTCGTCTTGGTATTTCAAGTACACTTCCCACGTAAGGATGATAAAGTAACTTTAGGCGATGTAGGTGGACTATTTAAAGTTTGTTCTTCAATCCTGAATTTTAGCCCCTTTTAACTTGTAGACTTAGAAGAGGCGGTTGCTGAGTTTTCTTCAAAAGTCATCCGTCAGAGTGACTATAAAAATAAAACATATTAAATTCTTGAAGAGGCAGGTTATGCCGTAGTCACAAGTGTCGATTTTCAGTCGATAACAGTCAAGGCTAAAATGCAGGTAAATGTAATGATGCTATAGTATCTTGGTTGTTGAAACGAAAGAAAGGAAAATTGGCAAGAATCTTTTTGTGAAATGTTTATTTTAATATTTTTGTTATAAAGAATAGCGCTTTTTTCAATTGTGGAAAGTGATTTCACGAAAACCTCATCTATTCCACAGAGAAAGCTTATGATAAACTCTATGTGTACATCTATAATAGGAAAAATTTGTTCCTGAACGCAAACAATTCTCAAAGTAGCAAAAGTGGGTATTCTCCTTCATGAATTGGAAATAGCTTCAAAGCAACATGCACCTTGCCTTCAACCGGTGAGTTGCTCATCCAGAAAATCACATAACGTGCAAACGTTTCAACAAAGTTGCAAACACCAATCCTTTTCCCAGAGTCGCCCACCGACTTCCCCCTTCGGGGGCTCCGCTGTGTATTTGTTGGGCTAATGTGCAAAGTTTTTGCATCGCCCCGTTGTTTTTCCTCTTAATTCGCGAACATTTTCCAAGTGAATTCCATTCAGTCATGCCTTACAGAGAAAGTCGGAAGCTGAATCACTTTTCCGTGCATTTTTCACAGCAGCAACAGTCCCATTCTCTTCCAGAAAGTGCTATCTTTGGCCGGCGGCTCCGAGCCAATAATCATCATCACTTTACCATCATCATCACCGTCACCGACATTGCAATCACCACCTTCGGAAGTCTTGTGACGGTTGGTGGAATATTGTGGGCCTCACTGTCCTCTAGCGACAGTAAAGTTATAAAAAAACACAATGTACCCAGTTTTCTCGTAAATTTTAAATTTTAACATTTGGAAAAGTCGACATTCGTCGGAAAATCCACCGCCAAGACGATTTGCAGTTGGCTGCCAGTGGGACCGGCAGCGTGATGCACGTTGCATTTTAATTAGGTGCAATTATAGTGCATGCCGTTGTCGAGCGATACCTGCTTCAGACTTATTATTATTTACGGGCTGGGCTAATCTACTTATTTTCGCGAAGGTTTTCTGGGTGAACTGCTAGACCGTCGTGGAGGGTACTATCTCGGGTCACCTAGATGAGCTGGCGCTGTGCTTTCATAGCGGTCTGAACTCGTCGATGTGTCTAATTACTGCGCTTGGTGACTGTTGGTTGCAGGTGGGAAAAATTATACACTTTGCAATTCTACCATAATAACTGTGATCAATTTCGCAAGATTTCTTGAAAGTTAAGGAGAGGGGGTGTTATTTATATTCTAATTAATGACTATTGGGTCTTGGATTGATAACATTACCTGCTATTACTATACATAGAGTGTATATTGATAAAAAAGGTTTATAAATATATCAATTTCCTCAAAAGGTCAAGTTCACGTATAATAAACTTGGTTTATAAGTTTTGATAGTTCCTAGGAACATATTTAGATAGTACATCTCTTTTCCATGCTCGACTGGCATAAATAATCATTAATTTATTAAACGCTTTCATTTAGTTTTTTTTAAGATGCAGAACAATTAGAGCACACTTACAAAAATTAGTCTTTTCATAGACGTTAACGATCTTTAAATTTTCTAATAGATATTTAAAAAGGGTGTAGTAAGTTTGTTTACTACCATTTATCTTCATTGCTACAAATCCAGTGCTATAAAACTGGATCTATCAACGCATTAACCTAATACAACGCATAAGACCACCCTGTTCGGAATTTCGATAGTTGCATATGCCTTTTCTCAGTGGAATTTACGTAAAAATTGCGTTTATTTATTTCGGCGACGAACCGAAAGTTATTTTAATCGCGAGAAGTTACCGGTTACTTTATGACTGCCCCATTAGTACGTCACGACAGGGAATAAAATCATCGAACGATATGCATTATTATGAAGAAATGGTCACAATTTCAAAGTAAGTTATAGTGGCATTCTCAGTTCCTCTAGCCAGACGACTGTGTTGGGAGCAGAGGGGTAAGGTAAGAGAAACAGCAGAAAAGTACACGAATGCAAAAATCCAAGCCAGCTTAAGAGCCCCGTCGTCATCGTCGTTGTCGTCGTCCGCGGACCACCGGTCGCCCGAGCAGCCGACGACTGCGAGTGAAATTCTTCTGGTGATCAACTGGAGGTTATCAACCCAAATTGAATGTTGGTAGATTACATGCGATCATATTAGTGAAGGAATTTGATCAGTACCAGCACCAAGACGCAAGACAACGTCGACGACGACTTCGACTACCAGGTTTTATTATTGGATCGGGCTCCGACATCGGGGCTGCAGAGGTCCCAAGTAGCTCCGCGGTTTGCCGATTGGTGGCTTTTCCAGCGCACGAGCTCACTTGGAAGAGGCTCAGCATAACCTGTGGAAATATCTGCAATAAATATTTGCAAAGTCTGGAAAAAGAGATCCTCATCCAAGACACGAACCGTCGCTGATCGCTTATTTTGCGCCATTTTTTGCGATGCTTTTTATCGGTCGTTTTCTTCTGATATATTTTGTGCAAAGAAACCCGAACGTGACAAGACTTTTTCTTTGCCTCGTCGCATTCCGATTTCAAGTCACAAATCGAGTTTTCCAGTAGCGGCCGTCTTAATGCCTTGGAGAGGGGCATAATGGATTTATAGAGGAAAAATAACATTTCCAGTCGCAAAACGACTCTTGGCCGGAATTTATTCCTATGTTTTTTTTTTCTGTGCCTGATGGGACGACTGTGTCGAGGCATTTCGGCGATATAATTACAAACCGCGATCTCAGCCGACACAAATGAATTTATTCAGAGCAGTGCGGGAGGCTGGCGGTCGGTCGGATGGCTCGGGGAGGGGCTGCTCCAGTTGCACCTACGCCGAGCCCCATTACGCAACGAGCGTGTAACAGCAGCTAATCTGCATATAAAAGGCATCTTGGCAGTGTCACTGACCCTGCTGCTGGCTCTCTTTTTTTTTAATGGTCCACTTTCAAATTCGATGGCATTTTCATTTTGCTTTCGGTGCAGAATATCTAGGGACGTCGCCACTCTTTCCATCCCTCCTTGGATAGGTCCCAAAAGTCTGAACTATACCCGCGGACCGGACCTTGCGCACCTACAACAAAAGGAACTAATTATAGCCGACTGCTGGAGGAAGTGTTTGATTTTTCGGTCTTATTCGCGCGAATTGGGATCAAGAAACCCCGGGGAGATTGTTATCTCTTTGTCTTGGCGCGGCTTCGGGAAAGAAAAAAGAAATGAAATGAAAATCACTCCATGAATTGGACGGACGGACAGACAAACGAAATGGTCGGAGGCAAAAGGCGCCTTATGTAATTTGTCAGAAAAAGTAACAGGCACTGAGATATTCCGACTTGCAAAGAGTTGAAAGGCATTTTCGGGGGTTTGCTGACTTAACCCATTATGAGCTGCATCATCGTTGCAGCATGGAAATATGGTGAAGGTTAGAGTGGATATTTCGCTAGAGATCTGGCGGAAATTTCACAATACAAGAACAAGTAGTGGGTGGATGAATGTGGGGGGAGAAGATGGACAAACGAGAATTTTGCAATAGGCTTACAATGACTTGGAATTTAAGTTGTTATGAAAAACTAAGGAAAAGAATTAGGGAAAGGATAGAATTGTAAGTTACTCAACGTTCGGTAGCTTCACGTACAAAGCAGTAAGATCGGCACCTCATTTTAGGAAATGGCTCGATTAAAAGAAGCCGTTCTAATAACATACCTAAACCCTAATAATAATATTTGTATATAGACAACCTTTAAAAATATTCTGCTTTTCTCTAGTATACATAAAGGTTGGATGAAAATTAGTTAGTTTTTAGAAAATCTCTATTTTTATTAGACATTTAAATAAATTTTCGATTTACAAATCTCGATGTAGACATAACATAGTTGCAAATTTACTGAATAAAGTTGGCGCTACAATTTCCTCAATTATATAATTAAAAGGTTATTCATTTGGTGCACTTCTTCGCTTATTACGCAACTTTCATCCAATTTAAGTCGGAAGAACATGAAAGAGCGGTCCGATGTGGGCCATTAGCCACCGCTTTCAATCGTTTTTCCTAATTTTTCACATTTATTTGAGCCTAATGAGCCAATTTACGTTCCAGGGCAGGTAAATGGCCTGTGTTGTGTTATACTGCCCGAGAATAAAATTTCCGCTAATTTCAGGCCTAAGCTCAGCCGAAACTTGAGTCCGAAGTTGCATCATTCTTAAAGCAATTTTTCTCAAAGGAGGCCCGGAGATGAAAATTGGTGCATGGTTGAACACATATATGCATATAGCATCACCCAGAAACAAAACGCTACCGGATGCAGCAGCGCTTCTTCTAGAATATTTAGACCAAGAAGATGATACACAAATTTTTCTCAGAAATCTAAACCAAGCAAAGCATCATACGTGCTTCAGATGCTATGTTGGATCCAAGAAATAAATCTTTTCTTTTCTAGGTGGCTTGGGGAGTCTTGTATCGTTTTTTTTTTTCAGATGAGAAATTCCAATCTTCTACAGTTGCCTCCAAGGAGACTAGCGTCTTATGACAAAGTTTCCCAACTGAGACATTTAAGAGGAACTTGTCACATCGCCTCACTCAGCTGCTACAGCGTAGTTACGTATCTTCAGCGCTTGATGGCTGGTGCTCCCCTGACGGAGCCTCGAAGGTATCTGGTGCCTGTACAGGCATAAGATTCGTGACTGTAGCTTGCACAGTCACGGCACGTCGCCCGAAATACCTTTTCCTCGGATTGTGCAAAATATTATGAAATGATTATCCCCTTGATTGCAGGTTATATATGAACCTCTCAGTTAAATAAAAGAAAAACTCTTTTCGATTAGCGCGATACCCAAGCCATTAACAAAGCTCAAGATGACCAAAAACTGGTACATATGTAGATATAAAGAGCCTTATTCTTGGCCATTTTCACGTTTTCTTCATAGTTGCATACGGCTGAGCTATATTTAAACGATTATAACCTCCGAAAGAGTTATCAGCAAGTGCAGGTGTATCAAAGCGCTTTTCCTGCTCAGTCGTTTGTTTCAAGTGAAATTTGATAGGTTTTTTTTTTTCTATTTTATTCGTGTGTTCATACTTTCAAAAGTCACGAAAAAACAAAAAAAAAAGAAACGTTCTCCATATGTCTTTTCACAGCAATTTTATGGATTGAGTGTGGGGGTGTTCTAGGCAAATTCAAAGAATTTAGGTATGCTTTACGATCGAAAGATTTATAATGTCTGTACTACGATTAGAAGCCTGATTGAATGCAAACTTACATTCAAGCACTTATGGGAATTTTATAGTCAGCAATTTAATTATTATTGGTTAGAAGCTAACACCTGTAAATTACTTTTGACGATGCGCTAACCACTTATATAATTTTTGTTACCCATGATTTCAATGTAATCATAAAAGTTTTTAATGTTCTTGTTTAATATCCTTGTATGTTTGTGATCCCATAATTATGACATCCATAAATCGACGTACGAATTTTGAGGGTCGTAATATAAAAACAAAAGTAATTTAGTTTTTTGAATATCATAAAATTATTAAGAGGTAGTCAAATTGTTACTTTCACAAAATCTCAAAGTGATTGTACATTGCAAATTAATATCACTAATTCAATAAATTTAGTGTGGTAGCCGAAATACGTTTTCTGTTTGTCTGCTAAAACCTGCTATGAAAACCAGAAAAAACTAAACCCCTATACTAGCTAGGGTAAAATATATGTAATTATAACTAATGAATATATAAGTACTACTCCCAATTATTAAGATTATTGTGAGAACAAAGCGTAATCGTACTGCATTGAAATAAATTATTTTTACTACAGAAATTATCTTTTAAATGTTACTTATATTTACTACAATTCTTACTGATATAGTGAAAATTTAACATAAACTGAATAAAAGTTAGAAAAATGATTGAAATATGGAAAATAGTACTAAAATACACTGTTTAAACGAATGTTATATACACTATTACCTCCGAATTGATTTCATTTTGGACGAATGTTATGTACACTATTACCTCCCTCCGTTGCCAGATTTAAAAATATGCGTATTAAAAAATCAAAATAATTGTTTTATATTCGATTATTTCTAACAAGCCTTATAACCATTACGGTTATCAATTAATATTAATGTATATTAAATTAAGTATAAATTTAAGTTAATTTCTATATACTACTCTAATACTCAACTGCTATTATTAGAGGTATGATGATTTCCGATTTTTCGATTTAAAGCATATGAAACATATTCGCCCGCATTTCCATGGATGGTGGACAGATAGTCCTTTAAAAATTCAAGTAAAATTTATAAGGGTGCCGCAGGGTAGAGTCTAGGTTTTAACAAAAAGGGGTCTGGGATCTCTGCGGATTTAACTAAAGGGATTTTCACTGGACGAAAGTTATTCCAGTGTTGCGAGACAGCTTAAAGAAGAATACTTTTTCCTGCGTAGGATTTCTCATCACTAATTCGAAAGGGTCGCAACGGAGCACAATGGGGCCACCCACCATGCGTCCCTTCGCAGCACATTAAAGAAAAAACCCTTTGCCCCAGCCAGCACAAACACCGGGACGTAAAGTGAGGGAGCTACGATGCTTTTCTCTTTTAGAAAGTTATTGAAAATCGTCTGCTCCCCCATTCGGGGCCGGAGGAACTGTGGGGCTCACCATGGAAACACTTGCCCCGGAGGCAAAAAGCAGAAACGTAACGACTTTTCCACCTTGTTGTATTTCACGCTCTTCCCGTGGATTTATTACCGTCCAATATTTGTTTTTCTCGTGAAAAGATCTGAATTAGAAGCGACTTTCTTGCTCGCACCGGTAGCATCATCTTGGCGCACGGATCGGAGGCGCGGGAGCAATCGGGGCCCCATGCCGACCGACCGTTCGATGGATGGCATAGTGTCGTTTTTCTAAGGTGTCCTCAGTGCTCCTCGCAAGAAAGAAGTCATGGTCTGGTGCCTTCTGACTTCTGCTGATGTTACTTCTATTGGATGCTGCGTGGATCTCATTTATCCGAGTGAGACGATGCCCGTTGACCAGACGAGGTGACACAGCAGCAGCAGCGGCAGCATTATCATCTGGGTAGGGAGGGAAGGAGTTCTGGGGCGACGGCGGAACGCAAGCAAACATATGACAAGATTTACATAGTTGAAGAATTTCCGGATTAGAAAACGGAACTTATCATCGCGCTGAAGAAAAGAACGAAAGGAAGAAAAAGAGTCTCAAAGAAAACCTCACTTTCTTACGACTGTGACCGGAATCTCCTGGTCGCGCTCGAGATATTTTTCGGGGCTGTTCTTTGTATCGCTCAAAATGGAAAATAAAAAGCAAAGGAACATGCCATCAGCCGAAAAGGTAGATTTTAATCGCTCCTCTGTGGGGGCGCACACCGCCCCTCTGCTGGCGCAGGGACCACTTCCCGAATAAGTCTCGATGGCACACTGGCGGTCGGGGACGGATTTCTTTAAGGCTTTGAGAGCAATTTTGAGATTTGACAGTGGAGATAAGCAAAAATTTACCTGAGGGCTGGTAGGAGCCAGGTAAATAGGTATAATAGCAAATATTTGGAATTTTTCGGTGTTTCGTCATGGGATTTCTGCCCGAATCGCATACAGGTTAGCAGTTGGTCGGGGATTTTGAGAGACACGCTTTATGAATTTTGATTATGCCCGCCCCAACTTTTAACTTTCTCAAGTTTTTCAAGCAATAATTGGAACGGTAGCTGCTCCACTTCCTCCAGGCCTTCGAACTGCTCTAAAATATTCGAGTAACGGACGCACTGTTGCTGAGATTTGGGGCATAGGCCTCCTCCGTTTTATTGTTGGAGCTATTCCCATTTTTTTGGCAAATGTTTCCGGAGAAGAAGTAGTAGGGCATCTCCGAAATCCTTGACGAATTTCATAAAAACAGGTCTACCTTGAAGACTTTTCAATTCCACGTGCTGTTTTTTTCTGTATTTAAAGGGCCACCGCTTTTTGTTATCCAGGAAACAAGAAGGATGACGGGGGAGGAATACGAATTTTCACTTCTTTTGCTTCTTAAAAGCTGGCCGATCTACACTCTTGGTAATTATGAAATTTTCTTATTCACAAGTACAACTTTTGAGCTAATTTGAGAGATAAATTTCCATTAATTAGGTTGATTTATTCAAAAGTTTTCGAATATTTTTTAAGTTGAATGCTTGTTGCTATAAAGCCCCATTCAACACCCTCATCAAAATGAACAATTTTTTTCTCGAATCCCAATTCGTAAATAGCTTGTAATTGGTTTGTTATTTTATAGATTTATCCTTCTAGCAATATACTCGGTTCATTCCTTAAACATATCCCTAAAATTTCAAATTTTATGATTTAAGTTGTACGTTACATTTTTTTTTCAGTCCAATTTCTAGCTAACATAAAAACTTTAGCTGGTCAACAAATTTGGCATTTTATTTTATCGTGATGGCTCTAGGGGATAGGATTTTGTTAGTATGTTCGTTATTTTTCTATATATTTTCAAAAATGTATATCATACAGTTTTTATACTTTGCACACTTGTTAACGAATCAGCTTTACAGAAAAAAATACAATCGGATAGATAATTAGGTAATGATTGAGCATTAACTGGAATAAGTGAACAAATATAAAATACAGCGTCCCATCATTCTTAATAGTTACAAATTAATCCTCGTGTATGTGTCAACTGTGAAAATCCGAACATTTTCAAACTAGACATAGAACATGACAGGGAGTAGGCTGAAAACTACTCGCCGAGAGTAACAAAGGTGGGCAGCCAGCGACAAATCACAGCCACAATAATTTCGCGGCGGTGCACCGGATTAAGGTGGGGTATAAATCGGAAAGTGTTCGTGATTTGGCGGCAAAAAGCAATTGTCAGCATTCCGTCATATCGCGGCTTTAAAATTTGCAAACGTCGACATCAGTCGGGCTTGTCATAAATAAAAAATAAACCCCTATCAGCATTTATTATTCCCTTTTCCTTGTGTGGTATTTCTACGCAAAAGTACCTTTTTCTAGTACATATCGCTCTCTGCGTTGATTATAAATTTTAAAGACATTTTATTTAAATTTACCATTATTATCCTTTCGCACAATATGCGTTAACAATATGTTTCTTATATTAACACTAGAACTACCGGCGCGCCAAGTCTGTAATTTTAACAACTTTCTGCACCTTTAATTTAATACGCTCAAATTTGAATTAATAATTATTAATGAAAAAAGGTTTTTGAATATGTCGTAATTCTCAATTCTATTAAACTTTGGCATAAATCAGAAGAGAATTTCAAAAATATATAATTAAGTAAGGGAGGAAATTGAGTACCAGTCAAATTGACTGATTTTGGTAGTTCTAGTGTTAATACCAAAATCTGTCGTAGATGTTTTAAGCTAAGGCTCAATTTCTAGACTTCTTTTTATTTTTCAATACTTACATAACTACGTTTCTTATATCTAATTCTATTTTTATTTATTATTTATTTTTTAAGAGCAATTTGAGTCTACAGATAAAGCGGTGCGTGGAGACTGCGACGGAGGGTAGTGCCGTCAGCGACGTATATCGCAATTTGATAAGAGGTAGGAAGCACACTTCCCTAGGCTGCAGTTCTACGACCGGCTTAATCGCGGCCCGGTATTCGCGGCTGATTTCGCCTCTGCATTATTTACGTCTCTCCAACGTATCTGGGTTATCTGAGGCCAAAAATGTCTTTGATGTGATTTGTGAGGCTCTTTATGCAGTCGATCTGGAAAAAAAAAAATAGAAAAAGATTCCTGTTTTGTTTGATGACATAACTGGAAATCGTTATCATACCGCGACTTTTGTTATTTTAGTGTGATTTTCGGGGGAGGTTTTTTTCCAGACCTCATTTTTTAAATATAAACTTTTGGGAAAGAAAATAATGTCGGGAATTTTGTTTACTTAATTTTCAAAGTTTAACGATTACTTGCTAACCGTTTTTAGGTCTATTTTTGGAAAAATTGATAATGCTAAAGTACTGCTCACTTCTGCAGCTGCCTGCACCTTGAGTGATAAAAGGTCAAGGGGCAAAATGTATTAAAAGTAGGAGATAAGACGTCTCGGTACAGATTAGAATTTATTTTTTTTTTAACTACCTTCAGCTTCAATCTGACTTTTATGTCTATTCTTGTTTCCGTCTTAAATTTTTCGATTTTATAGAGGCAAACGTTATCGTTTCTAGCTCGTTTTGTTTTTAGATGTGTTTCTTAATGAAATAATTGAGGTTATTGCACCAAATCGTTCCATATCTCCTTAAGACAAAGTATTAGACTTGTATTTAATTTTGAAATTTTAATCAGACATCATATTGATCAATTTTGTCTATACTTGCATTTTACAGATAATTAAATATGAGTACTTTTAAAACAAAGTTGGTATAGGAATTTAACTTTAATAATATTATATTAAATATTCAAATGAGGAGCTCGATTTCAAGGTTGTTTTTGGAATGGGTTGAAATACCAAACTACTTAATTAAGCGTTGTTTTTTTTACTAAGGTTGTGGGAGAAAATTCCCATTAAAATATAACAACTTTACAAGAATATTTATAGAAGAATATTCATAAATTTTAAAGTTTTATGTCCGCAGCTAAAAATTAATTACTATCTTGGAGGTACTAAGGTTAGTTTTCGCAATAACTTCAATTAACCTTTTCTTCAGTAATTTGGGAGCGTTCAAAATCTTTCAATTACCGTTTTTAAAACTACATTAATTATTTGAATGAAAGCAAAACAGAACAAAAACAAAAAATGTTGTTCCGAAAAGTGAAATTAAGCCATAAGATGCCGAGGCAGAATGTCAACTCTCCACAGTGTTTGTCGTTATGTCCCAAAAGAGATCAGTTTGATAAATCGGCATATTCAAGCAGTGAGTCATATTCCATTACTCACTTTGCTTTATGGGTGGGTTCAGACTTCTTGTCGGCTTATTTTCTTTATTTATAAGATACAGTAGCGAGTAATTGTAGAAAACACGATTTTTTTTTTCTCGTACTTTGCGGAAAAAATCAAATTAATTTGCATATCAATCGCCTTACACTTTTGCATACCAAACAAGGAGTTGAAGGGAGCGGCTTGCTTCCGCAGATTTAGATTTATCTATTAGTCAAGCCAACAAATCGTTGAAGGTGGTAGTTCTTAAATTTTGAAGTTGGCTAAATTCGCCCATCCCCAGGGCTGAATTTTAAATAAGTCCAATTCGTTGTCGCTTAGCGATCAATAAAATTCGTATTAAATCACTCCTTTAATTGAGCCAAAATTTCGCGAATGGTATTTGCGAAGTGACTGCACTTTTCGAGGACAGTGTCTGGCCGAGTTGGGACGCTAGAACTGCACCAGAATGAGGCCTTCTGGCGGGCGGTTGCGACTTATGAAAACCTCTCTCAGAATTCCTGGTCCACGCAAATCACTCTGTGAAACAGACAAATCGCCTTGAATCCGGAGTGTGCCCATATTCCTCACATGAGTCAGCCGGCTCAAAATGTTGTGGGATTGTGACTTTTGTTTGTCTAGCAATTCGTCGCCGGGTTCAACAAAATCGTATGTGACCTCAAAATGTAGAAGTACAAACACTTGTTGAGTTTTTGCGATGCGTGAACTCTAGTTATGTATGTTAAATTAGCACGTCTACCTTTCTGATTGTCCAAACATCTATCTTCCACTAAATTCTAATTGGGATTCGATATGTGAATGATTTCCCAATGTGAAAATCGACCAGCCAACAAGCACTTCATAGAGCGACAGGCCTAGGGCCTGACACTAGAAAAAGCCCAGTGAGGGGGGCCCCAAATGGGATCAAGCGAAGAGACAAGGCCGAGCGATGAACCTGGAATTTCCACGATTTTTCCAACTATAATGAAACTCGGAGTTTGCGCTTTTACGCGAAATATCAAGAATCAAGAGAACTGAACCTCGGACTACGGATGAAAGATAGACACCACCGTTGAGGTGTAGTGTAGATGTGGCTGGCGGGCTCCGCAAGAATTGTATATAGTTTCTAAATACATTGCCTCGAAGAAAA
Organism: Philonicus albiceps; assembly: GCA_963969385.1. Classification (NCBI taxonomy): domain Eukaryota; kingdom Metazoa; phylum Arthropoda; class Insecta; order Diptera; family Asilidae; genus Philonicus; species Philonicus albiceps. The sequence goes on from OZ017775.1 coordinate 22,518,427, forward strand.
AGAAGCCCGATAACGTGACATGCATACGTGGGGGCTATTTCAAGTTGTCTGTGATCAATCACTCCGTTTCTTGACGGCGGCGGAGGTTCCATTCAGTTTTCGCCGCTCGCCACCTCTCTAACTATGTGTTACTGTTTTATGGTTCTAATTTAGAAAGAAACGGGCAGAACCTCCGAGGCAAAGATTGTGGCGAATTAATGGCACCCCAGTGATTATATAAGTTAAGGATTTCCTATTTTTACTTAGAATCTGCATCGAAAGCAATTGAAAAATAGGTGGCCACGTAATTTGCGTAGATGCAATTTTTAAACATTATAATGCCAGGAAAGGCTCGTGATTTAGAGGTAATTAAAAATCTAAAAATTCTAAAATTGTGACCTTTTCATTGTGTTGCGTATATCAACAAGTTTATGAGAATCACTAAATGTTTTTCGATATTGAATTAATGAAATGAAAGATGGTTATTCCAAAAATATAACATTTTAAATTAAAATTAAATAGAATTTGCTTATCAGGGTAAAAGAAAATTAAAAACTATTTGATACCTGATCAATATTGTCTTTCTGATAAACTATGAGCTGCTGTTAAATCTTACCCTTACGAATAAAACCTGCAAAACTCTAATAATATTCAACTGATACTTTTCTACGGTTATAAAAACTTCTGGAATTTTATTTAATATGCTTGATAGAAATTTAGTTAAAAGCTGTAACAAAGGGTAAATATTAAAGGTTCTGCAGGTTTTAAGGCATTCTGAGTCATGCACACTGTCGAGAACAAATCAAAGTTAATTTCGTGAAAATCGCCGTTCTCCTTTTCTCGCTTCGAAACGTCGATTCTTTTACTTAAATGAAACTCAATTGAATTAATGATCGGTCCGTGCTGTGTCGCGATCGGCAAATGAACGCATGATCAGCCGATTTGGCTCTTTAAAAGATTTCCCGGTCTGCCCGAAGTCCCCCGTAACCCTGGACTGGGTGATTGGGACATTAACCACGCTGAGATCGCGATTACTTTTGTTCGAGAGGGTGCTGCCTCCGATCGCGACGATTGCTCCTATCGAAGACAGAAAGCGACAAAGACGCATTTGCGGTTTCCGAGCCGCGTTCTGCGATCCTCGACTCTTTCGGTATTTTATGGGGACCATTTATGCGCGACAGCGGTTCGATCGGGTCGTTCCATCCATTCGCATGGTCTCCTAATTGATGTCCATCGTTGGTGCTGCTGTCCTGCCAGCTAGCAGCTTCTTTTCCTGGGCTACCCTTCGCCAGTGCATTCCCGGGCTAAATTCGAATCGTTTTATGATGTTTCAGGCTTTAAAATCGTCACTGCAGTGCCAATGTATTCCCTTAAAATTTTGTGCAACTGCACCAGGCAGAGAATTAATTTCAATTTTGAATGCATATCTCCTGCGGGGCTTAGGTGGACGGATGTTTTATAAACAGAAGATAAATCTTTAGTACTCTTTGCGCTTTTACGGCGTAAATATATTTTAATGAATGTTTTCATTTCATCTTTCAGGTGAGTGCCATCTTCTTCTAAGAAAAAAGGAAGGGAAGGTTATTTCTTTGACTTTAAGTGGCCTTTCGCATTATTGTAAGTAACTTTTTGATTTAACATTTCATGAGGATCATAAATTTTATGCTACAAACCTATCTTTAATCGTACTATTTCGTAGAGGTTTAAAATTTTTATTACATAGTAAAATAGAGTAATAATGCTATGCTATGCTAATTTATTTTTCAACATTTTCAAATCAGTTCTTATTTGATTTAATTGCATTTGCCTTTCATGCACTTCTTTCCGATAAAGAAGAGTGTAAACAATTACTTCAGTAACGAACTTGGATACCTACAATGAATTTATTCATTACACAAATAAATTACAAAGGTGAAATGTTGGGTATCAAAAGAAAACACAGTAATATACAATTCTTCAGAAACAATAATGTCACGTATCAACTTAATTCGCAAAGTCAATTAAAAATCAGCGCAGGGGAGCTTGATTTTAATCTTAAATCGCATTGCCAGTGGAGATGTGATAGTTTGCCTTCACCGATAATTTAATTGATTTATTATGACTGGCAATGAAGTAGAACAATCCTGACGGGCCGATTAGACAAAACAATCCAAGGAATGTGAAATACTACTCCATGGTAAACTTCCATTAATTCTTATCAAATTAACTCGAATGTTGACCCTTGGACTCTACCACTGATACCAAAGGGACTATTGTCTCAAAAAAAAAGATATATTTCGTCGTTCGAAGGATTCGCTCTTTAAAATACGACTATCGAACTGGTGTTCGAATCTAAATTGCAAATTTCTCCGAAGACGAAAAAGTTCGTTAACAGAAAATCGATGGCAGTTAGGGATTATTTGGTTTGGTGGTTTCGCGATGTTGCTGGTGCAATTTCCTTACGTTAATGCCTAATTTCCCTTTTTGGCGCGGGGGGTTTTTTTTTCTTGCCCAAGACAGGTACTTCTAACAGTGGCCCGAACGGCGCAAATAGGACGTTGCTTCATTAACTCCCCTACGGCTCACCTGCATGACGCCTAGGGTAATGAGTTCAATTTTAATTAACACATTGGCGGAATCGACTGACGGCTGATGTCGAGCAGGGCCCCTGGAACCGGCGCTAGATTTCTTTAAGACAATACATGTACACCTCTCGATTGTGATTTTTTGCGTGAGTAAGTGGAGGCCGCTAAAATAGTACAGTCGCAGTCCTCAGCATGGGTATTCCGTACTATGTAACTCAATTATTGTCTGCATGCATTAAAAGAGATGCATGCTCACCGAATGTCGATGGTTGGCTCGTGCTGGAGATGCGGCCCCTATTGGCGGTGCAGCGCTGTGCGATTTTTGAGCCGTTTATGCTACATAACCGGCTAATAAGAAATTTAAATCGAATCCTGTTTACTTGGTTTTATTTCATTTCAGGAATCTAGTAAGAATTTTAACATGTATTGTTATTAATAGACATTAAAAAAGTTTTTTATAATTAAAGCAAAATATTTTGTATTTTACAAATCGGCTCCAAATACAAAAAAAAAACTCTTAATTAAGACTCTCCCTTTTTTGAGGGAATAGATCATTTTTCGTGGCATTTTTGCACACCTCGTCGATATTTTTGCTTTTTGTCTAAAAAACAAAGCACTTGACTCTCCCGGGCCCGACCAAAAATCGTGAATAATTGCCAATAGCCGCTGCGCCATTCATCAGACTATTGACCCCGGACATTAAGCGCGCTCGTGTTTTTCTTGTGAAAGATCACGGCACGATCAGCGGGACCCAAAGCCTTAGCTGTTGCATAATGCGAACATGGCTTTAAGTGACTGTATGGACATTATTGGACCATGTTTGAGCAGCGGAGCCAGACAAACGCTCGCGTTCTTTCGCTGGCGACATTCGAGGACTAATTGCTGCCGTAAAGCCGAAGACTATGTCTGGGGTCTAAGGCTTTTTTTTTTACGATATCAATTAATCTGGCTCTGGTGGCCCCGACAAGTGTGCCATCTCGCCTCCATCACCGTCTTCGTCATCATCATCATCATCCGTGGGGACTTCCAGATGAACTGGCGCGGCAGTTCTAATTTCCATCGATCGCGAAACGCACCACCATACGTTAGCTGATGATATGATGATGATGATGTGGCTCCTCGTCTGGGGCACCCATAAAAATTATTTTTTCTCAATTATTTTGATATTTCAAAAGACGCCAGGAATTAATCTCCTCCAGTTGCAGTGGTTGGGTTCAGACTCACATTGCACAGTGCTACTTGCTACCGCTGGGTGCCACCGAATCCGAGCCTCCGTCGGCAATGGGGCTCCGGCGGCGGCGGCGGCTGTACGAGCACGAAAGACACTATGCTGTGCCAGGAATCTAGCATAATTACGTACTTCACGAGAGTTATTTCATGTGTTGTAATTATAGGTCATGTACACTTGCATAATCCCCAGTGTATCTCTTTCCAAGGGCCCCGCAGATGGGTGATGGTAGTTGGGGGATCTCGTCGAGGAGGAGGACATAGCTTACAGCCTCCAACAAAGCGGCCGCAGGGATCAATGAACGGCACAGGGCCTCAGATGTCGCGAATTTTTCTTTTATTTCATCAATTTTCCCTGATTGATTGTGACAAAAGCCCAGTAGTCGGGGAGTACGTGAAAAAGTGGTAATTTCGCGAACAGAGTGTACAAAATGCGATCGATACGCGCGATTGGTCCGAAGAGTAAATGATGCAAAAGACCTTTAAGCGCCTTTATCAATTTATCACTATCATTCGATGTCACCTCAATGACACTAATGTATGAGGGGCTTAATTGCCTGTATTTGCTGTGAAAAAGCGAAAAATGAACAGGAAAAAAGGCTGACTGTAAACGCGGTCAACGCTTTTTAATAGACAGCGATTTCGCAACATATCGCCGCGGTACAGCGACGGCGGCGGCGACCGCGCGGTAAAGAGAACTTTCGCTTTTAAATGTCGCAGGTAATTATGAGATTTTGAGGGAAGGAAGCACTACGTGCAGTCGTACCTGCAAAAAGTATAAATAAAAGGTAAAATATAAAAAAAAAAAAAAAAATACATAAATTACGGGCTTGCGATGGTTACGAATGTCGATAGGGAAAAAAAACCGCTGGGTAACGAGCCAGAGGGAAATCATCTTTCCACTGCGGAATGCGACCTTGCGGAAAACGTTCATATTCAAAGCATAGGAGTCTTTTTAATGGATTTCTACGGCCTAAGGCTGAAGAAGTTTTTTGATTCGCCTTGGACAAGTTTTATAAAAAGAATTCCGCAGACATGTGAGGCCGGTTTGCCGAAAGTGGCACATGATTTTCATTAGAAAAGCAAAACAATCAAATATTAGAACTGCATGCTTCGATAATTACCATGCCATCAAATACCGCCGCGAATGTTGTTAGAGATTAAAAAAAAAATAAAAGTAGAAAACTCGTTATGCCGCATCAATCAGAAACTAGGATTAACCAGTCAGATAGAGAGCGTTACTGTATTACATGAATCTCCACAAAAACAACAAACAATTGCATACCAAAGACATAAAGTCCAAACATACGATAGTCCATTAATTAATTTATCAAATTAGCCCCAGTACAATAAAAACGAAATTAAAGGCTAACGCTAAAACCGGGTATAGTGCAATGGTAGTACCATAGCAAATATTTTCTGTACTTTATTTAAATTCTCTTTAATTAGTTTAGTTTTACTTAAATTTACAATAACGACGAAATCAACTTTCAGGTTAGAATCAGTTGCGGTTTTCGTTTATACCATTTTTATCTTGAATACATTTTTTTTTAATTTAATTTACCCCATTTGCAAACGATCTGCGGTAAATTTTGAATAGTTCTTAGCAAATCGGTTTAAAAAAAAAACACAATGGTAAAATTTAAATAATAACATATGAAATTTTTCACGCGAAACATATGCAAAAAACTGGTTTAAGCTGTTAAGATTAAGATAAATTAATTAATCGTTTTATGTTTAAAAAAAATCCCTGGAATTGAAGCTTTAATTTATCTATCATCGCAAAAAAAAGATTAAGATAATCAGGTGATTATGGTAATCAATTAATTTCACTAAAAGAAGAAAAATAAACAAAATCAGAACATCTTCATATATGGAGATTTGTATATATTCTTCACTATGTTTATATATTCGGCTGCAATTGTTGTTTCGTTTATGTTAAACAAATTTTTTTAGAGACCGAATCCAGCAAAAAATGATTGGCTGAAAATCGAAAAAGATTTTAATCGTCTACACGTCGTTTACTTTGAATTCATAATATTGACCTTTTTTAAAAATTTAGTGTAAAATATAATTTTGACTATTATGCTAAGAAGTCTCATATTACATTTTTAGTGAATCATCAAGTGTAGTGTAATAAAGAAATATCGTCGTGTGTTATATCCTAAAATAAGTACATTAGTTATTAATAAATCGAAATGACTAAATATGATTAAAAAGATTATTTGTGTAGGCTCATTATAATTCTATTTCCTCTATCTAATCTAATAATAAGCTTTTCTTTTCATTAGTCTGGCCAACATACACTTTAATTATCCCATTTTATAATACTTTACTAAAAATATCCGGCTTGTTTATTATTTATTTACAAATAAATGAGTTAATTTTTGCAACGAATCCAAAGCTCTGCAAACACTCCCCAGAAATCTACTAAAAAAACCTGCTGAAGTGTTAATAGCCCTGTGTTCGTGATCATGATCATGTTGAAAAAAAGAAAAGCTCAACCAACCTCAATTTCTATCGTAAACTAACAGAAAAATCAGCAAGAGACCTCATCATCAAATCATCTCGAAACGCGGCGAAAAAAGCGTTTTCTAACAACACAACTTGCGGGGTCCTGAATCAAGTAAAAAAAAAATTATATATATATATTGCTTCTTTGTTGCCAATGACGGCCGATGACGATCTTGCTCATTTCTTAAAGATTTATGAAAATGGCATCGCACTTGTGTGTACCTAACCCCGCCGCCGTTTCGCCGATCATCGGCAGCACCGCAGCCTCATCAAGCTCAAGAAGGCCGGCGGAATATTTTCGAGTTGTTGTAGTTGTTGCCGCAGCCAAGATGCTGGCTGTCTCAGACTCTTTATTATTTTTTTTTATAGCACGATCGCGCCAAGAGGAGTTGTAGGCCTGTGTAGCTTCACTGGAAAACGAAAAGTTTCGTATGAAGTTTTCTGAGTAACGGTAATTGGAAATTCCAAGACGTGTTTTGTGTGTGCTTTTTATTTTTTTTGTGCCATGTTGTGTATTTTTGGGTAATTTCGAGATCGTTTGTGACGATCGGGAAACCCGAAATTGACTGGTATAGGTCGATTGATTGGAGTGATTGATAGATAGTCTTTGGTTGAAAGTCGAAAATATTTAAAATAAGTCGTATTTAGTAAACATTTTAGGTGGTTTCCAACCGATCACACAAGTTGTTTCGATGAATGATCCTACCAGGATCGGTATTAATAGTCTTAGGGAACTTTAAAGGTTTTAGTATTTGGTAGACGTTTTTGTAGTTGTTTACTGATCACTAATGTTTTTAAGAGTGATTTTCTCTGATTTTGATTAATATAGTCTTTGTATAAATTGGAAATACTAGAGATTACAGATCATGGATATTTTGAGGAATGATCTTACCTGAATTTGATAAATAGTATATAGGCTACGTGAAAATTGTAAATTTTAAATATTGACGTATTTGATGAAAATTTTTGTGGTTTTTAACCGATCACCACGGATGCTTTGAGGAGTAATCTTGTCTATCTGGATCGAGGATCGGATGCACTTTCCTGAGCATTGTAGTCTACCTACTTTCTCTTGGGGCAATACTTAGGAAAATGCCGAGATTTTTCGGCGGATTGCTTTCAAGCTCTCATTTGCTACCCTTTCACAAATCACGATCGGTCGTATGTCCTCCACCGAGCCCGAGCCCCGATCCAAATCAAGTTCCACTTCCAGCTGAAAATCCAGTCCCCGAGCTTAGTGAGCGAGCCAAAAGTATGCGGTGCGGGTAAAACACCATCGCTAATCTTTCACTTGCCAGAATACCATCGCTCGCCCCCGATGTCGCCGCTGTCGCCTCAATCGTCGCATTCTATTTGTGTCTGTCTGTCCACTTTTCGTTGTGTTCCACACCTCACATACCCTCTGCCGACGTTGCTGCGCTACGTGCGATGTGTGCGTTTGTTCGCTTTGCTGTGCGGCGACTGGGCGAGTATCTTAGGCCTATGTTTATGCCGCCGTCCGTCGTTCGTCTGATCTGTTGCCGCAGTTGCGGCGGGCTGTAGTGGTTCTGGAGACTGACTTGACTTGAAATTATGCCCCCTGTAAAACCCGTACTGTGCTCAGATCCGGAGCCCGAGTAAGAAGCGGGGCCCGAGCTAGAGACAGAGACTGGAGAGTGGAATGGATGGAAAAGTCGCCGTTGGCTGACTGCTGGTTGGGTGGTTGACTGGCCGCTTCAACTTTGTACTCTATCCGGAATGGTAGTGCGATTCTAACATTCGAACTGAATGGTTTCGCCGCGTTTTTGGTTTTTTCGCCCCGTTCTTTCGGATATCCGTTAAAAAATTATTATTATTTTATTTTAGTTGAATCATTTTTTAAGTTGTTTTTAAATTGATTTCTGGTAACTGTTTTTGTTGGTGATCTCTCCCATATATGTTTCTGGAACTTTATCCGACCGTTTTGTCGGACACTGGCCTTCCATGAATGGTTGGTATTGGTTATACGAACGGCCAGAATTAATATACCCACAAAAAAAGTGATTCCCCTCAAGGAATTTTGTGAGATATTTCATTGAAAAGGAGCCAATTCCGAAAGTTTAATAAAAATTTTAATATTTGTGCAACTTCAGCATTTTAGATAATGCCAGTGGTGCTATGTTAAACCATTCGAATATACGTTAATAACAGTAGAAAGGCTGGAAAGTGATTGTACGAAAAGTTGTAGGGAAAATACCTCTCTCGATGCTTTTTATCTAAAAAAAAAAAAATATTGTTCAAAATTTCTAAAATACAAATTAGTAAGAAAATAGTAAAGTGAGTGAAGAAAAAGTGTATCTCCGGTGCGAGCAGTAGTGCGTTTCGAAAAGCAGTAGTAAGCTCATCCGCCTCACTTTGGGGCCACTCATGTCGACTATCCACGATTATTGGTGTCAAAATCCTCCTTGACTGTTCTCATTTTTTCCTATTATATTGTGTATTTGTATATATATATAAATATATATATATATATATATAATTTTTTTTCCACCACACTATCTATCTTTTTGCTCTGTACGCTCGCCACATAGTCGGATTGTCGTCGTCGTCGTCGTCATCGTATTCTTTGCTGGCACAAACAGCGAATTAGAAAGGAGTTTTTCTTGTTGTCCGCGTTTGTTATTGTTTTTTCCACGGCATTATTATTACCTATTATTTTTGTGATGTTTTTCTTTGCGCCTTTTTTTTTTCTGCATTCTTCCTCCGCGTTATATTGGCTGCATGTTGAATTTATCTTGGTGTATCTCACCTAGTTAAAAACGCCGTTCCACGGTGTGAACTATTCCACTCGAGAGGAGCTCCTCAGACGAGCCAAACATTTGCCACGGTGCTGTTGGTGAGGCTTGCAATTAGGAAAAAAAAATTTTCTCAAATGGCATTGCAAAGGCACTTTCTCTTAGATAATTTAATGTTATTATTACATGGTTTGCATTGTTTCTCGAATTTACCAGTTCTCCTCCTCCTCCTCCATATAATTTTTTATTATTATTAATTATTTTGAGAAAAAACTCTACGTGGCAGGGTAGTGGGGGGAAAAGAATGCCTTGAGATTTTTTAGTATGAGAATGTGGAATTTATGGATTTTCATTGTTTGCAACGGTAGCCGGGTAAATGCTCGTGAAATGCCTCTGTTAATTGGTGATTCACTCTGAGGAACTTGTTATGAGTAATTGCCTAAGCATACTGCGATTATTTAATAAAATGAAAATGTTATGAAGGGGGAACTCTTGACCAAATCATTACGCTCAAGGGGACTGGGAAGAAAATAAAATATATATATAAAATAAATGTATAATATATACATACATATAAGATTAAAGCAATATTATCAGCAGGATTATGATATACAATTTTCACATTACATATTACCTGAGAAATTTCTAAAAATTTAAATTTGATTTATAGACGTTTGAAATTGAAATTAAAAATTATAATTTACCTAGTGACACAAATTGCATCATCTTTTACACCATCACATAATCCAAAGTTGATCTAAATTAGTTACTTTGGTACAACAACATCAATTAGAATTACAAGGCCGATCACGGTGACATCACAAAAAAGGATTTAACTTATTCAATTAAATAGTAAATACTGCGATTTGCTTACAGATGTTGTTTAAACTACATTAGTTTGCTGGACCATAGTTGGCTCAGTGAACTAGGTAGCTTTAAGGTATTTAAAGATATAATTTCAAAAAAAAACAAAAAGAGGTGCAAGAAAATTGTAGGCTTACATCAGACTTTTGATGCAATGAACTTTCGACTGTAATAGTAAGAAGGTCATATTACAATAATCGCTGAAGGTAATAAAGAGAATGAGCCAAGACGGCTGCATGAAGGTACTCCTGAAGTATATACGATAATTATCAGTCCTATAAGATAGAAGTCTTTAAAAGAAACACTCTTTAAGTGTAAAGTTGTTTTAAAGTCTTACTAAACTCTTTAATATATGCATAGGATTTTATGAAGGGTTATTAACGATCAGAAGAATTTTATATAAGAAGTCCATAAATAGGTAATTTATATTGTCGTTTTTTATTTTATTTTTCTTTTAAAAGAAATAAAACTCGAATATTCACTCATAAACGACGGAACTCTATAAATTATTAATTGTGTTATCGAATGGTACCAATCTAGAAAATGTATGTACAATCTCTTCGTGGAATTGTGATGCAATGAAGGCTGATTGTAGACAGAAATAAAAAAGAAAAGTATTTTCGGATTAAGAAGAAGGAAGGGGAAATTATTTGATTTTGAATTTTTTTTTCCAACAACTAATGTGTTAATTTAGTTACTTTCCAGGACAAGATTTCACAACTTGAATTTTTTACATCTGAAACAGAGATAATAGATGTAGAAGTATTGTGATAACCAGAACCTCCTCTAAAATCATAACCACGACATAGCCATCGTCAGCAGTTGATAAGACGGATGGCGGCCAAGAAAAAGAAGCAGAACGGTTGAAAATTGAACCGCCTCAAAGTCTAATCCGGTCAAAACACACTCCCCTAGAAAGAACCCTACTCGCGTATCGGCCGAGACACGCATTCCTTCATCCCGCTGTCACAGCCAAGTACTACGTCTTATTTTTACACTACGGCTGTAAATGTTCCGCATTCGGAAGGTCTTCTCGCTGCTCAATGAATTTTTCTCAATGAAAGACATTTTTTCTGTAATTTTTCAATTAGCCTGAAGTGCGCACCAGTGAGTAGTGCTGGTGCGATGGATGCTGCAAGCGATATAATTCCGAGCATCATCCAGGAGATGAAAGCGATCGCACGACGAACCGTTTGGAAGGCATCTCTGGGACCAGCGGTCGTAGCAAACAGCAACAAGGGGGTGGCACAGCGTGTCACACTAAAAAAAACTATGATAAGAGCGATCTCTCCCCCAACATTTTGAAGATCGCGCCAAATTGATCAAGTAGATCGCGATAATCGTGCTGTTGCCGCTGGTCTATGGAATCATCATACGAAAACACGCATGGAATTCGGTTACGCATTGCAAAATTACTCAGGGCAAAATGAGATGATTAGTGATGGCGAAAGGAACCCAGAGCTCGAGTGGAATTTCTCTAATTAACACGACTGTAAAAAAAAAACATCTAAATGAGTATACAAAGTTGTCGTGTTTGCGCTCTGTTGTGATTGAATATGACTCGTAGTCTGTGCGGACGGTCGGCGAGGATTGGCGACAACGGCAACGACAACGACAACATCCATGTCGTACCATCGCCCCGTTCTAAGCGGTTCAGTCATCGCCTTCATTAGCTGAGATGTTTTGATTTCGTTTGACCATTGAACGTCTTGAGAGCATAATAATTTTTAAATTGATTTCGGCTCGCGGCTCTCGGGGGACAGAAACATTATTAGATCCGTATATTGTTTATTGCTACAGAAGAGGATCTTCTTATGTTTTTTGTTTGCTCTAAAGAGGGTTTGCGCTTGAATTGAATCGAATTAAGCTTACTAAGAAAAACACGAATTGGCATTGAAATAAAGAGAGTTTTGCAGAAGTAATTAAGGAATACTTTGAGCCGGACTTTGTTGAAAGAGGAAGCAAAATATTGATTTAAAAAAAAAATTGTATTCAAATCTTGGTTATTAGTTTTCATTAGCTAACTACAAAAAGAATTGCAAGACTTAATACGATTACCACAATCACTAATGCTAGGCACGGTCATAATTCATTGAAGAAAACCTTTTAAGTAGCCGATTTGTCTTTAGTTTAGAATAAAAATAAACCAGTAATATGGTGCCAAGGGCGAAATACAAGACTTTAACTGATATCGCTATTATCATGTTTTTCAATATATTAACTAAAGTTTACTGCGGGCACGTGTTAGTATTATTGATTAATTAAGAGGATATTCAAAACAGTCAATTTACCAGCACATAATAACAAACAATTAAATAAATGTTTTACTTAATCAATCCAATTTAAATAATTTTCTACATACCCCGGACATCCAGTCAAGGGCTACATAATAAACAAAAAATTGTCCGCTTTTAAATCGATAACATTTCATAGAGGTTATCAAAATAAAATTCCGAAACAGAAATGATTGTCCGATTGCCCAAAAATTTAATTCATGTCTCTCATCTCTTTCATTCTATTCATAGATTTTTTCTTATAAATAATGTGATACGAGAAAAGTCTATATGATGGAATGTATCGTTATCGAAAGAAGTTTTCGTTTTTTCCTTTTTCTAACATTGTGTCAATGGGCCTCTACATCCGCTTCGATAGAGATAAATCTTAGCGAATAAAAAATTACTAAAATTGCATTAGTATTTTTCACGGAATTACTTAATAACTAGGAAATGCAACCCTAAAAAAATTTATTACATTTTAGGAATCAATTGAAATGTACATTTTAGTTTAAAAAAGAAAAATAAAAACAAATAAACAAAATGTTAAAAAAGTAATTTAATCAATTACATAAGAAAATATATTTAATTAAAACAAAGTTAACTAGTTAAATTGCAAATTATTCCCAAGTTCGTTAATTTTATTTTAAAAGATTTCACCTTCGTGGTTCATTTTTATTATTTAGCAAAAGCTCGATTCTGAAACTGAAGGATTTTTGTTTAAAGGGAAAAAAAAGAACGATCAGACCATGTATCACGTTGTAAGGTACAAAAACCATCCAATTTCTTTAATGACACTTCACTGGTAACCTGAGAATAACAAAATATGCTAATTGCATAAAAATAGCAATGTAACGCCTGGCTCCTGCATACTACCGCCGGTCTGTAGCCATGTATCGAATTATTTCCACCTGAATAGTTTCTTCAATTACAGTCAAAGAGTTCATGTTCACATACTTTACATGAGAAACCTCAAAAGCCTCAAAGTAAAAAGGAAAAAAAAAAATAATAATAATGTAAGATAGTCTGAAAATTGCCTGGCCTACCTGAGAAGTCATTTAACCTTAGGCTCGGGCTGCATTAAACTGATCGCGAGCCGTACGCTCGCATACATCGTCATCTCGTCACAGCAGCAGCAAAACACCTGAAATTTTCTTGGAAGCACATAATAATCACAAATTGAACCTGTTAGCTGAATATAAAGTGCCAGCGACCTATTTCCAGGCTGTACGCGAAGCTGGCTTGTGATCACCAGAAAAAAAATCTCATCCATTACCTCATCCCCGTGCAGCGCTATCTCTCACCCGTGAAGGTCCCAAATTCCATCGGAAATTCTTTTGAATTTCAAATAATTTGTGCGATCTCAGTGAATTGGCTGAGGTGGGTACAAAATACCCTTCCACCCTCTGCGACCTCCGCAGGTATGGGTGCACACACAACTCACCGGTTCGGGTTTGACTTCTTTTTACGAGTTTTTTTTTTTTTCCAATTCGGATTTTCTTCTTACCTTTATATGCCTTTTGTGCACATACCCACACCGAGCATCGACCGCCCTTCGGATGGTTTTTTGATGCTCAAGGCGAAAAGCCGTCGTTGTCGCAGTCGCAGTTGCCGCCGTCGTCGTTTCTTAAGACGTTAAGAAATAACGATCATTTGAGGGACCACAGCGGTACAGGGAGGGGGAGGGGAATTATTCCAAACTTTCTCTTTTTAATTGAGCGCAAAAGAAACTCTTTTATTATTGGCAAGGCCTTTTGTGGTTCTATTTTGTGACTTCCTCCAGGTATACGATCGTTTTGATCGTGCCTCATTCACCTCCTTGGGTAACTTCTACGAAAAATTGGTAAGGAATTGTGAATGATTCACATCTCGGTCCGGATTGGCGAATAAGTTGTTTGTTGGAATTTTTGCCTGCAGAGGGCCAAAAAATATTTATTATCAAATACCTGAACGATCTGTGAGATCGCAACCGAAACAAAAAACAAAAAAAAAAAAAGGTATACAAAAAGTGGCACTCGTGCAGTCATCTCGCTCTCTGTCTTATCCGTTTCTTGACCTCTTTCTTGTTCCTTTGATCGTCAACGGCGAAGAAGACGACGTCGACGATCCCAGAATATGTGTACTACTTGCCAGACTACTTGAAAGAGAGCGCGGCGCGTAAAGAATACATATCTTCATTTCAGCGAATTTTCATAAAGGGATGCTCAAGTCAACATCAACATCTTCCAGCTCCGGAGCGGGTTTTGTTGAGAAATAAAACCAAACTAAAAATAAAATAAAAAAAATTATGTATATTTTCAATTAAAAAGCAAACACAACGATCTGAAATTTGCCTCTTAGCACGTCGTCTCATTTCGTGCATACAATAAAAGCGGATCTTGTTGGTCTCTGGTATCTGTTACTTGGCGCAACATAAAGCTAAAAATATTTTTCTAGCCTCTACTTCTAGAGAAGTGTGGATTACTGTTCCATTGCAACTGCAACAGGCAGTTTTCAAGACGGGAAAGCTTTCGAGGTTTTTATTAAATTGCGCACACTTCCATAAATGTACTAGATACCGTCGCTCACTTCATCTGTGAAGATAAAGGAGGTTCGGTTCAGTATAGTCTCAGTTTTTTTTTTTTTTTGTGAGTCGCTCTGCGCGACTGTGCCCCCTTTTCGTGCTCACTTTGAGCTCCAAAGATAATGCGTTGTCCGTCGACGGCGCACTTAAGATAGTTGCAGCAATTACTGCACTTGCCGGACCTCCTCGTCTCTTGCCATTCATTTTTCTTGGACCAACCTCCGAGACCTGAGTTTAGCGGCGATTGAAGCCGGATTCATAGTCAGTCAGTCAAGCATGGATTTAGCGCTGTGGCCGGGCCGATGTCTTATTTTTTTTTCCCCCCTTCCCTTACGCCTCTCTGACCACATACACCTCGCGCACACATCTCGGAGACGACAGTTAATTACACGGTATCATGCCTGCGCTACTGCTGTCCAAGAACTCAAGAAATTACCTACACCGAAGAAAAGAATAACGGAGCAACTGTTAGTCAGTTGAGGCCGTTAACTTACATTTTCTTAGCGTAGAAGCGTCTCAAACATTTCGCAGGCCCCCAGAGAAATCGCAAATGATCAATCGAACCGATCACTTATCGATTGATCGTGTCAGGAAAGGGTTGAGTGCCAAATTTTGTTTTTCGGTATCAGCTGGAATCGTTCGAGACCCACAGGCTTTTTGAATGAATCAACTCATAGTCGTCGCCGTTGTAGCCTGCGGCGACTCGACGGGCTTTTTTCTTTTTCTTTTTTTGAGGAATATCCACAAAGAAACGGATGCATTACGTCATCCCACTGATATATGTCTTGAGACGTTAGAGACAATGTTTAGATATTGTTCAGGCAGACGAAGCTGACTGTCCGCTTTTGATTATGTCTCATTTGTTTAAGTCGCGTCAGTCCATGCTTCGGTTTTAGGAGACTCATTTAGAAAAAGTGCTGAAATAAAGACTGGCTTTGAATTGCTTCGCTGGAATTTGCAAATTGCAACTTCTTAAGGTTGTCTTACCATGTGATAGTTTTTTAGGTTGTAAGCTGCGAAACAGATAGAGGCATTGTTTCGGAAGAATATTATACACGTATCTCGTATAAGATTTGCTCTGTAGGTCTTATAGTTATTTTTTGCGTTAATTATATTAACGCTTATATTTTTCACTTTCTACAATTGAGCCCTTCATTTGCCAAATCGAGGACACTGCTGAAATTACATGCGTTTGCTTTATAAACTTATTTTAAAATAAAAATTCAAATAAACTTTGTTGAAGGCATATTTAGGTTAGGTTAGGTTGCTGTGGCTGCCTAGAAAGGCACACTTAGGCCAATTTTGGCTCATTGTGTTACCGCGTAGCGCAGGAGACCATGGTTATTCGTGGGATTCGAACCCACAGCCTCTGGGACGGTAGGACAGTGCGCTAACAACTGAACTATCAGAGGCCCCATACGCATATAACTTGTACGTAAAATTATTAAGATAATTCATTTTCAAAGCACGCTCCTTTATTATTAAGATTCAGACAATTTAAAAATTGGAGTTAACCGATTTGGCCTGTGAATGATTCAATGGCTCGTATTCTAAACAAGTGAGCAAAACCTCAGTCTTAATTTTAATATGGAAAAATCGTGTTCGATCTCGATTTGAACCTCTTTTCTATACAAAATATAGGGCCTGAGCTCTTGTTCAGTTTTTAGAATGTGAACTAATTACGAGTATAGTTGTTTTATTTTCGATTATTTTTAATTAGTTCGAATAAAAAGTAAAGAAAATTTCGTACAATCAAACTCCAACCGTTTTACGTATCTAGTTCACACGAAAACTAGATAATAAAAGCCTTACTACTATTTGTGATAATTCAATATTATTTTCGCTTTCCTAGTTTTTCTTAGTTTCAAAACAAAAAAATTGTGCAATCAAATCCTGTGAGGATAAAATTCAAACTAGTTAATAAAAAGCAATAGTGAGATAATTGTGATTTTGTTTAAATTAAAGAAAAAAAAAAGATAAGTAAAAAGAAATAGTGCAACATAAATTGAAAGTGCATAGCAACGATCGAAAAACTTTCAAGATCATCGAAGAATGGTGCGTTTGGTAGTTGCCTCGCCACCAGATCAGCACCTAAATCACACAAACGCGAACAGCTCAAATGTAACTAGTGGAAATGGTGGATCCCAGGCGTCGGACGGATCCTTGCCCGCGTCGCCACCACTGCTCCATCCGCCGGCAACAGGCAACACCTGCGCCATCCACCAGCCCCCTCAGCAGCAACAAATCGCAGCCGCCCTCCATCAGGCTCAGCAACACCTTCCGGCGGGACCGATGAACCATCACCACCTGCACCACCATCACCATCATCCACACCAAAACGAAAACGGCCACGGAACTGGCAGTGGCGCCGGAAACAATGGCCCTGGACCCGGGGGTCCAAACCCAGCCCCCGCGGGCGCCAGTGGCCTCTACATTCCATACACCGGGGAATTCTACCCCACGGACCATGGCTACTTCATTCCACACCATCACGAAATGTGCCCGGCCCACCATCCGGCGATGTGCACCATGCCCTCCGAATTTGGTAAGAGCTAAAACTTAGATCCGATACCCCTCCCAATCTATCTAATTAGCGCTTAATTAGCTCCAATTGCCGGCTGATTATGATAGGTCGCTCGACCCTAACGTCCCAGCGTCTTCTGCGGTTCGTGCAAATTGAATCGGGCGGAATTGGTGGTGAATCAGCCTCGAAAAAAATGAAACATTCGGTGGCAACACGTCAGTTTGGCTCTGTATCATTTCAAAGCTGACGAACAACAAATTCTTATCCCTCTTTACACCTTTAAAGGTTTTTTTCAAAAGATGATTCACAAGACTTGCTGCTCGCATTGACGTCAAAGCATTTTGCGAGCACGGGACAAATTTATTTTATCACACGTTTATCACGCTTGGAGGTAGTCGTCCAGACAAAGTTGATAGAATTGAGATTCATAGAAAAATATTAACAGAGAATAATACGTGGAGAAAATTAACAAAATTACTTAAGAAATTTAATTATCTGTTATTCTAATTATAAAACAGATCTATTTTGCTATTTTGTTATTACTAGCGCAATTCGACGTTAGGCTGCGATTTTTATGAGTTAATAACAATAAAGACCGAGAATGATTTATGGACTGTTTTGTATTCGAATCCTAGGAGTTGTTTTTTCCAATATACAACTTCTATTTGAGGAATTTTCATAGAATTCAAATTATATTCGGAAATTTTAATTACATATTACAAGACGTTTTACAATAGAATTACTCAGTTAGTAGAAGAAAAATTGTAGTTAAAAATATTTAAACTTTATAAGATGACTATTGACTACGAAATACGATAAATTGAATATAAAACATCTTCCAAATGGCTCCAAAACAAACAGTGAAATAAAGAAAGGGTGTAACGCCCTGAAACATGCTCTAAAAATAAATAGGAACTCGTTTCTCCCTCAGAAAACAATTTCAAGTTGTAAATCCTGTTGACTGCGGTATCACTCGTTAGGATCTATGCCCAAAAGATGTCATCGCTCCCTGGAAACTTTTAACCCCAGGGTGCTGTGAAACAATTTCCCTGCAGTCAGATGCCCCTGATTGAGCTATCTTTTGCTTTATCCTCAATAAAACAAAAACATCCGGTCCCCTCGCGATCTCAAGTCACTGGAACAGGCGATGCCCACGAAGCGACGACACATGCTAAAGAAAAAAAAAAAAAAAAAAAAATACAATAAATAAAATCGCTCCGCGATAGTCGTCTTCTACTTGCGTGCGCAATTATTTCATAAAACTCAGCAAAATTTGTTTTTCCCTCTTGTACTTGGAATTTTTTTTTTTTTTTGTTTTTTCCAAATGTTGTATTACCGAAACCTGAGGCTATCACCTCTGCGGGGCCCTCTCCCTCCTCAGCAAATAAAGCAGCAATAAAATGCGAAATTGCCACGAAAACGGTCTTAATGCGGTGGAGCGTGGAAGCCGGGCGCTCCGCTTGCTATCACCAGAAAGCCAGGAAAGGAAATCGGAAATAAAATGTTTACTCTCCCAGAACGTAAACGTAAACAGCAGCAGCACCAGCACCAGCAGAGGCGGTGAGGGGCTCCGCGAAGGCACCGCTACCGCTCCCATAACCGCGGGATCTCGTTCTGGAGTGGTCTGATCCCTAGTGCGGCTCCCTGGCGTTTATCCATCAATCCATGGCATTCTTGCATCGCTGCCAAGGTCAGTGAACCGTTCTTCCCAATTCCTGAAAGGGGTAAAAGGGGGCACTCAGCAGCCAGTGCACTTCTGGTCCACTGGATGCTGTGATGCGCTCGTGGTGCATTGCATCGCATCGCATCGGACAGTACCGGGACCCATCTGGGCAGAGTATTCCCTGCGCCCGGAAAAAAGCGATGTGATGGATTGTGGGAAATGGCCAAAAGACAGCCGACAGAGAGATCCATCCCAGGCAAAATATGGGTCATAAGTCATTTTTCGTTTTTCTCGTCAGCGATGGCGGCACTTTTCCCGGCACATGGGGCGATTTATTAGGGGGCGCAGGCACCACCAAGTTGGGGATTCTCCTACGGGAGCTCCAGGAAATCACTTATTCAGCACTCCCAGTCGGAGGGTGCTCCATGCGGCCAGACAAGCTGTGCCGGATCCCCATCCATCATGGTCGTTATTAGTCGCCTTAACAATTAATTTTCCTGCGGGTTTAATGCTCTTTATGAAATGCAGGTTGGTGCTGTGACCAGCGGGCTCGACCAGCCACCACCATTCCACCAGAAGAGTCTGAGGTTCGGGTGCGTGCAAAATCGCAACAGATTTCATATCCGGGACGGACGATGGTATCTAGCTGTGCTGAATTTATGATCGTCCCAGAATTTATTGCATCTTTTTTTATTAATTTATGGGTGCACTCAATCAAAAGGCCGATTCGGTCTGCCGCTAGAGGACATCTTAATTATTTCTTTGTCGCTCTATGCTCCCCCTGGAGCTCCATTTACACTATCTGCCCTAGATGGGTTCACGCAAAAATGCCACACTAAAACCATAAGGAGGCCCCATGAAATGCGTTTTTTATTAATATTTATTGAAATTTTCTAAGTTTGCCCTACTTTTTATAGCGGAAGTTTTCGAAGAAATTGCGTTGGCTTTAAAAATTGAGGGCAAATGCTTTAGAGGTCAGGAAAGATTGACTCACATTTACAATAATATCAATTTTATCAAGATTTCTTTAGCGTTTTGAACTATAAACATTCTTCATCGATGATATCTTTATAATTCCAATTATTTTCGGTCGTCTACATTCGATCATATTATGAGATAAAATTGCTTGTATCATACATCACTAAAGTTTTGGATTTTATTTTGGAGTTATAATGCAATATTAATTTTACTATACTCGCTTTAGTTTTAGAGAATTTTAGAATTCTAAAAATAGCTTCGTTTTAAAATTAGTAGCAGAAATATTGAAATTTCCTTTCTTTTTATAGCCCAAAATTTATAAATATGTTTGTGAAGCTACAATATATAACTCTCTCCCTAAATATATCTCTAATTTAATCTATTGAAAGGAATAAGTCTGCAACAAATTTGGTGATGCTATTTGAAATAAAAATTAAACTTTGGTAAAAAGCTTATCGAGGGTTTATGACTTTGCCGTACAGAAAATAAACTATTTATCGTATAATGCTACTGAACTGAATAAATTTTAATAATTTTTAGTTCTCCTAAAACCTCGAAATGACTTTGTACCACTGTTAGAATAACACGAAGAAGTGAAATAAAAAATTCGCTTCATCGTCGTCTTCTGCATTAAGAAAACTGAGGAATTTACTCCAAGTGTGTGGTGGTAGTTTTCAACTTGTATACATGATCATTTTACTTTGAATTACAAGAGATTACTTTATATTTTCTTCATTTGGCCAAAAACGATGAGGCTCATCACATATAAGTCTCTCTCAATTCCAGTTTTTAACCAGTTTTGTTAGCCCAACGTCTTCTTCTGAAGATCGCAGAAGACCTGGTCGATCTTGTTAATATAAAAAGACCAGCAACGACATAGGCCTTGATATTTTCAGTACTGTTTTTGTTTTTTTTGTGTTAATAATAAAAAGAATAAAAGAATTTCAATATTAATGACCCCTGCTAAAAAATGTTTTTCTCTTATTTATTTCCAGGTAAGTTGCCACCCGTTAAGTAGCGTTTCAAATCGATCATGCGCCAGTGATCCTCCTCCTCGGGGCTTGAGGCGGACAGGAATTTCTTATCTGAAGTATGTACGTACTTATGCAAGAAGAGCAAGCATTTCATTAGTTGCACTCGAGCAAAAACACAATTGTTTTAAGATGTGTCGGTCCAATTTCTAAAAATATCCAGCACACTCATTGGTATGAAATGTGTCAGATTAGAAAGTTTATCACTACCACCCGCAAGTTGCTCACTCTAATGTGAGAGAAAAGGAAGCGCCCCACCAAGATGCACTTGTGCGTCTTGCTACTACTTTACTTATTTTTTGCAACGCCTCTCGGTGGGGAATTTTGTTTTCCAACTCCTCTCGATGTTTTGTAATTATTTAAAAGATTAAAGCCTGATTTTCGTAGAATCGATAAGATTTAATAAATTCATCTGTTCATTCTGTGGCTGATCGCTAGTTACGAAAAAGCAACATGAGATACATGTTTTTTTTTTTTTGTATTTCATCTTTCCTAGAAAAGCTTGCGCGATCTAAAATGATTTTCTGAGAAGACCAAGAAGACGTGCTTAAATTGTTTACTTAAATATTCACTTGATCGATGTCAGTTGTGCATATGAGCATGAAAAGCAATTATTACATTTTCCAATTTTCCTCTGAGGTGATGATCACTTTTGATGGAGTGATCTTTAAATTACTCATTTTCTTTGTATACACCACTGACCTCGGGTCCATTTCTAGGAATACTCGGGCCTGAAGGTGTTTATGCGCCGATTCAAGCGTTTATTTGAGGACTGCAGAAAATTGTAGAATTTAAAAAAAAAATATATATACATGAAAAAACAATTGAAAATTAAAAGTATTTCGCGTGCAACGGAAAGATCGACTGTGCGACGGTCAGCGATGCCTACGCGGGCGCATTGCGTTTCAGACAAAAAGTGTATGCCTCGCGACCGTCACTTGATAGTTATTGTACAAAATCGAGGAAATTGCTGTATTTGTAATTGGTTTTTCCGGTTATTGTTATTTAGTGCAAGCTTACAGTCAATTAAGTGGGAAAATTACATTTGCTGACAAATATTTCAGTTGGTTTGAAGGTTGTTCAACTGTTAAAACCACAGTTGCTAGATTCTTAGCTACTATTAAAGGTACCTTGATAACCAACTATGCCCACTACTTCAAATTGTTACATCATATCTCGATATTAAAGCTCAATATTTAACTTTATTTGAAAATGTTCGAACGTGTTTCCATTCTTCAAAAGTGGTACAAAATGTGGATTTCTTTCTTAATCAATGAAATTCAAATCTATCAAACTGATAAAGGACATTTTATTTTGTAATATTGTCATATTTGTAATTGTATAAAAAATGAGAGTAGAATATGCACATAATAGGACAACATTTACTAAAACTCTCTGTAATGACGTGGTTCGAACTTTATAAAATAAAAGTAGAAAGATTTAGAATATCGCTTTCCCATTTGGGACCCAATTAGTTTTCATTTTTCTGGATTGATATCCATTAAAACTGAAACCTGCTTCCTTTAATTTAAAAATAAGTGAAAGAGTATGCATATACTACACAAACTCCATTCTAGAGAAAGATCTCCTTTGGGTGTACGTTGGCAATTCAAACTGAGTCCATAGTCCGTAAAAAAACAAGGCAGCAAAGCCAACGGGAAAAAAGGCAAAAGAGGCATAATTTAACCAGATTCGATAAAAAACTTGTTCGGCTCTGACAAGGTCACGAGAAGACATTCCACCCAGTTAGAGGCAGCAGCCAGCAGTCGTCGTCTTGAATTTGGTCTGCATATTCCCAGATCGCACTCTTAGTGCTGCTGGAGCTTCTCTGTTCTAGCGCCTGGATGAACCTTCGCCTCGCCTTAGCCGCTTGTTGCTGTTGCTATTGCTGTTCATGGGGCGCTGCGCTGGCGGGAGTTAGCCCCAATCAGCCCGGGCTGATGGGGCTTCTGCCTTGTGTCTCCTCATCGCCGTCTTACACCTCTTCTCGACCTCGGCTGCCGCTTCTCCTCCTCCTTGAGGAGATTCTTTTTGCGAAATGGCACGTAGCTGCGGCAGCAACAGCACACAGAAAAAAAATATATCCCCGCACTACTCCAGCGGAGGAATTTTTTAGCCTCGCCGTTCGGCAGCAAATAATTCGCAGCGCCGTAGTCCGTGGAACCAGCTCCACCGGTATAAACATCAGCTGTTTACTATGGCGCTGGATAGGATCGATCTAAAAATAGATTCTGAGTGCCTTTCGAGGTAATCGCGGCTTGACTTGCAGCGAGCCACAATTGATTGGTTAATTACTTTCGAATACGCGGATTGTACCCGCGCAACGGCGTCATCCGGCCGGTGCCCGTTCTAGCCGCTCTAGCCCCGCATTGGCTCCACTCTAGCCGTTCTATCATACTTAGTTTGAACATGGACACGCGGCGCTACCCTGGGGACTCGTGCTGCCTCTACAAGTATAGTACGGTCCAACTGGGAACAAATTTAGCCTTGAACTCTTCATATGAAAATTTTTGGGTTGGCTCAAAAAGTTGCTCGGCCGGAGCGGGACAGCTTCCTCCAGAATAATTTCAGCGAAAACATTTAAAATGTAAAGTTGTCGCCACAAAACCAGCAATAGTTCTGCGAATTGATCAGCTCTGCGAGAAGTACCGCCACGCCATTGGCAGGCATCATCGTCGTATCATCAACAACCACCGGCATCGCTAAGCTGGAATTATTTAGCATTTGTCATTAAAGGAAATAATTGTTAGCGGACTGAAGCGGGAGGAAGCATACTTTGCACTCATTGACTTTCAGAGATGTTTATTTATGGCACGTTTCAAGTCCTAAATAAAAATAAAAAGAAATTCACAAATCGCAAAGCGTCGGCAGCTGTAGGATGTCCGGGTGGCTGGGAAGATTCTAACCTACAGAATAGGCTACTTCTAACCCCATGTTTCCGGTGGCTGTATGTCGAGTGGACTGGATTTTTGTTTCCACTTCAAAGCGCTTTATAAAACCTTTTTTTTTCTTTTTGGAATGGAATGCAAATTTCGAAAAATTTCAAAGAATTGCCTGTAAACATTTTAAATGAAATTTGCATTTAATAATTTTTTATATACTCGATAAATGGAAAAAAAGGAGAAATATTATCCTACCTCCGTTTTGTTTTAAGTATCCTCCCAAAGCGTTTGAATCTTTAAAATATGTAGGAATTTAAGTAATAAATATGTAAACTATGAACAAGTTATGTTTTTTTGAAATAGTTTGTACGTTTGTACTTTTGGGTAATTTTATAGTGAAAATGTAGTGAAAGTAGTTTTTAATGATAGTCTTTATTTAGAAATCTTGAGATATATAACTACAACCCTAATATGGTAGTTATCGGATTAAATACGCTCTCGTTTAGATTTTGGGCTACTACTTATATTTTGCAAGTTTGGGGAAAATTGCTCGATTTAAAATTACACGGGTCGGTTGCCACTAGGAGACTAGAAATGGCTATTAGAAGCAATTTGGTTGTAAATTTAGCAAGATTACATTTGAAAAGCCCTGAGACGTGGCGCGTTTAAAGAAAATTTCACCTTTTTCAAGTCGTTGAGATGGATTTAGGAAAATAAACAAATTTCCGAAAAGCCATTAGCCAGTGCTCTGAGAAGTGCTGGCTCATGGCTGATGATAGTTTACATCTGGCATTTTAATTTTCCGTGTGAATGGCCGGAACAGAAGCATAAAAAGTCATTCACACGATTTTTTCCCAGTTCACCTACATGCTGAATGCCTGCAGCGGAGGCATATATCATTTGTTCCTCACCGGCGTTCGTCATCGGAACGGCTCCGGCACGTATTGCATCGCGGTACTACTGCTTTTATTGCAGAAAAAAAGATGGAAATAAAAGTTTAAAAAAAATATATATATATGTATATACTGTCTCAGATTCAGAGCCCCATGTTTCTTCTTCTCGTTTTGTGGAGCTGCTTCCGCGATGCTATCAAGCGAATTTCTAGCTCTCGTATTCCATCCCACATACCTGCCGTCAGTCGTCGCTGGCGGCGGCTTCACATTTACCTATATCAAAAAAAAACAAAAGCCCAAGCCAAGGCTCTGGGTCTTATTCTGAATTGTTTCGAAATGTACGTGAATTTTGCTAAAATGTCTTCATGCCAACCACAGGCAATAGATCTCACCGATCCGCGGCCAAACTGAATTTCTAATTTGAAGTATCAAGACGACGGACTACGATGGCTCGGTGCTCCAACGGGGCAGTAGCGAAGGCTCTTTTACCGTCTTTGTGGCCTCAAGTCGGGCTTCACTCTGTTCAGCTTTTTTCCCCTGAGACCTCTGGGACTGGGTCTGGGTTTTGTGTCGTTGACTCTCTAGGCAAATGAAGAAAGGATCAGATCAGTGGTGCATGATGCCTATGTGCATTGTTGCAAAATATGCATATAAATTTACGTTTTTCAGCGCTTATACTGAATGTGTAATGCGCGCTGACATTTAGACCCTCACCTGAAAAATTCGCACTTTATGCTGCGAACGTAGAGCTGGTATTTTGCTCCTGGAGCGTGTTCATTGGCATGTCATCAGCGTTTTATTCGTTATCAGCAGGAGAGCATGACTCTACAACGAGGCTACTTTTATTTAAATTTTAACTTCCCAACAACTATTTACGGCTCCTTTTCCTTAAGACGCCGCTTGCCTCTTTTAGAATAAAATTAACCTAACTTATGACTTAAGAGGTTAAGATTGAGATAAGTATTTCAGGTAAGATAAAATTGTCATGTTTTGCTCTTAAACACTAACCCGGAAACGTCGGTTAAAGATAATAAAATTGCTAAGAACATTAAAAACATGAAAAATGAAGCTGGTAAATGGCTTTTTTTTCAGTTTTCGAGTTCTCCAGATGTACTTTTGTATAATGAAGGTTATCAATTTTAATACTTATGTAATAATGAAATATATAAGTTTATTATTTAATAATTACACAAGTGTTAACATGAATTAACATCATTCACTTTTTTAACCCCTAGTTAAATCTCTTGCAAAAACTGAAAAATACAACTAAAGTTTAAAAGTAAAACTACTGAGGAGTGTATTCATATAGAAGATTAATAAAGTGTTTTGCTTCTTTTAAACAAAATAGAAGATCCACTCCATTAACAGTCGAATTTCAAATAATAATTTTACCTATAATATTGGATTTTATATTTTCGTACTTTCTGAATAATGAGCGTATTAACGTAAAACGTCCCACCTTACGCAAACTCATTTTTTTCATTGAAAAATGAAATATTTTCGATAAAAGTTGATCCTCTAGGGTTTTTGGGGTCGCTGAACACGAATATGAAGTCAGATTTCCAAAATAAAAAATGGCGGATGCTATATGGTGGATCAAAATTTAGACTTTTTTCGAAATGATTTTATTTTCATCACTTTATGGCAAAAAGTCATATAAGGGGGTTTTTTGAATCGCTGAATACAAATCTGACATCATATTTTCAAAATTCAAGTTTCATAGAAAACAGTTTTTTTTTTTTTATTTTAATCCGCCATCTTGAATTTTGAAAATCTAATGTCAAATTTGTGTTTTGCGAGTCAAAAAACCCTTATATACCAAGTTTCATAGAAAACAGTTAAATTTTTTGGATTTTGGTCCGCCATCTTGGCCGCCATTTTGAATTTTGAAAATCTGATTTCAGATTCGTATTCAGCGACCAAACAAACCCTCATATACGAATTTTAGTGCAAAATGATACATTACAGAAATGTATGGGTCAAAGGGTTAAGAGATCGTCAGAAAGCCTGAAAGTTATAACTTTTCGCTGATATGATTTTTTTTTGATGATTTTTTATTCCTTGAAAATGTACCTTTCTTTAAAGACAGTCAATTTTCAACGGAAGCAGTCAACTGTTTAATTCAGCTTAACGAAATCAATTGCTGAATTGCGCAGTTTGAAACTACACCTGTAGTTCTTAGTAAGGAAATAAATTGATGCTGTGTACATCTTACCTTAAAGTGAGTAATCACGGACATTTCCGCGCGACAAAACTTGGCGGTCCTCTATCGCCGCGGGTGATAATTCTCAGAAAGAGTCGATAGGTACACAAAGATCATTAACTACCTTTGGATGAGATGTTTTTACCAAAGCGACAAAATCGACAAGGCATTCGTTGACGACAAGAAAACGAGCCTCTGCGCACGTTCCAGGCTCCTACATCTCACATCGTAATGAGGTGCTCGGTTCCACCTTGGAAACACTAAGCCGCGGAAACTGACGACGGTGTGCAGGTGTCATTGACTCAGGAAGCATCTCGACCAGCTAAAAGATGTAAACAAAAATTTCTTGACGACTTCCCACTTGATAAGCGGACGCGGCGGCATGCGCCAAAAGAGGTGGCACCTCATTTTCCACGGAGGCTCTATTTGTTTTGAAGCCGCCGTCCCAGGAGCCCCCTCCCCCCCTTTGTACGCACTAAAACATCTGTTGGAGGTTTCTGTCGGTTGTGTTAGATTAAGAAATTATGCAGCCCGAGGGCACTTATGCTCCCTCGCAGTGTGTAACTGGCAAAAAATCACCTGAAACGCTTTTTGTAAAAGAAAAAAAGTATTCCGCTGCGGTTTCTTACCTTTCTGCCGTCGCTTTTGATGGCTGCTGACCCAAATATTTCTGCATCGTAAGTAGGGAACGAACGGTATTTCTCATTTTTTCCGCGGAATTGCGCTGCCCCGCGGTGCTGTAGCATGCCCGAGAGCGTACTAGAAAAATACGTTAGCTAGTGGATTGGCCGCGCACCGACTTAGCATTTATTAGATTGTGCCGGTGTCTCGACGATGACCGGTGGGTAATGCGCGCATACTGCAGAAATTATGGGTATAATATCGATTCAGGTGCCCCAGCATAGCTGAAGCCATCGGCCAGCATAAAACTAACCGCACAGCTCTCTCGCTATGCTGTGGGGCGCGCGGCCAAACCAATTGAACACTGTCCAGCAATCTGGTGCTCTTCATTGTTTTCTCGCATGAGTAACTACTTGCAGTAGTGATTACTTCTTGAAGAAAACCTCGTTAAATTCCAACTGGATAATTTTCCCCCGGTTAATATCCGGGCACGAAAAGGTTAATTACAGCCGGGAGCAGATTGCGAGGGCTCAACCCTCGCGGACAAACTCCTTTTGTTAGACCACCTTTAAGAGACCTTTTGACATCGGTGAAAGATCGCGAAGTCAACCATTTTCAGGATTTCACTTTTATTGCTGATTTGGATTTAAGAAACCTTAAGGCAACTGGTGAATTTCATAATCTGCTGCATTTTAAATGGTTTTTAACGAACTTTACAAAGCACAATGGAAAATATCCTATTAATGTTTTTAACGATGGACTGTAGTCAGTCGACTACAATTTTTAAATTTTATATAAATTTAATTTTTGTCTTTATTAAGTATAATCTTCGAAATGATGATTCCCAACAGTCTGCAGTAAAATAGATTTATAACCACTGAACCTATGATTAAATAGGTTCAGAGGTAAACTTTGGTTAATATTTACTTGATTTTAGTGAATTGCGAATAGTAATCAGTATGGCATAACAAAAGGTTAAGTCTTAATCGAAAACTTTAACAGAGTTTAAACGTAAACTAAAATTTGTATTCAAAAATGATGAATTGTTGTGAAAGTAATAAAAACTTTAAAATATATACTGCCTTGTTTAAAAAGTTTGCGGAATTCACTACAAGATACAAGTTTATTTTTTTAAAATTATTGTCCTCCCCTTTGAAGTAATCGCCATCAACTTTAATGCACTTATGCTAGCACATGTTCCAATTCTCAAAACATTTGTCCTATTCGTTTTTTGGTATGTCCAGCAAAGCCGTTTTTGATTTTTATATTATCTTCTCTCGGTTGCTAAAAAGCATTCCTCGTAATAGTTTTTTTAGTCGATCAAACAGGAAAAAGTCGCAGGGAACTAAATCAGGTGAATACGATGGTTACGGAATGGTAATCGTTACGGTTTTGGTGAGAAATTTGTGGATAATGATTGCATTGTGCGATAGTGCGTTGTCATGGTGCAAAATCCACGAGTTGCAAAAATCGAAACATGCAGAAAACCAGATGTGCTCAACACTGCGGCACTTTCACAATGTAGGATACTGAAAATCGGAGGGAATATCGCTGGCAGGTCAAATCGGGTGACTGAGAGGGCCACACGGTGGGGATTCCGGGAACATTTTGATAAAGGTGTTATACATATTTCTTGAACAAAATTCGATATTTTATTTCTTTATATTTGTAAATAATTCTGAAGAAGACGTTTCGTTTGGTAAAAATATTTCTTATTTCACTTTCTAAAATGTTGTGTTTATTTACAACAGCTGTACAGCTGTTTTTCGCTTCCGTCATTTATTATTTGCCAGGTTTGGTATAAGTTAAAACCAAAAACTATACAAAAATACAAAAAGTTAGTTCTTTGAATTATTTTGTTATCTCCAACTTTAAGTCTTTACGTTCAAATGTGCTCCATTATATAAATTAAGGAAAACAGCTGCCAGAAATGAGTCTTTTAGTTGAACTGAACTAACCCTAAGTTGTTTATTTCATTTGTTACAATTGCAAGCCACAGTATTTCGCAATACGTAAAAGCAATAAGTTTGATTTAGAAGATAACGTACGCCCAGTTTCCTTACTAACAAATTTTTCACCTTCTAGAAGCCTAATGAATTCCGCAAGAATTCCTCCCTTCCTAGATTTAATACCTCTGGCCAAACAATAGGGAGCAGTTCGCAGAATTTCACGGTTGATCGCATACCGAAATGCCCCTTCACACTCCACTCAGGTATGCAAATACCACAAATGAGCCATGCACCAACAAAATGCGCATGAGAAAATTTTCTTATTCCCAAAAATTCAAATTCTCCCGAAGAACTCTACGAAGGTAGAGTAAGAATAATAAGATCACTCTAAAATTTATCCCTCAACAACTGCTTGACTAATTTTATCTCCGGTTCAAAGTGAAGTGACTTTAAAGCAGGACAGGCGGAGCCTATTCCACCTTTCACGATTCGGCCCCTAATGGTTTTACCTTTATTACTTTGATTACAATCGCGGCTAATTTAGCTCTCTTTGATTTTTGCAAATAAATAATGGAAAAGTGGCCGGCCGGCCGTCGTAAACTTACCTCTGGTAGCCACGTAAATTCGTGCAATCGAACCAAAGCGGATTCCGGTTCTGGTGTATCTGGTATTTTATTTTTTATTTTTTTTATCTTATAAACCCGCTCACTTTCAGCGTCGTGGAGTTATGACTTGTGTCTTTTCTTATTAAACAAAAAATAAAAATATTGCAAATCTCCACGAGCCACAAAATGTTCTAGAACCGCTTAACTTATGCTGGAAAGAAATCGTCGAGCATGAAATAAATAACAAAAAAGACATCGTGCGACCTTCGATGAAAAAAAAAAGCCCATGAAAAATAACTGAGGAGAGTTGGACTTGTTCTAGGAAGAACCGCAGAAGATATCGATTCCATTTAAAGGCGAAATTATCGAGTAATAACTCAACCTGGCGCAATGGAAAGATTCTGCGGAGGAAACTTGTTTGAAGTGAATTTATTACAGAACGAAGGGCACGGACACTTTAATGCTTGAAATTAACTGGGGAAACATGAAAAGCAGTAAAATGAGCAGAAGCCGCGGCATTCCATGACTCTTTTTAGTGATGTTAACCCTGGTCCGCTGCAGGTTACACCTTTTTTCGTTGAATCCCCGGAGGTTCTTTATAGACAGAGAATGGTAATTAACTGTCGAGCATAAAGAGTGCAAAAATTAGTTAGAAATTTCAGTTTTCTTGTAAATCATTAAAAGAGATTAGTCAAGGTCAGATCAAACAATTCTAGCTTTAAAAACTAGAGAAAGATGCATCACTCTTCGGAACTATAATGATGAAAGAGAACCTTAAAATTCTATTTTCCTGATTTGCTGCGATTTACAGTCAGTGAACAGACGCATGTTTCAGCTTGAGAGTATCAATTAACTCGACAGAAAATAGCTACTTCTGTGGCAGCCTCAATTTCATGCGCAATGCCTAGGGGCTAACTTAACTCTTCTATCCATTTTATGGTATAGTGGAGCACGCGAAACCTTTTATTAGTTCTGTCAATCGTAAAGAGTTCTTGTTAGCTCGGCTATTCATAGCATCATCACAATTTCTTCATCGTTAAATCCTCCTTACATTTAATTTTTTACAAATTCTTTTTTTTTTTTGGATAACTAAAGTTAAATGTCGAAAGATGTTTTGAGATTTTGCTGTATGCATTTTAACGAATTTTTTTTACATAGCTGGTGATATTAATCAAAGAACCTAAACTACTCTTTCCATCGTGTGCCTAATTATTATTCATATAATTGGAAACTCACTTCGAAATTGTTTAAAAACTATTATTTTATTAAAAATTACTAATACCATAGATGCGGGTTACTTTGGCTACTTTTTTCTTATATAAATCGCCCTGATATATAAATTGTGATAGACTACTAAGTGTTATAATGTTTTTATTTGATAGATGAGGATCTACTATCCTAATCAGTAATAATCTTTTATATAGCAAAAAGTATGTAAAGTTATATTTTTTATTATGTTTTTTTAACTTAATCCAAAGTTGTTCTTTGAAAATGGTTACTTCGGCTCGCAGATTTTTTGGGCACAAGAACTATACTTTAGCAAGTATTAATACAATGAAAGACCTTTGAAATAATAGAAATACGTAGGTATTCACAGTAGGCAAGTACGAAATGCAAATTACAATTTTAAACTTGAAAAAATTCGTGCAACCAATTAAAAATAAGCGGCAGTAACACCATATAATATTTTCGACTCGAATTATGTAGATCGTTTACTGTTATAGCCACGAAGAGGGAAGAGATTCCAAATTTTCTTGTTTTAATCTAAAGTTACCCGCTAGAGCTAAAGTAACCCTTATCTACGATATGTTTATATATATACCCCCTAACATTTAGGAAGAAGTTTTTGCTTTAAAAAAATGATTTCGCCTTTTCGACCCTGTAGTCTTTTTGGCATTGGTCTACTATTTAAAAAAATTGTTTAAGATATTATTCAAGGTACACGTGCTCTAAATTTCCACAATTTCAAAATGAAGTGCATAAACCCATTTGGCCCCATTATTTTCCATACTCGTGTAGCTCATTTAAACTGAATCTGTTCAGCCAAATTACATGTAATTCCTTCATCATTCAAAAGTTCATCACGACAATGCCCCCATTCACGCTGCCAAACAAGCACCTCTCATTTTTTGAGCGGTATTAAAAAGACAAAGGAAAATTGCCATTTTGAATTGGCACTAAAAAGACGGATGTAATTGCATTAGAGCGTTTGGGGCGCAAAGGTGCTCCCTTTGGGGTCTTTCGACATTTGGAAAATGAGTGGCTGTCGATTGGTGATCGAACCTACCTCCATTTGAAATTAAAATTATCACCTTAAACCTCTCGCGATTGCGTCTAATTGGGGGCTCAATTTCACCCGTATTCATTAGCGAAACGGGCACAGCGGATAAGTCCGCTTTTGGAGCTCAACTGCATTAAAAGTGTGCGCAAATCTCTGTCATGATTTTCAGCTCGAAATAAAATTATACAAAGGGAAAAACGCGGTCGACGAAAATTGCATCAGGGCCGTGTAGTCGTTGGCGACTCCGCAGAGGTGACTTTTGGCATTACGATCGATGCGGCAATTTCAAATCTCAATACGTCACGAGTTCAATAAATCCGACAATAACAGCCTTCGACGTTCGACGTCCGAATTCCATCGGAAATCAGGTTGAAGTCATTAATCTTGCGCGCCCGACAGAAACTATGAGGCGGCCACAGCAGCGGAGCGCCACGGCATCGACGCCGCGGGCCGCACCATTATTATTATTTTTGACGATGATGAAGGCAGCCTAATTCTGCTGAATAAATCAAAGCGCGACCCGACAACCGTCCAAGGAGACTCCCCCCAATGTTGTGGGGGCAGCGGTGCTGGCTGCGATTCAGCGGAGCGCTAGATTTCCGCTTTTTGCCCAGTCACCGCCAAATTAGCCAAAAATGGGAAAACTCACGGATGGGGCAGCCAGCCGTTGGACAGACGGACGGACGGACGTTGGTCGGTGGTCGCACCAGCCCCACAGCTGGAATCAACTTGTCCGGGGTTATCGGCTGGGAAAAAAAAGTGAAAATGCGGAGCACCACTCTTTGAAGAGATGTTCTAGTCCCCGCAGGTAAAAATCGTCACCGTTGCGACGATGAAACTGTCGAGGTGGCGTCGGAGGAGGCTCCATGGGAACGCCGGAGCCCAGCTCGCTGGGAAAGACGGGCGCTTTCGCAAATGCCACATTTTCTGCTAATGGCAGTGATTGTTTCTGTTTCACCCAAGGAAAATTATGATGAGCTTACGAAATGAGCGGAAAGACAATGCGAACATTGTTCTTAACGGCCTGAAGTGAAATGTGGACGACAAAACTGGCAAATTCCGGCCGGAAAGTGCGCCTCCTCGACCGGTATACAAGCTGACGATGGTTGACGGCCGACGGAGATGGCAACGACTTTTCGGGGAATCCCCGCAGCCACTGAAGAAAGCGATAAGTCGGCAATTTCTAAAAGAGCCCCCATTGCCGACCTCGAGATATTACTCCTCTTGAGCGATAATTACAAATCGAACAGTTTTTCAGTAATCAGGGGACAGAAACAGTCCCCTGCTGGTGGGTACCGGGTGAAATTTTCCAATGTGAAAATGAAGAAAAGCAAAAGGTTGCAAAAGAGAAAACTAAAAAAAAAAAGCCTGATCGGCTTGTCTCAGACCGGTGCGACGACGTGCAACTTTGCAAGGTGGCGAAGCGAGAGGTGTTCCCGAGAGTAGTGTAGCCTGCAATGGGGACGCGATTCTTAAAAAATTTCCCACTGATTCCAATGACACCATGATTGTGGGTTTCCACGTGAAAACCGCTTCGGGCTGTTACGGCAGACGATCGAGGTTGAGGTTCCCAGAGATCTTTAGATCTTGCACCACAGCCTGTACGGAGCCCCAGAAGTATTAGATATTGTTTGGTCGGAAAATGTGGTCAACGTGTCATGAGTCGATTGCGACTGGTGCGAGCACTACATGAAATAGTGATCATGAGCCACGCAAATAGGGCATACCTCGTGCTTGCCGGTAGTTATGCAAATCATCACTTCGGGCTAATGTTGCGATTTATTGTTTGTACTTCGGCTATCAATGCTCAAGAAACGTAAGTTTTGTGGGAACTCAAATTTAAGGAAATGAAACTGATTGTTCGAGTCCTCTAGAGTCTAGTCAGTTACTTAGTTCAATAATAGGGCAGCTTTAATGAGATTTACTATGAAAGCTTAACAACTAACTAACTATCCACGTTTAATCTCTACTTGGGTCGAACATTTAAAGACTTAATTGTAGAGCCATAATTAAAATTTAACATTAGAAGACTTATACTGAAATTCTTAACAATTTCCTTAATAGAACTAGGCGGATTAATGCTTCTATTGTCATTAGTGAAGGGCTTTTATAGTTTTTGTTTTCTATAACTATCTATAGTAGTCTCAATATAGCTGTGATAGTCTTTTTTCACTAACTCACTATCGGGTCTAGCGAAAAGTTTATTAGTAACTAAATCATGGATTATAAGTGTACATTTAATTTACCATAATTTATAAACGTTACCTTACTTTGCCACACCAAATTATTTGATTTGACGATTTATGGAAAAAGGAAAAATCCCCTATAATCGAAATATTACATTTTTCAAGATTTGTTTTGCTTTTGGAGGATTACGTAGGCTCAACTAAGTGTATTTTTAATATAAGCGATAATTATTACGCTTGTATTAATTTTCTAGTAAGAGACGTTATGGCATCAAAACCAATCATTCAAGATTTAATGTCGTATTTTATTTATTTTATCAAATATATCTTCTGTCCATACTCAAAATCTCATATTTAAATTATATTTAAAGATTTTGCAATATAAATCTTTTAAAATTTCGGTAAATTCCCAACTATGTTGCGTAACCACTTAATAATCTTAAGATTACCAAGAAAGACGGGTCCACCCACGACATGCTAATATTGGTTGAATTCTTGGCCGCACAGAGAGCTGTTTCTTGGCTCGATTTCTCAGCTCGAAAGGGTTCATTCTCCGAAGTTTACCATTTAATGACCATTAGTTTTCCCATTAGTCCGATTGCTCAAAGAAGTTACCATTTTGTATTTGCTAAATCCCAACCAGAGGGATTCGTTCAACCTCAGAAAAGAGACATCGCACTTTCGGCCTGAGAAATTGAGCAACACAAATAATTTATTATCAATCTTCCTAAGTTAATTAGAACGAAATCGGCGGTCTATGTCTGCTTGATCTCTTAACTCTGATGAAGGGCGCCCAGTTTACGTGCTTCAAGTGGGCCTAGGCATCACAGAAGGAGCCCGGTGAAGGGAGACCTCCCACAGGTGGCAACCAGCAGCGGAGACAACTCAAGGCTCCACTTGTAATCAACTATCAATTTAGTGGGGGGTTCCCCGCCCACTAATTGAGACATGTGAACGTCTACCTGCCCGAAATGGTAAATTCCGTGATTAATCACGCAGAACGCTCCGACAGGTCAACCTGGGCCTGGTGGCGATGGCGTGTGACTCGGGCGGTCAATCAACGGTCGAAGACGCTACGCTCCAGCTCAGGTGTGCGCTGGATTCGATTAGCATTTTCTGCTGCTGTGAGTAGTTTTTTGCAACCGAAAATGCCAAACACGAGCTTTTCGCTGGCGACTTGTTGCCGCCCAGCCCAGAGAAAATGCGTAGCAGGTTTTTTTTTATTTTTTTTTGTTTTTTTTTTTATTTTTCTGGGTATTGTGTGGCTGCTTCTACCAAAAAAAGTTTGTCAACACGCTGAGGTCAACGACCCCGCGACTATGAAGACGACAACGTTGAAATGAGAGTGGGCCCAGGTCGAATACATTTTTGTCCACCAGGTAACATGGTCGTGGAGCAGCTTATTGATTGTCGCTGCGAATAAGCCACCAGGTTGCGATTTGACTAATTTGCTTTTAAGTGTCTGTCGGAGGTTTTTCACCTGACAAAAGAAGCAAATCCACTTTGTGCGAGCTGAAAAAAAACAAAAAAACTAGAGAAATGGCTAAGGTATTCCATTCACAGGTTTTTCGCTATTTTCGAAATTTTTAGGCCATCTAACAAGATTTTTCTCGTGGAACGCATTTATAATAAAAAGGAGATAAATGACCCGTGACACACCTTTAAGTTTCTTCGTCTCATCAAGGTCAAATGCTTCATTAATGCAAATAGCGAGCGACAAAGCTCTGGGAACCATCTCTGCTTTTCCCAATACCCAACTAATTGATGAACGGTGATATTGGCGCAGATAATAACCGAATACCGAATTGCCAATTTAGTCGATTTGGTATGGTTTTTTTGTAGTCTATTTACGATAAATTAACTTGATTACTTGCCCAAATGCCTCTTTTCGTAATTACCGGATGATCAATGAGATTCTGGGTTAAATGGTGTCATTTTGCAAAATAAGCGCCAGTAAAGAAAATATTTCAACATACATTTGTGCAATTTTCAATTCCACAATAAAAGCCATAAAATACTTCACTTAAAAGAATTTTATGTGTTAGAGACCTAATTATAACAAAACCATACGAGATGAAATAACATTTAGGCAACCGCAATCATTTTTAAACTTTTAAATGAAAGTTTATAAATTTGTTTTTGAATTCATTTTCTTAAAAATAAATTTCTTTAGAGTAATAAAAGAGAAACCTCTAAGCCTTAATCGGTTTTTAGTGCAAAATTAATCGCTTTTTAAACATTTAATGATGAATAATGAAGTCATTCCCGGCTAATATTTCGATGAAAGTAAAATTAAATAAGTGTAAAAACCATTTGACAAATGTATCAAACTAAACTGAATACTTATCCAATTTGATGACAACACTTTCAACTAAAAGAAATTATAAAAAAAAAGTGGTTATAGAAAACAAACGACAATTTTGCATAATTTCTGGGTATTGTCTCCGAAATGCACTATATAAAAAGCGAAAAAACATGTCGAAAAGAATCAGAACGACAAAAAATCGAATTAACATATCAAGATCTGCCAGGTGTTCACGAAAAAGACTAAATAGACCATCTATTCAATTTATGTGTTGATTAGAAATAATCGAAAACCGATTCTATCTTTTGTTGTAACTTTGCTAATGCTTGGTTTCCTAATCGGTTAAAATATGGGGCTTCAGTAACTGATTATAAAATTATGGTATTGGCGTCGCTGTTTCAATATTTTGAATGTTTTATTATTCTCCAAGGTCCAAGGAGGTGAAACGGTCATCTATGAAGAATTGTGAAACTAATTCGTTTTCTTCAAGTCATATTATTATAAAACAATTGCGTATAAAGTTTTATATGAATCCATTTGTCCGGGCAACCAGTATCCAAATTTGGTTTCAAGGAAATATGTAATTTTAAGGCCTCATTCTGACCTCAATTTATCTATGAATTCGTGATGTGTTTAAGAATTAGATTCATATTTTTAAAATATTTGTAATATAGTACGTTGGTAAAAAAGACTTATAGACAAAAATCTTTCTTCTAAAGCTACTAAGTTGTACTGTAAATCGGTACTTATTTGGTCTAATCGGTTAAAAGTTAAGACGTAACAAACATGCGATATCAGCCTAGAAATGCATAAACCCGCAGTATCAACAAATGATCGCGCCTTCCATTGTTTTTCTTTCCCAATCCGAACTAATCTGGGAATCCCATGCCGGAAGGGCCATATATCACAGCCCGGTCTGGAGCCAACGAAATAAACAAACAAAAAGCCTCATCACGACGACGTTTTAGACGTGGGGGACCCGCGTAATGGGCAAAATTCGAAATCGCTTCTTTAATAGGTTAATTGGATTAAATTATCATTGGCATTGTTTACTCAGCCGGTGATATGCCAGAAATGTTCACAATCAGCCAGCTAGCTTGGACTGGCTCCAGGTTGTGTCTCTAATCGCCCTCTCATTTTATATTCGAAGGAAGCCGTTATGAAATTAATAAATAATTAAGCAATTTCCCAGGAATGTTAATTCCCATGCAAGAAAATTTTAATTAGCACATTTCGTAACCCGTTTTGCATTTTTCTTCGAGCCCATCGCACATTTGTCGAGTGGTAGACGCGACCAATTTGGAGCACGTATTCACTTCACCTTTTGCCGGTTGCAAAGTTGCTCCAACCGCAGCTGATTGGTGATTGAATTCATTTCGAAAAGCGATATATCGTGTTGAAGCCGAAAAACAAAAAAACTTTTAATTAAATTTTTTTTTTCCCTCTAAACTCGTTTCATTTTCGAATTCCAAGTAATTTTACTAATTGCGGCGTCCAGTTTTAGCCTTCTTTACACTGAAGTTTTTCAATTTTTCCATCATGAACATTTTAACTGGCCCACGTTATTTTAGTCTTCTGTTGCCAGAGGGCTGAATTTTAAATCTGATCACGAAATGCACAATTCCTGCAAAATGTTTTCTCAGTAATAGTGCGACCAGATTCACTTCTCCACTATCTGCTAAAATGAATAAATAAAAATTCTTAATATTTCATTTTTAATAAATTTGTAATAAAATTGTTTCAGCTTTTTTGCGATAAAACGATACTGAAAATTCAATAAAAATATGAAATAGTCAATGTATTGATGAGATAGGAATTGATTTATTAATTTTATTTTTCATGAGCAATGAAGTAAACTACCAAGCCAAGCCCAAGAGTCAAAGGAATTTTAGTGCATTTTTTGAACGTAAAAGTTTATTATTAGCTTCTCTGCAAATTACCGTGAACAATTGCGAGAACATTTTAATGAGATTTTGGATTCACATTAAAGAACTAATTCACGAATTTTACTTGTTCGTAGAACATTTCTATTATTTTATGTTGAATTTACAACCCTTAAAATGTTTGGGGATTTTGTTATTGTGGCTTACTGTACAAATTTAATAATGGAATTTTTTTTAAGTAACTGCTATAAATTTTTATTATGCGTTTAGCTATTGGAAAATTTGTTATAATTTCATAGATTATTATTAAAAATCTATACTTGTAGTATTATGGTCAAATTTCAAGCCAAGCCGATAAATATTTGTTTATATTTTATGTTGTCTATTTCTTTAAGCCAAGAGACTACTACTACTATTCACTAATTAGACATAAGAGCAGTACTTAATATAATCCATTCTATTTATTTCCAAACAACAATGTAAAGCTACTAAAATGTAAAATGTTTCGATTAATAGAGAGAGTCTAATTGGGCAAAAAAATGCAAAATTAATTTAAATTTCAGTAGCATTGAACCGTCGCTGACGTCCATACATTAAAAGGGGATTGTTGAAAGATAAAATGTGATTTTGAAATTTTGATTTGACCCATGCAATGCGGATATAAATACTATCCCTGCAGTAAATTAACAGTCAAAACCGACCTTCATCAGCCAACTTAATCGCAGAATACTATCTGAAAAATATGCATCAGACAAAAATTAATTATTTCATATTACAATATCTCTTATTTCTTGGACATATAATTTCCGTTAAATAATACCACCGGCGACCACTTAGTAAAATTAATAAAACTCTGAAAGCTAATTGACTTCTTAACATTTGTCTGCTTCTAAAACAGGCAACAAGCGCCGTTTTAACTCTTTTTTTAAAAAATTTCGCGACGTTTTTAATTTTTATTCATAAAAGTTGATATTACCGGATTTGGACAGTTCCACTGCCTTCCTTCGTTCGTATATCTGTCAACTTAAATATCGTTTAATTATGAAAAAAAAAAGTTATAGAGTCATGGTCATTGTATAATTAACAAATTGTATTTTTGGTTTTTCTCAATTTCAAGGTCCAACAACGGTACAAATGGTTTCACAGAATCGTCCACCGCCAATACCGGTTCCAGTCCAAGTGCCACAGGG
Source organism: Philonicus albiceps (assembly GCA_963969385.1). Classification (NCBI taxonomy): domain Eukaryota; kingdom Metazoa; phylum Arthropoda; class Insecta; order Diptera; family Asilidae; genus Philonicus; species Philonicus albiceps. The sequence goes on from OZ017775.1 coordinate 22,558,358, forward strand.
TCAAGTAATGCAGCAGTACGTGAACGAGAGTGGGACCTTGACCCATGTCGTTCTGTCCCCAACGCAGTACCAGCAACTGCATACCGGACAGGGAGGAGTGCCCCACATCCATGCGCCCTTCGTAAGTATTTTTTAAATTAAATTTTCCTGACCCTTGCTTTCTTGAAAGATTGTCTACTTAATCCTAAAAAAAGCAAGCTTTATTAACTCATATCGGAAGCTGGGTAAAACGACTGCAAACTTTCTTTGTTGATTAGTTTTAATCTCGCATAACGCGGAAGTATAGCTTCCTCAAAGCGTAGTTTCAGGCTTGAGAACGAATGATTTTTTCTAGACCTGATATTTTTTTTTTCTAAGAGAAGAAAATCTTCTAAATTATGACCCATATCGAGCTGATATGTCGCCCACACAGGTTTTATGCAATTTCAATGGATAAAAGCATAAAAAAACGTACAAAAAATTGAATGAATTTTAGATTGGAGCCTGTCTATAACTTTTCCCAAATAATTTGCTAAAATTGCAGGTTCCTTTTTTTAGAAAACAAAAAAAAAATGAAAATACCCACCCAGGCTTTTCTGCATCCGGAGTTTTAAGGTGACAAAGCCACAGTATTAGAAGTCGGCCGAGTGGAATAAATACGAAAGGGCAATTAAAATTGAAAATCGTGGCGCTTATTGTTATTAAAGCCGCAAAGTGCGGTCGGTATGAAGCTTTCTCTCGCGTACACAAAAATTTTCCTCGACGATAATCGATTTGTGCATATGATTGCGACCGTTTGCACATCCGTGTTCCAATTTGCAGCATGCAAGAGCCGGCATAGTCAAGCAACATAGAAAAATATAGATATAAAAAATGCTGGAAAGCCAGAGTTTTCCGGTGAAATATCACTGGCTCGAAACAGATTTTATGTTATTTCTTTTTTTTTTATATTTTTTTATACGATACAAGATAGACAGATATCAGAACGACAATTTTCCCCGCGAAAAAATACACCTCAGCAACCAGGAAAGGATTGTTGTTCGCATGCAAATTGGTGTTTCTGAAGTCGCGTTTATTTAGAAATAAAAAGCTATTATATAGCAGTATTTAATTATTTGAACAAATATTTAAATGCTGCTAGATTCCATTCATAATATTTTCTATAATTATTAACTTCCTGAGATCTGCAACAATTTCAAAAAGCATTTCATTTATCTTGGATAATATCATGGGAAATTGTTTGCTACCTCAAGTTTATGATTGTTAGTTTATCTACTGGACCAAATATGTAATTTTAAGATTTAAAAATTGTTTGCGTTAAATGAGAGTTTTTTATTGTTACAGAGGATATACCAAGTAAATAATTAAAGTAATTCAAAAAAGGAAAAGTGAAGTAAAGGCTTGATAAAATTTTTCAAATGAATAAAGGGCTACATACAACCCCAACCTCCCAACAAAATGTTTGTTATTTAAAATCAAACAATTTTAGCTATGGTAATTAATCCCCATATTTAGAGAAGAAGTAATATCGAGGAAACCGAAAAAGTTTCAATGCACGAACATAAATCCCACCAGTTCTTATATAAACGCCTATAACTTCGCCGTCTTTCAGATATTTAGCTTTAAATTTGCTTTACATATTTTTTGAAATATATTTAGTGTATAAATAAGTTAAAATTAATAAAAATGCAAAGATTTAGATAGCAAGAGTTAGCAAAATGCTTAACAACCGGTCAATTTGAGGATCAATGAGCGAGTTTGCCTCTGCGATCTGTTCCACACGTCATGCACAGACGTTCTTAATGATATTACGTAAAAAAAAAGCGATATGAAATTTTATGCAAAACCCTCTCATTCATCGTTCCCGCAATTGTATTTGTCTGCAAAAGCACGAATTTCGTCATCGGCCAAATGATTGTCACTCGATCAACTGCCTCAATTGCCTGTCAACAAACTACGCACATTGCAACAGATCATATCAAATGTCGGCTCGGTTCAGAATGCTCCAGCGGAGTTTATGAGCCGAACCGAATGCCATGGGACAGGAATCGATTTATCATCGCACTGATGGGTAGGCTGGAGCAAAATATGAAATGCATCCATCGTGCAATTTTGCAACTACTTGGATGGATGATGTTGTCGCATGAGCAATCCCCTGTCAAATTGCATGATCTCTTCCTTTTCTACTAGGGCGATAATAATTAACGCTTGTTAGTCGGCAGCACGCAGCATAGCAATTTATTGCGATGTATTATAAAATAAGCACATCGCAACATTATTTCATTTAATTATTTGAATGCATCAAAGTGCAGCGTTCGTTGATCGTGTAGGAGAGCAGCTTCACGCCCGCCTCTCACATAATTCGTTTTCAATTAATTTCGAATTCGATCTACTCGAAATTATCTTTTGTTTTGAGTCATTGCCGAGAAAAATAGTTATTTTGAGGATTTCAAGTGGGTTCTTTTCTGGCTGCTGTTTCACATGATCAATGAATGCTATTTGCAGAGTGAAAAGATATATTTTCCCTTCATTCTGGCTTTGTGGGAAATAATTTAATTAATCACGACATGCGTTTCTGCCAAACGGATTTGTATAATTCATGAGCTTGTCTCTGAGCACTCGATGCAAATCTTTCATTCTTTCAAATTCACTATTGATTCTAATAAAAATCGTGAAAATCGTGAAATAATAAAAGGATTCCCAGGAGGAACTAAAAAATTAAGGTTTTCCCCATCATAAGATACAGTCAGCAACTTGCCTTTAAACAAGATAATGCGCCAAAACACACCCATTAAAATACGTATCACCAAAAAGGCCCATTATGTTGATAAGCTTCGTGCGCATCATCTGTGTCAATTTGTTGTTTTTAGTGGGCACAAAATCATTTGGAGTAATTAAGTTAATTCACACGTCCCGATGAACTATTTTGTCTGCGACAAGCCAACATACAACTGAAATTACCTCATTTCCCGTCATAACAGCCTAGAAAACATAGCTCATAGTCCGAACCATGTTGATAGATAATTAGTGGCGAAGCATTAAAATTGTGAAGTATGAAGATGCATCTTAAGACTTTTCATTGCTGCAAGAATCTAGCGAGCCGTGCTGAATGCACTCGAGATGTTGCCATTCGTCGAAGTCGTCTAAATGCTTATACAGCAACTAGAGCTTTATCGCTCGACTATCCTTAGCATGCCAGGGAAAGGGGTAAGCGACAAGAAGTGTTGAAATTTGATTTTGTTGATGGAATTATCAGGTTAAGACATCCGGGAAAATTAGTTGTTAGCCACCAACCGTGAGGAGCGGCAAAAATATTGAGGTGAACATAATTTCTCTGCGGTTTTTATTATGTCCAACTAGTCGCTAGATATACATAAGTCTTTTGATTTTATGTAGCAAAGTGACAACTACTATTACTGCTTAGTTACTAATGTAATCTGTTTTCTTTTAATTGCATTGTAACATTTCGCTTGTAATGATTGTAATCCATTGAAATTTCAATACTTCTCTGAATATGTTCCGGTGTAATGCAAATGAATAATTTTTTTGCCAAGTGTAAACTATGTGCCCAACGTCATTGATTTTAAAAATGAATTCAAACGAGAAGCGTATCTGGGAGGCAGTAAACAATTTTATGGATCCGATTTATCTCATATTCTGTTAAAAAAGGAGATCTTTTCTGAAACACAAACGAGACAAATGCACCTATATAATTTTAATTTTTCTAATAGATAGATAGATGGTTTAAGGCAAAAAAAAGTAAGAACTTCCTAAGAATAGTTTAAAATAACCATAATTTCATATTTGACTCCTTTGGAAATAAAGATAAATTTTAGCTTCATATAACAAGGTGCTATTATCAAAATATGCAGAATTATATGTTGTACATCATCTTGATATTTGATTTGAAAATATATACAAATTCAAACAAATATTCAGTTTTATGTTTTATGGGAAGTAGCTTATAATACAAATTTCGAGAGGCATTTAAGAAGAGATTTATTTAGAGGTCCGCTACAATGCTTTCAAAATATGAAAAAAATATTGAACATTGCAGCACAGAAAACTACGTTGATTTCTGCTTAAAAAAGAAATAAACAGGTGCAATATTTCAATAATTGTTTAGTAATTGGCAAAAAATGTTGTCGCAGCTGGATGCATTAGCAAAAAAATTGTTTTTGCTTAACTATTTACACAAGTTTCTTCAAACAGATCTTGATTAAAAGCTTTTATCGTTTCAATAGCCAGCCAGTCTACACTCAAATGGCCTTTGAAGGTTTAATAAAAATCATCCCCTGCAATTTAGCGTTCTAGCTATCAAAGCTCGCGTTATCTAAAGCAGTTCGCGAAATTGTTACGTGGCTCGCGAGTCATTAGTGCTATACTGTTCAGTTGGCAAACTGGTTGGAGGTTTCGCAAGAAAAAATATCTCTCGCTGGTTCTCGTTTTACCATTATTTATTTACCTTTCGTAACTTCTGGAAAAAAAAATCGGTAATCAAGTGAATCCCTGAACATGGATGATAGGGCTAAGATGGACGAGCAAAAGGTCGAGGCCGAAGAAGCCCCAAAGATTCTCTTCCGTACAACTGTAAGTGTGTGTTTTCGAAACTTTTATACTCCTGGAATCTGTGCTTTTTACCTTTGATATTTTGGGCTCTCATCGTGTCTTCCAAGAAAATGAATGTAAATGAAAGTGCTCTGGTGCCTCGTTGTCGCTTTCAATTAGTTTCTTTTGAAGCCCCCTACATGCTATTTGCACAACATTGAGGTAAAAAAGGAGTGAGGAGGATTTCTACACTATCCTAAGCAAATATCAGAGTTGGGATACCTTTTCTACCCAAAACAAATTAAAGTACTCGAAGGAAAACAAACTTACGTTTACGGTGTCCCACTCCGAGAATCTTTCAATTGGTTTTACAGATTCCTAGATGCTCTAGGGACGTGTCATCATTAAAATCCTTTAAAACTTGAGTGTTGCTCAGGGGCTAATTCCTTTCTTGTTGTCTTATCGTTTTTGTTTTTATAAATTTTGCAGATAACAGCAAATGGAACAACCTCCCACTTTTATGGGCCACTAGCAACAGGATTTCCGGGACCAGGGGGTGGGCCACATTTCCATCCGATGCCTGGCGGGCACATGCAGCCACAACAAATGTCACACTCACCACATTCCCCGTCGCCTCCGAACAATTATCATAAGGATGAGCGGACACAGCGCCAACACACGAAACTCCTAAGGAAATTGGATCAAAAAAGAGAAATGAGTGAGTGTTGTAGACCTCCATCCCCTTGTAAAACATCAAAAGGATATGTCTCGTTAAAATGGCACGCCTACATGATCCTCTTATTTTTTTATATATATTATTTTTGGGGCCTAGCTACTAACCCCTTTTTTCATTCCCTTTACAGATTCAGCAATGTCTACGCCAGCCCATTCTCCATCACCAAGGAAAAATGATTTGAACGGACTCAGAAGGACATCTAGAAATGGGGCTTCCTCCGTTGGGACATCTGAGGATGGTGAGGAGTCTTCCAGTGTTCCCGACGAGGAAGACGATTGTCAAACAATCATAGAACAACTGTCTGCAGTTCAGAAACCAGAGGTATTATATAAAAATATTAATTATCTTTCTAATTGAAATTTTAACGAAAATTTACTAAATTTTAATAGGTAACTGACATTACTTCACGCTCTGCAATGCTTCGGTGGGAGGCTCCTCCGATATCTGAGAACCTCATAAACAGCCGAGACCTTCGGTACGATGTGTTGCTGAGCGATCGAGGAAAAGAGGGCAAATATAAGATCATCTTTAAAGGAGAGTCGTATGTGTGTCTGATTCAGGATCTGAGACCCGGGCAGGAGTACTTTGTATGCTTACAGGTAATTTAATACGATAGACTAAAAAAGACAAAAACGATCTCCTACTCTTCAAAATAGAAAGGAAATATATTACAAATAGAAAGTCGCGACGGATTTAAAAACAAAAAGAAAACTGCTATGGCAACATTTAATTCACTTGAAAGAAGAAACGCTTTAAATGTTTTCATGAAAGCATAACGTAAACGAATCTCCTTGAAAAAGCCTTCTAAAATTATGTTTTACAATTTTGCTTTCATCGCAATATTTTATTTCTTCGTTGTTTCTTTTTGAATGAAGCGATCATTAGCACCTATTGGTAGAGCCCTATTAGATTTTGACAAATGTTTTCCTCACAAGCTGTATTTATTCGGTTCAAATATCTGAAGGCGAAGCTCTAAAAAGCAAACCTCTTTCAATGTTAAAATTCTGAACCATTAGCTGATTTTTATTCGTTCACAAAATTTATCTGATTTGAAATTTATCATGAATAAGTCAAGGTAAACATTTGAAAATCTATATCAACTTTAAAGTAAAAACTTAATCTGAGTAATGTTAATAATTAAAAATTATATTAATAAATTTCGTTGCAATTTGAAACACTTCTTAAACTTTGAACTTGTGCTCTTTAGTTTTACAAATAAAATAGAAATAAAATTAAATATCTAATGTGGCAAAAATCTTATTTAAAATTATTTTAGAGAGATGAGAATATAGCAGAAAATTAAATTGAAATCAACTTAGTTAAATTCGTATTATTTAACTAGATTCATTTAAAGTTTTATTTTTTTTTTAATTTTCAAAATGTATTACTATCGTAGTTTACAGTAATATGATATTTCGGGATACATATTTTCTAGATTTTTACTCTATGAATCAAATGATTAAAGAATACCTCTTAGGGCTTATCGCATGTTTTACTTTTTAGGTTCACTTCGAGAAACTGCAAGGGTCTGCATCCGAGCCGACGGTGTTCACGACGCCGTCCTGTGAGCCTGACCAGCCGTTGCCACCGAAATTAATTGCTCGCACAAAGAATTCCCTCCAGTTGCGGTGGAACGCTCCGCTCGACAATGGGTCCCACATAGTCAACTACATCCTGGAGTATGACGAGGGCAAGGGTAAAGAATTCATTGAAATCATCAAGACAAAGGGCAAACAGTACACCCTGAACAAGCTGCAGCCCTCCACCCCCTATAGCTTTCGCCTGTCGGCAGTGAACGAATGTGGTCCTTCCGCCTATTCAGATGTGATAGCATACAGCACTTCCGGGAATCCTCCACTGGCCCCAAAACCTCCCTCACTTCAGTCATCTAGTTCCAACTCTCTTCGACTTGCGTGGGAGCGACGCGCCCAAGATGAAGAGTTCGTTCTCCAGATGGCTGATCGGGAATCGGGCCATGGTTTCCTTAACATGTACAACGGCCTGGAGACGAGCTACGAATGCAAGGGCCTAAAACGGGCAACTTCCTACCAGTTTAGACTTAGAGCCGACAACGAAGCCGGATCGTCACCATGGTCGAACGATGTAACGTATAAAACCCAACCCGAACGACCTGGAAGGCCATCGAAGCCCCAGATAAAAGGGAAGATCCATGGAACTCATTTCAAGGTGAAATGGGATCCTCCAAACGATCGAGGCGGGGCTGACATACGCAAATATTTCTTAGAGATTAGTTCAGGTGCAAAGTTTGAGAGAGTCTACGCAGGAGGTGAGACGGAGGCTGTTTGTGATCGGCTCAGTCCGGGCACGACTTACCAAGTACGTGTGGCTTGTGAAGGGCCAGGAGGAATGAGCGGGTATTCGGACGTGTGCACCGTCACCTCCGAGGCCGTTGTACCTGGCGTTCCGAATCCTCCCTACTGCGACAATCTCCCGGGACCCTATGCAGCCGTTTTGCGCTGGGACAAGCCCGACTACAACGGTGGAGCCCCCATTTTAGAATACGAACTGCAACTGAATGGGCTAAATCACGACGATGAGATCGTTTATCGCGGCAAAGAGTCGTTCTGCGTGGTAAAAGACCTCTGCCCCGGAGAAGACTACCAGGCCTATGTACGTGCTGTGAACAGAATCGGTGCAGGAGCATGGTCCGAGAATTTGGCGTTTTCGGCCGGAGCTGCCCCACCTTTCGTACCTGAAGCCCTCGAGGTTGTGGTGCGATCAGCTACTCATCTGACGGTGTCTTGGAAGGAGCCAACTGTGAACGGTGCCCCTATCCTGGAGTACCGTCTGGAGAGTTCCTCCACAGACGAGTCCAGTGATAGCTTTAATGTTTGCTACCAAGGTTTGCAGACAACCACTGACATCCGAAACCTCATCCCGTACACGATCTACTACTTCCGCGTGAATGCATCCAACCGCGCTGGCACGAGCCCGTTTTCGCCGATTGTAGCGACTCAGACACCCGCCGCTGTCCCAGCAGCACCGCAAATCAAAAACTCTGAAATTACGGCTCACGAAGTGACCCTCTACTGGTCCGAGCCGGACGCCAATGGGTCCGACATCCTCTACTACGTCATCGAGTACGGGGACAAATCAGTCGCCACCGAGGATAACATCACCGAGTGCACGATCACAAACTTAGCATCTGAGACGAGTTACAAATTCAAAGTTCAGGCTGTGAATGGAATTGGTGCTGGCCAATTTTCCAACCCACTGAAACTAACGACGCTGCCGCCGCCCCCGAAGCCTCCGAAATTGGAATGCACGGGGACAGGGCACAACTTCATCAAATTGAAGTGGGGCGAGGGCAGAAACCTCGACTTCACCAACTACTACGTCGAGATGTACAACAACCGAGCCAAGGAATTCCAACTGGTCTACAGCGGCACCAGCTTCATGTGCAAAGTGAATAAGCTCCAGGAGCAGACCTCCTATGTGTTTCGAATATGCGCTGAGACGGATCGTGCCGGCACTGGCGACTATTCAGATGATCACGTGTTCAGGACGTGCGCCACTCTGCCCAGCAGCATTAAGGCACCGCGCATCGTCGACACGAACAGCAACAGCAGCAGTACTGGCAGTAGCAACCCTTCAATTAGCGGTAGTCATAGCAATTTAACAGGGATCGTCGGAACGACCTGCTGCAGCACCTCGCTCATGATCGAATGGCAGCACAGCAAGAACACCTTCGCCGACCCCGTGGAATACATCCTTCAACGTTCCTGTGGCAAAGACTCTGAGTATACTGAGGTAATTATTGCTTAAATTATCTTCAGGGATATCCTAACATTTTTATTTAAGCTTTGTTTTTCGACACTAACTGACCCTATAGCGAATAAAACTCCTTTAAAGTGAAATTAAACAAAATTCATAAGTGAAATTTTGCCAGCTCCTTAATTTCACTAAAAAATTTGTCGAATTGCAAATAATTTGTCTTATATTGAAAAAAATATATTAAGCTTAAAGAGAGAATGTCGCCATATTAAACAATTTTTAATTTCATAATTTTCTTTTGAGCCCAATATAAAGCAAATGCAATTTTCGAACAAAATTCTTGAAGAAATTCTATTTTGTCCCTTTCTCATAGAAAGTAATACAACTAAAGACGACAATTCAGTTACATATCGCTTATAGCTGAATAGTCGCCATTCGCATTAAGGTGTTAAATGAAAGGTAATCCTTTGAAGATTTTAAAATCTCAATCATAATGGCATTTTATTAGATAAATTCAGTTTTTCAAATGTAAATCATTGATTGCCAGATTTTATTCAACCGCGTATTCTTCATTATATTTTGATCTGTAAGCAATCAGAAAAGTCCGAAATGTCGACTATTGAATAAACCCTCAATTGCACCTTTAAAGTGAAATATAACAAATTTACAGGATGATTTATAAAAGTATACGATAAGATGTTAAACCTATTTGCAATTATGGGAACCCTATGAATAGTAAGAAAGGGATAAGAAAAAAATCATAATAATGTTCCTTTGAATTTCAGATTTACCGTGGGCCAGAGACCCGATTCACCCTGGAGAATCTAGAGCAGGGATCGACTTACTTACTGCGAGTGTGCCCAGTGCGAGTAACGGCTAGCGGTGATCTGATGGGAACTTTCTCGACTCCCCTCCGCTATCAAGTGCCACTCAAATCTTCCTCGGATAGCGTCGATGCCGCCCATGCGGTCTCTAGTACAAATCACCTCCACCATCATCACCACCGAGCCCTTGGCGGGGGTGCCTACTCTGAACTAGCCAACCATTCCGATGATTTGACCAAAGGTAGCCACGGTGCTGTCCGGCGCTTCGTAGGCAAATTGACCGCGATCTACTCGAACCGGAAACGTTTCAGCGACCAGGAGAAGGCGATTATGTGGGTGATCTTTTTCATGCTGGCGACTGTATGCTGCGCCGCTCTGGTCAAGATGTTCATGAGATAAAAACGGGCACTGTCCTATTCAATCCAGGGCGCCTCCGCCTCTATCTCTGTATCAGCGGATTTAGGGTAATCAAGACGTGGGAGTTTTCATAAACTATCTACAATTTTACGTTTTTTTAGGGGGTTTTAGGTGTATAACATTGCTCAAGTTGTTGACTTCGGTGAAAATTCTAGTTTTCTTCGAAAGTGTCCTAGTTGTCCCTTCAAATAAAAAAAACAAAAAAACGTTGGCGAAAGGTCCTTTTGTTAATTTTTTTTTCTTGTACGAGATACGAACCTGTATATTTTTTAGGACGGTTCACATGGTGGGCTGTCGCTTTTATTTTTTTTTTTTAATAAATTGTTATCATCCATGACATCATGCAGACTGAGTATTTACGCGAATTTTTTTTTTAGATCTTTTTTAATTGTTGATACGATCGATGCATGTTTACGCTACTTGCACAAGCTCTGGACGTTGGATTGCAGTTACATTAAAATGGAAATAACCACTATACATAAGCAGCATTTGTTCCTTGTATTTTGTTTCTTGAAGATTTTCTAATATCGTTAATTAGAGAGACGTCTATTGTCCAAATAAACACTGCCACTTCATCGATAGTGTTCTATCGTTTTATCTTTTACGAGATTTTAATATTCTGGATCTCGTAGATTTAAATGCTGGATAAATTTTAGGATTGAAGGATTTGAAATTACTTTTTCAGCCTATGCTTTTGTTTTGAGGTTTTATTTTTGTTTTTTAAATTGTCTATAAACATTTCTTAGTATTGACCAGTTTTATAGTAATTTTCTCTCTAAGAAAGTAACTTTTTTCGAGGTAGTTATAAGGAAGTTTATTTCTGCTTATCACTATTTTCTTATATATATATTCCTTAAATCATTAATAAAGATATGAATGTACGCATTAAGAACGAAAAATATTTTAAAAGAAACATTTCTCTTTAAATTAGTACTGCATGCATTCTATTTTAATTTTGCAAATGTAGCCGAAGTTTACACAGCTGAAAATTAGTTCACTGCAAATTATTGTTGTACGTCTTAATATAAAAATTATTGAGTGAATGGAGTATGCATCCCGCACCATACACAACATATACTGAACTAAAATCATCTGCTTAAAATGTTCAAACTTTTATTTTGGTTATGGGTAAATAGAATTTTTAAATTGTATGTAATCATGTTAATTTAAATTTTCTATTATATTATTTAAGAATATAAATAATTACTATCTAAATTTTTTTAAAACTAAATTGAGCATATGGAGAAATTACAATCATCTCTTTTTATGGGTTTTTTTGTTTAGTTTTTTTCTTTGCTAATAAAGTAAAATTTACTTTGCAAATATACTTTTTGAATAAAACTCAAAAACTCGCACTAGAAGCATTTTATCGGCTATAGAGGAAGAGTATTTTTAACTAATTGAAAATTTATCGTGCTTTGTTGGTGTAAAATGTTTTATTTTTTTTTACAAACATATTTCTGCTGCAATCCAATATTCCCCGAAAGGTCGTGCATCATCCATAAAATACAATGAGCTCCGCAATCTATTGCAATATGTCTTTTATACGTTTTCTATTTTATTTACTATTATTATTATTATTTTTTTTTAAAAGATACTTTTAAATACTTTTGCTCTGTGTATGAAATTGCAATATACGTTTAATTATAAATTAAAAGTAATTTAATTTAGTCTTATTCTATTACTGTCGAAAGTCGAAGTAGGAGAACAGAACGAATTGTTTGTGTTTTTTTTTTTTTAATTAGTGAGAAAATACTACGGTATATAACAGAAACAAACAAACAAACAACAACGGGAACATCAAAAGTATTATGCTATTCCTTATTTCTTTCTTTCACTGTCAAGGAAGTAACCTATATATGAAATTGAGTATATATATTTTTTTTTTGTGTTATATTATTATTTTCTTTTTTTATTTTGCACTATCATTCCGCACTAAGTGTATAAAAACGTAGTAGCCGTGGAGTAGAGAAACAATATGGTGAATTAAAAAAAAATATATATATATATTATAGCGACTTCGAGTTAATTCAATTCGTGTTAAGAGGAGAAAAGTTCTTATTTTGTAAAAAAAAAACAAAAAAAAACAAAAAAAAAATATATATAAAAAAATAAAATAAAAATATAAAAAGTATAAAAAATACAAAAAAAAAAATAAAAAAATAAAAGCAAAGGAGGAAAACAATGATTAATTGCGTTCGACACATAATTATGATTACTACTTTTATTTGCTTTTTGCCTGTCTGTCTATCTTTGCTATGTTATGTTATTTTGTAAATAATCAAAAAATGCGATTATATATATATTTTTAATAATCATTTATACAGCAAACAAAATATATGATAAATTTATGAAATTATATATATATATATATTATTGAATTCAATGTTATATACATATTAAAAAATGAAAATAAACAATTTTTTATTTGCCTTTAAATAACACATTTGATTTTTCGTAAAACTACAAACAATTGAATTTTTGTCAGGGCTTGAAATTTTACTGATATGCCTGATGCGTTGTTGGTCAATTTATCTTTTCAAATTCATTCCTAATGTAAGATCATAATAAAAAAGAACAAGTAATATATAAAAAAAAATCATTTTTTTATTGTTATAAATGATTTATAAGTTAAAATTGAAAAAGTTAGACAAGTACAATGATTTTAGTGATGCATGGGTGGAAATAAGGGATGCCGGGGTGGATTCGCTCGGGAAACACCACTAACTTCTATTGTCACCGAAGTTATACATGTTCGCCAAATTTCATTGAGTTTGGTAAAGTCTTAAGTATAAAAATTTTGCATTGCAAGATTTGACGACACGTAGTGTTAAAAAAGGAAACTCTATTCATTTGCAACCTTAAAAATTAATTAAAAAGTTTTTAGAGTATTACTAGTGGGGATTTGCAATAAACTCGATGATTGTGTAAATGTTAACATTTCAAAAAGAACCCAACTACGCTTTCTTTGCCGATTAGATTTCTTTATAGTTGCCTTTATTTTTTTTGTTTTTTTAAATAAGCCTATTATTTTCAAGATTAATTTTCCAACAACACAAAAGTAACTTTAGAATTCTAATTTCAAACCCTTTCAATTTTAAAACCAAAAACCAACAAAACAGGCTTTACTCTGAAAGGCATTATAAATCATATTTTATCTTCTAATTAAATTGTTTTATGCTTTCAATTCACAAATGTTAGATGAAATGAAATTCTATTTGCCTGCCAGAGTAATAGACCATAAAAACTAATTAAATAAATTCAACATTCAATGGTATACCTTAGCTGAATTAATATAAATCTTATTTTTGAGGAAATAATAAAATACAAAAAAAAAATACAAAAGTAGAAAAATAAATAAAATAAGCGCTTTCTAGCTAACGCTGAATAATTTTTGTATTCTGCTTTTACAAAATGAACGGTGCTATTTTGTTAATTTTTTTTTTAGGCAAATTGTTTTTAATTAGTAAATTAAGTTTTCAGAAGAATTGAAGAAAACTGAAAATAAATTGAACAAGGAGGATATGCTGGACTTACAGAGAGTGGACAAAAAATATGAAAAGCGGCGGACGACAAAACGAAAATAAATAAATAAAAAAGTAAATTCACATATTATGCTAAAACCAAAAAAAAAAAGCATAAATGAATTGTAGAAACTATTCCATGTGCATAAAAATGTGAAAATGTTCTTATGATAGTTTTCATTAGGATAGAAAGAGATATAATGCAAGACAAGAGAAATTATTTTGTTTTTAATCCTAAAAACGTTCCTCAAAGCAATTTCGTTTTATTTTAAAACAATCAATCAAAAATTGAATGAGTGAAATGTTGAGAAATTAAAGCAATTCGATGGTATATACAATGGGGGGGAAGGAATCAGCTTGATAAAGTTTGCTATTTTCATTTTATTGCTTCCCAGTATATTTCTCATTTTAATAAAAACATTTCCACATATTTTTATGCTCGACAAATTGATAAAATAAACAACTTTTAAGATGAATACCTCGGAAATCGTGAAAACGCCCAAAATTACCCCAATCCAGATTTTCTACATATATAAAATGATCGTTTCAAAAATTTCCAAAAAAAAGACCTCGAGGCATTATTCTTAAAAGCAATACAAACTTTTCTGTCGTGTTCATAATAAAGGCTTATAACTTTTATTTTACTTGCATGCTTTCATACGATATTTACACATATTAAACTTATACATTACATGATGTCTTCACATCTTTCTATCCCCTCTTTACTTGGATTAAAATACATCATAGCAAATTAATCACAAATTTTAAGAGGGTGGAACGATAAATGTTGAAAAATTTAATTGGCTGTGTTTTATTTTAGATAATTTTGAGTGTTATGAAAAAAACTTCCCATGGTCCCAAAGTGTTCAAACTTTCTTTGCACCTTTGTAAGAAAAATGCAAAATGCTCGTACACTTTTCGTAACAACATGTAAATTTTTCTGAAATGTATCTTTAAAAAAAATTAAATAAAATGAAATGAAATAAATAAATAAATCAGAAACAAATCTGTATAAGATTTTGTTGGAGCAGCAGTGATGAGGTAAGTTAAAAACTCGCTTTTACTTTTAATATTTCGAATCAAATTATATACCATACCTACTTTTTCGAAATTCTATAAGAAAAAAATATTACGATAAAACTATTTCGCATCAACTTAAATGTTTAAACTCTATTTGGTGTCTTTACGGAAAGTCTCTCTTAAGTAAACGTGTTTTTTTTTTCTTTTCTTCTAATACTAAAAAGAATGTTGTGATTTAAATCAAATCTATTAAATAAATGTCTTTTTCCCTTGTATGTATGTTTTTAAGAAAGTGATAAAAACTAAAAAATTGGGGGAATTTTTGTTTTTGACTATTAGAAAAAAAATTAAAAGTGTTAACTGTTGAAGCACACACAATTTGACTACTTGTAAACATGTCAAGCATACCTGCCATCGAATTTTTGTCAGCAAGATATGATAAATTAAAAACAAAAAAAAAAAAAGAAAACATGTAAAACCATTAGGAAAATTTTCCAAAACGGATCATGTTATTTATTTAAGACTGTTATCTACTAACGATATGTATAAATCAAATATTTACAACTAATGTACAAACCACAATTATTCAATAAGCGAAGATGGGACGAACAAAATAAAAAATAAAAAATGAGAAAAACAACTTATACCCAACTTATTCCACTTTATTTTCAAAACTCTACTCTTAAAAGTGATCATTCTAATTTTATTTAATCTCATTGAATCATCTCAGTTATAATGACAAAAATTAGGTAACAATAAAAAAAAAAACCAAATAAATAACTTCGTTTGACGATAGACTTACGAGAAAAATAAATAAAAATTCAGCGTTTCACTTCTACAACGTATAAGTCGTACCTATTTAACTTGTAACAATTTATATCAGAACAGAGGATATTTTATAAGAATTTTTTAAAAACATTTTTTGGTAAAACGTACTCAAAACTTCTTCTATAACATAACTAAAAACACAGCATACTGAAGGCATTGTACTAAAATATTGAATTTTAAAATAATGTCCGCGTTTTACGATATATTCTAAAAAACAAAAAAACAAAAAACAAAAAAAAAATGATACGTGTTTTGTGTAAATGTTTCCCAAATCCGCAATTGTAAAAGGGGGTTTTAGTTGGTTCATATTACAGATTTAATGGTAAGCTAAAAGGAAATACTTACGTTAAGCTCTAAATTATCTTCTTTGTGAAATAGTTCCGCTTTTATTTATTTAACACTATGACGTCCGGTGGCTCCACGTTTGTGCCATTCGAAAACTATTGCGCATGCGCCGATGGCTCTATTGTGGTGTTCAAATCTGTGGAACGAAAGTTGGTTGTTGGTTATTGTTGCGTGTTCTGTTTACCTAACACTAAATTTCGAACGTAGAAATTATGTGTACATAAATCAGTTGCAACGGCACGACACGAACAAATCTAGATTAGACGCGCAGACGGCATAGTATCAATTTAAACAATTTGAGTTTATTCTAACACCATTCATTCTACCTTACTTACTAATTTCCGGTACAATACAAGTTTATTTTATATTTATAACTTTAGAACACGGTATTATTTGTTATATGAGCCCACTATACCCCTTCAACGTTATTTTATATTATACCTGGATTATCCACAAATTTTTTTGGATAATATACGAAAAAAAAGAAGAAAATTAAGGGAATTAAACAGAAAAATAAAACAAAATCATAAACATCTGAAGAGAAAACTTAGGAAAACAACTTAACTTTCAATCAATAGTAGACTACACGTAAAAAAGAAAAACAAGCATATTATAATAAAAAAAAAAACAATATTTTAAGCGTTGGAAAAAGGCAAAGAAAGTAAACCACTAAAATATTTAGAGAAAAAGCATAGAGTCTATTCTAAATAGCCGCTAAACTGATGATAAATTATGTCGGAAACGGAGTAAACGGAGTGGTATGATAAAAAAAAAAAGAAAAAAGAAAATATTACTTAAGAAAAGAAGGAAACTGTTAATCAAATGTTACGATACGAGCATTATTTATGGCTGTCTGATGAGCATTAACGAAAAAGATAAAGCGAATTAAATTGGTAAAGATAATGTGAAGATGAAACAATTAGTTTAATACACAAAATTACCTAAATACTTAATGTAAAATTTATCTGTGAAATGGAAACATTGCTATGAAACGAGGGAAAATAATTATGATGACCGAATATAATTATATAGTATATAAAATATAATTTATATACAATATGATTATTACATGTTAAGATAATATATACTAAATATATGAAATATTATATATATACATATGAAATGGAAAATATATATTTTATGTAAAACGCCCGTCTTTCTTTCGATCTTAGTTCTTAGGAGCTCAAATCGTATCCTATCTTAGTCCAGTAGGAATCATTCGAATTGAACCAAACCGAAACGACTCCCTGGAGACTTGTAATCCTCGACTCAAGTGCAGCTAAAATTTGTCTAGTTAACTAATTGGATCTCCGTTTCACCATTAAATCGAAAGTGTGGTTTCACAAATAAACTGCCCGTAGGCAGTGAAGAGTTTTCTTTAAAAGGTCAAAAGAAAGCCTCTTAGACCGAGACCATCATACAGTCTTAAGAAATTACGACAAAAAATAAATCGAAGAATTAATTTGAAGGAAATTTCAATTAGGACTCATTCTTTGTATTTTCAATTTTGTAATGGTCTGTTTTATGGTAAAGTCTGGAATTTGTCGTATTCAAAAGTATGGCAATTGGAAATGTCTTAAGGATTTTAACACGTTCAACTCGGCGCACTTTATAGACGTCTATATGATGGGGGAGAACGATATGATAAATTGTTTATTCTTCTGGCGGTATTTGTTTATGTTATCACCGCCGGTGGTCCACGCCGCCAGATGGAAAAAACTAGTTATGGACCACTAGTAGTTCACGTCGGCAAATGAAAGCAATGCCTTTGGACCACCGATGGTTATACGCCGGATTGATCGTGATAAATTTGTTAGGATCCTCAACATATTCGACTTAATGGCGTAGTTTCTTCATAAATTTAATATGATTGGAATATACTTGGGACAAACATTTTTACAGAAGAGGCTCAAAAGTTGTATTAACCTATGCGAAGCTAAATGTATGCTCTGGATTGACTACGTTTTACGACGAATCACATGCAGAGCTGCCTGGTTTTTACAATGGAGCGCATGCTGGGTTGGCTATCACTCTATTGCAAAATATGTTGATTGTGCCAGAAAAGGCCTTAACCCTTGAGCGTTATAAACTCTTTAGGTTAAATTGGCCCAAATTGAATGGCTGTGTGAAATACCCATAGCTACGTTCATGGGCCAAATCGAATGATTGATTGGATTGGTTGGGTGTGAGCACCCAGATATGCGTTCATAGCGCTCAAAGGGTTAATATAGAACCCTTGAATATTTGTTACTATTTATCCAAGTACAAGTAAAAGACCAAATATGACCCTTTCGATAAAAACAAACCTTTGCTCGCTATATAATATAAAAAAGGAAATTTATTCAAACATCACAACAGACACCTCGTAATTTCGTCAACGGAATAAAAGCTCAAATTTGTTCACTTTGTTTTTTTAATTTTTCGTTTTTAATTCACAGCCCCGTATGACTTGATTGCAGTTGCTCTATAGAAATGGATAACTGCTCGAGTCTTTGGACCAACTGCATCATGTTCTCTTGCGCCTTGGCTGCATTCACATCGGTCCCATTCTCAAGGGAATCTTCTTCGGCAGCGGCTAGTTCAAAGTGTAGTTTTGCTAGACTCTCTTGTTGTTCACGGATTTTTGTCATTTGTTCCATGGTACAGCCAGACCCTGGAAAGAGGTAAAGAGGTGCTTTTTAATAAGTTGTTTTAATGTATTTTATTTTTCTTGAATAAGCTACCGAAGGCTTTTAGTTTTCCTGAATGGAAGTCTTCCAGGAGGCCGAGGAGGGCCCGTTCCATGTGCTTCACATCTGGAACCTCTGAGACAAAAGAGTGATGCTTAATTGGGCGATCATCGAAATTATCACTATTGGAGGCTAAACTACTGTTTTCTTTGCGATTACAGTCTGAGGTAACGAAATCATAATCGGGCAAACATAGGAGTAACATAAAAAAAAAAATAAAGAGAACGTAAATTAACAGAAATAAAAATTAAATGAAAATGATTTGATGGCCATGGCATGCGTATTTTCCAAATTATGCTACCTTTAAGAAGTTTTCGCGGTCGAGATTTGTAATCAAACCGGAGTTCCTCCTGCACCTTCCTCCGTTCGTTTATGTAGGTGACCCGCGCAGAAGTGGGTCCCTTGTCCGAAGTTGTGTGCTCAATGGAGCAGGTTGCAGAATTTTGGCTTCGGGTCGTATCACCGCTTGATATACTTTTAATCTAGGGATAATTAAGTTAATTATAAGCAGTTTTTTTTTATGAGCTCCTCCATGGATGGTACTTTATTTGGTGCTATCGGGGAGGCAGGCGTAGGGGCAGATTTTGGGGCACTTTGTGGACCACTTGTAACTTGGCTGTTCGGCTCTTCTTCTGTTTCCGCATCGTTTGTGACCAATTTTTGTCGCTCTACCACTTCGTCGTTAACTTCCATCACGTTTGACTCAATTTTTTCCTGCTATTTCCATAAAAACATCACTAAAAACTTTTGCCTAAGTGTAAAGGACCGACTGATTTACATCAATTGACAGTGACAGCTGATTTTGATTTGATTGCCAGAGTGGAATTTCGAGCTTTGAACACAGTTGGAGAAGCACTGAAGATGAAGGCTGATTATGGAGTAAGTAGGGGTTTGAAAAAAAAAAAAAACAAAAACGAGGTGGGAAACTAAACAAAAAAATGTTTTCTTAAAACAATTCAAAATAAAATCGGTGCCAGAAATGAAAGCTGAACACCAACAGATCCGTAGAAAACTTATAAAATGAAATTTATCCCTTGATGTAGCAAATTGAAAGTATTCATCGAAAAAATAACGATCAGTTTAGCTTTTTCAACCTTTTTAATACTTTTGATGGACTGTTTTATTTTTAATTTATTTATTGTAAACACTTGCGCAATCATTAAATTTAATTCATTTATTTATCATAATTCACATTACTAGAAAAATTTAGTTACTTCTTTTTGAATCCCATGGTATAGGCCATGTGAGCAATTCCAATCAATCCTAGGCCGCACAGTGCGACTGTAAGTCCAAAAATGGCCCGGTCCATAGGGCCACCCTTTAAGAAAATAGGGAGATCATTCTTTGCCTAAAATTAATAAAATCTGTGAGTGTAACTGCTCTAAATACAAAAAAAAATAAACAGTAACGAGTTAATTACCTGAAACTTTTTGTAACTATTCTCAAGCGACTCTGGAAGGGCCATCCTCACACTTATCGGGGTTTATATCCAAGAGTTATGTAAGCTGAAATATAAAGTTGAATTTTTAAAAAGGATTACTCTGCTCCTACTGTAGGCTAAAATGAATTAAAGTAGTTAACTGGAAATGTACTTTTATAAGTTTTATTCAAATTCCGGTACATAAAAGATTTCTATTAATATCAAAATTTTTATATAAACTTACTTGACAAGCGGCTGCAACATAAACTGTAAGGGGGAAATGTGTGCAATTGCATCTCTGATTGTTCTAAAAATAAATTTCTCTTTTCATTTTTCGCATTTCGATTAATTTGCAGCGGCTTAGCCCTTCAGCTTTATTTAGCAAATTCGCAAAGAGTAATTAGTGCGTTTCGTTTGTAATTAGAATTTTACAATGAAAGCCGTTTGTTAAAATAAAAAGGATAAAAATTGATTTGCTTGAAAATTGAAAATGTATAAAAATGGCGGAATTTATCAAAAATTCGTCACGAAAAAAATGCGGTTTAAATTTTTAACCACAAAGTCAAAGATCTACGGATTATTTTACTTAATGACTTTGTTATTTTTAAAAAATTTACATTATTGCCTTAAAATGTTATAAGATCTAACTAAAATTGTGTGTGAAAGGTACAATTAATTTTGCTTTAAGAACATTCAGATGTAAATCCTTGAAATTGTCCAGTTCTAGTTAAATTTTCAAGAAGTTTTAGAATTCGTTAATAAAAACGTTAAAATATTTTCGAAATAGCGGGCCCTTATCTTCTTCTTTATAAAAAAGAAATCATCGTTAACTCGCAACTGACTTCATTTAAAATGAATACAAAACGTCAAGAGCAGAGCTAGTGAAAGGCAGAGATAAATCAGGGCGCAAAGTGAAAATTCGAATAATGAAGTCGAACTGTCAAAAGGATGTGTAGATCTTAAAAACGTCCGTGGAAATTTTATTAATTCAATTTTAGTTCACCTTAAAATCGTCCGAGATTATCTCATTTTATTTCTTCAAGTGATAGACACATGTGTCGCAGATAACTGTTCAATTGGCATAAGCCTGCGAGCCGATCGCATGCGAGTGTATCGAATCGCAAGAAAAATTCTCTCGTGTGTTCCTCAACAAATCGGGCGAAAGTGGCCAGATAAAAGCAAAGAAATACCATTAAAAAATTTGTTTTTCATCTCGGACACTGATTGTACGATACGCGGGACGACATGGATGAGGTGTCTTTGAATGGAACAGAGCTACGGTACTATGGGGACCTATTTCTTTGCTGCGATGTCGAGAAAACTGGAAAAATTCCCGTCTTGAAAGCGACGGAACTCTTTCGTTCAGCGAATTTATCCAACGACGTGATTCGCCAGGTGAGTGAATAGTTTGATGAAGTGACTGCGATGGGGCCCAGCTGTTTGCGGTGAGGCGGCTGGGCCGGCTGTCCTATAAAATTTATTAAATCAATATCCGTACGTTTGTGAAGAAATCAAAAATTCGATGTGCCAATTGGGTGAACAGCTGATTTGGGAGGGGAATAGAGGAGCTCCCTAAAGGAACCTTTTTTTTTTTTTGTGTTGGGAAGCTGTAAAAAATTAAGGTGAACGCCCATCCGTTTTGTGGTTTTATAGGTCTTAGGTCATTAATCTGCTGTCCATGACACATGTTTTGCTATTCAAGAAAATTTAAGGCGATTTTTCTTTTATCTTCTAGATATTCTCTCTGTCTGGTGTACCGCAGACAGCGCTTCATATCTCAAGGTCTCAATTCTACTCTTGCTTAAAATTGATAGCTGCCTATCAGGCCTCACTACCTTTGCGAGCAGAAATCATATCATCTTCAATAAGCCTACCTTTACCTCGGTTCAGTTGGAAGGATTCCCCACCACACTCCCGACACTCGATAACTAGTCACAGCGCCCCATCCTCATCAGCAGTCGTTGGAACGACATCAACTGAAACAAATGGCCCTAAAACACCAGCCACTGGGTCTTCTACTTTACCCGCAGAAAGCAGACAGTGGCGAGAAGTTCGTAGCCCTGATCTTATAGAGTTAACTAGGGCGGCTGAGATCCAGCACGAAACAACAAATTCGGACCTGCAGAGCACGGATTCGGATGTTGAGCATAATGAGTCTAGTGGTGGACGGATTAATGTAAATTGAATTTTATCATTGAAGTATAAATTTTAATAAAACAATTATCCCCAGCGCCGTCGACGCGGTGGTGGCTCTCCTGAGGCCTGGAGCACGAATAGCGATAGTCCAACGCCAACAAATAGTGTAGCTGAACGGCCTTGGGTTAAAGATACTCTTTGGCAAGGCCTCCTAGGCGATGAACATAGGCAGCTTTTGGGTACTGAGGAAGAATCATCGGATCGCCACAGCTCAGATGATGACAACGAAACTGATCTTGAGTCTATTTACCAAATAACTCCAGAGCAGCGAGAATATTACCACAAACAATTTAAGGCTGTCCAACCGGATCCAAAAGGCCTACTTTCTGGACACATTGCCAGGTAATTATAACTTCTGTTAAAAATACTACTGGTAAACTAAAAATCTCTTTTACAGGGTATTTTTTGAAAAGTCTCGAATTCCTGTAGAAGAGCTAAGGCACATCTGGCAACTGTGTGATGTAACTAGAGATGGTGCACTCAGCCTAGCAGAATTTACAGCTGCGATGCATTTGGTTGTCCTCAGACGCAACAATATTCCTCTCCCACCTGTTTTACCACCCTGTTTGCACCCATCTGTTCTGAATCAATTGGTTCAACCTGTTGAACCACCAGAAGCAGATCTTTTGCATCTCGGGGATGACGACAAAACTGATGATCCTGGCACTAATGTCTCGAAGGAGAACGACTACAAACGGATGATATCCGTGCACTCCGATAAAAATGTTATGAACATCAGCACATTGTCAGCAACCTCACAAGTGGGTAGAAATTAATTGAGTTATTATTCTATTACAAGTTTTAATTTTTCCAGACTAGTACTTCTTCTGGTAAGCATGGGAAGAACTCCCCTAGCCCTCCTGTCGTAGCTCACAAAACTCGTAGTGTTTCGAATTCTCCATCAGCTGAAGCGGCTTCGCCACCTTTAAGGATGAAAGAGTTGGTCAAGGATTGGACTAATCAAAATAAAGTAGGTTTGGATTTTTTTGATATATCGAGCGTATTTTACTCGAGATATCTCTAGGAATGGACAAAATTTACTGAATCTCCAACCTCGAATGTATCAAGTCCTGGGCCAAAACCCGTTAATTTCGATATGCAGAGGACTGCTCAGGCAGTTGTGTCCGATCCCCAAATTTTACACCCAGTTCCTTTACGAGTGACACCAGTCGGTAAGAATTTTTTCTTTTTTAAAATTGTTTAAAATGTCTATCTCGGTATAAAAATTAAATTCAGAATAATAATTTTGCATTGATCTCTATGAAAAAGGTACTGAAGCAACAGAAGATGAAGTTACTCGATTGCACAGAAAATCTGAAACTCTAGTCTATGAAGGCTCTAGTGGTATACTCCACGAAAACGAATCCAGTCCCAAGCAGCAACCACAGTCTCTGCAGCCGCAGTCCCTGCAGCCGCAGCCAACGCAGCAGCCATTTACTCAGCACATGAGCCAGTCGCAGCACAGGGATTCCCTGCAAAATAATGATCTCCGTGCTATTCAACGACCTCAACCGAAAAAGTTGCCAGCAAAAAGTATTGGAGCTATTCCACCGCCGCCTCAACGTGAGCCGAGCGTTGGCGGATCAATTGGAGATTCTGGAGAAATTGGGCCAATACCTGGCTTAAATAATAAAAAGGATCCCCCTCCGTTACCACCGCCACGACCACACCGACATGCTCGAAGCAGTAGTTTAGATTTAAATAAATTGAAAATGGGTGGAACACCCTCTCAGCCTGAAGTAGGTATTCTATTCTTTCAGGAGGCTAATTTTTAATGTTTTGTTAATTAATAATTAGATGACTGCCCAAAATAGTCTCGATGTACAGTCGATGGACCCTGATAATTCCGGATTTGCTGATTTTACGCATTTTCCTGAAGGGAATCAAATTGTAAGTTTTATTAAATTTTGAACTATTGGGTGTGGGAAACTTTACAGTTTTTTGTTCGGGGGAATGAATGTGAATTTTTAGGAGATTTAAATCAGTCAATCTTTTGTTTTGTATGGTAGTAATCGTATTAAAAATTTCCGCTTAGGCTTCTGATCAAGTATCAGCAAATCTCTCCAACGATACGAGTATCCCACCACCGCCACGTCCAACAATAGCATCCATTCAAACGAATCAGCGAGTTAGCGCTTTTGAAGTGTATCGAAAGCCAAATACCCCGCGATCTTCACAATCCCCAGATTCATCTCAGCATTTACAACAGCCTGCGCTGCCTTCGACGAACAGCTCATCGACCGTATCAATCACATCGGGGATTGAGTATGAAAAAAGAGTATCGGCAATTAGCGAAACCCTTCGTCACGTCTCGTTCAAGCATGACAAAAATATTATAGAAGTCCTGCGACACCTTAGGGAACAGAACGTTCTCCTCCTTCGGCTGTGCAATGACCTCAGTGAGGAGCTCCTCACTGTGCAGCAGCGGAAGGAGGAAATTAGGAGCAAGTTGGAAACCGCCAGCACCGTGGGCAGTGGAAATGTCTCCACAAATGTTACGGGTGGTTCTGGCAGCAGTGGGGTACACTCAAACGTGTAATTGTGCCCTTGTTCTTTTTCTCATAATTTTTTTTTTTGTTAGATCTTGTGAGCCTCACTTGAGGGTGATCGCTCAAAAGCTTTCTAGAATACAAAAATGAACTGGCT
Organism: Philonicus albiceps; assembly: GCA_963969385.1. NCBI lineage: Eukaryota > Metazoa > Arthropoda > Insecta > Diptera > Asilidae > Philonicus > Philonicus albiceps. Next base: position 22,583,305 of record OZ017775.1, read on the forward strand.
AACTCTTAAGGAAAAAAAATGGACGTTTAAAAGAGAATTACCGTTTTATATATGTTATATAGGTATATATGATAGATATATCTCTGTGGTGACATTTAAATGGGTACAGTTGAAGTTGAAGACAATACAGCAGGTGTAGCAATCTACTGCTCTTGTTTGACGCGCTCGCGTGCATTCCTTCTACCTGTAAGATGTTAAAATTAACTAATTATTTTTATTGAATTTTTTTTATAGGAAAAGTTTCGAATTTTAAGTTATGTGAAGATTTTAGTTCTAAACATTTCGAATTCTTTGTCGTTTAGATCAATTAATTAGTTAAAATGTAAAATAGTTGTATGAATTTTTTAAAATTTATTAATTTAGTAATGCCCTAAAACATTTATTTCTGAATAGGCATTTTAAGAAGCAGTCTCGAATCTGATAAATTTTTATATTGATTTTTCTATTCTAAAGCCCCTAATTGTATGGAACAAAGAAGGCTTCAATTTTAAGGTAGACTTATGCCGTATATTAAATTGGAGTCATTATGAAGACAGTGCAAAGAAAATCATGGTTTCAAAATACGCATATAAAAGTTTTACTGATCAACGTGCAACCACGCTGTCATCTCATTAACTTATAAGAATTTGAGAATTCATTTTTTTTAAACATATTACAAAATATAGGGATCATTAACCTTCGTTTTTACCACATAAAGATATTGTCGATGAATAATTTCATTATATTTAATAACCATTCTTATTAATTTATTGTTATAAATTAACCAGAATCCTTTTATATCTTTAAATTTTTATCTTGCTTAGGAAAACAAATTACTAGAGGCACTGTGATTTCAAATTAAAAAATACCTTTTGTAGGATATAAACAGCGAGTGGAACAAGAGCAGTTTGAATTTAAATTAAAGCGGTGCTGTTTTTTTTCGAAAGATGACTAAAGTTTGTAAAACAGTTTTCTTTTTGAATAAGCAGATGATGAAAGGTTACAGTTGAAGCAGTGACTCTTTTTGTTTTTTTTTTAAATATTAACTTATTCTTAGTCTCATAAATCATTCGGCTGTGTGAAGTCGAGAACGAACGTTTTTGGATTAAATCTTAACTAGAAATAATATAAAAGAAGAATGACATAAAGGAGCAACCAGAAAATTCTCTTAATAGATTTTGAAGAGTTGTTAAGTGGAAAAATTTATATTAGTAAACTAAATAAGGCCAAATCCAAGAAATCGACACAAAAAAATGCATTATGTGAATATAATGCAAAATCCTGTGAATACTATTGGACTTTAATCTATTAAAATTGAATTAAGCTTCTATTTTCAAAAATAACACGAAAAATGCTATAAAAGGTGCTCGACATTTGCAGTTCGACTACAAAAGTATTTCAATTTGGAAAGTTGGAAAGCGATGCTTTATGGTTGAGAACTCTTACCACTCCTTAAAGTATTTACTTTTAAAACACTGCCTCTACCCTTTACGTATAAAAATCCGATATTATGCGGTGTTATACGCATGGAATAAAAAGGAAAGGCTTGCAGATGTAAGAACTTTCCAGTTTGTGAGTAGTATTGTTTTTGGATATTGTCCTTACACAAATAAAATCGGACAAATCGCATGAACTAAACAAATTTAAAATATGTAATAATATGTTGCGATATATACTGGAATAATATTGAAATTTTGGTGTTTTACTAAGATCAAAATGTGTACTCTCTGTATTCACGAATTCTATACGATTTTGTATAAATCGTTATTGGATTCTCACCATAATTTTTAAGAAAATTAAATCCTCCTGCACTGCACAGCCTACTCCATGCACTTTATATTTGAATTAAACATTTCGAGATGTAATTTAATTTTAAACAGTAAACCTCTAATCATCTGCAAAATTTTCTTTTTACACGTTTCCAAATTGTCCAGTTTAGAGTATAAAAATAAAAATATAAGGAAATAGAAAAAGGATCTAAAAAATTTCGAATTTTTCACATAGGTCAAAGCGTGATAAATAAGGGTAAAACAAGAAACAAAAATATCAACTAAGTGGAAATCATTTGAAGAAGTAAACGTAATGATACAAAACAAGAAACATACTGATTAACTATAAATAGCAGGAAAGAAAGCAGAATAGTTTAAGTATATTTTGTAAGGAAACATTGCTTTAAAAGCTTTGTAAATTTGTTGAACGATTGTATATGTTGCCAAAAAAACAAAAAGGTACAGAGAGAACCTAATAAGCCAGAACTATTGCGGAGGAGGAGGAGGAGGGCGACCTTACACAAAAAATAAATATTTTGCTATACAAGTAAACATTCGCAGAATGTAAGGAGAAATATGTTTTGTTGTTGAAATAGATTTGTTGACTACATTAAGGCTATTATTAAATACAAATTGCTAGTTAGGACTGGACAATTGGCAGCTTTTCTGAGTTATCCGAACATATAAACATAAAATGAACACACCATGATAACTATTAATAGTTATTTTAACTGAAATAGACTTTACGATAACATGCTTGCACATGTGATATTGTGTTTTTTAAATAACAATTTTAAATTAATGTTTACAAATGAGATAGAGCCTAAAATTGTGAATCTTTTTATTATGCCACATCACTTCGGTTAATTGTAAAACAGCAGTCGCAATCGCATAAAATTTCTTTTTGTTATTCATTTTTTTATGCAATTGTTATACAAATGTTTACTTCTTATAGATCAATTTGAAGCTGTAATTAATTTTATTCGGTTTACAGTGAGAGATATAGTGCAACAAATGAATTCAATTAAAACAATTAGTTGCCTTTAATGTCCTTAATATAGTTACATGGATTAAAGTGATGTATATTCAAGCTAAATTGTTTTTTTAATTGGCGTTGGCTAATACAACTCTAAATTCAACATTGGGATTGGCGAATTAAAGACTAGTGCTATTTTTAATCAATTATAAAAATCAAGGCCGAATTTGGGTAAGTTGCAATTTATATTTTATTTCAAATTTTGGGAGCCTTATTCTAAAACAAAAAAAAAAAGCTTGATTAGATTTCTTGTTCCTGAATTGATTTCGATTCAATTTAATCTCTTTTATCGTAATGCAATGCTACATAAATTGAAATATTTTTTGCATTTTTGGTTTTTTTATAGGAGTAATAATTTTTGGAAGGATCTGTAAATAACTGGCAATTCACATATCAAAAATTTATTGTAAAATACAAAGTAAAAATTTTCTTTATATATAATTTAATTTTTGTATTGTCTAAATTTTCCGAAAATGGTACAACAGTAACATTTTAAAATGTAATCATAACTCGGGTTGAGAAGATACGAAACTTGCTGCATATTATGAATTTTATTTGCATTTGCTTCTTATAATATTTATCAAAATGTTTCTTGCTCTGTTATTAACTTTCTCTATCTTGATTAGATGTCTTAAAAAACTGCAAACAGCATTATAAGTAGTTAAAAGATTACATAAAAATTAAAAGAAATAAATAAATAGACATAAAATATACTAAAATGTGTCCTTAGCTGGTTTACCTGAATAAAAATAATTATAACAACTGTACATAAAAAAAGAATATTTATCTGTAAGGAAACATCAATAATTTTGAACAAAATTAAGTACTCTTTACAACTTCATTCTCCTGGAGATTAAATAGCTAGGCTTAGTAAGAATGTTTCTATTTTTTAATATTTTCCTATGAATTGAAGAAAATAAAATATTGAGATAGGAAGTGAATTATTATCAAGAAAAAAAAAAAAAAAAAGAAAGAACAAAACAAAATAAAAAAGAAAACAAGTATTCTACTCTTTTTAATTAAATTGATTGCACATTTTAATCGCGAAAATTACATTGTAATGTACTTGAATGATTTTATTCAATATCTTCACTACTTTTTCCTACATTTTACAATAAAATCTGTATTTGAAAGCAGAGAGTTTTTTATTGCCCCGAAGCATACGAAAGAGAAAAGATATTTCATTGTTGTTATAAAAACTTTAATGAATTAGTACTGAAAAAATGGAAATATGATATGTGAAGATACATTTTCTGCAAATAAACATCGCAAAAGAAATCGAACTTTTTAGATATATAATAAAAAAACACATTATATTTTCTTTGAAACATTATTTTTATTCAAAATAGGTAGGGGAAAGTCGGGTGATCTGGGATGTTTGGGTGAATAGGGGACATGGCTTTTCAAAGGGTTTATCTTTTTATTAAATTGGTACTTTTGCAGTTTCCATGTACCCTTTGACCATTTACATTATTTCATTTAAGTTTGTGTTAACTGCGGGTATTATTAACTTCGTGACGAATGTTAATACAAATTACGACGCTTGAAAGTTTTATTTGTGAAGACTTTGGAGATGCCTAAATAAATAATTTTGAAGACTAAATTAAAGGTAAGTTGATAAAATCTATTCGTTAGGAAGTTACCTATTAGGAAGAAAAAAGATTTTGTGATTATTGTAAAATTGTAGTTAAACCATGCGTTTGTTTAACAAAAGTGCATTTCGGGTGAATCGGGACACTTTTTCAAGATCAATCTAGAACTTTGATGATGCGTTATTTAACTTTGTTATTGACCCAAATTTGTTAATCGTTAGTAAATATGATAAATAATTATTTTTATTAATTATCTAACCTCTTTTAACCTCTTTTTTGCAATTTCAAATAAAAAAAAAAATGTTTATAATAATAAACAAACAAATATTGTTTTTCAATTTTGCAAACAATAATATCGTTTAGTATTTTTTAAGTAAAAAAATAAATATTGTTTTAAACTCAGTTTTATCGACTCTGAAAGTCGTGTCCCAGTTCACCCGACAATTTTTTGAAAAGCCAAAGACACTTTTTTTTTTATAAATCAGCTATAAATTGTTTAAATATAATCGTGTAACAAAATGGCATCACACAGTCAAAGTTAATGAACCAATTAAAGGGAAAATGTATTAACATATTGAAAAAAAAATGTTTATTTCTGATTTATAACGTTTTTACAAAACTAGTCCCGAATCACCCGGTTTTCCCCTACCTTTAGAATTAATACAACGTCTGGTCAACCAATGCATGCATAGCCTTTGAAAAATCAGTTATAGGGATGTTTTTGAGCGCCTGTGCCACGGCTGCTTGAATAGCTGGAACGCCATCGTAAAAAGCTCCTTTCATTGCATTTTTCAATTTTGTGGACAGAAAATATTCCCTCGGTAATAGATCAGGCGAATCATCAGAAACTCTTGAACTTTTTAGGTTCTGTGGGGAGGTGCAGTATTGTGCAACAAAAACAGATGTTTTACTTCTGGATATTCAGGGCTAAATCGAATAATTCGCTACCACAAACGAGATGTAAAACTTGTAAATTGTATTCTCTATCAAAAGTTTGACCATCTGGAACAATTTGTGAACAAATACCCTTTGAATCATAGAAAGCTATCAACATTGTCTTAATTCTTGACATCTCAATACGTAATTTTTTGTATTTTCACGATTAAATTTAAAGCACCATATTCCATCATCAGTTATAATGGAATCAAGAAAATCTGGATCATTTTCAGCTGTTTTAATGAATGTCTCCGTTTAAAGCATGTGGAACATAACGAGCACAAACCTTTCTTTTGCCCAAATATTGGGGTAAAATTCTCCAAATAGTATCTTTACTCGTATTTAATTCGTCCATTAACATTTTAACAGTTTAATTTCCATCAATTCTAATAATCTCACGCAATTTTTCCACTAATTTCTGGACGACCAGATTTTAGATCGTCATTCAAATCTTTACGAACATTTTTAAAACGTGGAAAACATGTGTAAACTTGTGTTCGAGACATATAATCATTACTATAACATTTTTTCAACAATAGATAAGTCTCAGCAAATTTTTTACCGAGTTTAAAACAAAATTTAATATTTACCCTTTCTTGCATTGCATTTTTAGGACGCAACCACAAAATATCCTATCCTTCAAATGCGTGTATTTTTGTAACCTGTTAACCGATTTGCATGACCTTGGGTGCGTTTGAAAAAAGGAAAGATGTATCCTTCAAATGCCACCAACGTTCTACAGATGCCGCTACAGCTTCTTTGATTTAACCTTCCTTGAGATTGTTTCGGTATAAAAATCATGATTTATTCAAGTTTTTGGGGGGCAAGAGCATAGAGGCAATTGCAAGATTTCAATGTTTGTTAAAAAAAACAATGCACAAATTGGAAATATCTTAATACATCTGCTTGGCACCACAAAGTCTATTTATTTGAACTGAAATAAAACATTTAGCAGAGAAAAATTAGTTTATTTATTTATTTATTTCGCTTAATACAAGCTACAATATAAAAAATAAAATTAGGGTGGAGAATAAAGAAAATAGAGGACAAGGCAGATTAGGGGACACTATTTAGGTGATGCCTGAGAGATTTTTTACTATGGTGAAAGCCGAAGGAAGGGAAGGTGTTGGCTCGACGAAGCATTCTAGTGAGGGGCTCAGAAAGACCGTAGTTGGTGCGATGGTAGGGAGGGCGAAAGAGAGAGGCCGAGCGGAGGTTATGGGGACTGGTGTAGATAGGGATCCGCTCAAGTAGAGAAGGACAGTCAATTTCACCGATTAGCAGTTGATGAACGAATGTGATATCGGCAAGGTCCCGCCGCTTCCATAGAGGCTGCAAGTTAATAAGACGAAGGCGGTTAACATAGGGCGGAAGGTTTTGAGGGTCAGACCAGGGGAGAACTAATTCACTAATTTCTCGTGCGAGTTTAAACTGTTTTTTTTGTATCTTCAAAACTACTTTCGAGAAATGTGGCTATTTTTATTGTTTTAATAAACGAAAAAATAGTTTTCATTTAATCGTCGACTGTTCAAAAACATTCATGCAACAAAATCGCCAGCAGCATGATTAGCAATTCTTTCTCAACATATTGCGTCCACGTTCGCAGTATCGCGAAATGTCAAACTGTGTGTCATATCCTCTGACATTTCGTTTGTTGTGGGCGCCTAACAGTTGTCGTTCGGCTTGGTGCAGTTTTTCACATCGTACTTAATCGAATTATAGCCGCTCCGCTCCTCCAAACTTAATTACATAAATTGGATTTTGTTATTCCGAAAATACGAAATATTATGCGTGTTCCACTGTGGTGAATCACCGAGATGCAGGTAAGCTAACGCTTGAATAATCTTAGCGGCAAGAGACTTTGTTTACACTTTGTTACTATCTATTTTGGAATTGTACGAAATTGAAACCCTTACGAATAAAGGCGAATGGCGCAAAGTATGCGCCCGCAAAACATGCTTTTTACTACCCCACAAGTAAAGGGGTTTATCACCGAACAGCCTCAACAGAGCATTTCTTTATCAGTAAAAAAATTATCGCCCAAAAGCAATCACTGCAACTGGAGGGATCATGTTCTCTTTCAGTTTAAAATATTACATTTGCATTTCTTAGAAGCCCGTGCGTGATTCAGTCGTTTCCGTGCAAAAAAAGAATATAGTGCTCCTCAGTTCAAGGTCGCTTTTCTCGTAACTTGTTTTCAACAGTGGACAAAACGTCATAACTTTGGGTTAACTTTGTAACCTGTTTGCGTAATTCGGCTCGAATCAATCTCATGATATAACAGTAATAGCCCAAGAGTTGCATGGTAGCTGCATAACTGGCCACCAAGTTTTCTAATCTTTTTCACTTTGGTGTAAAACTCTCTTTAAATTGCTTCGCGTTCCGTTTCAGTGAAAAATTATTTTCGTGAATTTCTCAACTTCTTTTACCTCTTCTTAGATGAACAAATTCCTAAATCGGTGAGTGAATCTATTTAAAACTAAATGCGGGCGACACACTTCCGCGAAAAATCGCTTTTACTTTTTAGTTAAGTAAAACTGCTTCACCAGTTGGCCTTCAATAATTTTAATATATTTTCGTTTTTCTTAAAAAGGCTAGACATTTAGACCGTAGATGAGGCACTTTTACGGAAAGGGGACCTTGACATCAACTGCTACAATTATTTTGTAGCTGTTGCCAGTATCGAAATAATCTAAAAAGAAAATTTTAAAAAAATATATAAGGATTTATTTAAAGTCATAAACCATTCTAAAAAAAAAAATAGGTTTAACACATTGAGCCCGGCGCAGGTCCCTAGGGACCGGCAGCGAACTTTCCGTGTGGCCGGCACTGGAATTTTCGTTTGGCTGGCGTCGGTCCATGGGACCGACAGTACTAAAGTTAAAAAATAAATATAGTCTAAAATATAGTCTAAATATAGTTTTAAAAATGTTTGTTATTAACGAAAATATACATAAAAAAAGGGAAGAACTGTCTGCCAGGTTTGAAGCTCGTGCTAAGACTGAACTCGCTCTTCGGCCGGGTTTTTTTATGGCAGGTCCTTCTGGCTTATCGTATTATGCCTAAAACCTATACTTATTCTAACAGAATAGAACTATTCCTACATTACTTTTTACAAACAATCTGTACACTTCGTCAAATCTCTTCCACCTGATCGCCTCTTGGAGGTACGTACGTATTGACTGTTTCATTGTTTTACTTAGAAAAACAAATCGGAGAAGCGGTTGCACCCTGCACCCTGCATCCTGCACCCTGCATCCTGCAACCGCTTATTCGCTCGTTGCCAGCTGAACGGAAAGGACAGCAAATTTTGCGCCGGGCTCAACGAGTTAATCAAAAGACAAACAACAAATTAAAATGAGACATTTATGCATAAATACCCAATATTAATGAAAATTAAACGTAAGGCCGATTTATTAAATTTGCTTGTAACATTAATAAGAAGTAGTTAGAACAATTTTCGGTTTTAAGGTTTATAGGAAGGGGATAACATTAAACATCCCAGCAAAATTAGTTATGAATTGAAAGAGTTTTTAATTTGGTCTCAAAAGAATTTTTGCCTAATTTTGCATAATAAAGTCATAGGGTCTAGAACTTTAAATTTATAAAATTTGCTTGTTTTTTGTGTATAAAAAGATTCATACATCTTAAGTTAATCTTCACATAGAAAAGAATGTGGACGATTACAAAATCCTCAATTACAAGCAGATACAGAAATTCCGTAACAATCGTATAGACCTTGACTTCCTTCATAATAATTGAAAAATGAATCGATTATCAATTTTATTGCCTAATATTAATTAATATCAGTGTCTCAAAATGCTAGAGAAAAAAATATTTTATCTCGGCGCACAAGAGACTATTGATATTTCAAAGTTCATGGAATTATACCTTCTGGTTATCGACGCATACCTGATTCAATCGCTCTAAAGATACTCGCCTATTGGTAAACAATTATTTGAAATGATTTATTATTATCGGTTAATATATAACATGCTTCAAATACAATTCAGCCGTATATTTTATTTATAGTGATATCGTTCACTTTAATGCAAGTTTAAAGTGATACTGATACAATGTTGCCTCTATTATGGTTTATTTTTGCACTGTATATAGTCCTGTTTTTCTTTTAAAAATAATTTATTCCTAGATATTGGGGTTCAACGTTGCGTGTCACTAAATAGCTTTTCAAAAACGCGTATCCAGGGATAAAGTCATCATGCAAAGTGATCAATTCTTGTCGCGTGACACCCTTAAGTAATCTTGGGTTCAGGGGAAACACCTGAGAACACGGTTTACTTTATCTACTGTTTTTATATCTAGCAATAAATTTTTGTATTAGTATTGCTCGTATTAAGCTTAAATAAATAAATTATAAAAAGATCATTTCACAAAGTGAAAAGTTACCTAGATATTTGTTTAGCTTTTTCCATATTTTGCTATTTTATGCATGTTTTGAAGAGAGAAATTTTTCGGAATTAAGCACTAGTAATAAATTTATAGCTTCAATTGCTTCCATAATTACCCGCAGATATTGTGGTAAGATGGATGATACCTTTTATATTCCTAGATGATTATTCCGGCTTATTGAATATATCGTGACTACAAAATTCATGCATGATAAATTCTATGAATCACCCATAAAATCAGTTTTATTGTTTAAAATTATAGCCATAGATATATTAACGAACCCCGACAATATGAATTGATAGGCTTCTTCTGGTGTCTACATTTCAATTATCTTCTATCTTAAGGCCGCCGTTATCGTTGGTTATCTATGCCAAAGCTGGAACAAGATCACCACAATGTCTAAGATAAGATTAACCAGTAAGCAACTGTCTCAACTGAAGTGATCCTCAGTTTAAAATCATTTCACACCTGGGCTGCGATCAGTTCGGCAGTGAGCTTCTAACTCGACCGGGTTTTAAATTTTAGCACAGTAAAGAGCTGAATTGCGGTGTGGGAAGAGGTTTTGCATATTAAATCGAACGATCATTGATCATATGGTAATAAAAAGTGAATGTTTGTGCTTTGAGTATGACAATTTTGTGTCTTAAATTTATTTTAAAACAAGATGAGAAAGAACCAATGATAATTATTATTTTCGTAGGCCTGATAACTGTTTGTAAACATCTAGATAGTGCTGATAAATTATGTAAATTTAAACTTTTCTGGAAGTTGAATGTGCATCTGGTGTAAAAATATTTACTGAAATATTTAGGACTTATTTTTTTAAAACTGGACCGAATACTTGGGGAAATTAATTTTTGAAGTAAATTGATAATGTGTAGATAAAATTTAAAAGATAATTAGTTGCTGTGTGTGTTTTCAGTTAATAGGAAACAAGTGTTTTTGTGAAGTGTTTTGAAAATGGCACACTTGAACGCGTATTTTTTGTCACGAGGAATTTTGAGGGTCCTTATCCTAAAAGTATCAATTTCTTTTCATATTGGACTCGTGACAATTTTTTAATAACTTGATTCAGCTGCATAAAAAAGAGACACATTCGAATTAATTCAGAGTCATTAATGCATTTTTGGTTTTTGCAAACTAAAAGTTATGATAGGTTTTATATTTCGTTAGGTGAAAATAAAAATGTTTTATCTAAATTTAGAATGTGATCCTTTCGATATTCGATGAACGATTTGATCTCAATGGTCGATTTTAAAATAATTTTTATCAAAAATATCGAATAAAAATATGACACACTTAGAAATTCGAAACGTTTGAAAAATTAAATACATTATAAAATCGCACAGGAAAAAATGAATTTTACGGTCGCTATGCTCGATTTTCTATAGTTCACACTTTCTTTGTAATCGATTGAACCAATTCGAAAGAACTAGCTGTAGTTTGCTACTTTAAGAAAACATTTCTAATTACGATCACAAATTGAAATTTATTCGTTTATTTTTATAAATTGTATTCAGAAACACAATCATTCCCCCAAAGGTGCCGTTCCTCTTTGTCTTGTATCACTTTCTTTAGTTCGATAAGAATCCCAAAAAGGCATTTGTAGCTTAGCGCCCCATTAATTCAAAGAGTTCTGCATGAGTGACGTACTTCAAATAAATTTAATTAATTAAAGGTAATCTATTAAAATTTAAATTGCTGCACCAACACAGTTGCTTTCATTTTAAAAGTGAATAGCTCTTGCAGAAAGTTCCGTCAATTATAGAAATTTCAAGATAAAGCAAAAATCCCAATAAACTTGTCACTGTTAATGGGGGTCAATTGAGAATTAAAAAAAAATTGTTAGCCTTATACTAATTCTTAAGTAGACGAATTTCTTAAAGGAAAAATTGTTATCATGTAACTATTTATATAAATTTAATTATGATTCAATGAAAGCAACTACTTTTATCAAATACTAGCGCCACTACAAAGACTCAATTGCCTTACAAATAGAGGTTTTCTGAAAGTGAAATGCGCAATTGACTGATTACAAATTTACTATAGTGAAATTGAAAGAGAATTACAATGGAAAAACCAAACGTACTTTAAACAATAATAAAGCTCTTTTTAGTTTTCTGAAAGCCATGGAAATTTTATACTTAAGTGAATTACTTTAAGTTCCGTTTTATATTTTTACGGGTAAAGTTTGATATGTCTTATCAATTGGGAACTCGCAATATTTTAATAGTATTGAGTTGAAGTATCCAGCTTAACTCATTTAGTACTTAAGAATTCTAAGTTAATTCATTGATGAATAGATTTTTAATTTCGTGCGGTAGTAGTACTCTAAAACAGAGCCAAAGTTTAAGTATTTTTATGACAAAGTGCAAATCCATTCATTAAAATTCTAATCTATGACAAAAGATTAAATAATAGTTGTAGCAGAAGTTTAATCAGAATTTAATTTGCATAAAGAGGTACAGATGGAATATTTAATGAAACGGCACTTATATTGCACATTTTATAGAGTTCAATATCTTTCATTGATGTCTAGTTTCCTATTATCATTGAACAATATTTACAAAATATTTCGTTGATCTTAAACAATTTTTGCAATTGTTGAAATTTTGGCTAAGCTATCAAATACATAAAATCATTTTCTTAAGATAATTAAAGCACATTCAGAACTATAAAATTATATTAAATTGCCTTAGTATAAGATTATTGTGAATTATAGGCATTATCTGAACGTAGGTGTTCATAATTTCCCAACAATTGAATAATTTTTGGATATAATTTTCACCGTGCAGCTTTATATAAAATTTTTGGAAACAGTTTTATCAATGAATCGGCTATTTCCGGCCAGTGCCAAGAGGTGCCAAATTGCCATGCATACCATCGATGAAATCAACTCATTGTTTTATTCGTCTCGAGTGGGTTTTACAATTTTTGCTGATTTTGATGATATGGACATTTATGATTTTATTGCTGAATTGAAATTAAATAATTTTTATCCTATCGCATTACATAATCTTCCAGGGTTTTGCATATATCGCTGACCTTTTTAATTCAATTAACCGATAATGTGCCTAGTAGTGCCCTTTCACTTCACTGCATAGCGGAATTTAGCATTTCTGAATGATTTTATGGTTATTTAAGTTATTTATTTATTCTTTCAGATGACAGTGTACTCAGAAGCGGTTTACTGCAGGTTTTAGTTCAATAAAAATATCAAAAAAATACTTGCCCAACGCCCGGTGCTGTGATTTTCAACCTATTTAAGTATGGCTTGCTGTAAGTGTACCACAACAGCAAAGAAGACATGGGTCTTTGGCTGTGGAACGTTTATAGCACTTCTTGCCATTATCCTGGGACTCGTGTGGCCTGGACTCTTCATCAGAATTATGTATTCGGTAAGAAATCCACATAATTATTTTTTTTTTTAAACCCGGTTAAGAATTTTATTTTATTTAATAATTGCAGCAACTAGTGCTAAGAGAGGGTTCCTTGACATTCAATAATTGGGTTGAGTTGCCTATTCCCATGTATCTAGATATTTATATGTTCCATTGGGAAAATCCAAAAGATATTTATAAACCAGGTGTAAAGCCCAGGTTTACGCAAAAAGGTCCCTTTGTGTTTACGGAACATCACCGCAGAGTTAATCTTGAGTGGAATGGAAATACAACAATATCTTACAACCAGATTCGAACATGGGAATATGTTCCGGAAAAATCGTCAGGATCTCTCGATGATGTTATCACTTGCCCCAACGTTTTAGCTGCTGTAACTAGTTAAATATTTTTTATTTCGAATAAATTTTTTATATTTATTCTAATTTTAAGACTGTTGCTGAAAAAGTACGGCACAAGGGTCATGCAGTTCAACGTTTTGCAAATTTTATGATTAACAAATTTAAATCAAAAATAGAGCGGAATGCTACCGTAAGAGAGTGGCTTTTTAAAGGATATGATGACGAACTCTTAGACTTCCTTAAACTGATAAATTCTACTGAAATGAACATTCCGTTCTCTAGATTTGGATGGTTTGTCGATCGAAACGGTTCAGAGACATATGATGGACGGTTTACGATGTACACTGGAGCTGGAGATATACGTAGTATGGGAATTTTAACAAACTGGAATGGTGTCAGAAAGACAAAATTTTATAAAGGTAACTGCGCTAAAGTAAATGGAACAAGTGGGGAACTTTGGCCACCAGAAATGGATCCAGATTCTCCAAAAACAGTATTTGTTCCGGATGTCTGTCGGTCTGTCACAATTTATCCTAATGGTGAAATAGAAAAATATGGCCTTCAGGGAGCTAAATATATAGGAGATGATCACTTCTTAGACAATGGAGAATTATATCCGGAAAATAGATGTTTCTGTAAATCAAATGGTATAGCTGATTGTCCTATGAGGACGGGAATTTTGGACGTCTCGAATTGTAAATTTGGAGCACCAGTCTGGGCTTCCTATCCACATTTCTACTTAGCTGATTCCAGTTATGTTAAAGCCGTCGATGGTTTGAAACCAGATAAGGAAGTACATGAATTTAGAATGACCTTAGAACCCTTTACTGGGGTACCAATGGAAGTTCGTGCTCAGTTGCAAGTTAATATGCTTATGCAGCCTGACGAAATTATTGAGTATGTCTAATTATTTTTATTTAATTCAAAATACCACTACCACCACTCCTCTTTTTATAGTATCTACAAGAATGCCCCAACAATTGTACTTCCTCTTTTCTGGTTTAGTCAAAGAGCGGAACTCTCTGAAGACTTAGCAGAACAAGTTAAGGTGAGATTCGCTGGTAAAATAAATTTTTTACAAAAATTATAACTTAATATTATTTTTAGATGGTTATTAACTACAAGCACGCTGGCCTTTATCTTGCCTACGCATTAGGAGCGCTTGGAATCTTAATTATAATCGCAGGAATCATTGTGACTATGTTAAAGATGTGGAGTCGACGAACGTATGATGACCAGGAACCACTTAATAATTGAATGCGATTCTTACTTAAGATGTTAAGAAGCAAGATTTTTCCTTGCATCTCCTCTACCCTCAAGTGCCAATAGATGCAAAAAAAAATAAAATAAAAAAAAAATATATATATTAGTTTAGATTTGTTACGGTCCAAAGATATTGAAAATATATTTTTTATAAAAATGAATGTTCCTTTCATTTTCCTTTCTCAATTGAATTTGAATTTGGAATTTGTTGCTAATGCTACTTGGAAGATCTCTCTTATAAAGATGATACAGTTAAAGCGCAGTTTTTGTTAAGAAGACTGGAAACATTATTAAAATTGTATGCAAATTGAAATTTTCATAGGTCTACAATATGGTTCCGGTTTTATTTTCTAGATTTGATTTCTAGGCTTGATGAAAAGCTATTTAAGTGGAACAAAAGTTATACTAACGTTAAGCATTTCCGTGTATAAAAATATAAAATATTTTATAGTGATCATTTATTTGAATTATAAACACATAAATTATATTATGGTTTAAAGTACAGCACCCTACCATAAAATTACAAAACGCTAGGAATTTTCCTCGTATCGGATAGAAATGGGCTGAATTTTCTAACAGAATTACGTTTTACATTTTTTTCTGTAATTAACTCGAATACACCACTCGATCGCTAATTCCTTTCCAAGTAATGGAATCCAAAATACATGACGTTATTTGTAATGATATGGAGTTGTATTTCTGATGTCGGACAAAGGCCGATTTACTTTGTAAGCAAAACCATGACCGGCGATCAGTACATATCCGTTCTGAATAATGTTTGATTATATGAACAATTTTCAGCATCCCGTGAGTGAATATAATTTTATGCAGGATGGTGCACCATGCCATACATGCAAAAAGAGCCGTGACTTTTTGAATGAGCATGTATATTGATATACTTCCATGCCCCGGTAATTCTCCGGATATATCTGGCAAAATTACGATGACTTAAGAAAAATGATTAAAAACTGCATACGCAGCATGCAAAAACGAGTCGATGCACTTATTAGAAATAAAGGGAATCTTACTAAATATTAGTAAATCTTGTAATATAATAAGTAATAAATAATAAACATGGAATTTACATAACAAGCTATGAATTTTAGAAGAAAACAAAATGTTGTTAATTGATTTGAATCTCGGAAAATATGATAAATATAAAAATATGTATTCAAAATTCGCGCTGTTTCTAATTTTATGGCGGGGTACTGTACATGGAAAAGGATTTATTTTAGGAAATTACCAACGATCTTATCTATTATGGATTTACAGAAAATTTTGGGTTTTAAATTCCCAAGAAGGGTTGAAAACAAAAATTGGCAAACATCTAAAAATTTCGCATGGACTGCTTGCAGTCCCCAATTTATATTCATTTAATTTACTGAAAATGTCCAGTGCATTTAAATCTCTATCCTTCCAGATATAGTTGGTTAATTTAAGACAAGATATTAAATAAATTTATATCTTTTACCACACAAAGTAACACATTTGAAAAATGCTAATGGACTATCAAGTAAATGGAATTGAAATGAGGGCAAATTCTATTGATCCCCATGTTTATAAAACAATTGAGAAATCTTTTATTGCAGACCGATTCAACTGATTCTCTTCTCAAGTTTGAGTGCATTTTAAGGGTGGATCGAATGAATTAAGGTATTACCTTTGACATTGGTATGGTGGAGAATTTCTATTTTGTTTAAAACACCTTCAAATAATGCGAACAACTGACGACACGACCAGCAGATCGAAATTGAAGTATCTTTCATGTATCGGAGAGGTTTTTCTTTACAAAACATAAAAATAAAAAGAGAATTCCCAGAAGCCCCATACGTGCGGGGTAATTGGATGAAAGCAGGTATAAAATGGGGCTGACTGCGAAGGCTGAGTCAAAGTGCGACACGACCTGAAACCGCGAATAACAGAGAATCGTACGAGAGTTTCAAAAAAAATATACATATATAATAATTTTATATTTATACATATTTTCCTTTCCTTCGCAGATTATTTTGTTCCGAGCGAGGCTACTTATCGAGTTAATTGTTCGAAAAGCGACTTAGACGCTGCGAAAGATTTAAATAACACCTCGTTCGCATTTAAACACTTGTGTATAATTTACTTTTATTACAATTAACAAAATGGTTGTCAACTTCAAAGTCTTCAAGAAGTGCTCCCCAAATGGCCGGGTCACTCTCTACATGGGCAGGAGGGAATTTATTGATTCAATTTCGACTGTTGAGCCTATTGGTACGATTTCAGACATTACGGATTATGCCCAATTATATGAAAAAGTGTTTTGGTTTTTGTGAAATTGATTGGCTGGATTCATTTGAAGTGATTGGCTGGGACATGAATTCAAGTGCAACAGATTCCATAAGTCTTTGGATTTATACAAATACCAAAACAAACGCGATTTAAATTGTTTTAAAAAGAATATATGCCATCGGAAGACACTATTTAGAATCAGTGTAAAGCTCTGTATTAAAGTGAATTAAATATAAAAATATTTTCAGATGGCATCGTCGTCCTCGATGATGAATATGTGAAACATAACAGGAAGATCTATGCCCAATTGGTCTGCAACTTCCGATATGGTCGGGAGGATGACGAAGTCATGGGACTGAACTTCCAAAAGGAATTGACGCTTGCTTCGACCCAAATCTACCCTCAGGAGAAGTGCGATCTCAGCATGACCAAGATGCAGGAGCGCCTCTTGAAGAAATTGGGGCCCAACGCTTTTCCATTCATTCTCAATATGCCAACAAACTCCCCCGCTTCCGTGACCCTTCAGCAGAAGGCTGGCGATGAGTCCCAACCCTGCGGTGTGCAATACTTTGTCAAGGTCTTCGCGGGCGATTCCGAAATTGATCGCACTCACCGACGAAGCACTGTATCTTTGGGAGTTCGCAAAGTGCAATATGCTCCAACAAAGCAGGGCATCCAACCATGCACTGTTGTCCGTAAGGACTTCCTTCTGTCTCCTGGAGAGCTCGAACTCGAAGTGACCCTTGATAAGCAGTTGTATCACCATGGCGAAAAGATTGCTATTAACATTTGTGTTAGGAACAACTCGAATAAGGTGGTCAAGAAGATCAAGGCCATGGTACAGCAGGGTGTTGATGTTGTCCTCTTCCAAAATGGACAATTTAGGACAACCATTGCCTCCATGGAGACAAGCGAGGGCTGCCCAATTCAGCCAGGATCCAGTGTTCAGAAGGTTATGTACCTTCTACCATCTTTAATCTCTAACCAGAACCGTGCTGGAATTGCTATCGAAGGACAAGTCAAGAAGAAGGAGAACACCTATTTGGCTTCCACCACTTTGTAAGTTTTCGTAATACTCAAGGAATCAATCTTATTTTAAACTTCTTACATCTTCAAAAGGTTGGCTGCTCCAGAAAACCGTGATGCTTTCGGAATCATCGTTTCCTATGCCGTCAAGGTTAAGCTATTCCTTGGAGCTTTGGGAGGAGAGCTCTGCGCTGAACTTCCATTCATCCTCATGCAACCAAAGGTAAAAACTTGCTTAAAAAATATATTAAATAAAAAATAAACAAATAATAAAAAAAAATTCTTCTTATGTAGCCCCAAAACCGAGTCAAGCAATTGCCAGAAGACTTCGAACAAGCTCAGGAGGAAAAAATTGTTGACTTGTAAATTGCTCCCTCTTTTGACGACGATAGTGCCTTTCCAGCATGACCACGAAACTGTAGATTAATTATAAAGTCCTTATTATAAATTACTTGAAGCAAAATATAACCTCTTGGTTAAGTTTTGTCCTCGTTTAGTAAATGTTTATTAACTAGAGGTAAACTTCTTGCCCCCGGTTAATACACGAGACTAAGTGGGTTGACAAAAAAAATTTGTGATTAGGCGGTATGGAGCTACTGCTTATTGTTATATTAAAATGAAAAATGTTAACGTTTTACTCTGTTATTTTAATTTCAGCGAAATAATAAATACGCCTCTGAACATATTTCGAATCAATACGAAATAATTTAATAAAAAAATGATCGTTTGATATTTTCTTTTCCTTTTAAATCTTTAAAATAATCATTAAAATCAAAAGAGGACTATTTTCCAATGGTACATTATACATTGAGATAAATCGGACATTCATTACTTTTTTAATATTCGAACTTAATGAACGGCAAGATTATCTTTAAAGGGTCGAAATACAATTTGAACTAAAAGCACGGAATAGTTAAAAATAGGATGAGCAAGCAATTAGGACGACATTAAATAAAGTTACTAATCCCCCTCGCATAATAACCATTAAGTCACTAAAGCTAAAAACTCCATCCTAAAGTGGCATTTAATTAAAGACTAAATTGAAATCAACGTTGCGAAATATTTCAAGCTGGTCGGCGATAAAATTACCAAAAGCATTCTCAAACTGAACTACTCAAAAAGATTCCTTAAAGTCTTTCGTGTCCTTCCCGAAAAAAGTGGCGAGTGTTTTGTTTTGTCCGTTATTGTGGAATTGAAAGAATCTCTTAGTTCGCCGAAAAAAAATGTAATTAAGCACGCGATATTGTAATTAAAATTATGACTTTGCTGAGAATGACTTGTGCAGGGGGATCCGGAAAAGTACTTTCGGCAAAAAGCACTAAATATGAAGAAATTCTTTGTCACATTTAAGTTTGGAAGAACATGAGCCCTCTTTCGTCTGGATGACCGTGACGTGTTGGTTTTTGGGAAGCGGGTTGGCGAAAGAGAACAATTTGAAAAGTGCTTTTTTCCCCCAAGATTTCTATCAGTAATATGAGTGAAAACGCGCTGAGTGAATGTGACTTTGTGTAAATTCGGATTTAACTGATAGGTGGGAACTAAGAGGTATTGTGGAGATTATTTTTATGTATGTTAAATAAGACTCATTGATTTTATCACTCTATCAATGTGGGATTAAAAGAGCTTGGAAATTTTATTGCAACTTTTACAAAATATAAAAGTTACAATATCTAAGTCAAAACATTGTGCATTAACTTTAAAAACGAATTAAAGCCTAATCTTACAGATACCTACATGATATAGCAAATAAGAAACATACCTCAATTTAATTTTTTAGTATTTTAATATTAAATAAGAGGGTATAAATATTTCTCAATGATACGATCTGAAAAATAAATGTAAATTTCAATCTACAATGCTCGCATTTTCTGTGAATATATAAAATTAAACATAAATCGACCCTAATATTATATAAAGAGGTAAAGAGTGTAAGTTTGGAAGTAGAAGGTAATCTCTAAAAGTACTCATCCGATTTCAAATATTCTTTCACCAATATTTAGAATGGATCTTCAGGGTGAACATAGGCTGTATATTATCCCGTTAAAATAAAAAAAACTTTTCGTGGAGACCAATTTTGCAATGTAAGTTGACGAAATTGTATATAAAATCGAGAGTACATTTGTTTCTTGCTCAATCGCGCCTAAACGCTTAGTGTGATCCTTTTCATATTTTGAGTGAAGGCACTACATATTCCAGCCTAACATATAGGCTACTTTTAGTTCGCAGGTTTTAAAATGATGGACCTAAGATGGTGCGAAAAACATGTAAATATCAAGGTATTGCCATGAAAATTGGTATTTGGGGGTTTTTGTACGTCTTGATTGCGAAAATATATTTGAAGTTTTGAAATTCAAGATGGCGGATCTATTATGGTGACCAACAATTTTCGAATTTCAACGAATTTAAGTGAAAATTAATACTACGGGTATTTTGACGTCACTAATTTTGGATCTGCTATCAAAATTTGGAAACTGCTGAGCCAATGTAGTGACCAAAATTGTTGGAATTTAATGAATTTATTTATTAAAGTGCCCATTGATTTTTAATCTATTTATAGATATGGTAAACGATTCAAGATTGTCGCAAAAATCGACACTAGAATGTTTTTGGGGATGCTGATTTCGAATCTGCAATCAAAATTTCCAAATTTAAAATAGTGGATCCAATATGGCGACCGAAATTCCTCAATTCAAGTAATTTTAATGAAAATTAATAACTAGGAAGTTTTTTAACTATAGAATTAAAATCTATCTATCTACCTCTCTATCTAAAATTCATGATGGCGGACCCAAAATAGCTTCCAAAAATATTAAACTTTAAGGAATTTCTGTGAAAATTGACACTGGGGAGTTTTTGGGATGTTAATTTCGAATTCGTTATCAAACTTTCTAAATTAAAAATAGCAGATTTAATATGGCTACCGAAAATCCTCAATTTTAAGTAATTTTAATGATAATTCATCTCTAGGAGTCTTTTGGGGTATAGAATTCAAATATACCCAAATTCAAAATTGCAGACCCAATAAATGAAAAAAAAAGTTAAACTTAAAAAGGATTGCCTTTCATTGAAATTCAATACTAAGGAAGGGGTTTTGGCAGATGCTGCTTTCGATTTAGCTACCAAAATTTCTAAATTCAAAATGGTACATATAATGTGGCGACCGATGTATCTTTACATTAAGCAATTTGAATCCAAAATAATATTAAGATGATTTCGTGATTACGGAATTCAAATCTACAATTCATAATGGGTATGGAAAATTTGGAATTTCAAGAAATCCAACACTACAATTGCAAGAGTTTTCTGTTTTCGCATCTATAAAAATCTATTGCTAACCCGCAATACTGAAGTTTACGCGCACTGTGCGAGCAGGGGTAAGCTAGTAAATAAATAAAATGATTTTTGCAAGCATTGCCTATCTGTAGTGAACAATGATCGGAACGTTTTATTTTTTAATATAATTTAAAATTCTATAATAAATGACAAGTAATTTCAGTGCGAAAATTAAAAAAAGAAATTCCCCAGATTTAATTTCTCGTTCGTTTTATGCTGCGGATATTAAAAGCAAAAAATTCTATCACAAATCAAATTCTCTGAATGATATTGAATCCTACTGGCCGTCGCCGCATCCCCAAAAATCGCAACGAATTCATCTATTCAAAAAAGCATGAAAAATATAACCGCCTCCGACTGGGTAGTGGTTCGGGGGGAGTAATTTATGGACTCCAGTGGTTAAATTGGGTCATATTTTTGTTAATCCTGTAAACTCGAACTTAATAAAGAAAAACAGTGTGGCGCGTCGGTGTGGGTGGGCAGACGGGGGATGGGTACGATTTAAATGCATTAGAAGAAAGCACTTGTTCGGCGAACCCAAGCCACCTGGGGGCTCGAAAAGCCGCTGGAGGCTTCATAATTCTCCTCGACAATCTCTTTAAAAGCCTTTCTGAATTTAATGTTTCGAAACGGTAGTATTTTATTTGTGATTCGTCCCCTTCCCGCCGCAGGACACGACTTGGAAATGAGACGCTTAAGAGGGACTTTTTCTATTTTCTGGGATCCACCTGACGGGTTTTGACTTTTATATTTTCACAAGGTCACATTTTATCCCTTTCTCCAAGATATTCTATGACGAATGCCATTCCATCAGAACATTTACATGTTATTTAAAAGTTAACACAGCGGAGATCTTTTAAAGACCCTTTCCTCAAGGAAGCGCCTCCCCCAAGCAGTCACTCAACTTCAACCAAACTTTTCCTATTATTAAATATTTCGAATGGCAAGCGGCGTGCAAATGAAAGGTGTCTACAATTTTTTCCCATAATTTGAGATTTAATGAGGCGGAAGATTGGCTTTAGCCTTAATTAAGATTTCGATTTTATCCCCTCAAGCCACATTGGGAGCATAATCCCGATGAAATTCAGTAAAACTTCCATTACATAAAAGAAAAAAAAAAAAAAGAAACATAATATTAATTCACAGTTTTATCCGCAGAACAAAGTTTTCGCTGTGACCACATTCCTCCGGTGTAATTTTAAAAAGTTTCGTTAAACTTTTGGCCTCTTCGAGTACTGAAAAGGAAATTAAAAATTAGCGGTGTACCGGCGGCAAGTTTCAGTGTAATTTCATCCGCAGTATGAAAATGAAATGTAAAAAAAAAAAAAACAAGTAAAATGTATACTGTGGTCCTTACTATGGAAAACTCTTCGGATTTTTATCAAAATGTAACGAGAAACTTTTCAGTGAGTTCGTTTGTTCTTCAGTAGGTTCCTGTTCCTACTGTCTTCAGTAGGGTAGAAAAGATTATCCTACTTTTATCAGTTACTTGCCGTTTAGACAACCTCATTTCTAGCTAAGATTCTATAGAGCAAAAACATTATTTGTTTTCTGTTTTTCCTTAATAAATAAATTAAATTGATTATACAGAAAATGAATTGATAAAACAAAAAAACGCATATTTATCGAAAATGCCAGGGGAACATTTCAACTAACCTTGACTGTTTATCAAATTAACAACGACACCGAGTCGCATCAACAATTTATTTGCTTAATTTCGTCATTACTCAGTGCCGAGCCAAAAACAAATCCGTACGAGATCGAAATCCCCGGGGGCAGTTGGTTTTGTCACTCATGCTAATCCCATTTATCTGTTGATTTTTGGTGAGAACGACCAAACAGATTGAGCGACGACTTCAAAGCTGATTATTGATAAAGCTCCGATACCCCTCCTCATTCTGCTTTGGGAACATGCTAATTACGAGGACAAATATTCCTCCTAAATTCGACTTCCAATCAATTTCATCTCCGTTGTGTCCACATCGGCGGTATTCTGAGGGATCCTTTGAATTTGATTCAGTAATTTTGTGGTACTTTATCCGCCAGATATAATGGTAAAATGAATATGTACAACTAGTACGAATACGACAGACATAAAATAACGTTCACGATTTTATTGATCTTGTCGTAAGATCCAACTAAATTCCAATTTAATGCGATTCACAAAATCGCTTAATTCAACTAGAAAGGTTCCCCGTTTCATTTAAATTCTATTTTGCTAAAATGACCTATAACTAAACATTTAATAACATTTTTAAAATTGGTAGGTATATTATTTCTAAAATACCATAAAATAACATTTTCTATAGCCCTTAGTTGGCTTTTAAAAAAATTATTTGTGAATTTTGTTTTTTGGAGATATGGGACTTTACGAACAACTTTAGTTTAGCTGTGAGTATTTAAAAAAAAATTATTAGTAGTTCATTTCCTTGTGCAAAAGAAAGTTAGAAATAATAAAACTAAACAAGCTAAATCCTAACAATACTACACGAAATTAAAACCAAAAAAGCGCCTGGTGAAGACAACAGAACGCTAAAGCACCTAACTAAAACAGCAGTTGTTTTCTTAACTCATATTTTAAGCTACTTTTCGCATCCCTGAAAAGAAGCAATTATAATTCTACTAACAAAACCTGGTAAGGATTCATCACTAGCACAGAACTATAACCCTATCAGCTTGTTATCTTCAATAGGGAAATTATTCGAAAAGATAATCCTGAAAAGAATCCAGCACTACACTACACTATACAGCGAAAATCATCCGTGACTTTCAACTTGAATTTAAAAAAGGCTCAACTCATCAGCTATAAATAGAGTGACTAACGATATAAAAAGAAAACTGAGAAACCCCAAAGCAACAGGTCTTATATCTACTTGATATCGAAAAAGTATTTGACTTTGTGTGGCAGGCGGGGCTAGTACTCAACATTGTAAAAATGAATTTTTCATGTTATCTCACTAAAATCATACAATCCTTTCTCAGTAACAGAAAATTTGCTGTTCGGATCAACAGCCATATATTAGAAAAACGAATTTTGCTTTTTGGTGTCCCCCCTTAGCTCCATTCTAAATAACATTTACACAACAAATATATCCCAGTTAGATACATATGAACTAGTGATGTTTGCAGGCGACACAGCGATATACAGTAGTGCAGAAGATCCTCAAATAATAATAATAAAGACCATGTAAGCTCAATTGCAATTCCGAGACAAGCACTACAACGATTGGGAAATAAAAATAAATACTGCGAAAATACAAGCCATCTATTTTACAAAGGGAAGAGTTGAGCGCTACCTACCACCTTTGCTTATAAACAATACTCGTCTGAGCCCATCAAATGGTTCAAAAGCATAAAATATCTTGGAATGCACCTCGACCAAAAACTAAATTTCAAAGAGGATGTACTACAAACAATTTGTAAAATGTAAAAATATTTAGTCACCCTATACTCACTACTAAATAGGAAATTTCATCTTACAACAGAAAAAAAGTTGATTATTTATAAAATGGTAATGCAATCTGCATTGTTCTATGGAGCACTAATCTGGAGTAATATCGCAGTAGCACACATCAATACTGTAAACTTCAAATAGTGCAAAAAAATGCCTAAAAATATTATTAAACAAACCGTGGGATACTTTAACATGACTACTACATCAACTGGCAGAAACAAGATGGTCCAACAGGTAGCAAATCAATAAATAAAAAGTAAAATCAAAATTAAAAGTTTCAGTTCTAAATACGCTAACATTAAAGTTATTGCAGAAAGGTTATTAGTATCGATAAGCTGGATTAAATAAATATATAGCTAGTAAGCTTTTATGCTAAACAAGAAAAAGATATAGGAGGTTTTAGTAATACGTTTTTCTTTAAAGTAACATAAGTAGAAATGAAATATCAATCTGGGTTCTCAACTACCTTCTTAAATAAATAAATAAATAAATAAGCTATTGATGGTTTTTGCTTTCAGAAGTTAAATGAATAGTCGATTTAGTTATTTATATGACTAATCTCCAATTTAAAATAATAGGTGTAGGGAAACAAATTACGGATCAAATTGTTTATAAACAATTGTGAACCGTTTATTTACTATAAAAAACTAAGATACTTACCTGTTAAAAAAAAGTATGCAGTATGCTTTGTTTTATGAGTATATATTTCATAGTCATACCCACTTGATCCATTATCCAAATATAGATGTAAACTTTTC
Organism: Philonicus albiceps; assembly: GCA_963969385.1. NCBI lineage: Eukaryota > Metazoa > Arthropoda > Insecta > Diptera > Asilidae > Philonicus > Philonicus albiceps. The sequence continues at coordinate 22,608,862 of OZ017775.1, forward strand.
CTGTGAACCCGGATATAGATAAACAAAGTAGAAAACTTTTATCCATTCAAAATCGTGTAAATCAAAAGATATCCTCCTTAAAAAAGTCCACTGGAGCAAAAGTCCCTCGGGATCTTCACCGTATAAAAGTAAGTCTTGTTTCAAGTCCCTTGGAAAGCGGCAGGATATCGTGGCAAGCACTTGAACTGCGATTATTTTTCCCATTTTGTAGACCAACAACGGAGCAAAACATTCTCCCATTCTGAAAACGTTCCAAAGCAGCACTCGTCGGGATAGAGAAAAATGTTTTTAACTTTTGTCCCCGTGAAAAAAAAAGGGCAAGCATCACCTCCTTGACCCAGGGTCCTCATAAATCGTGCAGCTCTTTCTCCCACTTTATTTTGATTTTTCACCCTGTAATAAACTCGAGTACAAGGGCACACATCTTGAGAGTTTGAAAAATTCCTCCGCTGACAGCCCATAAAAGGAATTCAGTGGGATCGGGGAGTGTCGTAGATCTCGCAAACGCCCCCTCACATTTTGACCTGGAGCACCCAGAGGACCCGGAGCATATAGGGCCCTGTAACGGGACACATTCTGCAAGTGGGTGCTAGTCGGGATTTTGGCTCTAATTAAAGAGTTCGCCTAAGTGCAAATTAACGAGCTTGTAATGAGCTTTTAGTCGACTTTGCAAATCTTCAAACTCGACAACATTTTATTGTCGCAACTTTACGGGCTTTTGCCTTGCAAAACTTCAGTTGATTAAAAGTCGTTCCTATCCGGAGAGGGTACGGTGGAGTTATGAGAACTCGGGGTGCGACAATCTAAGGACTTAAACAAAGTTGACTGACCCATTTTATCTCGACCATTCGGTGACTATCCCCAAAAATGCACTATCAAATTGAATTCGAACTGAAGCAGATTGGAATTTTCTGTGATAAAATCGCATGACGAAGTAATGGTCGCCGTCCACAAATCGAGGAGTTCAGCTAATGCTGGTGGAAAGTTTTAGCGATTTTCCATCCTGGAAACATTTATTTTCGATGTTTTTTTTAGGTAATTAATGTTCGTGTGGAGTTGGAAAACTTCAATTAAATTTCTTTTCCCTATAGAGGCAACTGATTTACTTATCCGTGCGAAAGGGAAGAAGGCGACTAGAGAAAATCCAATTTTCTAGATATTCTACGTATTTAGGAAAAAATGTATACGATTTTAAAGTTGAAAAATGATCTAATTTTAAACCGGCGAAAGAGTGAAGAAGAGTACTGAGGCCACTGTTACTATTACCTTTAGGGTCTATTAATTGTGACCTTAAATGGGGCTTTGGCTTTAATTCGAGCTATTGATTTTATGTAATAAAACATTTGCAAAATACAATTTAAAACATTCTATGCTAAACATTTTCTCTAACTAAATACAAACTAAAATATATCTGACTTTGGGAAGTATAATAATAGGCGATTTCTCTAATATCTAATTAATAAGGTCTAACCTTTTTCTTTAAAAATAACGAAAGAGTTCGAATGAGACCACATCTGATTTTAATAGATTAATCAAGTTTATAATGCAACAAATATAGGATTAATTTTTAATTTTTACTTGAATTCAGCAAAGGTAAAGAACCTGTATTTAATCATTTACTTTAAATAAAGGTAAAAAAATTACTAAGAGGCCTGTAATTAAACTTTTTAAAGAGTTTAATGATATAATTAATAAATGAAATCTACGAATTTTGTTGTTAGTCTTAAAGCACTAAAGCCATCATATTTACCTTATTTTCAAGTCACAATATTTCCAGGAAGCTAAATGCTAAAAGATGTCCCCGTAATAAAGCAATAATTTCTTCCAAAATCCACCACATGCAGGGTCTTCCCAGCCGTTCTTTGAATTTTATTACAAGCGCACAAGCTCAAGAAGACTGGAGCGGAGCTCAGTGAAATATATTAGGATTTATTACTTTACCGACTAATCCCACTCATCTAAGCCCGGGGTCCACTCATCCGTGGCTAAGACTTGTGCGAACGGAAATTTTATTATCTTGCTCATCTGTCTCAAATTCTTCGTATATCCAATTTCATTTCTTCCACGACGTTGCCCAAGACTAAGCCCACACAACTAAGAAGTTGATGTGCACAAAGTTTTTGATACCGCTCTATCACACATCGAACACTATATTTGCCCCCTTTGCAGAAAGTGATCCTGGAATCTTTTTCCTCCCTCCGACGAGGGTATGAGATCTATTTTTACGGGTGTCGAATCTTGGCTAGCTTAAAAGTCATTGGGAAAAGTGCTTCTTTCCCGGGAAACGGTGGGAATCCTTTAAGTTACCTTGCCAAGTGTGAGGTGAATTTTAGTTACCTGATTTGTGTTTGGCTCTCCCTTATCCCATTCACTCCAGAATGCATCCAGCTGAGATGTCGTGTATATGGTAACATTACTTTCCAATGTTATATACTTTTGTCCCAGGATATTGCAAGAATTTCTTAGCTTCGAGAAAATCCCAGCTAATACCTAAAATAGTAAATCGATTACGCTTCAAAGATTTAACAATTTTTTAAAGAAATTGTGCCACGTGATCTGAAGTCTTGAAATTAATCTGTCCAGTGGAGCGATTCAAGAAAAATGTTCCGTTCAATGGCGAAATGGAGTCAAAGTTTGATTTTTTATATCTAAGAAAACGGAAATTGAATAATTTTTTACTTTATAAAGTGAGAAATGCAATGAACGGAATTCAATCTGTTAATTTTCACTTAAGCTGTTATTGAATAGCATGACTTTGTTTTTGCTGTTTGCACACAATCGAAATTTATGAAATAAGAAAATTATACAATTCTTTTATTGTTTACAATATCTCAAACTCTAAACTCAAACCTGACTATAAATCTCAAAAAAGGTCAAAATCAATATTTTTATTCTATATTTCAAAATATCCTCTTGAGACACATCAAGGATACTTCAGACCCCACAAACAGCTTATTAATGGACGAAATGTTTTCGATTACACTAAATATCATTTCAAGCAGTACCACTTGCCGAATCAGTTCAATAAATCGAATCTTCCTCTCAAGTGGTATCGTAATTTCATCCCCTTCTGAGTCCATTTCCCTTCGAAGGGCTCCTTATAAATTAATACGAACGTTGTATACGACGGGTGACGCACAACGGACACACTTATCTGATTTATAAGTCCTTTCAAACAGTAGACAATTAATGGTCTATTGTTCGAGAAGCTACCCAAAAATTGGACTTTTTCGACGCTCTGTTTGACACCCTTTAGACGAACTTTAATATTAAAGGGATGTGAAAGAAATTTTCTTTCAAATAAATTTAGGTAACTCCATTTTCACAACCGTGCGAAATTTACTGACACTATAAAGTTTTTGCAATTAAGGAAGACGGTTTATTAGAAACCTTCGGGGATAAGAATCAATAAAAAGAGACAATCACGGCTTTAATATGATCTAATTAAATTTATGCGATACCTCCTTAGTTTTGTGATTTAATCTCCTTTCAATGGGAACTGAAGCCAATAAAAGGTAAATTTAATTGGCTAATGAAATTGAGCGTATTCGGGTCTTATCTAAATTAATTTATAAGGCGTATTAAAATCTACGACTTCTTTTAGCGATGTTTAGCATTCTCAGAATTCTTACCAGATGCTTTATTAAGGATATTTTTGGTTGACGCCTGATGATATGTAACAAAGGTTACATCAAATTTTGTCTTTATTTATAATTTTTTGAACTTGCCAGAAAAAGTTTATTGCCTTTTAGGAAGTGAAGTCAATTATAACGAAAGTATACCCAAGGGTATAGGGGAAAGTCTGGTAATCTTTTTTTTCAAAGGCATTTTAAATATACAGGATGATTCGAAAAGAAGTGTTTCAATATGTGCCAATCGATTCCGTTCAGTGTTGTGATTAGCGTTTTTGATGAGCAATTTTTTCGTAAAATTCCTCCTTCACCTCTTTTTAAACGGCTATAAATATATAATATACCATATATAAAAAATATTTATTTTCGAGTGGGGAGAGAGGTAAGCTCATATAAAATGTAATAACTTCGGTTCAAAACACATTTGGACGACAGGTAAAATTTTGATAAATATTTTTAGGGAGCTCTCAGAGCATGTCCAGCTATCCAAAAACCACAATATCGGAATAGGTCTGGAGGAGCAATTTCAAGTAATAGAACGCTAAACTCTTGAGACATGTAAAGTTAGGGTAAAAATTATTACTAGTGGAGTTCTCGCGGCAGAAAACTGGCTCCAAATGACTCAAAAAAATTCCAGAGCCTCAATATTTTTAGGAAGTTCTCAGATCATGTCCAGCTATCCAAAAACCATAAAATCGAGGTAGGTCTGGACAAGAAATTTCAATAAAGAGTAGGCTAAACTCTTGAGATAAGTAAAATTAAGGTAAAAATTACTACTAATGGAGTTCTTGCGGCGGAAAACTGGCTCCAAATGACTCAAAAAAAATTCCAGAGCCCCAATGTTTTTACAGATCTCTCAGAGCATATCCAGCTATCCAGAAACCACAAATTCGGGATAGGTCTCGAGGAGAAATTTCCAGAAATAGAACGCTAAACTTTTGAGACAAATAAAATTAGGGTAAAAATTCCTACTAGTGGAATTCTTGCTGCAGAAAACTGGCTCCAAATGACTCAAAAAAATTCCAGAGTCTCAATATTTTTAGGAAGTTCTCAGATCATGTCCAGTTATCCAAAAACCATAAAATCGGGATAGGCCTGGACAAGAAATTTCAATAAAGAGTACGATAAACTCTTGAGACAAGTAAAATTAAGGTAAAAATTACTACTAATGGAGTTCTTGCGGCGGAAAACTGGCTCCAAATGACTCAAAAAAAATTCTAGAGCCCCAATGTTTTTACAGATCTCTCAGAGCATATCCAGCTATCCAGAAACCACAAATTCGGGATAGGTCTCGAGGAGAAATTTCCAGAAATAGAACGCTAAACTTTTGAGACAAATAAAATTAGGGTAAAAATTGCTACTAGTGGAATTCTTGCTGCAGAAAACTGGCTCCAAATGACTCAAAAAAATTCCAGAGCCTCAATATTTTTAGGAAGTTCTCAGATCATGTCCAGTTATCCAAAAACCATAAAATCGGGATAGGCCTGGACAAGAAATTTCAATAAAGAGTACGATAAACTCTTGAGACAAGTAAAATTAAGGTAAAAATTACTACTAATGGAGTTCTTGCGGCGGAAAACTGGCTCCAAATGACTCAAAAAAAATTCCAGAGCCCCAATGTTTTTACAGATCTCTCAGAGCATATCCAGCTATCCAGAAACCACAAATTCGGGATAGGTCTCGAGGAGAAATTTCCAGAAATAGAACGCTAAACTTTTGAGACAAATAAAATTAGGGTAAAAATTGCTACTAGTGGAATTCTTGCTGCAGAAAACTGGCTCCAAATGACTCAAAAAAATTCCAGAGCCTCAATATTTTTAGGAAGTTCTCAGATCATGTCCAGTTATCCAAAAACCATAAAATCGGGATAGGCCTGGACAAGAAATTTCAATAAAGAGTACGATAAACTCTTGAGACAAGTAAAATTAAGGTAAAAATTACTACTAATGGAGTTCTTGCGGCGGAAAACTGGCTCCAAATGACTCAAAAAAAATTCTAGAGCCCCAATGTTTTTACAGATCTCTCAGAGCATATCCAGCTATCCAGAAACCACAAATTCGGGATAGGTCTCGAGGAGAAATTTCCAGAAATAGAACGCTAAACTTTTGAGACAAATAAAATTAGGGTAAAAATTGCTACTAGTGGAATTCTTGCTGCAGAAAACTGGCTCCAAATGACTCAAAAAAATTCCAGAGTCTCAATATTTTTAGGAAGTTCTCAGATCATGTCCAGTTATCCAAAAACCATAAAATCGGGATAGGCCTGGACAAGAAATTTCAATAAAGAGTACGATAAACTCTTGAGACAAGTAAAATTAAGGTAAAAATTACTACTAATGGAGTTCTTGCGGCGGAAAACTGGCTCCAAATGACTCAAAAAAAATTCTAGAGCCCCAATGTTTTTACAGATCTCTCAGAGCATATCCAGCTATCCAGAAACTACAAATTCGGGATAGGTCTCGAGGAGAAATTTCCAGAAATAGAACGCTAAACTTTTGAGACAAATTAAATTAGGTTAAAAATTGCTACTAGTGGAGTTCTTGGGGCAGAAAACTGGCTCCAAATGACTTAAAAAAAACTCCAGAGCCCAAATAGTTTTAGGGAGGTTTGCCCAGCTATCCAAAAACCACAAAATTAGGATAGATCTGGAATAAAAATTTCAAGAAATAGGACGCTAAACTCTTGAGACAAGTAAAATTAGGGTAAAAATTACTACTAGTGTTGTTCGCGTTGCAGGAAACTGGTTCCAAATGACTCAAAAAAATTCCAGAGCCCCAATATTTTTACAGATCTCTCAGACTATATCCAGCTATCCAAAAATCACCAATTCGGGATAGGTCTGGAGGAGAAATATCAAGAAATAGGACGCTAAACTCTTGAGACAAGTAAAATTAGGGTAAAAATTACTACTAGTGTTGTTCGCGTTGCAGAAAATTGCCTCCAAATGACTCAACAAAATTTCCAGAACCCTAATATTTTTAGGGAGTTTTCAGAGCATGTCCAATTATCCTAAAACCCCCAAATCAGGATAGGTCTGAAGGAGAAATTTCCAGGAAAAGAACGTTGAACCCTTGAGACAAGTAAAATGATGATGGTGATAATTAATACTAGCACGTGAGGTACTGTTCATAAGCTCATAATGCACAATTTTTAGCAAAGCTCTACTTGTCATTCTACTGTGTTTCGAACAGAAGTTATTACGTTTTATATGAGTTCACCTCCCTGCACACGCGAAAATATTTAAGCTGTTAAAAAAGGGGTAAAGGAATGCTGATCACAACACTGTAAGGAATCGATTAGCACATGTTGGAACACTTATTTACGAATCACCCTGTATATTTTTTAGATTTTTACAAATGTCTATTGTATGAAATGAAACAATAATTAGTAGGATTTGAATTCATTAGCTATTAATCCACATAATTATTATATGGTAGTTATGGCAATATTTAACAAAATGTGGGATCCGAGCTTTTTCTTCAATTTAACAGACTGTTATTTGGACTACGGAGCTGCTAAATTAATCTCAATAGGTTCTGAGGTAAAATTAACAAACAATGTGGATACACCATAATAAAATATAATTTATAAAGGCAGACAATCGTTTTACGTTTGTTGATTGCAGATAAATTACGCTTCTAAACTATGAATTATAAATTTACCTTTAATTTAACTATATTCTTAGCACGGATCGATGGAATATACACTAAAACCAAAACAAAAAATGATTTTTAAAAATAAAGCTCAGACGTCTCATAGTATGACCGATATGCAATCACTTGGTGTTGTCAATATTAAAATTGAAAAAATACTTTTTGAAAAATGAGGGTGGTTCAATTTAGTTACCGGTCCAATATACCATACTTGCTACTATTTAAATTTAACTTCAACAAAAATCTCATTTTACATTGATACAAGTGTGATTCATACGAATATGCAGTTTCTTGTTAAAGGCTAAAAGACAAAAAATAGTAGTTTAAAATAATGTTTAGGAGCCAAAAGTAAAGAAGTTTAGTCAAATTAGTCTGGGCTTATTAGAGCAGCACCTAATCCATTGATCATAGTGAAATAAATGAACGTTCGACCAGAACTCCCTTTTAATTAAACTAAAACGTAAAACGATTTATTTTCTGTTAAACTGTAGCCGTCGAATTCTTTCTTCTAACATCTTAACAGGAAGGAAAATGGTAATCCTATCTCTCCACAACTTTTGAAGGCTTTTTTTTCTCAATTTGTCTTGCATTCGCCACCAGGAATAGAAAACAAAACTGGAAAAATCGCAATGTTTTGCTCAGAAGCGAAGGGGTGGTGGCGAAAGAAAAACGAATTTCAAAACTTAAATGCATTTCCGACAAATAGCAAACAAGCGGCACTCCGCCCCGAACCGCTTTAATTTATATTGTAGAAACCTAGAGGAATTCGCCGAATACCCTCACGAAGGAAGGAGGAACTACGCGCCAGCGGCGGGAAGCGAGAATTTCTGCTCTGAATCCTTATTCCTGATATGTCTTCCAGGGGAATGGAGCCTGGGGATGGAATGGGATTGTACAAGGGAAACTTTCTACAGTTATTAAAACTCTTTTCATTCATTGTTTAATGCAAACAAGATGCAATTAACAAAATTGTCTGGATCTGTGGACCAACTTCCCGACGTTATCGTTACTCGCTGATTGGTAGTTGTGCAATTAAACAAGGCGAAGCGAATTAGAGTTGCAGGCACGCTCCCTTCATCCTCCAGATGGTGGCGCCTTCTCATCGCAATAATACCCGACTCCCTGGTTCTTGTCCAAGGATCACAATACCAAAACTCTTTCTAGATAATTGGCCAGTCGTGGTAGACAATCTGATTGTCTATCTTGCCCGGGAACAAAAAGGCGTGAAGTGTATTCGCCGTCTAAACACAAAAAGGGGTGGAGACGAGACGCTATTTCAACTTTCCACTCATTACGCTGATAACGCATATTAGTTCATGCTTAAGTTTTAGACATGTGCCTTGAGCAGTAATTTTATTCAGTTTTCAAAATCAAGATACGAGACAAGGAAAATTTATACCATTGAAAAGGATTCAATATTCGTAATCGTAGATTTCATGAAATATGGGTAGAAATAAATTTTCAAGATTATTGCTTTCGAATATAATTTATAATTTGAAAAGTCTACCCTAAAGAAAATTTATTTAAAGGTAAATAAAGTAGACGAAAATTAGCATAGAGGAATTTTCGGACTTACTTATTTGTAAAAAAAATTTGTAAAAAAGTACCAATATAGGCAGGCAAAATGTGCCTAATTTTCGTCTAATAAAACAATTTCTTTACCTAACTCAATTATTCACATTTCTATCAATATTTCACAGTTTATATTTACTATAATAAAATCGTTTGTTTTAGGTACAACAAAAAATGTTTTTTATTTTAAAATATGTTTGAGCAAAGCCTTTTTGAAAAAGTTTAATTGTGCGGTTGATTGGTGGATTTGAATGTTGAGTTTCGCTTCTATTCGAAAAGAAATAATCAGCTCTTTAGACTGTCTACCACCAAAATTCCTGACTGCTTTATTAAACAATTAGGCTGAAATTTTGTGCATTTACTTAAGTCATTAAAATACACGTTAATTCTAAAGGGAATTTGTCAAAATCGCAATAGTCTTTAACATACAATGATTATTTTAATTTATTAATTGTTGAAACTTTCTGTTCCATAAAAAGTATGTCATACCAAGATTTCCTATCACTTACTTATTTCATTTTGCTGCTGTGTTGGACAAATTAGTTGTACTACCAAGATTGATAAAGGTTCAATTTATACAAAGAGCTTTAGGCTAGGTCATTGGTAATGACTCTTACATCCTCTTAAAATAGGGCTTACTTTGTATTCCATTAGCAGAGACACGGTTCTCGCATTGTCGACTAATTTTCCACCTAATATTTCCTTATTAATGAGATTAACTTACCACTTAACGAAGTTGCGTTAAAAATTTAAGCCTTACTGGTCCTGCTGAGAGTCCTCTCGATAATTTAGGTTCCCACGGGCACAGGGACAGGGATATGGTCGGATAAATTAGATTCGGTGAATAATTGAGACCGGTCGCAGTAAAGAGTCGGCCGTGAGTAAAAGTTGCCCGAGCAAGTGAAAGATCTCCTTCGAACTTTTTAATCACAGCCGAAGTGCTATTGTAACTATGTCTGGGAATATGGAGCCATTTAGAAGTTTTGATTTTGATCTAATGCCCGATCGGGTCAGAATGGACGCCCACTTTGTTTGTGATATTCGGGCCCATTTGTTTCAGGCGTTTTCCCGACCAAAGTTCTGCAGAAAAACTTTTGCCGGAGCGACCTTTATCCTGATTGAAGTTGCAATTTCCAACGATAGAAATATTTTAGCAGTTTTTGTTCGGACGCAATTTATAGCTAGCCCCGGGTAATGGATCCGGGCATCGAATGGACCACGGAGGATGGGAGCTGAATTGCTGAAGCGACAATCGGCGGACCGGGGGACGGAACCGCCAGCGAAAAATTTGCAAATGAATCTTCCACCGGGAGAGCAGAACTTCGAAGGAGTTGTGCGACTTCAGCGGTCTTAATTTTCTCCCTATACGGATTTACTAACTACGCATAATTGGTACTGCTGGGGAGGATTTATCTAGGAGATATGCTTCGAGTTGAACTCATTCGGTTGTATTTTCAGGTCATTTAGATAAATGGGGGTGACTCGACTGAAACATTACAGAGATTGCCGCACATGACTAAAGCAAACTCAATCCTTTCATTCGGGATCAGGACAAAACATTCAGAGTCAATGGGAATCACATCGGCGGAGCTTTGTTCCCCCGAGGTGGAGTGAATTATCTCCAGGGTCGTTGCCAATTCATAACCACCTGAATGTGGTCTGATACGAGGATGAGTCCAATTGGCGCTTCGTTAAATTCCATTCAAATCTCATCCGTTGGGATTAAATGACATTCTTTTTTCTCTAGAAAATCAAATCTCTGAAACTTTTCAAATTATTCCCCGCTAGAAAGTTCAAAGTTTATAGAAAGATGACTTTAAGAATCGCAGTAATTTTTAACGTCCAGAAAACACTACGACTTATGAACATTTGATTGTTGGATAAGTGAAAAAGTTATGCAGCAAGTTCACCAATAATTTACTCGTCCAAACAGAACCGAGAATGGTGCTCTGTCTTTGGTGGGGAAAGGAATAGAATAAAAAAATGAGAGGATGCAAGGGGTGTTCGCCTCCTCAAGGAGGAGCAGGGGGCATATCGGAAGAAAAACTTTGTTTCTTTCAATTAATCTCACCCGCTTTGCCGGAAGCTGCTCCTCTATATCTGCCCTCGGGCTCCTCTATTTAATTGCTGCTGCAGTTTGCGCTTGATAAGAATGCAGCTTCTGGAGGAAGTTTGGGGTTATTTTTCATCGGATCGGTTTTGTAGATGACTATCTTTGAGGTGATAAACTGTTCTAGAAAAATGGGATGAGGAGCAGCGTACAGGAAGAAAGAAGTGAAAAAAAAGATGAATAAATGGAGTGCTGGAGCGTTCCTGCTGCGATATATTGCCCTCCAGAGGAAGGCCTTCGTACTTTTCCAAAAATGACGAATGGCCCCAAGCAACTTTATTGGGAAAATTATTATAGTCCCGACTTGGTATTTTCTTTTTTTTTCAGTGATGGACCCTTGTGTATATCTTCCTGTGACATTTTCATATTTCTCCTTATGATTCCTGAATATTTCTAAATACTCCTAGGGTCAAATGAAGTCGTGCGTGTAGGTGGAACTTTCACGTGTTTTTATGGGATTTTATAGTTTTATGACTGGATAGTGGTCGACGACGGAAACAGGTCTTGCTACGAGAGAGTTGTCTTCGTTATTTGTCTTTCGAGCCTTCGGGGACCAGGCGAACGCAAGGAAAGTTACGGATTTAGGGCATGAGAGTCGTAACAAAAATCGTTAAAAAAGTTGGGCAAAAAGGGTGCATATGGCATCAGTTTGGAAATAAAGGACTTCAATTTATTTTCCTTTAATATATCTTTCCTACAGCAACGATTTTCCTATGTAATCTTTCAAGAATATGCGAATAAAAAGGTTTCCTTAAGATATTAAACAACAAAGTTTTATCTAAACATGTGGTTCTAAATCAAAATAGTTCTCAAAGTTTAAACCTATTTATCTCAAAATTATTTTTTAGATTATTACACACACACAAAGGGTTTGCTTAACTTGAGATTTTGGTAAAGTTCAAAATTTTCAACTTACAACAAACTGAGTCTTTTCAAATCTTGTAATTTTGTTGAACGGTGTATCGCAATTCTATGTAAATTGAATCTCGGCGGGGTCACAGATCTCAACTTGCTTCACAAATTTAAATAGGAGGACTTTTCTAAGTTTTACTGGGTAATAATTGCTTCTATAAAATACTACAAAGTATCCTTTTATTTGCTTCACCTGATTATAATATAATAATTAAAGATATGATAGGAAATAGCAATGAGAAAACATTTCTTACTTGAAGAATAAAATAGTAGAGATATGCGAAAACCTAAAAAAAAAGTCTTAACATAAAAGCTGATGTTTTTGCAAGAAAGGCAAAATAAAGTCATGGAAGCAAAATAGTCATTGTCCTTTAAGTAAATCGCTTCAGACTGATCCCAGGAAATAGCTCACATCCTTAAAAAAGGGAATATAATCCGCCAATTGCCATAGGACTTCCTGAAAACATTTCTGTTAGGGCTTATATCACGTTAATCCGACAGTGCCATAATTCAATCAGCATTAAGAAAAACCACAGAGAAACCATTAAAAAACTTAATGGTTCAGAAGAAAATGCAAAGGTCCGAAATGGAAAGGCCGTCGGTGTTTCCCTGCATTGTGCCCCATTCTCAGGAGGCGCGCACATACCGTCGAGCACCGACATGAATCTTGGCAAAAAGATTTTATTCCCGAGGGCCATATCCCTAATAATAAATGGCAATGTCACTTCGTTCCCAGGGCTCTAAATCACTTTTAGAATGAAGGGTCAAGCGCAGTTCGAGTGCTGTCCGGTAATCGAAAAAAGAATTCCGTACGCCGCTGCGGGGGCGACCGTATCGGCCCAAAATTGAAAGCACTCTCGGGTCCTGGCAGAGTTGGTCCCAAATGGGGAAATTAAATTGATTGTAATATTAGCGAAAAATCAGCTCAGAAAATCTCGGCTATTTATCAAATCTACAAAATGAGATCCGAAGCGCAGCGAAGACCTCATAAATAGCATCTTTATCTCTTTTACTGGAAGACACACCGCAAAACGACTCATGGGAAAAACGCTAAGAACAGATTCGGGCACATAAAACTCTCGTGATTTTGGCGGAAGGAAACTACCCCACGCCGCTGTCTCTTCTGGTTTTGGAACAGCAAATCTTTAAACATATCCCGAAAACGATTCCAGACCCGCATAATCTCTTCCCGCCCGCGAATACCATTTCGGGCTTTCTAAAGTGGAAGAAATTTATTTTCCTGCTCTCTAGGAAAGTCTGCGGAGAAGCAACAAAAGTTTCGATTTCCCGGGGATTTACATTTCGGAGGTATCCCTCCGGATAAATGTGCTCCAGAAAAAGGAGCCGTCTCAGAGAGTCGGAGTAGGCATTTTGGCGGCGAAGGTGATTGACTCAATCTCGACACACAGAATCTGCCGCAAAGTCTAGTTAAGTTTTATGCCCATGGGATCCTCTGAATAATGTTCCCTGTCTGATGAGACTGACAAACAGCGAAAGTCAGTCGGAACTGTTCGATTTTGGTGATAAATCCTCCCTGCGATGGGGCCAAATTTATGTCCTCCTTAGGCTCCGGTGAGCGCCACCACTCAGAGTAAATTCCGTAGTAACTGCTGACTTGGATGCTGGAGTACCACACAGAAATCATCTTCAGGTGAGCTGACAACGTCTTAAGGGTCGACGTTATCTCGAGAAGTGGGAACGCCAAAAACTCTTCAAGTTCAGATGGCTGAAGATAGTGAATGAAATATGGGGACTATAGCGTGATGTCTCAAAATTTTCAAAAATATATATGACTTGAGGACTTGAGCTGGTTCCTGTTGCTTCTGCTTTTTAAGTTGAAGCATAGGACAACGTTCGTTGAATTAAAAGCAGTATTTTGTCTAACTCAAAACACTCTAACTAAAGTCGAAATCGTTATTTGAAACAGAGGTAAAAACCAATCTATTAATCGTCTTTTTAATGTTTGTAGGAAAGCGATCTTATTATAATTTCAAATTTGGTACATTATTTTTCAATTGTTGTGCTATTTTTTGCTTTGGTGTTGTAAATACCTCCTTTAAATAGCTCATAAAAATTTCTCTCATAAAATTATGCGTTAAATCAAGCTATATAAATGACAATCGATACTAACGATTAATTAAGTATAGCTTAAAAAGGACATGTGGCTATCATTCTATCAGTGAGCGAAGTGTTTGAGAAATCGATCGGTTTCGCTTTTTGTTCGCATCTACCGGAAGGAAATTATGTTTTGAGTCGCCCAGAGATGTTATCGAGTCGATTACAATAAAAATATCGACGAGGAGTACTTTGGCAAAAATCAATATTTTTTGGGGGATAATTTCGGGGCGGTAGACACGAGAAAAGGCCTTCGACAGGGACGGACCCATATATCTGCAGTCTCGGTTTTTTTTCCCACGGATTACCCCCGAGCAGTCTTTTTATCCTCCGAATCGTTTTCTGAACGGTGTGTTTTCTTGGCCATGTTCGAGGGCAGATTATGCATTGTAAATCATTGCAGAACACGGAAATATCTGCCGCCGTCGACGACTGGTAAGCGCATGTTTTTGCGGTCGTCGACATCCTGAAAGTGCTATTGACATCAATTAATTGTTATTCTTCCGTTCGATATCCTCCTGCAGATGGTCCTTGCGAGCTGTAAGCCGACATTCCCCAAATTGCAGATAAATAATCCAATCAGAAGCGATTAATTTATTGCGTATGTTCGAGAGATGACCTAGTTGCGAGCTTGGGAACATGGGAATCCTGTTCCGAAGTACATAAATTCAACAGCGTTGGTGCAGCCGCTTGCTGGTGCGGCAAATGAACTGAAAACAGAGCTATTACACGAAATTGACTTACATTTGCGCTGCCAGACTAAGGCAGACTGGCTGAGGAGCCCCGTGCCATGCTATGCGGAGCTCCTCCGATAGGATTCAATTTTGCTGCTCCTCAGCTCGGGTCAGAGTGAATTTTGCGCAAATACCGAATATGTGTCTCAGAAACTCGATGATTCTATTTTCTTCGATATTCTTAAAGCACTCATGCAGTGCCATTTTCATCGTCACAAAAACCGACGTTCGGGGATGAGATTCACTTTGCCCTGCCACCGAAAGTTCGACAGAGCAGGGATAGAAACAACAAAGGACGACAAGGACGAGGACAGGGTTTCAAAGACGTCGGATGGTATTAGGAGCAGACTAATGGCCCGCTATGGGTGGAATCTTGTTGAGATCAAGGAAATGACAAAAGATTAGCCCAAAAGGCGGCATATGACATTAGTATTTTTGTACCGACAGCTGTTAGAAATAGTCTCCGGTTATAGGCGCATAATCATTCGCCCTCGCGTGAAACGATGCTCATATGCGAGACAGACTGAAGGACACTTCTCGCTAGCCATGCTTACTTAAGGGGCTTTGAAGTTTTATGTTACGCTTAAGCCACATATTGGTCTACAATTATTTTAAAAGGAATAAAGGAATATGATCTGGAAAATTTTTGGAAAATTATTCCACATACATGGCATCTGTATGGAATAAAATTTTGAAGATAAAGAAAAATGGAGAATCACACTTTTTGGATTTTAATGCGAGTATTGAGACTAAAAATAAGAAGTTTAAAGAATACATAGATCTGCTATTTTAGTTAATACACTACCACTTGAGTCAGTTAAGAATGTTCCAAGTTCCAAGTAATGAGTCGTACATATTTCTCTTTAGCTTCAACTGCGATGTTCGATAGTAGATTTTCGTTAAACATAGTTCAAATACCAAGATTTAAATGTTTATTTTCTTAATAACAATTTTGATTACGATTTGTATTTGAATAGTTTTCTTATTTAAAAAGAAAAAAAACCAATTTATTCCCTTCTACGCTTAGAGTTCGACTTGGGAGCAAAACAAGAGTTTAAAAGAAGTTAAAACTTTTCAAAGAGGTAAGACCGAAAATATATCTCATTTACTCGTTTCTTCGTCTTTTTAAGAAAATACACTTTTCCCTCTTTTTTTTGCATTATGTACTGTATAAGGGCAAAAGCGTTGCAGATTGAACAGATAAAGACCCTTGAGGCTTCCGATTGCGGAAAACAGCTATAGAAACTCATCAATTAAACCTTCCGGCTAGCAAAGGAGATAACGAAGAGTTCAGATGCCCGCTGGTCTTATTGGAGATTCTAATCTCCTCGGGGAAAATCGATGCTATGTGATTTCTGAGCTCAGGAATTTATCAGTTCCTATATTTCATTATTAGTGAGTTTTTATAGTGCGACGATAGATTTTTTAGTAGTTGGCACTCACTGAATAATGTAGGAAAAAGTTTTGCAAGCAAACCAATGGTGATTAAATTAATTAAAGCGAACAGATACTGACTAATGAGATTAGCCACCTGAACGTTTTAACAGGCCCCGGCGGAGTTGCATGGCCTTTTAATCACCCATTAGTGCCATTCATAACTAAATATACCCCCGAAACATTTCGCATATAATAATTGAATCAGCGACAGGCCAAAAGTGTGGGTGCCGATAGTGTTCAGAGTGCTCATTGGGGCGAAAATCAATGACCCCGATAACCAAATAATCGCCATTGAAAGGCACAAGGTGTGACAACTTCATCAACAAAATGGTTTGAGCGGACCATTGTTAATTTCATGTGCCGGCCTCTGATGCGCCAGTCGCGATATTAATTAATTGTTTTTTTTTTTTTTAATTCGGTGCATTATGCATGAGTCGCTTGATGCATCAGAACACGCTAATTGAAGCGGTTTTAATTAATCATCTCAGAAGGTGAGTTGTGTGCAGTGGGGCCTTCAGAGATAATACAATACAAAATTAAAACTGAAGGATGATGTACGAGAAATGTATTGGATTTTAATATAATTAGACTAGAGTTAAACTCGACTATGAGTCCATTTAGAGTCTAGATCCTGGACGATTGAATGCGCCTACTTTTGTTATGAAGAATTAGTATAATTTTAGTATGTGACATTCCTGCTAGGGAAAAAATTGGATCATACAGGTGGAAAACTAATTCTTGGAAAAATATAACATATAAAATATTTGTGAGGTAGGAGTTTCTCATATAATACACATATGTAATATATAAACACCGTTTTTCGCTTTTATGATTTACACATCTTCCAATGTAGCGAATCCAAATGAATTGAAAATACTCTTGAGAGTTGTGAAATTAAAACCACTATCTTTATTAAAAACTACTTGAAAATTCATGCCTTCGCCGATTTTCTCTAAAATCAAGTATTAAATAAAGGAACAAGCAGGATCCCTAATCTTTTTGCCTAAAATTCGAATCAACTAACTGTAGAGCTGGGCAATTATTCGAGAAACCCTTTCTAATTAAAAATTAAAAACGTTTTCCCCAATTTCTGTTGTAAAGCCCCCGAAAGTAATTTTCAGTTTCTCGATGCTGCCGGTACTTGGTATAAACGCTAATTGCATGAGATAAGGAAAATAACACAACACTTAAGCGTAAAACAAAACCGGTAAAAGATACTTGGAATTGTACCTTCGTCGAAGTGCCTTTCGCCTTAAAGCCTATCGACTAAGAAGTTATGGTCATGTTAATATCTGGGAATATCCTTGCACGAGTTTAAGGAAAGAGGGCACTGTGAAGTTGAAGAGAACACCTTTTCACCTCTTCAGCTGCTATCCACCTTCGGTGGGAAACTGATAAGTCCTGGTAGTAAGAAAACGTCTCCCGATTTACTAAGCGAATGAATTCAGGAACTTTTGGAGCTTTTCGGGATGAATTAGGATGAAGTCCCAAATATTTTCTCCAAGTTGGTTCATATTCAGCAAGTATTACTTACAACTAAAAGAAACATGTTTTCTCATCCAGATTCAACCAGACATCTGTAGGTATACTTGCGATACCGATGTGATTAAAGAAACAGGAATTTAGAAAATATGAATTTCCCCTTACTATGCCGTAAGCTTCAGGTATTCCCCAAAATGTAGCATGTAAAACTTAGCTGCAGGACTTTGTGCGTTGCCAGACATCTTCGTATTTTCAATAGACTTCTTCTTTTCAAGATATTTCTCTGTTTTCTTTTGGGAACAAGAGAAGACAACTTAGAAATTTTGAAACTTTTGCACTTCTTTAGGAATTACATGAATTTAAACATTTTGTAGTGTACTAAGGAATGTATCTATAAGAAAATTTAACATTACTCGAAGAAGGTTGCAAAGGTTTTAGAACAAGAGTAATGATGCCAAAAAATGTATTTTAGGAAAATGAATTTGGTATTTTTAGAAGGGTTAGAAAAAAGAGATTTTAAAATATCTTTTAAGTGAGGTGTATGTGAAAATATTTTGATTATGGCATGTTACACAAAATGTTATATTCTTAGCAGCTGGATTATGTTTATAAATAAAAAAATTGAATTTTTGTTTTTTTCTAAATTAATACTCGACACTTTTATGACTATGAATTCAAAAAATTCGACTTTCAAAGAAGTGGAAGGATTAAATAAGCTGCTCACATAGAGTGACTTGATTGAACTTTTCATTATTTAATTGAATTTAAATTTTAGAGTTTCAAAACTAGAATATTTGAATTTCCTTGCCATATGATATCTGACTTTTCATTATATTCACAGTTCAAACAAAAATATACGGTTCTAGTTAACGAATTATATAAATTCCTGTGGGGAAACTCAACCACTAAACTGCAAATATCTAAGTTAAATTTCATGTGATACGAGTACTCCATTTACATTCGCTACAAAAGCTCAATGATTTTCCCACTAGAAAGTCCGCGAATTTTCAGTCTGGGTATAGTCCTTAATTACTTCCGGTGCTACTGACAGAGAAAACAGAAACATCTCAGTCGTTTAGTTGGTAATTTCCCATCCAAAACTATATACAGAAATATAGGAGGAATTTCACACTTGGAGAAGAACCCTGAGATGAATTTAATTAGAAACGAGCTCGTTATTCTCACCCTTTGGTGTCGTCGGGACCATTGGAGTTTTCCCACTGTTCATCAGATTCGTCCAATTGTTCTTGCTTAACACACTCAATGAAAGGCAGCTTTTTCAAGAAAATTCCAAGACGATTTGCCATACTTTAATAATTATGCTTGGATAATGGCGTTTTGTGGGGACACAGAAATAGGTGCTATTCCCACATGAGTCATAATTACAGAAATGTTTTCAAAATTGTGTGGTCGGGCGATGAGGAAAGATAGTGCCATTTGTTCGAACTGCTTACACAAATTAAATAAGGTTTGGTAATTTTAAAACTAAATTAAATTTAGAAAAGGGTAAGTTTGCGTTGAGACCCTGCCAGTGGGTATGTGGTATGGGGGTATAGCCGTTTATTATTTAATTATATAAATGCCATAATCCGCACTTAAAGTATACCATAAGGAAAATTGTATAAAAAATATATATATATGTTAATGAAAGGGCATCGATAATTTACCCAAAAAGCTCATAACGAAGTCTTTGCCAAACTTTCTGCATAACGATAGCTAAAAATCTTTCATTTTCTGAGAACGCAAACATCTCAAGATGGATTCAACTTCTTTCATATGCCGCGAAAACTTTTCCTTCGGAGGAAATCATTCCGTCTTGAGAAATTGTTGACTTCTTCCAGGAAGGTAATTTATGAAAACGTCTTAGATTTCGTTTCAATGAGAACACTTACGTCGTACACGATAACTCTAACTTTTTGGGAGTATTATAAAAAAAAAAAAAAAAAAATTCAATCTTCCATTTTCTGCAGACATCCTTCTTTATTTTAACTTTTATACCGACAAAATATTTTTCTTGGTAAAAGATTTCTTCGACTTAAGAAATTGGAAATTCACACATTGAGTTCTGTGAGCCAATAAAAAACAAAAGGCTTAGTTATTTTTGGAAATGGATTTTGGCAAATGGAAAATTTATGTTTTACAAGAGCATAGCATGAAACTTGTGTGTTAAGTTAGGTTTGAGTTGCTGCCTGGAAAGGTCATTTCTGTCTCATTGTGTTGCCATGTAACATATCAGACCGTGGTTATGCGTGGGACTCGAACCCACAGCCTCTGGGATTGTGGTCCAGCGCGCTAGTAGCTGAGCTACCAGATATAAATCAATATAATGATTTGTGCTCTTGAAGGACAATTTCAAAAATTCTCACGAGTGGACCAGACCTCAAAACTGGGAACTTGCCTGGATTAGTGTTCAAAAATCAAATTGTGTAAAAGGTCTACCAGGGGATGAACTAAAATTTAAACGGGCGATGCGATTCGCTTAAAATTCCCGAATTGCTAGGGCGTTTTCATCTCTGAATTTGGTTTATTCGCCAGATGTTTGGTCACATAACACATAAGTTCTACCAATTTCCTCAAATTGCTTTCTCTTTGAACGTGCCTTTTGAGACTGTGTTTGCGCTCTATTCCCTAGGCGTTCATGTGTGGTCCGAAGTTTCGTATTTTCGTGAATCGGATGCCATCCCCAACATCCTCATCATCCTTGGGGGCACCTTCTTTTTTTTGGTAAAGCACTCGAAACGGTATAAGAGGCTCAGTTGAGTGCAGACGCGTCTGCTGCATTTAATAGGGGAGCCGTTTTCCAATCCAAAGCCAGTTTCCAAATTAATTTCTTGTTGACCACTTGAAAGAGTAGCAGGTGCAGGAAGGGTTTTTGAGCCCTTCGGGAAGTGATTTGGAAGCATGTTGTATTTGCTTTAGGGCAAAGGTTCGGGGATTTTGCTCTTAAAAGTTAAATTATTTATGAACTGCACACTGAATTTCATATGTACGTGATATTTGCTACAGATTAACTTTCAAAGCAAAATTTTTTTCTAGAATTTACGTTAATATTGAATCACATTACAATCATCACAAGTTAATTTTTTTTATTGATCCAATTGAGTCCAACTTGTAAAATTGTTATGAGTAAGAGCAAATAGAAAATCTTTAAAATTCATAACATCGAAGCAAGGAAAGAATATTCAGATAACCTTTTCGAATATTTTATAATATAAATAACATCATTTCAGCTGCCGTTTCGAGTCTCAAAATTTTATGGTTAAATTCAAAAATTGTGCTCTGTATGCCTCTTGTTAAGACAAGCTGCATAATATTTTTTTAACATATTACGAAATATTAGTGACTAAACACTCAAACCTTAAATCCCAAAAGAAAAATTTCAAGTTTTATGATTTTGTATTAATTTTTTCTTCCATCCAAAAAAAAAAATTTAAATGTAAAATTAACAAAAGTTTAATGTTGGACATTTTATTTTATTTATAAGTTCAGATTAGTTATGTTTAGGTCAGTTACTGAAGCAATTATTTTCTGAATGATATCCTCATTGATAAAACAATCGGTTGTCAATTTAAAAAATAAATATTCAATGCGATCGTACAACCGCTGAAGCATTCAATCACATAATTTTGCAATTGTTCAATAAGTGCATAAAATTCCCTGAATATCAATTACAATCAACAAATTTGTGGAAAAACTGCCACCGACACAAAACATACCACTCAACTTCTATCGCTTTTTAAATGGTCTTCGCAATAAGTTTAAATGATAAGGACAGCTTCAGACAAAATTATACTGGAATCCACAGAGTAAAATGTTACGAGTCCCATTAATAAGCTCATTAGCCCAATTCGAATTGATTTTATCCGAAGAGTCCACAGTGCGTGACCGCTCCTCAAAAACATTCTAATTATGAACCCGAGCAACCATTAGCATGATGGCTTTGTTGACCATTGTAAAACAGGACTGCGAGAAATTACATACAAATTAGCATCGGCTAACCATGTGTGAAAATGTGTTGCAACCGATCGGTTTCAGTTTAATACTAAAAAATACACCTCCACCACCCACGTTGCTTGCCTGTGGCTACATCAGGCTTTATGAAGGGGGTTCCCCGAATATGCCGTACATATGTAAAGGGGGAAAAAGTCGGGCTGCTGTGTTTTGATTCAAATAGTAATTCGATGCAAATATTATGCGTGCAGGGAATTGCTTTCAGTTGGAGTTGGTGTTTTTACCCACCCACAAAATTTTCCGCATTAATTCGTGTTGATTTGACCATGAAACCAGTTCACTTTTACAAAAGTTCGCGGCTGTTTTTGGATCATTTGAATTAAACCCACAACGTAACTCTTTAAATTTTTAAAAGAAAATTAAAATAGCAGTTACTGACCGCTTAGGTTGAAATATTTCCATCTCACGGTTCTACCACAACCTTTTCACTCAGGAAGTCGAAAAAAAAGTTTGATTTTTGCAGGGTATAAATTGCCCGGCTGCATATATTTTTAAATCAAAAAAGTGGAGCGCTAAAAGTTTTGCTCGCTCAGATTTTCATATAAAATTTATGCGATAGCCAGCTGCAGCCTGTTTTATTTTTCTAATAGTTGTTTACAAGGCAAGTTTTCTTGTGCGAGCCCAAAATAAACTGCACTTTCGAATTCAACACTACTCAGCTGGCTAATGTTTCATTTAGGGCACACCCACCACAATTAGCAACAGCTGCTTGCTCCTGTTCCGCAATTTTCCAAGGATTTTCTGCACAACCTCGGGGGTGTTCGCAACGAACGCAGCCGGGAAAACTTTTCCTGGAAGCAAGTCAAAATTTTTAGCAGTTACAGAGTTACTCCCGGAGGTGTATAATCTTTTGTGTTGCTTTTTTTTCCCTTCAGTTATTTTTTTTTTTATACTTTGTTAAAGTTGCCATGTAAAAATGAAAATGTATTGGCAACTTGCTTAAAAGTTCGAAAAGTTTCGAACAAATTGGGCGCCATCGTAAATTGCGTTTTCTTCGTAGTGATTGGAATTTAGTTTAGTTATAAATTTTGGCTTTAAATATGACAAATAAAATGCTAATTAAAATGTTCTATGGGGAAAATAGAATTAAAAGTTTTAGAGTTAATTTATTTCTATATTTTGTTGTATATTTATCCTTTTTTTAAGTATAAATTATTTTGGTATTATTATACTTTTCGTTATACTCTTCAAATCGAATTTTAGCTAATATACTTAAAAAAATCCAACAACACTAACTTTAACATTTTGAAATATTCCATTGGACAGACTAACGAAAACAGTCTCTGCATTTATCACCTATGCTTTCTGAATGTTTTTCTAGTAATTCAATTTAAAGAAATTTTAATAAATAACTTTGCTAGTTGCAGAATTTTAGTTTGTGTTTAAATTCGCCTTCTTACTTTTAATTAAAGCTTTGAAATGTTATATTCTAATTATCTTTATAACAGCTTTGCTAATTGAAATTCTAAGAAGTAGATAAAAGTGAATTTGAATAAAAAGAATTAATGCAAATTGTCGTCTAAGTAGATTCTAGCAGAAATCTTTTCTAATTAGATCGATTAAATGACGTGAAAAATTCTTCTCCATCCGGGGACACTTCAAAATACACAATATTTTCGTCTTGAATTGGTTTTCAGACTTACGAAAACCCCCAAACCGTAATTGACTTTTCTTTGCAGTCGTCGTAAAGTCAGAGAGAAGTGCTCGCCAAGTGGAAAAGTAATTTTGTTTTGCCACTTGCCAAATATTTATCGAAGTAAATTCAAACGCCTTCGTTCAGGCTTCAATTAAAGCCAGAAAGACATTCACCTGTCTTATTCGATGTTTTTTGCATTTGAAGGTGCTCCGGGCATTCGCCTCCTTAGTATGCAAATAGGCATTAATGGATTTTAAATGGAATTAATACAAAAACGAAAAGTTGGACGTGTAAATTTCGGAAAAATACTCCGAGTTAATGGTACCCGTACCTAAAACCAATCGCTTTGAGTTGCTTAAAGTTTAAAGAACGGAACGGTCTGGCTTCGGGGTAATTTTTAATAAAATCCATTGGAGGTGGAATGTCCTTTCTCTTATTTGAAGTTTCCTAATTAATTTGAATATTTGTACAATTAGTAATTCAAGGCACGCCATCCCCGCCACTTCGCGTGGTCGTCTGGTAAAATCAGTAATCTAAAAGGGGAACAAGGTCGGTTGGAATTCTTAGCGAGACGTTCGCGAAATTCATTTTATTTTGTATACTACAGTCCATGTCTGTCCCGTGTCATGTTTTTGAGATAGTCCGTTGACTGTCTAATATTTTTTTATGAAGGAGGAGAACTCTGCTTTTTTTGGTCTGGAATTTATCACAAAATATTTAAATATTCATTGGGTGGGAGGAAATATTCTAATTTATCTCAAAATCAAAAGCAGCAGTTTCCGAGAAATTATTTTCCGCAAGTAGACAGAGTAATTTCGCAATAGCAGATATCCCACAAACTGACCCCTGTTCTGCTCGTCCTTAAAAGGGAAGACAACGATAGCTGGACTATGCCAGGAGGCAAATTCAAAATTATTTGTCAACATCAACTCTTTAAGGCCTACTACCGAAACGGAAGAACTCATCATTTATAAATCTAAACTGATGGATTGTCGCTCCTCGTGTAACACCTTCATTATACAAAAGGGACACTTCCCATGGTGTATAAAACAAAGGACATGAAGAGGTTTTGAATGGAAGATGATTGATTATTTACGTGATGTCCTGCCTTGAAAAATGAGCCGGAGTTATGGTGCTATTGCTCGGATGGGTGGGAACAGTATAAATTGAAATATTTTGGGTTTTTGGGAGATTTTTCGGGGGTTTTCAAGATATGAATTATTTTGGGGGTGTTTAGGGTATTGGTTATGATGAGCAACTTTGGATGGGTATTAGATTTATTGAGAGTTTGAGTAAATGCTAACTTATCTAATATCATACAAACATTTCTTGTGCACTCAAAAATAAAAGTTCTATTACGTCACTAAAATTTTATTAATTTCATAATTTCGATTTATATTACTTTTCCCAACTATATAGACATACAGCTATAGACAAATAAGTAGTATAAATTTGTAACAAAAGCAAACGGACCAATTTTTCAACATTTAATTAAAAATATTTCATCTTTTGTGAACAAATAGTTTACCATTATCATTGAAACGTTTTTATGCTGTTAAGTTTTAGTTTATTAGGAGAACCGTTATGGATGGATATTAAAATAGCACAAATTGTAATAAGCGGTAGTTATTTGAATTAATTTAGTATTCCGTCCGGTGTGTTATATTTTTCAAATCATACAGTAAGTAATCATCAAAAGTAATCTTCAGTATCGTGGTAAGACCGATGAAAGGTCAGTAGAAATAGCTGAAATATTGAAATGTTCCATGAAAATGGAATGGCCTACAATGTAATTAATTTAGCAAATTAAAAATTCTGGTTAATTAACTAATACTAAAGAACGAGTGCCAAGAACAGGAAAAACTACGCCTTCTATAGATAAAGCGATAATTTGAAAGACCAATAGAGATCTGCTCAAATTATTAAGACAGATTACAAATGAAATAAATGAAGAATATGAGCCAAAAGTATCGGATAGACTAGTAAGATGGTGATTAAATGAGGCTAAAGTCTTTGGACGGATAAGTAGAAAAATAAAACAGCTGCTATCGAAAAAGAACATTACCCTTTATAGGGTATCATGGGCTAAATTTCAACCCAGGTAAGATGTTCTTCTCAAATTTTAGAAAAACCTGATGGTGTTTAACAGTGATTTTTTCTATAAACATTTATAAGATCGTTACAAAAGGAACATTATCATGCAATAGAAATTTTAGTATTAATAATTATATATCTAATTACATTTAATGGTCTTTTTTATATTTAAAACATATATAAGCATATACTGGGGTGAAATTTCACCCCTGATAACTTTAACGTAATTAATTTAGGTGTAATCTTTTAAGCGTTAAGAAATGTTTGCTAAAAAACACAAAAATAAGAATCTACAATTTTGGAAAAGCGTGTTTTGGAGCGTTGAAACGAAAATAAATCGACTTAGACCAGATGATATATATTTATAACATACATATGTTCATCGTTTAAAAGGTCAAGCGTTAAATCCTTAATACACCCAGAAGACTGTCAAGCACGGTGGGGGAAATACAATGATTTGGAAAGCTTTTTCATGGCATGGAGTAGGACCTCTTGTGAAAATAAGTGGAAAAATGGATAAATTGCAATATCTAGACATTTTAAAAAATAATATGTAACCATATGCGTTTGAGTAAACATGCACCATAACGATTAGCGAGACTAATAAAAGATTGGTTATCAAAATAAAAAAATCAATGTCTTGAATTGGCCACCTCAAAGTCCTAATCTTAATTCAATAGAAATTCTAATGATGAATGATGTTAAGATCAAGATTTGATAGAAATGTTTTAAAAATGTTTACGAATTGTGTAATGGTACAAAAGAAAGCTTGGTCGTAGGGTCGTAGGAGTCAAGCTTTAATCGAAAATTCAGGTTACAGTACGAAATACTAACAAGATGATGAATTAAACACTGTTTTTCTCTCAAATTGTAACGACTTTTCGGCTTGATTTCAGGATATCTCTTCTCGTGCTATTTATACGCCCAACGCATTTTCGTTAATTTTATCATGCATGCAAGTTTTTATGCTATTTCTATGAATTCGTTGTAAAATTTCTATATGGATTTAATTAATTAATAATTATATTATCAAATATAAAAAACAAAATCTTTGTTTTCGCTATTATTGTAAATAGAATTTCGAGTTTAATTATTTCATCGTTTATTTGCTATTTGTATGTCCATGGCTGCAATAATTGTATTATTTTAAATTGTTTAAAGGGTAAATTGTAATAAAAGTAGTAAATTATAATATAAAAAGGATATATTAAACTAATACGTTTGCCAAAAACCAGCATTATTTTCCACTTTACCTCTAAACCAATACGTTTGTGTTAATTTAACGAGATTTCATCAAAACACATTTTCTGATACAACAGAAAGCAAAACTACCGCAGACTCAAACAGATCAACACATCCGCAGCTCTCAGCGAAATTAATTAAACTTTCAGTTGCAGCTAGAAATTAATGAGCCACCGAAAATTAAATAACCGAAACCGGCCCAAAACAAAGGAGATATTTCACAATGTGCCCGCCCAGCACTACGGCCGTACTCGGCCCGATGGACTCTCCCGTGGGATTCCGAGCCCCGGAGATATGTCGGGTTCCTCGATGACACACGTGTCCAGGACCTGCCCGGCCACTTTAAATTTATTCACTGGAGCGCTCTTATTGCGCATTTATTCGCTTTATGTGCGATAAGCCGAGGGCCCAGTTTTATGCTCCGTGCATTATGATTATTATGGGTCATCATGGACAGGGCGATTATGAGGAATCTTGATTGCCTGGACCCTGGCCGGGACCTACCCGTGTGTCATCCGTAGTTCGTTAAAATCCAGGAATACTTTCAATAAATAAAGTGTGGGTGCATTTTAAAGCTCTCATCGGGACCTTTTAATTTCGCCCCAGTTGGAGCATCTCATCTGGAAATTATTGTAGGCATATCTCTGTTGATTTTCATAGTGAAATTTTATGAATATGAAATATTCTTAATAGCCAGCATTTTAGTGGAGGTAATTTTTCGATGAAAATTAAAAGGACTATTATTTGAAACGTAAAATGAGTTCAACAATAAGGCAATAAATAAATATTGCTTGGTTTGATCTTGTACATTCAATAGTGTCTTTTGTATAATTAAAATAATCCCTTAATGTATTTTTTTCAAAATCAAATCAGTTCTATCGGCTGCAACTAAACTAGCTTTAAGAAGACTCAAGTTTTAATTTTTCCCAACTGATTAAAGTGGTGAACAATTATGAAATCTTTACTGCCGAAAAATATTGGTCTAGATTAAAATGTTTCCACATATTGCAGAAGTTTAAAAGTTATAAAAAGAGAAAATGAATAAAAACAAGTTTCAGAGTTAAAACTATCAGAGAAATGTGTAAAACCCTTAACTTCAGCCGTAACTCAAATTTTCATGCATATTTTACGCAAAAGGGAGCAGAACGACCCCGAACTCAAGGAACCGTACGCAAAACTCGTTTCGGGAAGTTTACCACCATCACACGGAGTCGCTTTGCTCACCAGCCCCGGAGTATTTATCCCGCAGAGCGCACTCGATTTATGCAAATAGCACTCACTCATGGAAATTTATCATATTCGCCCCGAAAATTCCTCTTACTTAATTCCTCATCAACCCAGAATTCGAGGCTAGACTATCTCTGTGCAGCCCTCGTAATAGAGCCCCATCCGAGGCGACATTCTTTTGGGTTAAGGCGGCTTAAAGGGGCTTGAACCCGTCCGTCCGTGCATTTGTGACTGCTCTTTTTAAGGGTAAAACAGTGACGACCAGGCAGTGATGTAAGGAGCAATTAGTTTCGAGACCTTCGAACCGCCTCCTTTTCTTTTTTCATTCCTCGTTTTGTGCGGACGAAGATGTTGCAACTATTTGGGATACGTAATTTGTTTTCGCTGCGATTGCTCAAAAAATTTTAACGAAAATTCGCTTTGTGTGCAGAAAATGGGTAAGAGCTGTGAGGCAGCTGCTGGCTTGGCTCACCGGATGATTGCTCTTTGTTACAGCTCCCATTCTTCTCGCTTCAATTTAGCAATTACTCACCCTTTTGTTGCCAACTGAAATAATTGAAGAAGTAAAATTTTTGCCCTCAAAAGATTTAGAGTCGCCAGAGTTTTATGGTCTGTCGTTGTGCCAGCGCGTCCTGGAAACGACGACAAGACGTGCGAACGATGCTGAATGTAATAAGATTTCCGGAGATCTGAAATGCACCACTTACTTTGTATACCCTTGTCCTGCTCCATCTGTGCGGGACTGTTACGAAAATTGAATTTAGAGATTGCTTGGCTTATGGCAATGTTGTTTTCGCGCTCGTAATTGGTACTTCTCACATTTGAACATCCTCTCCTACACCCTGCTTTTAGGGTGCATTTCCACAATCCTATTTAGGGTTGTTTAGGGCAGGATTACTCTTCAGGGGAAAAAAGGGTGAATTGAATTTCTTTGCCAGTTAAACTCAAGTTACAAAAAATCATGGAATAGAAATTAGTGCTTTCTGCAAATCTGCGGTATCTAAATTGTATAGTATTTCACACCTGAAAAACAGACACCGAACAATCGTATGCAAATTTGCAAAACCCGTGAAAACTTTTCGTGTGCGATTATTACTTCGTCTGTTAGCTTCCCCGGTGTTAAGATAAATTCTGGCTGCACAGAAAGTTCATTTCAGGCAAACAGCTTTAATTCACCCCCAAAATGGAAAGTGTGAACTCATAACTTTTTGAACTTGTCCTGATTTATCCCGCCGAGGGTATGAGCTCGAGAAGAAGTCTGGCACACCAAAATGGACTATTTCGATCCGATTCGATGCAGAAAAAGTTTTGGGGTGGCTCCCAAATTTCTAGAACTTCCCCAATTCATCTTTCAGCGGCGGGGTGTTATGCTCAAAAGGAACGAGCACGCCACCACCACCGCAAGCATGCATTCAGAAAACGTATTTTGAATAAGTTGCGCAGCCAACCGCTCTGTTTATATTTTATTTTAACATTGCACCTTTGTGGCATTGTTCAAGTTTTCGCTTTGATTTTGCTCACCCGACGCCAACTGGCCTTTGTTTTGTAGGACTTATGGCAGAAAACATATTTTTATTTGAGTTTACGTGGCTGGCTCGAGTTCTCTGGCTGGGGCACTTTTTGGCGGGCTTATGAATAATAAAACACTGCACTGGTGAGAACGATGCAAAAATGCTTTTCACTTTACAGTAGAGAGTCGTTCTGGAATTTTGCGGTATGCTTTTTGGTATACATGTTAAAAATTGAAAATTGATTCAGTTTGATGACGGAAAAATGATGTGCTAAAAATAGTCAGGGAATTTCATAGCTGATTTCTTTATAATGTTTAGTTATCGAAGTGATACACTCCTTGTTTTCAAAGTTCTTCTGATTTATGCTTTGGTTTTAATTCGAATGAAGCTAAGTTAGCCTTTAAAAACCCTTTAGTTTTTGTAACACAGCCTATTTGGGCACACACATATGTCTACGTTTAGTTAATAAAATAAAATTCCAATAATCATTCTAATTGGAAAAAGAATATTAAAATCTGTTACGGAAATATCCTAGTTAATCAATAGTTACTATTTCAATTTAACTGAACTGAGGACCTTCATTGAAAACGATCCAATCGAATCGAAAGGAGCTTATAAAAGCATTTTGTTTAGATAAAATTTCCTTAATAAATTTTTTAAAATTTTCATAAATTCATTTTAGTAACCTTTGACTTCAATTAATTCTTGCGTTTAAAGACCTAAAATAATTCGATTAAAAAATTCCAATCGCATTATTTTAATGTTATTTGTGAAAAAATTAATGCAAGTCAAAGGCTACTAAAATTAATTATGAAAATTAAAAGAACTTTATTAACGAATTTTTATCCAAAAAGGGCTTTTGTAAGCTCCTTTCGATTCGATTGGAACGCTTTCAATCCCTTCAAGGCCCTGCATCATTTATCACGTAATAAGTTTATCATTTTATCATTTATTTATATAAAAACTTCCTCCTTTACATCGATATACGTCACGGTCAATACTCCAACTGCAAATGTAAGTTTGTAATCGCAAATGAAAATATACATATATATTTTTATGTGATACACTCGTAACTGCAAATTAACAATTTATGGATTTGCTTAAGACCACAGCCTTCTTTTTTTTGTGTTTTTCTGTAAGCTATAAGTAAAGAACTATTCTGTATTTTTCTCAAAATTTTAAGCTCAGTAGTTTCGGAAATAGGGGGAAGCGGATGGTTGTTTTATAATTACCCTCATAACAAACCTTTTCATTTGAAAGTAGATTGGGAACAAATTGTTTGCGACAGACAGAAAGACAGATACACAGACAGATAGACAGACAGACAGACAAACAGACACACGATTGATCCTATAAGGGCTCCGTGTTTTCATTCGAACGTACAAGTTCCTAAAAATAAGTGAACATGTAGTCAAACAAAATTTAGAATCGTGTTCTTCATCTTCTCCCATATGGGCTTTGTTTGGTTTCCGGGAGTGATTGTATGAGTTTATGTATTAGGCTAGACCTTGTACATAAATAAGTAAATAAATAAATATTCTCCACCTTTAAGGAAGGTTTGTGTATGCGAGCTATGCTTAAATTTCTAATAATAATATAAGGCTTAAAATGAAAGAAATTTTAAGAAATCGTTTAAATTAAGTTTTTAATGCAAATGAACTTTTTGAGAATTTTTTTCCGGAGTTTTAGAAAAAACGGAACCCTTATAGGATCACTCGTGTGTCTGTCTGTCGGTCTGTTTGTCTGTCCGTCTGTTTGTCTGTCCGTCTGTTCGTCTGCCCGCGTTTCAGAGCCAATTTGCTCCGAATCTACTGGGAAGTTAAGTTGAAATTTTGGTACACATATAAATTTCTGTGTAACGTAAGTAAATAAAAGGGGGGTCACTTTTGGTGGGCAAATTAGAAAATTATAAACAAAGTTTTGCAAAGTGTACTGTGTGACATATCAAACCAAAAGGCTTGCGAGAGGGTTTCATATATACTTTCTTTTATATTTGTAAAATAAATATAGTTTTAAAGTTATTTATGCCCTCTCACCCCCTTAATCACCGAAACTACTGGGCCTAAAATTTTGAAAATAATACAGAAAATAGTTCTTTACTTATAAATTACAAGAAAACCTATAAGAAGTCTATGGTCTTAAAGTAACATGGTAAAACTTTCAATGTTGTGCTCACAAACATACATAATATATTCAGCAATTTCCCTCTACAATCCGCAACCATACATACTCTTTTTAGTTACCACAAATAAATTTGGGTCAGATTTAAAAAAACATGGTACATAACATATTCATCGCACGAAACCTTCTCCACGCGAGTTCAACTCACACTTGTCCTCGGTTTTTTTTTTAAATGCATCAAATAAAACTTCTAAAAAGTACGTCTCACTTTAAAAATTTGTTAAATTATTTTGAGCAGATATTTATCGTTTTTAAAACTTTGAATTAAAAAAAAAGCTTCCTTTTGTATCTTTAAACTCTCTTAGAATTTAGCTGCAATTTTAATTCGACACAGAAATGTCGACAATAAAACACGTCTACTCGATTTCTTCAATTTGTTAATAAAATCGCTTAAGACAATGAGATCAGAATTTCGTTCATTTCGAACATTTTCGAATGCCCCGACCAACAATGCAGTTGCATTCTTTTCGACCCTTTTGAAGCTGAGAATCTCCTCGAGGTATTCTCGAGCGCATTAATCAGCAAATGGAATCCTAGAGATGAAAAGTTTTTGGTAAATGATACCGTCGTGTCGGAGGAATCATTAATCAATAGCTACCTAGGTAAACGAATAGGGCGGTATCTTTGAGGCAGAAATAAGTTGAACGGTTCGTCTTGTAAGTCGTTCATAAATAATGTACCACTGATCTTCGGAAATATTTCTTTGAAGGATTCAAGAAGTGTGGTGATGGAAAATATCTAACGAGTGTCGGAAGACTCATGGAAGTTACAGACCTTGTCGAATTGTACCAAAATATATCACGGGAATGAGGAAGCATACTTTTATAGGTCATCATAACACTAAGATAACATTTTGAAGATATTATGCGAGTATAGTGCATATCTCAGCATCTTTAAAGGATTTGATACAAATTATTCATCCAGTACTGATCGCTTTGTAGCACTGGGAATGGGTGCACTTTGAGATTCATAAAGCAAAAGTTGAATTGGGAATTTTCGTTAAAAGCAAAGAAATTGCTCCATCTTCCTCAAAGGCGCCATATCGCATCATTAATGGAACTGTAATTAATTCGGGGCCAAGTCAAGAGCTCATCAATCAAACTCGGATCGCCTGCGCTAATGCACGAGCCCATCATCATCATCAACGTGCAGATTTCCGGGCTGGATGTCATCCAAATGCAAATAGTTAGGAGCTCGAATTAAAAAGAATAATTGATTATATCTTAGACATTTGAGACAGAGAGACCGCATTGGATTCGGATATTCGGATTCAGAAGTTGCTCTAATTAATTCCTTGGCGTCGTCTTTCGCCGTTTGGCACTCGGGCACTCCTCTAATAAATTGGAATTAGTCGATTTCGGTCAATATATCAACGGCGGAGACACAGCGAAGCCTCCCTAATTAATGGCGTTTTAATGCTGACATATTTCTTGGTTTTTGTGATTTTAGCAGATGCCTACGCCGGAATTTGTTCCACCACCGCTAAAAGCGTCACAAGGCGGAGGGGTAATTGATTTTATTTGAGGCACAATCCTTACACGAAAATTGCCTTTTCTTGACATGATTGGCGGAAATTAGGTTTTTCTCCTTAAATTGATTATATCGCAAGAATTCGCTTAAAGCTCGCTATTTTTTTTGGGAGATATTTCAACAATTTTTATAATTAGAGGGAATAGCTGCCTCTGTCGAAAAGCCCAAAAATAAGGGGAGTCTTTCTGCAGGGATTTGAACAACAAAAGGCACTTTTTCATTGTGCTATGAGCGAAATAAAGATTACTTTCGAAGATATATTTTTTTTTATTATTCTGAGGAGTTGAAAAGGTAACGTCTTGATGTATTATGCCTAATTATCAGCAGGCAGACGCTCAGGAAAGACAAATGAGGGGAAGGAAGTTGAAGACAAATTACATGTAATTGTCCACATCTGGACGGATTTCAAAAGAATGTCTTCTCTTGAGCACGGATGTGAGAGCAGATCCATACGTTTCTGAAAAAGACTGTTGGCTTTTACCTAAGCGCTTGCCGCCGGCTTGGATTATATAAAAGCCTACGATAGAATGACAAAGTCAGGGTGCAATTAATCACTTTTAAAAGTTATTCAACCGTTATATCTCCACTTTAATAATTCCAAGAGATCCGCAAGGAAGTTAAGCCCTTTCTCCTTCCATTGAAATCGTCTCGGATTTAGCCAAAAGAAATCATAGCTTGGCCCCCAAAACATTTAGTTGCTCGCAAGGACCTTAATTAGTCACTTTCCCCGATTTGCTTAGCCTGACTTAGTGCAACTAACGAAATCCCAGGGAAGAAAAATGCCGATAATAGCTCTAATAGCCGTCTTAATTATGGTAATCAGGAGTGCCATTTGTTGCCGGACCAGGACGTTACAGGAATTCCTTCCATGGAACAAAGTGATATAAATCGCCAGTCTTGGTGTAATCATTAGCACCAGTGATTTTTTTCTACTCTCCAGCAATTGCTTTTTCTACATTCAGAAAGGCACTTGCTGGTAATCGCCAGTTAATGGGCTGGTCGCATTCGTACAAATGTGACAAAATAAGTCGTAGCTTACGATGGAGTTTCAGAATCTAATTGAGTTCTAATGGAAATGTTTAGGTGCACCCTGTAGTTGATTGAGAGGGTACAAATTACGATTAGAAAATTGCTAGGGAAATGGGCTTAAAATTGTTATTAATTAATACTGAAACTGAATGACATGATCTTACTTGTCAGCATATTATGAAACTAAAAATTAAATTGCTGACTAAGTAAAATACGCCCTTTTCAATTTCTATTTTAGGTAGTTTTGCTCACTTCCAATAAATAGCTATTTTTTTGTGGTGATGGTGCATTTAGGTAAGTTCTTGTCTTTAGTAAGAATCAATCGTTTATTTTTTTCTTTTTGGACGTCTTACATAAAAATAAAGGCCACTGACTAGAAATTCAAAACTTGAATTGCTTTCTCATCACTTCTTGAAAATGAACAAGTCTAAAAATACAGAAAATAAAATTTCATTCCCTCGTTCCTGTTTTTGGCAATTTTGAAGTGAATTCATTTCTACTTTTTCATTTATTTCTCAGATCTCAAAAAATCATCTAGTTCAAAAAAATAAAAAGATACAGCAAAATTATAGGGACAAAAAGAGACCAAGAAAAATAGTCTGTAAAGTCTGTAAAAGCGTATATCATTGCAAAAAAAGGGAAAAAATTCGTCCGACAGTTGAGACATTATAAAAACAAAAACCAAAAAAAAAACAAAAGAGAAATAAATAAATAAAAAACTTTTGTCTTAAGAAAATTCCTATTGAGCTGAGGTGCCTGGAGATAGTGCACGAAAGATGACCTCCAACGAACAGAGTCCCGACAAAGCTATCAATTAAAAGAGGCGATGCGAGACACATGGGTTTCATTGGGGATTCAGGACAGGAATATTCCTAATTTGGCACGTAATGACTTCTGAAGTTGCAGCGCCACCGAGCCTCCCCTTCGTTAGAGGGAAACGTGATTTCCCAGGATTTAGAGATCCTGCGAGCAGAGAAGGAGTGGCACATGTTTGCAAACCGAGACGAGATATACTGGAGCAGAAAATCTCTAGATGGTGCTCTGTCGAAAAACCTTTTCAAGAATTTAAAAATGTTTTTTTTTTTTTTGTTCAGCACCACCGCCAAAATCAACCGCACGAAGTCCCATTACTAGCGCTTGGGCTGAATTGTGTGGTAATTTCAGTTTCGCCGCATATTTGATATTTATGATGCTAATAAATTACAATGGGCGGGAATTTAAGGCGGCAATCAGAAGGTGGCAAATTATTCAGAGGCGTTTTGGAATCCTTCAGTATGGACCGCAGGAGTCTAGTAAAATTACGGCACATTTGCCGTCGCGTCGGTAGGGGTATATTAAATGGAGGCCTCAGTTGACGATGAATTATGGAATGTCGGGATTTTTAGCAGATGCTCCCGAATAGAAGGGTTTAAGCTCTACTGAGGGAACAACCTAATCTCGACACACCTCTCGTTTATTGAATTCTACGATGTGTACTCCCATATTCAGCGCAATTTCATAAATTTAGTCCGGGTTAAGCAGCCGGGAGGATGTAATTACTTGGAGATGCAAAGCTGGCGGGGGAGCCTTGATGCGGGATACTTATGATAATCGGCTTTTGTCCTCTGAGGACCCCAACTATCCTCTGGAGTCCCAGGCATACTCGTTGGCAATGCATTCGTAAGCCTGATGCCCTCGCCTTTAATTTAATCGATCTTAAGGGTGTTTAGCAGACCCGAAATCGATGAGTGCATTCAGGAAGTGAGCCATTGTCTTGACTTCCACTTGCCAGGACGAGTTCTGGCATTGTAATTCAATTGTAATTGCCATTCAGTAGATAGAGTGCAGTAGATACATAGAAGCATCTCTTGAGTGTCGAACTGATCCTCTCTACGGCTGGGAGTTCGAAAACCCCTGGACGTGCAGGAAGGTGTACGGCTTTCTGGGACTATAATAAAACGTGGCTCCTGCAGGTGCCCACTGCTTTGCGGGTGCTCATTAGCATATTCATGGTCCTCGGATGCTGGGAAGAGGTTGTGATAGAGGAATGAAATAGTAGAGATAATGGTGGTGGCCAAAATTACTTGATGTTCGAACGTTTGGAGTCTCTGAGATTTGGGGGATTTGTTCCTTGGGCTTCCTTAGATTTTGCAGGTAATACTTAAGCCGAGTTGTAAGTTCAGGGGGAAATTTGAATTTGACGCTAGGATTAATTTTATTGCACTCTCATCGATAGTGCACCTCTGCAATCCTCATTGTTATAATCTGAGAATAAGCCAAAGTAGATCATTTCGATAGTGATACAAAACTATCTTATAAATTTCTATACTATGCTATTAGATCAGCCGGTGTATGTGCGTATTGGTTGTATATTTTAATAAGACACGATGAGTATTAATAATACCTAAATCAAGTTTTGCTCCTCGAGTAGTCCACTTAAATTCAAAGAATATTTTTTGCTTTGTATTTTAAGAAACTATTAAAGACATTAATTAATAATTGAATAAGTAGTAGTATATCTCCTAGATTTTATCTCATATTAAATTACAAGTATTGAGTATTTTTTTCAGAATTTTACCGTGAACTTATTTCATAGAATCTAGATAATTTGAGCTATTGGAACTTTAACTGATAATTTGCAAAATGTATATAAAACTGTAATAGAAAATAAATATCAAAAATCAATTTTGACCTTCCAACTAACTTAAGAAAGCATAAAAACTTAATCACGCTGTAAGAATGCAATGAAACTAACAAAAATCCCATTCTATCTCTAGGGTACAGCGAAAACCTCTCTCACGATCTCCCACTGGTCATAGGTTTTAATCCCCCCAGCTCACGTGATGAAATTAAATTAAAAATGGCAAAACGTAAAAATGAATGAAATAACAAAACGGCAGGATAGCAGAAAAATGAAGGAAATCTCCTGCGGCTATAAATCAGAGTGTCTAGAGGTTCGTCCTTATCGTAAAAATTTCTTCAGCCACATTTTTCTCACTGGAGGAGGTCCGCGTGTATGCTCACGTGTGTGGGGTATGTTTGTGTTTCTTTCATCTTCTATAGAATAATTTTTACTGGAATACTCCAGGACATTGCAGAAGTTAAATTTTTTTTTTTTTTTGATAAAATTAAAAATACTGTAAATGAGTGAAATCATAGAATAATAAAGCAAAATTTTTGAATTTTGATGAAAATTCCTGAGTCTTAAATTAAATTCTAAACTTAAAAGGAGCTCACTGTCTGGAGATCAAAAAAATGTAAAGGCCTTTTAATGGTTTTGTCTCAATTAAACTTAAAACTGTGAACTTTATAAAATATCCTAAGTCGGAGCAAAAACTTTGTTTTAAAGAATCCTAACTTTGTCGTTTGTTAAAAACTTCACGAATTTAGCTGTGTTGCTACTCTGAAGGTCAGAAGTTTTGTAAATCGACTCGTCTTTTTCTGTTTTTGCGTGTTAGAGATTGAAAAACATACGGATTATAGCAAAATTATCTTAGTTATTTTTAAAAATAGTATTGTGATGATCATTTAAGATGTAATTATGATACTAGATAAAGAATTTAAAGGATTTGTCTATTACTGAAAACAACTTTTTCTTTTATTAGCGGATAACGTATGTATGTATTTTACGGTGTCATAAAGTGTAAGCTGCAAAAATCCCTTATCTTTCTCCTCGATAATATTTTTACGAAAGCTAGTTCTTAATCGTCTTCAAAGGCAAAGTAAACGACTAGACTTCAGTTCGAAATTTTGAATAGATCGAAGTTCATGCGATTAATCAAACAACATTGTCGAAATTGATACAACTAAGCATCTCCATGAGGAGGAATTTGGACGTTGACGATGGGCTCGTAACAATAGCTGCCACAAGTTGTCCCATCGAAAAGTTTCGGTTACAACAAAAAGTCCCTTCGAAAAACTGAGCCCTAATCTGCAGGGATTACTTTCAACGGGTACCGGTCCCGATAGAACGATTATACAAGTTTAATCCTGTTAAGAGAACTTTAAGAACGATAAAGAAAGTTGGTCTAAGTATTTAGGGATAAGTTTACTCATAAGCACGGGGACAAAACAGCACTTCTTGGGATTTTTATTATTTTTTGATCCGGATAAAACCAATACGAAACTTCTTCGGGAGCTAGATGCTTGGCTTTTACCCGGAAAGCACTATCAAAAATAGAAAATTCCTTCACAAAATTACTCCTCATTTGATGATTATAAAGTTTTAGGATTTTGCCCTAAAATCGAAGTTGCCAAAATCCTCCTCGATGCCATCAGTCGAAGATGTTTCCTATTCTTTCGGCAGGGATTTGTTAATTACATTTTAATTATAATAAATACCTGTGTGGAGCTAACTGGCAAGAGAGTCATGACTTTAACAGCAAGTGCAATACGTCAGCACTATCTAAGTTGATTTGTACTGCAATTTATCCAACGTCTTTTGAGAGTCAATGGCACTTAGGTCTTAATGCAATTGATTAAGGGACAGGAGTGTCGAGGCGGATGTTTTACCCACACTCTCACCTTGCACCAAAGCCATAGTCTGAATGATTGCTCCAACATCTTGAATGCGATACTTAAGATGCGGTGGAGATGTCGGCACTTTCTTAAGGAGATTATGTGCCTCGAAAGGATTCA
Organism: Philonicus albiceps; assembly: GCA_963969385.1. Classification (NCBI taxonomy): domain Eukaryota; kingdom Metazoa; phylum Arthropoda; class Insecta; order Diptera; family Asilidae; genus Philonicus; species Philonicus albiceps. The sequence continues at coordinate 22,647,586 of OZ017775.1, forward strand.
ATGCTGCTGTACATTCACAATTCGATGGTACAATTCCAAAATATGTTGCCAGCCCGAGAAATCTTCGGGTGCATTTCTAAGGGAATGGGTTGTTGCTATGCCATTCAAGCCCAAGAAATCCGTTCAACTTGCTTGAATTAAACCGCACAAGGACTTGGAGTGACGCGAATATATCACCACTTCAGACCTACCAAACTATGTTAGAGGAGAAGATCCTACAGCAAGGGAAAGGGGGGTATATGTGAGATGAATGTCGGATGCATACAGAGCAGGGATGCTGCTCCAAAACGTACATTTTCTTCGTAAGAAAAACATAAAACACTTTTTTCTCATCAGCTGCATGTCGGGGATAAAAATTTACCCGCATTCTGCATCATCTTAAACTTGATAAATTCTTAACTGCACTTGGCAGGTTTAGGTGCACTTCGCCTTATAAGCCGCATATTCGCAGAAGAGCAGTATCTCATAAATTCTGTGGAAAAGTTGATAAAATAACTACACTTGAGCTTTTTTTCTGCAAGATAGGTGTTCATCTTACACGTGCCATTTACCTGAAGACTTGCTGCTGCCGTGATTGTGAGAGAGATGTGGTAAAAGGATGTTGTTCAAATTAACAATTTCGAAATGGAACCGTAAATACTTCAAAGACCGCTTTGGGTCCATGTTGGGCGTCTTTAAAATGGTAAATCTTGGCCCGAACAGATTGTTAACATACTCCCCTTCCCCTAAAAAATTGCTGTGTACCCAAGCGGAAGGTTACTCGGCGAGATGCGGGTGTTTTGGGGCAGGCATTAAATTTCACTCATAGTTCCATGGGGCACCTTTTTCTGGTGACCAACTTTCTCATAAAGGAATTATTCCGGGTCCAGAAGCTGCTCTCCCCAAAAATTTCATCTGGTTGACCTAACATCGGCCTTAAATAGACCTATTAGCCACGGAGCACGATTCCTTTTGCTCCTCGTTCATTTGTAATGCATTACATTGGACTGTTTAGCATTCTCGATCCAGAGTGTGTCTTTTGCCCCCCGGGGGTGTTTCGGCAGAAAAAACGACAAAATTTTATTTTATTTTTTTTTTTTGCTGAAAATTTGATAGCTTCAGAAAATACCTTGTCTGGATGGAAGGGAGTGTATCTGTAGGGCAAAGGCAACAACCGTCTTGTGCCCATTTACCACTCATGAATTTTTAAGCAACCTCGGAAGAGACATTTCCATCGAATTCTCTTTTTAACGTGCCCATTGACAAAATATTGCTGACGGCTTGAAAATACATGGGCAACGTTAAGGGATGCTTTCTACTTTTTTTGGACGCAGTCGTACCAGACGACTGCACAGCGTTATTAAGGTTTAATTATTCAGGGCAGATGCCAAGGTAGAGGAATGGCGTTTGTGCGATCAGTTTTCCCTTAGGAACTTTGCAAGACTCATGTGGGTATCTTACTGCATTCGAAAATTAGGATTGCCTGAAATAAAGGAGTTGAATTTTTAACAACGTTTCTGCTGTTTGTTTTTCTCACAAATTACAGATATTTAAAGCTCAATTCTAATCTACTAATCTATCGTAGAGCGATTGGTTCTCGTACTCGCCCGATTTATTTATTTATTTATTTATTATATATTTTTTTGTTTGCATCTTTAGGAATTTGTGATGTTGATAAAACATTTTAAATTGACAAATATTTGGAATGATTTAACTTTAAGATATAATTTACGATAAATCGAAGCGATTAAAAGAGAAAGTTGGTCACAGTTTAGTCTAGCTGCTCTGGTAAATTCGCAATTAAATTAAAGGGAATTGCTAGTTATTTTTAAATACAAAAAGCTTTAAATAAAAATATTTAAGCATCTAAAATTCGTAGGTTCAGTGTTAGATTTAAAGTTTAACACCACCTGAAGCAAATTACAATCATTACCAGAACATTTGTTTTATCGCCTGTCGGTGCGAGACCTCCTCTCATCAACAAATCCTGAAAATTTGGACCACACCTCCTTTCATGGCTCCGCGTCCTGCAATCTGGCGTCCTCGCGTGCACTACGTACAGTTGGCTGAGCACTTGACCAGGTGTATTTTAAGCGGTGCAAAACATGGGGGCATAAATCGCGGCTAAACTAACATATTTCACGTAAGCGTCGGCCGATCGCTATAATTTTTCTTTAATTTCATCGACTTTATTCCATTAAACAATGCACGGTGCACACGGCGAATGTGTCCAATAATTCTCCTTTATGATTTATGCAAATTCCCAGCAATGAATTACCCAGGGACGGAGAGGGGATAAGAAATGGGCCTCAGCAACGGAATTTATTGGGCATAATTATGGGGTGGGAGGGGCAAAATTGAAATTTTAATGTTTATGCAAGGGCCGTTTAGAAAAATAATTGAATTCTGAGCCCAGCAAAATGTTGGACACGAAAGGCAGTTGACAGCCTCGACGTGGAGTAATTAACGGTAACTAGGTACAGCCATTTTGACCGGGATAAATTTGACCGAAAAATCTTTGCTATGACCCCTTGTTGGACACCGATTAAACTTTGGGAAGGTGGGGGGGGGAGTAATACAATCGTTCGATGTCGCCCACGCCGGAGACTTTGGAAACGAAATAGGGCTGGGACCAATGACGCGAGAAAATTGAAAACATTTGTTTTTCTCCCTTAAAGCAGTTTGTTCCTTTAAAGGGCTTATTGATTGGAATACGAAATGAACGTCCTTGGACAGTTGCCATCGTCTCTTCGATCTTTTCGGTGCAGATAGGGGACATTTTTATCGCTCCGATTGTTTTCAACTTTTTAGCAATCATCCCATATGGGAGTTTGTTTTCTGTATGGCCCTTTCGTTCTTGACGGTGATGCAGACGTCTTCTATTTATTCCTGTAATTTATCGCTGCCTTGAAAAACTCATCCCGGATAACTCTTACTCTAATTTTCCAAAATGCGAAGGGTGGAGATAGACGTTAACAAACATATACTTTTAAATCAAACAGCAACTTTCGGGGTCAAAATATCATCTCAGCCCAGTCGACTCAGACTTCCATAATTAATTTAAGGAAAGCAATTGTATTTAGGTAATACTCATTTAATGGATAACTTCCTACCTCGATAACCGCCATTTCAAAGTCTGTTTTGACTCCTCGATTTCTAACCACTTCATATCCCATTTCAGGTCCTCCAATTCAGCCACGTCGGTCCTTTAATTTTTATATTGCCTATCAACGATTTTCAGAACTTAATTTATAATTCTGAAATTCTAATTTATGCCGACGATATGAAAACCTTCAAATAAATTTCCAATGTATCTGATCCGTCACTCCTTCAATACGACCTAAGCAATTTTTACACTTGATGTAGGAAAAACTTTCTTGACTTCAATGTTCACCTTTTCCCGTAAGCGTACCTCCTCATCTCCCAGATCTTATGTCCTCTCTGGCGAACCCATTGCTTCTGTCACTTCCCTTCGTGATCTCATTGTCACATGCGATAGTGAGCTCAACTTCCGTTCCCACATACATAAATAATTCAATTAGAAAGATCAATTCTGCTTTGGGCTTCGTTTAACGTTGATCTAAGAAATTCTCCAACCCTTATGTCAATAAGTTATCTTCTTTGTCAAACCATTTCTGGAGTATATCTGTCCGGTGTGGTCATTCTCGCAATCTACACTCATTAACAGGATTGAATCTGTCCAGCGCGGATTCATCCGCTTTGCCGTGCGTAACTTCCCTTGGACAGACCACTTTAATCGCCTAAAACTAATCAACCTCCAGTCCCTCGCCCTACGTCGCTGATATTGTTTTCGTCCACCAAGTCCTAGCCAGTTCCATTGATTGTTCTGACCTCCTTCGCAGCATATCCCTTAACGCTAATTCCCGTAACATTAGATCTTTCCCTACCTTTCGCCTTGAAAGTCATCTAACTATGGTCACTTCGAACTCTTTACCAGAATGTGGCGGATGGTTACCAACTCTGCCGTCTTTGATTTCCATCTCACCAAAACCTCTTTGTATTAAGCGAAATAAATAAATAAATAAATTTACTTTTCTAATCATTATTTTTATGATTATTTGCATTTTATTTCAAGTTTTTGTTATTTGGCCGAATAATAATAATAAAATATTGTTTGAGTCCGTCTTAATGGAGTCTTCAATTAGAATAATATTTCTTTACATTTTCAAAGCCATTTTAAGGTTTTAATAGTTTGTATTAAGCCAATATTTTTGCTGTAAAGAAAAGAACTTTAAGAGCAGAACGTTTTATGAACAGATATGTCATATTTTATGGGCTTAAAGGGCAAATAGGAAACGAAAAATAGCTATTTTTTCCGATTACAGCCGTAAGGCTTTATTATTGATGTTCTCGATGTGTGGTACCATTTTTGAATTGTTAACCCCGCCACACCTTCTTGCACAAAAATGCATTGTGCAAACACGAGTATGATGGCAGTGCTCAGAATTCAAAATGATTCGCTTATTCGGCATCATTCCTGCCTGGGGGAAAAAATAACTTGCAAACTACTCTAGCATTACTATTCCTACCGCTCCAGCCCTCTAAATCCCGGAAGGGGCCGGGACACACCTACCGGCTTCTGAGGCCATAAATATATCAAGTCTAATAAATGTGATAGCAACGGCACTCCCGCCACCTCCGCCGCCAATAAAGCCAAGAATTGCATATAAATTGGACGGAGTAGGAGCTGGCGAACGAGCATTTTTGCAGCTCGTTTGCTTGCACATTTCGTCAGGTTTCGTTCTCCCGGGTCCCGGGTAGATCTAGTTCGCATTGACGTCGACGGGAGAGGTGGCTACCCGGGGCGGATCAACATTTGTTTCTTTTCGTTCCTTGAATATTTTATTCTGTTTTCGAGATTCATTTTGATGCAGCCGAGTCAATCTCGGTATTGATTGCCCTTAAGTGAGTTCCAGACAGTTGTGTATTCAATTTGCGATATTTTTTGAGTAAACCCAAGACGCGTATCGATTCCCATGGGCCTCCCAATCGTTGCCGTACGATCAAGGCTATGCGCTATTTTAAAATTCAGGATAAAGATCTGGAGCACTGCAATGAAATATTTATTAGGCGAGCGAGCCTGAAATACTCCGATAGCTATTCAGGGCCACGAAAATACGTAGCCCTGATCCTATGGTACTTTAAAACGTACGTGTGCGGAAGAAATGGAATTGTTCTCTCCAATAAGAAATAATTACTATTTATATTATCTAGGGATTGAAGAGGGTAGAACTTATGAGATTAGGGGAGAACGAATAATTTTATATGGAAATTTCTAACAAATTGGTTGTTTACTAATGGATTTATGTTCAAAATCGGTGAACCATACAACTGCAGTTGTATAGTTCCTCATTCCTGTTCATAATATTTTAACAAAAGGAGTAATGTCCGTTTTACTTACCGTCTCTTTAAGTGTGCTTTTCTTGCCTATTTCTCATCTAACTGTAGCTCCTTTTGACTGTATGTCTTCCTCAATCTGATGACTTTTTTAAAATTATTTGGTCATTTGTGTTTATCTGTATAAATTAAGCTGTCTTCAGATGTTTTACTATAAGGACAGCTCGTAATACACTGAACCTAGAAAGGTTACTATTTTATTAAAATTAAGCACATCTAAAACAAAAATTTAATTTTTAAATTATTACTTCATCAGCAAAATTTCATTCCGTCCACTTTAGCAGAAGTGGTAAAGGTAGTCCAAACCAAGTTCATCTTAGACTTCAGTGTAGAGTTTACTTAAGTCTTATTTTTTCTTCAAAATTTAACTTTTACGTCATGAATCTGTAAAACAAAAAAATTAAAAATATAAATATAAATTGTATAGTTTTTAATATTCGCTATATTTATAAGTTTGAGCATTTAAAAGTTAAAAGTTATTTGTATTAAGAAATAAATAGTCTCTTTAATTTGTTAAATTTTAAACATGACGTTGATTTTATGGGTAGTATGGAGTGGTTATTCTTTAACAAGCTAAAATTAAACTTAATTAAAATTACATAGCACCGAGAAGCTATTTGATTTTTTCATAAAATTCAATTTTTGATATCTCATCCGAAATAAAATAAGTTTAAAAACTAGTTTTCTATTCATATTGCCATTAAACTAAATTCCTTTTCAAAATAGCTGCTTAAGTTGCACTTGCAACCTGACCTCGTTTGCTAACAATAAACAAATTATTTGGGTAGACATGCTACTTGTACCACTAAGAGCCTTCCACGATAGTACTCGTTCTCAGCAAAGCCCTCAATGGCTAATATATCTCTAATAAAAAAGTTCTAAGAAGCCTGACACCTCACAATCAGAGCGACGACAGAATCTTATGAATTTCCATTCAAATGAAATTTCCTTATAATGAAATTTCATCTAAGGAAAAAACTAGCCCGGGCTAGATTGAACCGGAAGACGACAGTGGTGGCGGCGACGGCGGTGGCAGGCCCTCCCGAAGATCCTCTGACAAACTATACAGAGGAGCTGGAAAAATTCCGGGTGTGGGTATGGGAAACAAAATTGAGGGAAACTTTTGATGAGAAAAGTTCCACCCTCAACTAGCATCTAACAAAAACGCTAAAATGTGCCAATTTTTATTCGCGAAAAATTATCGAAGTTCTGAGAGTTAAGCAAAGAAAGAACACGGCTCGGAGGGACGGTTTAAAAGCCAATAAAAATGGAAAACAGGAAAATGGGACAAGCAAACAGCATGCAATTCTATCATTAGTGGAAGTTTATTTCAAGGAGGCGGGCCACAGCCGGGCTCCGTCACTGGCGACGTGTTCTTTCTCTTGTACTGGAACCCTCCGAAATGCGGTTCCATAGCCACAAGCTCCATTGCATTTCGCCTTTGTGCAATCCCCCCGGATTCATTTCGCCAGCGGAGGAACCATAGAATTTTGGGATTTCTGAAGGCAATAAGTTGGCACTAGAAAGTTTTGATTTATGTTGTTAACAATTCAAAGTAGAGGAAAACTACTCGAGGCGCCCTTTCTTGATATGCTGCAATGCCCTCCAGCTGAAGGAACTTTTCTGTTTTTAGGCCATGAAAGTTGCAAATGTTATCAGTTTGGTTGCTTCTGGGTTGGGTCGTCAGTTAGGGAAATTTTTAAGATGTTAAACGAGGTCAAAGCAAGATAAAGCAATCCCGCCAATTCTCATACATAAAATCCACCTATTCTTTGCGTTGCATTGCGTTAAAAGTTTTCATTTTTGGGGGTACAATTTGTATAATAATTTATAAATTGTTTCCTATAAGGATTATATTTATATTATGTGAAAAACGTAAAATATTTCACAAGAAATTTAGGTTTTGTAACTTACTTTTATACACAATAAATAAAAATCGGAAAATGTAACGTAAAACTAAAAACTTTTATATAATTATGTCTGTCTGTCTGTTCGTAATTCAGTTATTTATACTTCTATTCTCAGACACTTAAAATGTTAGGGCATAATAAATAAAAAAGAAAAATTTAAGAAAGTTTAAGAATATTTTCTTCCTACCATTATTATTTTTTTTTAAATTATTAAAAATTGCAGTAATTCTATATTGTAAATCGGATTAAAAAAGGGATAGAGTTAGGGAAAACTCATCGATTTCAATGTAATTTGGTGGAAGCTTTTGATTTGGTTTAAAACGGTAGGAACCGAATGTACTCGTATTTCTTGGCTATAGGTTATTTTTTGGGCTATATAATTTTTTGAAAATAACAAATTACTAGATGAAAACAGGTAGGACGATTTTTGTTTACATTCTCCTTATTTTAAATCGTATATCAGGGTGTAGTGAAAAGTGCATAGTGTAGTACGGGTTAGGGAAATTCATCAGTTTCAGTAAGAATTGCCACTTTTAATGATAACATTTTGTTAAAATTAAAAGTGAAATACTTCGGAAACTAAAGACGAGTCCTAAGTTTTAGACCAAATGTAAGATTTCTACAAAAGTTCATTGAAGGATGACATTGATTTCTATTTTTAACTTAAGCCTAAAAAAATATTGTTTTAGGTCTTACTAAGTCTAATCCGCGCAAAATATGACTTCAACGTATCATAGGCTAAAACCAATTAGTGGAGCGAATTCTGTAATCCAAATACAAAAGGTTCAATGAGCAATTTTATGATGAGCGACGGCGACTGAATCTAAAATTGATCCAGGCCAGGTCAAATAATTGATGATGACTGACGATGGGCTGTGGCAAACAACAGAGCGCACTGTGCGACTTTCATTTTCATAATTCATGTTGAAATTTTCAATAACCCCATGATTGCCTGGAGTCAGTGCAATGAATATTAAAATGTACCACCGCTACAGTGAATTGAAACGCAGGTGAGAGGCATACATGCAATTTTTCAGGTTTTAATTTTCGGTCCGGTGAGCCGGAAGATTTTCGCTAGTTTGAAGTTGTGATAATTGTTAATGTGAATGATCCAAATTCAGTCCCAGTCAAGCCCTAAAAAATATATATACACTTATATATATGTATATATGTTTGGAAATGTTATCATTTTGAGCGGAAGACTGGCAATGAATAGTAAAATTGCGACATTTTTATAATGTTTTTATTTTGCTGATAAACCTTTTAAAGTCAGACAGATGGCAGTTTTCCGAAATCATACATACATAATTAATGTTTGCATTAAAACTGATTGGAAAACAAGCAAAATACCAAGCATCAATCTCTCCGACAACAAAATTTAACAAATAAGGTCCTTTTAAATCCGATCTGAACGGTTTGAATGTACCTCATAAGTTTTAATCGAGTTCTAACGAAGGTTGCTGTTTGCGAAAACTAAACTTCTTCAAGAGATCGTAAAGATCTAAGAATTTCCGGTTGAATATCTTTTTCTCGATAAGACAAACAAGACATTTGCTAATTGCATCCCGGAAGTGGAAGAGTAAACGACACAATCCAGGGTAATGACCCTATTTATAGAAGGACTAGAGTACCTACGAAAGTTATCAATTTCCAATTGGTCGCTCTTTCTGTAATTGAATATTTCCTGCAGCATCTGCAGAATCACTTGCAAACTGGGAACTTGCTCTTTGATAGAATGTTTACTACGTAAGTTTAAGAAATAGGGAAAATTGATGCACCTACTTAACGAGGAGTTAGAGACGATATAGATTTAAAGTATCTGTGAAAGGAAAAGGATGCAGTTATTTATTTCGAAGAATATTCAGGTAATTGAGGAAATTTTAAATATTTTTATACTTATTGAACTTTATTTCAGATTTGTTTTTATTAAATATGCCCTCTGATAAAAGTTTTTTGTTCGATACACGAAATTTCTAAGGTATGCTAAAAGGAAAGTCTTCGATGGAGTTCGAATGTGGAGATAAGTGATATAATGGAAAAAAATGAATTTTCTTCCCTTACCCTTTAACCAGAAAAACAAATATAATCTTAATAAAACGAAAATCTTATAACGTGTGAATTATTCAGACAAAATCATAGTCGGACCTAAATAGGCTGACAAAGGAAGATTTTACTCAATTTTCTTTTTTTTTTACATCGTAGAGATATAATGCCATAAATTACTTATATCCCTACAGCTCCAATTACAAGAAATAAAAGTTTTATATGATTGAAATGGAACAAATTTCGTATCTTAATATGAAGAAACTTTTCATGTGTGCATAATTTAATCAAATCGTTTTATTTTGGCCTCGAGCGTCCAATATTCGAATAAGTCTTAGGAACGGAATCGATTTATATATCAAATAATAGGCGTTAACTGTCTGATGATTCTTTCTTTGGACTTACAAATTGTATTTGGCACAAACATTCTACAATTGGCTTAGTTCCAGCAGTAAACTTGGAAAAGTTTCACTGTGAGATTTGGTTTTAGGTCAGGTTCAATTGTAGACAAAAATTTTGTTTTGAAATGAAATTTAAAGCCAACCCGGAAGTTCCACTTTAGATGAAATGTTTTTTTTTTTGTTTCCTAATGAAAATAAATGACTTAGAAATTGTCTAGAGTACAAATGCAAACGAGAATGGTTTTTTGAATATTTTACTAGGGTTAGAGAATAAAGTTGAACATTGTTTTAAACTTAAATGAGGTAATTTTAATATAAATCTGATATTTGTTTAGTTTTATCATAGAGTAAAAATTTATTTTATGTGCTTTTAGAGATTCTGAGTGTGACCCCAGACTCATATCAAACTCAGACCTTCGAATTTGTTTTTTGATCATTTGACCGTTGAGCTATCGCGACTGAATTGCCGATGTTTTCAATATATTTTGTTTTCTAGTGAGAAGTGAGACTTATTCAACATGTATTTAAAAAATTCGTACTTTAGTTAAAGTAAGCAGTTAAAAACAAAATTTTATGAATCAAAAATTCCTCAACCTGTTATGCCAACTACTGTGAAAATTAAACTTCTTTCCCTTCCGAATAATTAAACGTATTAAAATAACATTGCATTTTGGAGCGACAGTAATGGGCGGTGGCGGTACGGAAAAGGGTTGAATGCAGCGCAAAACTGGGCTAATGAGCCGTCATTCCAAAATGAAACAGCTACCAGTCGCCATGTTCGCCCAGCGGGCTCACGATGATGGCTTCTCCTGTTCCCGGAGCCCAGTCCCGGTTGACTCATGAAATTCTGGAGATTCCAATTTGCAACTTCCTCCCGCAACGTCTTTATCCCGGGCGAAAGTTTCTCTTTCAGCGACCACGTTGAAATGAAGACATTTTCACCGAGTGGTCACCGGGGGTGATTAAGTTTTTCTCATGAATTTCCCCCCTCCAGGAAGGGGCCTTCATCCCGTCTTATCAGGAGTGGCCGACGGCAGTTATTTATGGCTGCATGCATGCATTCATCCCCCCAGGGAGGATTGCGGCTACTATCGGGGGCAAATTGGGCGGGCTCTAGACGGTTCTAGCCCAAAGGAGAGTTTCTTCAATTTTGCTGATGAAAACTTCAATTGCGCCACCAAAGGGCGCAATGCTCAAGAGGGAGTGCAGGTAACGAAGCGGTAACGAGCTGATTTTGCACTTCTTTCCAAGCTGACACTTTACTTTCGAAACTTTGTTAAATGTTGCTCAAGCTGAGCTGATTAACTCTCCCCTTTTACCCGGCGGCCATGGGACTTTCACCGGGCTGCTCCCTGTGGGAGATTTAATGACGCGTGCGGGACTTAGTGGCGCTAATTTCGGATTCAGTTTTAATGTTCCGGCACTGGAATGAATTTTGCCGCAGCAGCCGAGGCGGCGAAACGGTTGCAGCGCGACGGCTGCATAATTTAGAGAAAACTTTCAGATAATTTCCGTTTTTATTCCTGGAAAACCGGTCTCGGGGCTCCTCTACAAATTCCAGCTTTGACGCGTGTCTGTAAGCGCATTATGCATCCCGGCGGTTTCTGGAAGCTGCGGCCCAGAAGTGGTGATTCCCAGGGGAACTGCAACTCCTGGGGACTAACAAGCAACACATGTCCCTTTTCTGTTCGGCATTGGCAGTCGATCCATAATTCAAAACAATTATTGTCCCCTTAAATTGCCATCTCAAGCAGGCTGTCGAACGGATCGTTGGTAACGTGAGGAAGGACTAAACAAGCCGGAGCCGCCGTGTCCAGGGATAATTTCGCATGTGGGCGCTTCTTCTCAGGACCCTTCCGCCCTACCGCCCACAAGAGCCTGCTCATGAATGTTTACAAGATACGAAATAAATCATTCATGAAGCCCACCAGATGGATACATTAACAACGGCGGCTTCCATTAACTTGCAAAATTCGCCCCCGCCTCCGCAAGTGGGATAGGGATAGAGATTTGCATAAGCCAAGAACTTCGTAACACAATGTGCCAGGACACGCCCATTGGGCCAGTGTAAGTGAAGCGATTGGAAGTCCTCCGGAAGGGTTACGATTTATTGCCATAACAAGACTCAAGTTTCGTGGTAACTGGCTAGTAAAATTTTGTTTTTATCCCACTAATGAAAATCCACTTGCCTAATATCACCTTGAATATTAAAGAGAAACTATTGGAAAATTAAATTCAAAAGGTAACACAATATAGTGAAAAAAAAGGATATTTTTAGAATACTGCAAAGATATTATTTATATATAAAAATCATACAAGAAAACAGCGTTAGCTTGCATTCGAATTGAAATATTTAAGGGGAGGTTCTCATCTAGCGCGCTAAAAAGTAGGTAAAGTTCGTGATTTATTTGAAGGAAAATGACAAGACATAGGGAAATGATATTTGGCAGTATCTTTTATTGTACATTTATCTGTACAAAAAAATTTTTTTATACAAAAAAAAAAACAAAATGGCGCCCGTTATTCAGCTTCTCCGAAGGCATGTTTTTCGAAAATTGCCCAGCTATGTACAATCTAGGGGTCGCAAATTAGCCTGAAATCAAATAATGATGACATTATTGTAAACTAGAATAAATTTGTCTCAGAAAGAGTGAACGACTTTCAAAAAAAATTTAAAATTGACGGAATGGCGCGATTTTGAAATTTTTGTGCCGTTTTTGGCTGTTTTTTTTCATAGTTTATGACTAACAAAAAGGAGTTAATGTTAAAATTTTCAAAATGTGCTGCACTCTTTCTATGAAGAAAATTGTTTACTTTAATATGCACGAAACTAGAAGTTGATTGGTTGAACCGTTTTTGAGTTATCTTGTACACAAATTTGTAAAATCTTAAAAAACAAAGTTCTGAGATAATCGCGTTTGAAGTTTAAGTAACTTTTCGTCGACAATTTTTCGAATATAAAAGAATTTTTCGTTTTGGGATTGCGTATATATAGGTTACGACGTATGTTCTGCTCCCTATATAAAATTTAGGGAACTAAAATCATCTATTCAATTTTGCTTCCTTCGTCCGAGACCCGACTCCGCGCGGCACAGGCTAAGAGCGCCCCGTTGCGATCATGACACCGCGACAATCAATGGGCTGTAGAATCCGTTCTAGTGCTCGGATCAACAAAATATTTTAAAGGAACATTCTAGACATATTAAACTTTAATAATATGAAATAAAACAAAAATCGAAAATTTCAAGATTCTAGATGAGAACGTCCCCTTAACCTACCAAACTACAAAACATTTTAATTTGAACAAAACTTACATAGTATTTTTGTATTATTTATGCCATATAGTTTTTGTTTTAAAGTAGTTTTTAAGAATATTACACTAGTTAACAAACTTAATTTGTTATTTTGTCTCCAAGGAATTGGCAAATCATTTCTATAGAATTTTTTTCCGCAGTTTGTTAGTTCGTAAATGAAAATACTTCACCATATTATATTTTTGAGAAATAAATAAAACCGTATTTTGGACATATTTAAAAAATCATTATAATGTAAAAGTGTTTAACGTAGCTTACCAAGTTGACGTAATAAATTATGTCTATAGACGTCCATTCAGCTTATAAAGCTTATAGCTGAATTAAAATCATGAGCGTCAATGTGTTAACCCATTCGTTGCCGAGATCATATTCAGCCACACATTCAGCTATAGGCAACTACGAGATATCTCGTAGTTGGCAGTGAATGGGTTAAATGAAATCCTGGACTCTAATCCACAAATATCGAACACAATTTTTTTCTGGAGATCTTTTTATACATTTTACTGACTGAGTGGTTTGGCTGTGATGTACTAAGTGTGCCATTCCGACGTGAGTTCGATTCCCATATGAAAACTTTGGTTATTCTTTTTTTTTCAACATTCCTGCCTTATTTATATGAATCAGCTTTACAGAAGCTCTAACATATATTTTTTTTGTAAATCTTAAGCTTAAGTTGCGTTCCATTTCTTGGTAGTTATCCATAGTGTTCAGTTAGTTTCTGCTGGATGTCGTTGGCCTGGATGGGTAGCTGTTGTCATTATGGTTGGCTGCTATTGTTGGCGTATCTCTTCTTTAGCCCTCTCCTGCAGTCGTTATAGACCTGGTAGAGGAGTGATATTCCTACTTCAATTGTTAAGATGATCAGTGTTAGCTCGATGTTTACTGGCTTCTACCGCATTGTCTATTTTCTTTGAGTTCGTGATTCCCATGGTTGTTAGGTTTGTTGTTTTCGAATGACTGCTGATTTTTATCGTCGGGCCATTTTTATATTTGGTGGTTGTGTACTTTGCGTTTTTTTTTCAGTTTTAAAACTTTAGTTCAAAAAAATAAAAATAACACAGAAAGTTGGCATATGGGCTTAGTTCCCGAGTGCACAAATAAAAAAGTAATTTGATTGAGTAATTAAACTCTAAATTGTAAAATAAATAAAAATAATAATAATAAATTTTTCATGAGTGTGAGCTTGAAAAATTGCTAAAATACGGCCTTCCATATTTTTTAACTCTAATTTTATTCAAAACATGATGTGATGGAGCATTTTCATTTACGAATTCGTAACCTACGGAAAATATCGTATAGGAATGATTTGCCAATTCGTTGGAGTCAAAGTTGCTTTGGCCAACGGTATGAAACGTCCTTACTTTAAGGGAGATCACCACTGTGATGAGTAAAAAAATATAAATAATTTACGAAGTTACAGTCATTCAAGTTCGAGAAGGTAGCCGATTCTGTAGGTAGCCTGTGTGCTACCTGAAATGAGGGTATCCTGTCTTTTGTCAAAATTTCTCTTTGAAAAATAATTCAGTCCCTTACTATGAATACGTTGCTGGAGAAGGACCGTCTCATATGGCCTGGGAATTAATAATCTCATAAAATGTAATTATTATTTTATATACATAATAAATTAAAACTTCAATAGCGTTTTTCTCGAAACGATTTTTTTTAAACTGGTGCATGCCATATCTCAAGCAATAAAAGTTCGACTTCAATTTTTTTTTACGAAAATTTCTGTAATCGCAATAGCTAAGTGTGTTTTTTTGATTTTTGAAAATTACTATTTTTAAGGTGACTTAAATGAAGAAAAAATATTTATTTGTTTATCTTATTTCGCTTAATACAAGCTACAAGAAAAAAAGCAAACTTAAATTAAGTTAACAAATGCAAATGAAAATGTAAATTAAAAACTAAGCCTAAAGACTATCACTAAGACTAAAATATAAGGGAATAGGGAATACGCCAAGAACGGGAATAAAACGAGAATGAAAACAAGAAAAAGGCAAAAGAATCAGGAAAAGGGCTATCTAAAACTTGAGATTTTTTTAAAAAGTGTTACCTTTTTCCCAAAAGTAAATTTTGAAAATAACCCTACGCATAAAGTAAGCTACATTCCTACAAATTAATAAGATGTTTGGGTTTTTGTTTTCACATGAACCACTATGGAGATACTCGATGTATCATGCGGATACAATTTTTCCAAGAGCTACCATGTTTTATATCTTATAACTCTTGGATTTTTTAGTATTTTTTAATAAACATTTAACATTAGTTGTATGTATTCTAAATAACATACATAACATAAAAAATTGCGAGAAATAGCGATTTTTGATACCTTTATAGTGGTGTTCCGCCCTAAAATCCATAGCTATTCTTTTGAATTTAAATCAACTTATACCTAAACTTTAAATATATTTCGTAGGTTCCGCGCATAAATCGCATTTTTTTAGTTTCCCAAAGGAACTAGTCAGTCACAATTTTAGAGATATGTAGATGTAATAACATAGCAATTTAAAAAATTAGAAGAGGTTTAAGGCTAAATAATGAACTTTTAATGGTGTCTGCTAAAAATTACTTCTTATAAACCCCCTTAGTTTTTGAAAATGATATATTTTTTGAGTGTACCCTTTTATAAAATAATAATCAATAAAAGTTAGAAATTGGTCTTTTAGTCAACAACAAAGACACATTTCCTCAATAGGTATCGCTACTAAAATTTTTATTTTCTAACTTTTTGTAAACTATCGGACTTATGCCAACAGGAAGATAAGCGCATTGAGTTCCGGAGGTGAGCCAAACCCACAAAATCTCTAACGTTATCGTTTCAAAACATCTTAGCATCCTTATGAATGTAACCAGAAAGGGAGTCTTATACATTTTCTTAAAAAAATTCACTCGTCCTTGAACGACATCTTTCTCTAGTGCAAATATCTCAACGAAATCAAATCGTAATTTATAGTCCTCTCCATCGCTTAGGAGCGGTTACAAAACTTTTGTAAGAAGAATTCCTCCGGTCGAGGGGATCGGCTGGGATATGAGCAAGACATCTGAATGCAATTCAGACGATACCTACGGGGTCATAAATTTCCACTTTACGAGAAAGATATCTCATTTTGCATCGTATCCTGCTTAACCACGGTCGCCACAAGTCTCGAGTTCTCGTGGAGGGAGGATTGTTTGCATAAGACGTGCGGTAAAGCGGTGCTAAAATGGGGTAAATTATGCGCGTCTAAAAGGGACCCTTTCGGAGCATGCACTTGCCTCCTTCTTAGGAGGACGTGCGCTGAGTTGGTGCTTCTCCTGGTGCATCATACTCAAAGTTTTATATCAAAAGGTGTCTTGATATGGAGGATGAGAAGGCGCGTGGCGTAAATCTACACGGCATGCGATTTAGGGTAAAAGGATGAGGATCTGTTTCTTGGCTTGTTTTTATTTTACCTCGTTTTTAATATCCTTGTTCCACTTTTCGAGTGCAAACACTGATTTATTTTGCGCTGCAGGGAGTGTGCAAAAATAAAAATAAAACTTAATAAAAAAAAGGATGCTTTTGAACCGAGTTGTATAAAAAGGATGTAAATCTTCGACCATACGACAGAATTTTTTCTCTTAGAGTGCCCTCCAATGTGGTGCATCCAGGTACTTCTAGAAGAATTCTACTTTAGAGCGAACTCAACTCAATTATTAAAAAAAACCCCCTTTTCGCTAAAGAACGTCCTTTATTTTTATAAATTATGTATAAGGTGCAATTTTTATTCGCTGCATGTTCTGGTTAATATTACATTATACCGTAATTGCGTTTGTCCTCTTAGACAGCTTTTTCTGAGCTCTCAAGAGATAATAAGTCTAGTAGTCTTACTGCCTTTATAAAATCAGGAAAACCTGGAAAAGGGTTCTTTTGACTGGATTCTCTCAGATTTACCCAAAAGAAGAATGTTTTCTTAGCTCGTCGTTAACTGAGTCTCTTTAGTTCCTACTTCCAAAGACTTGAGTCCCAATTCGTGCAATAGACGTCGATTAAGTCCCATAAAACTATAGCCACCGTCACTCACTCTCTCTAAAAAAAAAAAACTTGAATTCAGTAAACAGAAAAGCTATTTATTCGACTGACATTAAATACGAGAGTGGGACAATTATTCCGCTGGTGATACAAAAGTCAGGATTTTTTTTTCTAATGGAAAAGGAAGTGGGATAGAATTCCCAGGAGAGTCTCGTCTCGACTCCTTTTCAGCATGCAAATTTTCTCCTTCCGGGAAAGTTGTCTGCCATCATAAAGTTTTCCAACTTTTTCACCTTCACGGGTACTGCATTCACCGCTCTTGTGGATTTTTTCGTCCTTTATATTTTTTTCCTCGGTTTTATCAGGTACAAGAACGACAATTATCCAGGTAATCCAGTAGATTATATCACACGAAATTCCCGGTGTTATGGAATATTTACACACTGAGAACTAAGCCACATGTCCGGCGGTTTTCTTAAACGCGAATTAACCTTAACTGGATTCAGGTGTGCCAAGTTTCCCCAACAAGATTGCGAACCTTTACTGGGTTTTTCGGTTAATATTATTTATTTTTGCCTCCTCCTGTAATTTTCTCTGCAGGTAATTTACTGAGAGTATATTTTCGTGAAAGTTTGCGGTTTTTCAGACGTGCATACGACGCTGTGAGAGTGCAGTGGTACTTAAGAAGGTACCTGCAGAAATCTCATCGATGGCAGGTATTCCATTAGAAAGTTTCCTAGTGGCAGGGAGGAAAACTTCTAAATTTTGTTTTCCATTGAGAGCTAATGAAATTTTGATCGGTACAACATAAATTTATTTTCACAGCTTTGTTGATGTGAGTTTCTTAACTTAAGTACCCTACATTGAAACGATATTTGAGGTCTCGGGATCGTGACTCGAGTGAATTCCAACAAAGTGAAGAACTCTTAAAGTCCTCAATATGTATAAAGAAAATTATTTAAAAAGTAGAGCACTTAAAATAAATAAAAATTGAAATTGATACTTACACTAAAATTTTTGGGGTAAGGTATTAAGGACCCAAAACCTCTAGCCATGTTTCTGTTTGGGCATTGTACTGGTAGCATTAAATATTTGAATAACTAAACTTTTAACTCGAGTCAGTCTTTATAAATCCACTTGTAACTCATTTAAAATCTCTTCGCATTAAAATTTTAAATGAGCGAAATTACAAAAGCCCTTAAAACATTCGTCATTGCCGAAAACATCGAAATGACAATCGTCATAAAAGTGGCCCTTCCGAAAAGGCAATGGCACTTGGGCCACCAACCCCTCGAGCAGTCTACACAGCCTGCAAAACCCTTAATTTTATTATCACTCTATTAAGGCCGAAAAGGAAATTCCCCAATAAATCAAAAACTTGGGGGAAGCAATTAAACTGCCGACTCCTCTTTAGTGCGAGTCCATAAAAATTTAATTTGAAAAGTTGAAATCTTCCAGGTGAGATAGAAACGAGGGCAGTACTGGCAGTTCCCAATGATTTTTTTTTATGTTTTTTTTTTTTTTTTGGGTAAAGAAGAAATACAAAATGAAGCAGTTAAAAAGGGTAGATTGGAGCCTCTTTCAGCGCAACTATTGATCAATTAATTAACTCCCAGGGTATAGCAGATTTGGGCCATGATTTCGGGTATTAAAGGGGAAATTGCCCGGTTACAGGTAAACTTCGGTCCCTGGGATTTGCTCGACTCTGCAAAAACGATGGAGAATAAAGTCGATGTGCTTTAAACATCCATAAATTGATAAATCGCAATTGGAGCGATTTCGCCATAATAAATAGCTGCTGGGATTGTATCTTTATTACCATTATCGGGTGCGGCTCAGGCCCATAATAACACAGAATTACACGAAAATAAATCTTGGCAAAAGTAACCATTAAAATTATGCCAGACAGTTGCCTTTATTGGGTGCTTTGAACGTCGACTGAACTGAAAAGGGGTAACGCTTTGTGCCTGGAATTAATTACATCTTCCCTTTGCTCTGAGGTGGATTAATACGGAGCTTTCCTCGAAAATGGGTATAAATTAACATTAAGGGATGTGAAACTTATTGAAGAATTTAGGTTTTTAGCATTTTAGTATCTGTTTCATTATCTGTACCGTTTTACAAAATTTCATTGCTATAAAAGTTTGCCATTATTCTTTCTTAGGTAAAATTTGTTGATTCCTTTTTTCCTAAATTTATAAAATTGAGTTCTTTTGATCGACAATTTGAATTCTAGTTTTGATACTATGCATGTTATAATAAATGATTAAGAATCATTCTTATACTATAATCATAGGTTAAAAAAATAAAAACAAAATAAGAACCCATTTCTCAAAATGTTTTGAGCATGAAAGCTTTAGTTTAATTTTCTTTAATATAAAGAAAAATAAACTGAAATTCCTGCCCAAAATTGCCCTAATTTTGCTTTTCTGAAATTCGTCGACTGAGAAAGAGGTTAAAAGCACCAGAGCAAAAAATAAGGGGGCACCCTGCACCCTTCAACTACAAAATTCGCCTATTGCAAAAGCGATAAAGTCCGTGTAAGTGCTTAAGAGGGATTGTTGTCACAAAGCAATTATGAAATTTCCTCCTCTAAGCTCCGGGAAAACTGCAGATTTGGGGCGGGAAGTAATAAAGATTTGTAGCGACTTTGCTGGCGTCGAGTTCCCTTATTCCTGGCCCGGTGTTTAATTTCACGGCCAGTGGACACAGAATTTTAACGCGATAGTCGGGGACGTGGAAGCTACTTCGTGCGCTTTAGATTGCGTCCGGCGATATGGCAGTAAGTCCCAGATTGCGTGCTCATGGGATATCCTGTAGAGACGCAGCCTTTGTTTTGTGCGCCTCTTGCTCGCACAGTGCTGCAATGAATTTAATTTCACATTACCACTTTTGCTTACCCTGCAAACTTGGCTGCGACTTGACTTAATTTTAAGCAAAACTTTTTTTTTTACGGTCTTCCAAGCAGCCATTAGTGCAGCCTTTATGGTGTTTTGTTATATGGGAGATAAAAAGGAAACAGCAAAGGTCATACAAAAGCAGACGGTTACAGAAACTACCTAATGCTTTGCATTATATTGCTGCTTGCTGAACATGTAAACCCCTAGTATACAAGATGAAAATGCTTATAATTTTGTGAAACAAGCTTAATTATAATGTTGCAAACTCCCAAAAATTTAGATAAGGCTTTAAGTTGTTAAAAAAAAATATTAAAATATTTCCTCAGAATCTGAAATCGATTTTTTTTTCAAAGTCATATTTCTTTAAGAACAAGTAATTGGAGAGAACTTCTTCTCAAATGAAAGATTATTTGAAGGAACTTCCTATTTATAATTAACGAAAATCCAAAACTTAGTTTGCTTGACAAAAAATTCGTGGTTTTATGATTGTTGATAAGAAGCAACAGGGGGAAATAATACGTTTTGCGTAATGACGAATTTACTCGTGATAGGAAAAACTGGTTAATGACCCACACGAATACAGACTTTGAAATAAAATTTTCTGCTAAAAGGTTTCAAAAAATATAGAACAAAACATATTAACAAAAACTCTTCATTTACGCTGCACACATCAAACTTGATATTTTAATTAAATATGAAATCGATCATAAAGTACATTTTAAAACGTTTTCTGACAAATAATTTAAGAAATTCAATGTTCTAAAACTACATGCTTTCGAAAGGTTTCCCTCGCAACATAGTGCGCGGCAAAACCTCTATTTTGTTAGAGCCATTATTGCCCGCCTTGTTTATGTAAATTTAATAGAATATCCATTTCGAGTGCTTACATTGCAGGGATCCAATGTGCTGGAAATTTAATTGTACTCTTAGAGCAGCAGGGGCCCCTCTGTACCTCGTGCGGGTTCCACAATGGAGCGAATCGTCCTGTGCTTTTGGTCATAAACACTAGCCGCGCTCTATAATCACGGTGCAATGGAAAACCTTAAAATAGTTCCTAAAACCGCACTAAATAACGATTATGGCCAGCACTGCGCTGCAGCTGCATTTACTTAATTTTCCTCTAGTAATAAAATAAATTTTGGCGCAATTATCTAAAGCAACCGCGAATGCATTCCTGCAAGTTTTTGGATACTTTCCCGCGCCCCATTATCATTTACGAGAAAAGTGAGAGAGGCACATACAAGCCCCTGTTTTGCGATATGCCAGCAGCATTTTCAAGACGAGTTTCGAGTTACTCAAAAACTCCTTTATTGTTATTTGCACACGAATGGGAGGAAAATTGAAAGTATTCTGTTGCTTTTACTGCAATTAAACTGATAGCACTTCTATTCAGACTGGTAAAACTATTAAAAACGTTTTTTGAGGAAGAATTTTAGCGATGGTATCATGTTCCTTCATAATGAGGAAAAATAACAAACTCCAATTGGTATAATGTGCCATGTTATCTTCAGAATTCTGCAGTTTCAATGGATTTTTATTATCTATGAATTTTACTTTCTTTTGTTGGAATTAAAAAGTCTGGCCCTGAAAACAGTTTTACATTTATGACATTTTCGTAAAGTACAAACGGAAAAATGAAAACATTTTGTGATTTCCATTAAAATTGGTATAAAAAGATTTTCATGATTACTGGTTTTAAATCGTTGTAGAATACAACCTGTAACTATACCTTATTAAGTATATACTAAATCTTAAAATACATACCTAAATAAAGTTGCCAATTCTTTATTGCGAATAAACTAGGGCAAAGACACATTTCAAATTTATTCCTCCGGAAAAAAAACGTATTTTTATGTGAAGTCAAACGTTGCTTAAAGCCAAATTTTTAGAGAACGCTAAGCTAGAAGAAAACTACTGCACTTGCACAGTTTGGCTCGAGTTTTTTCCCCCTCTTTTCTAGCAAATGTGTCTGTTTACATTTAAAGTTTTATAGCAATTTTTCGGTCTCTCCAACTTTTGTTTGCGAACAAGTTTCCTCCTTGAGAAGCAATTCACATAACCTACTGAATGGAGCTTATAATTTAGCCTGGATGCTTGGCTTCCTTCAAGAACTCGTACGAGGGTGCATGAACTGCAGAAATAGAAGGGCAATCCACATTTACAACAGGACAATCGACCCATAAATTTAGAAGTGTCGATTGCGCAATTAGGGTAGACAATCAAATTAGGATGAAATTTATCTTTTAGAGTGGAAATTGTAACCATTCTCTTTTGTTCCAGGAGGCAAACAAACTTGTCGGACGATCGACATGGTCCCCACGTTGGATGCTGACAAAGTAGCCTTTCATGGAGCATACCTTTCGAGAACGTTTCGATTGCAATACACGTGATTTAGTCTAATGCGCCGTCCGCGGGCGTAATTAGCTGGATGTCGAGCTCTTTACTCTTCCTTTCCTAAGGGAAGCACAAAGGGAAGTTGCGAAAGTGTAATTTTACCTAATGGGCACTTATGCGTGGGCGCTTTTACCAAATAGCCTGAAAATACCCATAATTTTAGCGTGTTTTCACATAATAACCGAAAATGCCAAAATTCTCCCTTTGGCTTCACTCAGCGTGAGTTACATTTCAAAATCCTCTTTAGAAACACCAATGACTTTGTTCGTTGGATGTCAAAGAGATCTACATAGTTAGGTACTTCTCTAAATCAAGTTGGTATTAAAATAAATAAATAGGTAACAAATAACAAGATTTTGTAAGTGACTTAGCCAGGTAGTAAACACATTTTAAATTACGGAACGATAGGTTCCCCTAAATGGGGTATACCCCATTTTAAAAATTTTTCTGAGAGTTTGTTTAGTTTATAATTGTTTTAATTTCATGTATTTTGAATTTATATTTAAACTAAAAAAAGGTATTTGTTTTTAGCTTAAAGTATATTTTATTATAAATAGCGAATGCACGATTTAGAAAAGTACAACACTTTAAAAATGGTCACGTACCATGAAATAGTTTTTATGCCTCACACTCCTCAATCGTTGCTGCAATCAATCATTGTCCGAACTGTTAATGCTAATCCGGGATATTGATAAATCACACAAATGCTCTCCGATCACCCTGTCCATCGAGTCCAAAGCATTAAAGGAATCGGAGCAGGACGAAAGGTTTCAATCAACACCCCCGCACCAATCAATCACGAAATTAAAGGACAACGGACGCCGCATTTATGAATAAATTTCACTTCAAGTGCAATTTACTGGACGCTCGTAACTCGTCCCCGTGGAAGACCGGCCAAATATTTGCAGAACCATCGAAAGTATCCTCATCATTCTTCGCTGTTTACTTTGAATGGTGTACGCTGTCCTCGCATCCTTTTTACTATAAAATCGAAAAGAATTCCATAGTCGTCGCCTCCTCGTCCTGGCATGCCGGATAGACGTGTGAGAGGGGTTGGAACAATGAGGATGAAAAGTTGTCTCTGTGTGTTTTGATTGAGATTAAAGAAAATATTTATTTTGGGCTGAGGGCGCGACGAAGACGATTTTGGGATACTGCCGAAGGACATCGATTTCCGTCAATCGTCAAACTTTTGCTGAAACTTTTATTCCTGCCTTGAATTTGGTTTGAATTTTTAGAGTCTCGTCCTCTCACAACAATATTACGCCAGAAAATCCACTTTTCGTGACAAGTGGCACAAACGGAGGAAGGGTGCGGGGGGGGGTTATAACAAACTCATAAAGCCTCGCAGTTTCAAGTTTCTACTTGCGTTTAGCAGTCTTTATTTATTTGTCTTCCTCACTGTTCCCGGTAGGACAAGGAAAGCCTTTTGTTCGGAATGAGGGAGGATTTCCGTTTATTTGCGTCCTTTCAACTCTTTCAGGCTTATCACAGCCAGCCTGTCTTCCAGTGCCGTTGCTAGACAAAGTTTACTCATAACTTCATTTTCTTTGCCGCGAGACCCATTTAGTGTGACCAGTCCCACCCTTCTTTATTTTTAATTCTATATCCTGTAACAGCTTTAAAAATAAACGTAAAACTACTCATGAGGTAGAATTCCGGGAAAACTTTCACGGAAGTTATTTGAGTTGAAATAAAATCGTTTATTCATATCATCTAAAGATCCCTTTGTGCTACTTTAACAATTTCCGAACTCTTGCACGATAATCGTCTTACCAGAAGCTGCTTAACGAAATAAATATTTAAGGCGTTATCGTCAGTTGGTAAACATTCGTCTCAAATGAAGCTCATTACAACTCCTGGAAAGATTTTTGCTTAGTGGCATTGTTTAATCATTTTCAATACTTTCTCAAGTCCTTGAGCCCTTTGTCCTTGCTCCAGTAAACTAGATATACTAACTTTAGAATGCGACAGTCTTAATCGCAAGTTCTTAGTTGCCGTCAAACTTTCCCGAGGAAAAGAAAAGAAGTAATTCTTTTTTGCAACATTGGCAGTGCAAATGGAGAGCGTGTGAAAAAGGACTCAATTTCCAAGAGCCATTAAGGCTACAAAAGGGTTCTTCTGGTTACCACTTATATTCCCTTTGTCCACAGACCGACTTATAGTGTATAAATTACAGAAAGGAACACTTTGCGGCAAGGAGCTTTTCTTCATGGGATGCTGTAACCAGCCGCAAAGTGTTTGCTGATACCAACGTCTCAGATTTCCTCTACGGTTATGTTGCACTTCGTGTTATGTGGGCTACAGAATCTCTTCTCTAGTGTCAGGGAGTCGAAAGAGACTGGCGGTCTGTCTGACGCCATTATTTACCCAAAATGACGTCCTGTGGGAACTACACCACAAGGTGATGTTAATTCCTTAGCCAACAGACAGTATACTTAAAGTGTTTATCGATTCAACATTTTCGACAAAATTGATAAACAATTGCTTCAACGGTCTGTTGTGAATGTTTCCCTGTCGTTCAACTGTAGACAAATGTCCCATTGAATCTAGACGTAGATAAATATTTCAGAGGGGGTATACTCGAAAAATAAGGCAGGATACAGGTAGAGGAGTAAAACCTGTTAGCGTTAGATTTGTTCTCAGGTGTTCCAACCACTAACTTGTCGTAATCAATTATCGATATCTTCGAGGGATCCAAATTTTTTTAATATTTGATCTTTTCAAATAGTGACTTTTAGGAAACGTTTACTACGTAATAATTTTTGGCATGAAAAAAATGAAAAAAAGACCAATTAAGAAGATATTTTCATTTTGGGCAGTTTTTAAACTAGCTCAATATCTTAAAAAGGTAAAATTCTGAATAAATGAAATCCCTTAACTCTTTGAGGCACTTGATTTTAAAGAAAATTTGCTATCCAAGTTGCAGATTCTTTTTGTAATTATAGCAAAATAACTTTAAAAGCAAATATTAAACTGTATGTTCATGAATAATTTGAACTTTTCGAGGTGTGATCAAATATATCCTACCATGCATAAAAAGCTAAGCAAAAAGTGGGACTGTTTTTAGCCCACCTAACCCCATAGAGTTAAAGAAGTTTGAATTTGTAGCTTTAAAGAAAAACTTGTTCATCTTAGTCCTAACATAATTTAAATAGAATAATGCAGAGATCTACACTTAAATTATTATTCATTCATTTTTAAAGCTATCTTTAAGAACCTAACTAAAATAACCTTACATTTTGCATCAGTCTTGCTGCAAATTTAATATTCCAATCGATTTCCTTTTTTCCTTCTTACAAATTGCGATGAAATTTTTGCAAGTGCTCTCTTGGTAGATGTACTCGTATTTATATCGCATTTTCTTGATTTGATGTATAATGAGGCAGAAAACGTGGTTATCGCGATTTTCGCATAACCAATGCCGAGGACTCGTATCGCATTACGACATTCATTCTGTCCAATGGGCACCGTCTCCCATTTCTTACCGATGATGATGATCAAGGAATGTATTACTTCCCCAATTTTCAGTAGAAAATGATTTCTCTGGAGATTTTTATCTCCGGTAAGTCTTTGATGTTCTCGTAACAGGCTTATTAACCGAATACCTTTGATCAGAGGAATTTTATGGTCCGACAATTATTCATGATGAACCTCGTCACAATGAAGTAAGAATTGAATCAAGAGGTAGTTTAGGTAATTCGAAATGTAGATAAAGTTAGATCCTTTCTAAATAACAATGCTCAACAGAGAAGAAGAAGCAATGATTTCCGGAAAATTTAGATTTCTTCAATAGACATTTTAAGAATTTATCATTAAATCTTTTTGAATATGTATTTATATGAATTATTATATATACCTATGTACGAGTATACAAATCTTTTCATATCCTGGGAGAAGCATTGCAGACAATGTTTTAAAAACAATTTTTTTAATTTGAATACCTTAAAGAGGAATTCAAAAACAGAGACAAAATCTATTATTAGAAATTATTAATTTCATAAAAATGTACATAGAGGTCGCAAGAGTCGCTGATTTCAAATGTTAACTTATAAAATTGATTTTGATCTCCTTTCAGAAATTATAAGCAAATATTAAAGTAATAAAAACTGTACATCGGTAGAAGGTACATTAAAATTTTGTTGAGGAAACATGGATTAGTCCAGGAGTTTGGTGTGGCGCGGTATGCCCAAGGAAGCAAGAGTGACTGACAACGAGCACATGGCTCGTAAGGAGCTTTTTTTCAATCTTCTACATCTTGTGCTCATTTTAGCGAAATCACTTTATTCTAAAAGTTTGCTGTCACGATAAACATCCTGCGGTAGTAGCAACAACAAAAGACGGATTACTACATCCCTTTTCTTTAAGGAAAGCGAACGGGGTGCACGGAAGGAGTGCCCACTTGGCAAGTAGTTCCCTTCAAGAAATTTCCACTTAAGACTTTCCACGTCTGGTTATGCATTCGCTGAGTGCTTTATCATCGTTACTTTGGCATTATTCTGGCGGTGGTGTACCAGATACAGTCCTTAAGATGGTACGGCGTGTGAGCCATCTTCCCATGTTGATTTCAGGAAATTTGATCAACTTGCGCCAGGGCTTGGCTCCATGACAAAGAACCTTAAGCTAATGTATGTCGGGAAGGGCGTACTCAAAGATCTTCCCGGGAAAGTGTTACACCCGATAAGTGATGTCTTCTTTCAATAGGATAGACGCAATAAAGCTATCAAGTATATTCGGAATTCCTCTAAGAAGCAATTGTGTCATTAGCATTGGCGTGAAGACATAAATTACTTCTTAAGGCTAATAATTGAGCCTGTCTTAATGAAAACTTTATGAGTAATTGAAACATCAAAATTGTCGTTTGCTTAGGGGAAATATAATTTTCCAGCAATCAATTTTCAGGCCCATAAGACAGTATAAACTTGTTCTGATTATGTTCTCTTCAATTGCTTCGTTTGGCGCTTCTGCTTCGAGAAAATAGCAACTTTTCGGGGACCAACTATAAAACTCCATATAGTGTGAAATTTTTAAGGCCCAATCTCTCGACACATATTCGGCGCTTTTTTAGGCGAAATATTCATCACTCCGAGGAGGGGGTCAAATAAAAGGAATATAAAGTGCTCAATGATGTTTCGTCAGGACCGGAGCTTTTATTTAGTGCTTGTCGTCGCCCTTCACTACCCCCTCTCCTTTGGATTATTTGGACCATTTTGTTTTTAAGTTCAAACAAAAGGATAAATGGATACCAGCGAAATTTCGACGTTTATATTGGAGGCGTCTAACGTTTCAGCGGCGCTTACATGGCTAAAGTAAAGTGTCTCTGGTCGAACTGAATTTTATGTTTCATGAGGGGCAATAATCGTAAATTTTTTTCCATTCCATTCGACAGTGATCTACGGGATAGTTTGTTGGAAGCAGTTGGTCCAGCGGTAGTAACAGGAAAATAAGGGAAATTTTTAAAGATATGTTTTTATTTGAAGGGGTTGAATTAGCGCATTTACGATACTTTGGGATGTTAAATTTAAATAATACTGGCAAATGGAATATTATTTCAATGTATGTATTTATACAACCTTTTTTAAAAATAGTTATTTACAAAATCGATAAATACTTTGATGAAATTTCGAGAGGAAAATTTGTTAGAACCCGACAAAATTCCGTATTCAGAACAGGACAAATTATGTTAACACGTTCCCTGTCAGAATTTTGAACAAAGCTTTCGTCATAGACTTACATGTAAAAATGCATTTGGCAAGAGAGAGCTTTCATTTGTGTGCCGTTTTCGGTACACATGACCGAGAGCGTGTTTAAGCACAACTTTATTTTCTGACGCCGAAACGTCGGTTTTAAGAAAAATACGTTTTAAGATTTGTTCAATTATTTTTCGCCAGATCGAAACACATTCTGAAAACATCATAATCTATATAAAAAATAGACAAAGATAAAAAAGTTCAGTACATTTCTATCCTCTGTTTGTCAACCGATTTTTTTTTTCTTTCATAGCTATTGATAAGCTTTAGTGTTATCAATAAAAAATGTTGGAAACAGAACGTTATCGTTCATGTTAGTTAAAATTCCCTAAGAAAATTCCTAAAATTTTCATAAAATCATTTTAGTTACATTTGACTTTAATTAATTTTTTCACAAATAACGTCATAATAATTCGATTCGTTTTTTTCAAATCTCAACAAATATAATAAGTGCGGTGACGTGTTATTGTGCTTGGAATCAACGTTTTGTAAGTTTGTTGATTTACATTAGCGCTTTGAACTCTCTACTGAATTCAAAGTGAGTGTAATTCTAATTTATTCAATAGTGCAGTCTATTTGGTAACAGAGTATCAACGATTTCTCAGAAAGAAAGAGAAAGAGATAGAAATATTTGAAGTGGAGGGGATGAGTATTACCTCTATATATGCGAGTCATGCTTAAAGTCTCATTTTGCGTTGAACTTTCTACTGTTAAGATCGATTTTCAGCATGAGTGCCTTTTTTATAAACGTTTTGAAGATGTGTTTCTTTGCCTTCATCTGAAAGGACCTAAATGGACTTATGCACAGGCAGCGAGATATATTAAAAAGTATACGTCTTTTGTAAAGAAGTTTTGCCAGGAATGGGTAAAACAAGAAAAACATCAAAAAAAGAAGACCGCTATTTTGAAGTTTTTTGATCCACAAATGACGCTGCGGCGAGCTAAACGCAAATTAGCGGAAAAGGTATCTCTCTATACCATATGCCAAAGAATAAGGGAAAATTCCATCAAACACCGCAGCACTACAATCAAACCTGTTTTATCCGAAAAGCACATCGAAAAGCGTTTGAAATGGGCTAATTAAAATTTGAACCGCGATTGGATAGTATAGTTAAAAAAAGGCGGCATTACATCATACGTACTCTAAAACACCCAATAAAAGTTCATGTGTGGTGAAGCTTTTGTTACCAATGATTTGGAAAACTGATTGCTTTTACTGGAAATCTGAAAGCAGAAAGGATTCTGCAAATTTACAAAAATGGGTTATTAAAGTCTACAGATTCTTGGTTTGGAACAGGAAACAGATCGTTGGTCTTGTAAGAAGACAACGATCCAAAAAACAGAAGCCGTCTTTTTACCGAATGGAAAGATCAAAAGGATATCAATGTCATGCAGTGCTCCTCACAAAGTCGTGATGCTAATCCAATTGAAAATGTGTGGACCCTTGTGCAGGCAAAGCTGCAGCGGAAAAATGCTTTCACTTTGCAACAACTTAAATCATTGATAAAGAAAACCTGGAAGGATCTACCACTAGAATATGCTAAAAAATTAGTTGAAAATATGAACAATAGATGTAACGGTGACTTCACCAAATATTAAATGCATTGCGTAAAAGAAAATAAAGTAAATAATAAGGAGAAAATAATAGTTTGTTAATTTTTTATGGCATTATTGAATTCGGAACGATACACTCTTACCAAACAGACTGTACATGTACCAATATTCCAATATTGAATAAAGTATTAGAGATCCTGTATACTGACGCCTTATATGCATAAGATGAATATTTCAGAAATCTATTACTAATGTTTTTTTTTAAATATGTTCGCGAATTTTGATGTAAGATAAATTGGCATGTATTTAATAATTCATGGATTTTCTTATTTTTTTAAAACAGGTAACGATTTCAGGTATTTTAATTATATTGGGCCAAAGATTAATAGGGACATATTTATTTTATTTTTTTTTATTGAGTTTAAAAACTCTAAAATTAGGGAGAAAAAATCATATCTTTCCAGATGTTTTTATGCATTCTTTAAGAGACTAAGAAATTTGTTGATGTTGAATGGTTTTATGCATGCTTTAAAAAATCATAATCATCAAAAAGTTTCAAAATTACCAGACTGTAGCAGAAAGACAAAAGAATGTTCGTTTAAACTTTTTGGTAGGCAATCTATAGAAGGAATATAAGTTTTTTATTTATTGCAGGAGCATCCAACAAATACTTGAGTACCCTCTCCACGTCAGCAATAAATGTAAAAATAATCTGTCAACAAGGACCCAGGACAAACAATCACAACCTAAAACAACTTCATATACACAAAAAAAAAAATTCATCTTTTGTCTTCCTACTCTGAATAAATAAAATTTAAAAAAAAAAAAAAACAGAATAATTCATCTGTTCAAGTGGGAGGCTCCATTCCCACTTTTTCCCCCGGGAGACGAAGTAGTCTCCATTGAGGATAATCTGGGCAGAGATTCATCCATGCAACGAGCCATCTGAGTTCGCTGTTTACTTTAACAATTATGTAGATAAGATACAGCTCCCAAGTAGGTGAATACATGTGGAAAGAACGTTTCATTTAACTTTGATACCCCTTTTCTGGTACAACGTGAACAGACTCATGAATATTACGAAACCGTCGCTCGTCGCGGCGCTCCTAACATCACGTCAAAGTTTTCGGGTGACATGAAGCCTTTTACCCGTAAACTTTCATCATTTGCCATCCGTTTTAAAAACGTGCTCGACACCAGGAGCACGGCGACGACCGTTGACAACAGACACAGAAAACCTTTTAATCTTGTGCCGCAGCATCCGCCCACCATTCCCTGAAATCTACCACTCAACTTAGCCGGTGAAAGTGTCGCAATGATAAGCGCGAAATCGCCCACCAACGAGAGATACATTTAGCCATCTGCAGACGGTGAAATTTATGGCGGCCGCACTTTGAAGTGCAATTTACTGTAGTAAGCTGCAGAAAAATTCCACCCCCAGAAGCAGATATTCTGAGTTATGAGGATCATATTTTGTCGTCGCAAGACAACATTATTATTCTATGTGATACCATGCGGCGGGTGCGGCGGGTGCAGCGGGTGCGGCCCGAGGCAATGTTTCCGGGGGCTTCACGACCAATTTAGGGCTGAATGCCGTCTTGAATGGGACCCCACATCCGGTGACTGATGGGACGAATCATAGACTCCATATGCTACGAGTTCACCACCTCATTTTCAGAACGACTTTCACGTACACTCTGCGGCCACCAAACATTCTTAGGGGTGAATGTTATTTAAAATTTTCAAATTTTATAAAACTTGCAGATCACAGGATACCTCCTCCGAACCCGTGGACCGCTCAGTGGCCTTATACGGCCACTATAGTTGTGGCAGCCGCTAATCCAATCGCAATTAATTTCTCCCTCTGTTGCATTAATTCAAACAATTTTCCGGATAGCCGACTACCGGCCAATCAAATTTGTATGCAAATTTCGGATTGTCCACCGAGGCGATTTGGTGTATTGAATAAAACAATTCGCAGCATTGGACCGCATGTCCTCGAGCTGCCACTCCCCGTAGATGCGGTCCTACCTCGGGAATTTAAATTAAATGCAATGAAATATTCAAACGCAAATATGGAATCATTTGCAGGACTCAATGTGACGGCGTTTCTATTTGTAATTTTTCATTTGCGAATCAGCTGGATCGCAGTATCATTAATTCATTTTATAATAAATTTTATCCGCTTGAAATGTGCCATCGAAACCAAAAATTGGAGCATTTTAAATACATCGAATGTAACCATTTTTTGGGTTAAATACTCTCTCAATATTAAAATTAAACAAATTATTAATTTATTTTTATATTAAGCCACATTTTATAGTCTACTCGTACATTGAAAAGGTACTTAAGAAGACAAAGGTTGTAATTGAATTTTTACAGACAACGAACAAGAAACGTGTTTTACATTAATCCAATACAAAAATAGTAAAAGATTAAATATCTTTGAGTTTTAAGCTCATGTTAAATTATTAAGGTTTCGTACGTCCGAATGAAAAAACGAAACCCTTATAGGACCACTTGTGCGTCTGTCTGCCTGTCCGTTTGTCACAGTCAATTTGCTTTGACTCTACTGGACCGATTAAGTTGAAATTTGATACCCCTATAAATTTCTGTGCGTCAAACACAAACGTGTAACGTAAATAAATGAATTTTGAATAGGGACGTCTTTATTTTGGGGAGTAAATTAGAAAATCAAAAATAAAAGTGTTTACGAGTTTACTCGTAACATGCAGTGACTCAAAAATGTTTTGTAATCATGAATATAATTACGGAATAAAAAATATATTTCCATATCTTAAAATATTTACATTATGTAATTAAGCTATTCACATGAAAAAAACCTATAACATCCTTTATTCTCAGAGGTAAATTGGTAAAAATATTTGTTATTTCATCCTCGCTAATGGATTCCTAGCTACTCCTCGCTCTTTTCCAAAGATCTTCTAAATTTGGAATTTAACTTTTTTTTAAGTAAACCCCAGAAGTGCTCAAGAATATTAAGGTACGGGGAATGTGAGGGCTATTCCAGCGCTAAAATATCGTTTTCTTCAAACCACTGCATGGTTTTCCGAGTACAATGCTTTGGATCATTATATTGTTGCAATATTATTTCACGTTTATCCGTTCCAAATATTGCCAAGCTTTCTATAAAGCTGGTCTGCAATACATTAATATAATCGTCCGCCTTCAATCGATTCGATATTCGATGAAATCTTCCCAGTTTTATGCCTTTTATACATCTACAGACCATAATATTACCGCCAGCGAATTTTATTGTTTTCTGTATACGGCGATTCTGAAGCCTTTTTAAAGGTTTACGCCACCCCTACTCACGTCCGTCAGATTGGAATCTGTTTATTTTTGTTTCGTCACTGAATATAATATTATCCCAGACATAGAGGGTCCAATCAACATGTCCTCTTGCATAATTTAGACGGGAAGTCCTATGCCTATGTTTGTTAAAATGGGCTTTTTATTTTAGTGCGACCTCTCGTAGGCCTCGCAATCGCAGAACATTATCACTTGGAGAGAGCAGAGGTTTTGGACCTCCTTTCCTTTTCTCGTGATCACGGAGATTTCTTTTGCATATTTTAACTACGGTAGAATAATGCAAACCCACTCTCCTAGACATTTCCCGGCAAGTCAATCCCTTGCTATACGAAAACAGCACCTCCTTTTCCTTCGTGTCCACCATTTTCCTAATTTCTTTTTGGTTTTGTAAAAAAGAGTAAATTACTTTAGAACATAAAAAAAATTGTACCTATGTAAGTTTACCAAAATGGTAAATCAACAATAAATTTTTAAAATTTTATATATAAATAGTTTTAAGGTTGTTTAAGAAAATAGATGAAAATTGCTCTTTATCTCCCTTCTCTCCCCATTATCTCTGAAACTACTGAGCCTAGAATTTTAAGCAAAATACAAAAAATAGTTCTTTACTTATAAATTACAGGAAAGCCTATAAGAAGTCTATGATATTAAAATCAAATTTAAAAAAGCATGATAGATAACATATTCATCGTACGAAACCCTCTCCACGCGAATTCAACTCGCACTTGTCCGATTTTTATCCTACATACCTATTCAAGTCTTCCCGAACTCTATAGTTTCTGTTTGATTGAATACTAAGACATCAAGTTTAATAACTGTGAAAATGTATTTTTCTTGATTTTCAATAGAATAGCAAATCGAGCTTCGGAAGAGACCTGATCTATAAAATTTTTAAACTATTGTGACGAAAATAAAGTCTAAAAGACCTATATGTGCCTGTACTTGTACTATTAGATCAAATTTCGTGAAAACCATAATCAATGAATTTCAATAAAAATTTCAGGCGTTTATTTATAGTTATGTATAGCTATTTCTGGAGTCTTATATAGGCCTAAGTCTCTCAGACCTTCTGTATTCGCTCAGAAGACCTTGTTTTTTATGGAAAAGGGCAAACAGCTTGCTGTAACCCTTTTCTTTTTTCCGAAACCAAATCATGCGATTGCACATTGTAACATTACAATGACACTGTTCCTCGAAGGGCTGTTTACTTACAAGCAGCTGAGTGTCAGGAAGCGCTGTTCCCCGAACGAAATTTAACCAAATATCTTTCCTCTGGTTGACCCAAATAAACCCTCGGGGAGGCCCAAAGTACAAGCGAAGACATGTGTGGAGCCCCCATCTGTCTATTCGATGTTGACCCCATTACACCGTGTCTCATCAGGAAATACTGGGGCCTAGGGCTTCCCTGTGTTTTATGTCAAATTTAAGGCTTACATCGGTTAGGCTGGAATCCGGAAATGCACATCAAAAGCAAACAAACCGAAGGGATCCGACTGCAAATGAATAAAGACGGGAGTGTAGTGTGGAGGAGAACGCCGTTTTGCCATTTCGGGCAATTTAATGTTTTCAAATATCGCACGATGCTGCTGGCGATATATCTGCGATGTGAATCGTTTCCCGGAGTTGTTCCATTGACCCGACAGCGATGGTCAGGAGGAGCCAGCATCCTGGGAAGATGGGAAGAAGCAAGCAATGACCACCAGCATCCGTGGTCCAGACTCTGGGTCTTGTTCATATAGAGACTAACTCCTCCAGCTGTAATTGCATCAGTAATAATTTTATACAGGGGCTAACCGACTGAATTGTGGCCTGCCGAAGCCCCACTGTAATTCAATTATTTTAAAGGCTTTGCAGATGAATGGGGTTGAGTTAAGACGGCTGAGATTTGCTCCTTCCCGCAACCGATTTATGTGCAGAGCCGTTGCCATGATTTGCAGCGAGCAATCACAGCTCCCATGTTCAACTTGATTCTGGAGCAAACATCGTTTTGCATGAAAATCCAAACAAATGATGGTGAACCTCCCGAAGGTTTGGCGGATGCGTACGGAAGTGCTTTCTGCACCAATGTCTGCAAAGAGCAGAGCTATTGAAATTTCAGAACACCCCCAGGTCGTTTTAGTGGTTCTGTAGAAGAAGTGAGTTTGAAGATTTGAGAATCGTTCCCAGCAGTTGGAATGTTTAATCGATTTATATGTAGTTTTCGTCCCTTTCCGACTGAGGGTGAACTCACAAGAGCCTTTTTATTATCTCTAAGCACCTGGGATTAATAAAAGCATTTCAAAGTGGTGCTATCGCAGTTTATAGCCGCATTCCCATTAACTCCCCAGAGGGGGCCAATTAAGACCATATCGAAGCAATGTAATGACTTCTATGATTTCATAAGGCGCTCGTGCTCGCTGCAAATGGGCACTTTCTGGTGCACTCCATCCCAGACCTCATCTAGGCACTCACTACACACGTAGTTGTGGCGTCACCATCCAGAGAACTCCTCATTTCGATGCAGGAGCCGGAGCTAATCCATTTCTGGTTTGTTAGATTTCAATGATTCGAAGAAATCTTTGCTAAATTGACTTTAATGGTTAAGACGCTCTCTGATTGTATGATGTCGGGTTAAGGTGAAAAGACTGAGAGAACTTTAAGAGATGCTTTTCTTGAAGATTTCAGTTTTATAGAAAATTTTTTGAAATTTATAAAATCTTTACGCGAATTCAGCGAATGCATACAATAAATAACTTTTATTCTAATTTATATTTTGTTTCGTATTGTCTTCAAAAATGCCTAACTCGTTTTTTAAGACTTTGTACAACACTAAAAACATGTTAACCGATATAGGAGATTTCTAGCTCTTAACATTTTAATAGTGCTGACTAGAGTATAGTAATGTTTTTTACATAATTTTAATTCTTAATTTAGTATAGACCTATATTGCTAATTTAACAAAATTTCTGCATTTTAATGGCACTGATTTACCGAAAGTTTCATCGATTTAAAAATTGTTTAGCTCTATCACAATACTGACGGTAGTATTTTATGTTACAATTTTTGCTCTAGTATTTTTTATAGATTTTTCCAAATCCTTAGTGTGTTTCTTTAACTTGCATTTAAAATTTAAAAAGGCAAACTGCAGCATCATGTTATAAGGCGTTCACACGGGTGCAGTTTAAATGCAATATGCCGGGATCATTTCTTTTCAATTCCCGGACGTCTCCTGTTTCATAAGTTTCTCGACTTAGTGCTTCCCCTTAGCAATTCAAACCATGCGGCTAAAATAAGAAACGCTTTGGAAGACTTAAAATTTTACGAGCAGTACTGCAAGGAAATAACTGGGTAAGAAACTTCTCGTTTGCGTTTGGGTTAAATTCGTAACCCGCCGGGCAAAAAGGTTCGGGTATCAATGACGGTCTCAAAGGATAGTGATGCAAATGCAAAACTTTACGGCATCGAGCTATCCGAAAAATTTTAGTGCCAGCTTAAAGTTGAGCGTTATGCTCCTGGATGAGCTGGGGAACGCGACCAAACTCGTCGATTCATACTTTTGAGCAATTCGCACACCCGTGGATTTTTTTGGTAGAATCTCTTCCTCAAATTTAAAATTGCATCGCAGTAAAATGTCTCAAACAGTGAGCATGTCATATTCCTGTACGATTTATGGCTCTCCTAAGAAACACGACCGGAATTTTTGTGGAGAAAGTTATTTACTACTTTCTGACTGTGTCTATTTCATCGTCTGATTTATGACCCTACGAAAATCTGCCAGAGAGTTGGGGTAAAAAATTTTCCTTAAAGCGCATTCAACGGGGAATAAAATTTAAGTGCACACGAAATTTTCCTAAAGATATTTTGAACGTATTTTCCCCGCGACTTGACAGTGGAAGGGATTTAAATCATTCCCAAAATCCAATTTTCAGCTAGAAACGCCACAAAATGCGTGATTTAATGAAACCGAAACAGACACCGAAGAGCAATATAAAATTAAACGGATGTAGGGCCGTTTCCGGGAAATCATGAAGCCCCCTCCTGCTGAATTAAAGTCAATTTGTCGCTCCAGCGAGGACCTTCGGCTAAAGGACAACGTGGCGGAATGGATGGAGGTGTAACTTACCGTCATTAAGAGCGTCTTTGGGCCGGGGAGGGTGGGGTCTCACCGGTCTGCTTAAATAATGACTGATGTCAAACAAATGGGCCTTTATAATCTAAGAGTGGTCGTGCACTTCGGGCTCCTCCCGGCCATCTTCACGGGATTATTTGCACAATTAGTGTGTAACACCTCTCCCGTCAGGACTCGGGGTCTTCTGATGATTGCCATGATGCCCTGAAAGGCCCGGGATGATTGACGGTCATTCGGAGCGCCATAAATGCGACACCACATCTTAGAGCTATGAGTGGTAATGTGTGCTCTTAAGGCCAATTTATTGCCAAATTTCTGGAGGTGATAATCACTAGAATTGGGACCTCAATTTGTGCTTGGTTCTTTATGACCTTTCATCAACTGAACTGCAAATATAAAGGAAGATTTCGATCTGAATGGGTAGAAAGGATATATTCCAATTTTATATGATAAATGAAGTGATTCATTCATACAAATAAAGATGAATTTATTTTGAAAAGGATTTGGTTCAGGGCTCGAAATTTGATCAGCCAAAAATTAAATGAGATTTCCGTTCAAAGGAATATAATTTAAAATTATATTGTAATAAGTGATAATTTTAATAGGGGTTTATCTGCAAATCACAAATTCAGAAACTAACATTTTCCAGAAAGTTGATTAGTAAAAATATTTTGATTTGCTTTAAAAATTGTAAAATCGTTATATATGTATATAATAAAATGTTAAAGCATGTTTTCGTTTCCGGATTAGTCTGTCATAAAAGTCTTGTTGAATAGTCTTAATTAAATAAAGTACGAAAAATCGAAATTTTATGCAAGTAAAAAAATAACATACAGCAGGATTAAAATATAAAATGGGTATTTTTAATATTTTATCTTGACATAAAATTAAAATACATCTTACCTGATTACATACCAAACGAGTGAAAGCCAAGATAAATTCACCATACCCAAAGATATCAAATGTACCAAAAAAGGAAGAAACCAATTCGACAGGACTAGAAAATTGCAAAAGAGCATCGAAGTTTGCACGGTTCCCTTTTTGTGCCAAAGGGAATAAATCGAGTCCTGTTCACAGCGGCCGGAAAAATATTTAAAATCCAGAAATATTGATATTCGGCCACAGTATTGAATACCTAATCCAGTTATCTTTGCAATCCGCTTTGCCCATTACGACCATGTCCAGAGCACAACCCCCGCGCTGACCCAGTAGCCAAGTTTCCAATATTTGTAAATCTGTTCTCTGGGTCGAGCATCCACTCACCGGGCGCATGACCTTATAAACGCCGGGGAATAAGGTTTAAAATGGAAAAAAAAATTTGTATTGAATCGCCGGAATGAACTCGGTAGAAAAGCTGGTTGGTTGCACTCCAGGTGGGGTCCCGGGGTGGATCGCGCGGAGGCTGCAATATTTCACTGCAAAACCGCTCATATCTCGCTGGAATGGCTGAGCGTTTTTCACTTTCAGATCGGCGGAAGGAGCCCCCACCTTTCTGGTGGTACTTAGTTTAGTTTTCGTTTATTGATAGATTCCAGGGCTCCGGGGTGCTGTACCCATCCATAAATCGTAAGCGTGTGCATTTATGAAATAACGTGCATTTCCTGGAATATTTTTATAATCACGCTGCATTGTAGGCAAGTTTGGGGGGTTTGGACAGCACGTCCTACAACCACCAACTGCGGGAAATTCTCAATGGATGGAACGCCAAATGCTGAAGTGCACTCGAAGTGGAAAACACGCTATTTTTTACTGGATAAACAACAAAATTTCATGCATGTCTCAGAGGGTGATTAAATAATTTTTTCGAAGGGAACGATAAGTTGGCGACAAAATAAATTTTCTTGCTGTTGCATGGTAACATTCTATGGGAACGCAAATATCCGTAACACGGGAGTTTTCTCAGCCGGTCCTGAATTAGAATGTCTTAGCCTTATCGGAAGTTGAGTGTTTACCACCCAAGGGTATGTAAAAAATGAACAACTATTTTTAAAACATTAATTTCGGTTCCACTCATGCACTAGCAGAAACGGAGTGGTTCGTGCAGGATAAAGTTAAACGAAAACATGTTTTATTCTTATTTTCCTGGTATTGTACGGAAATGGTGGCACGTAATGTAAAGTTTACAAGATATTTTAGATTTTGTTTTTATTAGAAACTCAATGACTTTATTATTATACATTTTTAAATTTTTTTTAGGTATATGAAGCAATATTTTATTTACCGCGTATCCTTATGATGAAAATAATCATGAATTGCACCCCCTGTTTTAACAACGGGTGTTGACTATTATTTGCCGTTTTTTTGTTCCTCTTAATACTTATATATGTTAGTTTAATATTGATATAAAAATTATTTTTTTTTAAGAGTTACAAAAAAAAAATCCCAAAAGTATTGAATATCTAAGAAAAAAAGGATACAGAATAAACCTCCAAAAATATATGTAACATATAACTTTATGGTACTTGATAAAGTTATTATAGTTGTAATAAACACGATTATTGTATTATTAACCCTTTGCACCAAACCTTGTTTTTGTATGGGTAATCAGTTAACCGACAATAGTTTTAATGAAAAATTGTAAAAAATCAAATATAAGAATTTTTAATAGTTTTATAAAAGGGAACCGAAAATTAGAAATGCATGCGGAATATAAGATATATAGGACCATAACTGATGGTGATGGCACCTCTGAAGCGCCGTTCGAATTGAGATAAAAAATAGCATAGCGTCCGAGAGGTACGGTTCGGGTGTAAAGGGTTAAATGGTTTTAATACTGATTGCTTTAGAGGGTTAACACGTTCAACCTGGTGCACCTTTTCGAAGTCTTTATGATCGGTGTGTTACCTCAAGGATCGGTCTTAGGTCCAATTCTATACAACATCTATACAGCTGCTTTTCAAAATATAACCTAGAGAGTCAATATCAACACGATTAAAAGAAATAATTAAACATAAGGGAAGACATAAGAAGTACTAGAAATATGAATTAAATAAAATTTATAATATTTTGTTTTCTTATATGAATAATTTTTCTCATAATTTTTAGATAAGAAATGAATTAAATTCGCATTATATAATTTATGAAGTTATTGCTTTTGTTATGTTTAATTTAGTCATAAAGTAAAAAATAGAAAATAAAAATAAGTGAAATGCAAGCATTTCCTTAAAATTGGTCTTTGTATGAAAAATTATTCTCGTTATTGTACATAGGCCTGCCACGAGTCGGTAGCACATGCCCAAATTTCAAGAAGCGCCCGATATGCAACCGAATCAAGCCCGTATTATTTTGTATAAGAAACCAGAGACCACAGAGACGCCTGCAGTGCGCCTATTTAAAATTAAAATAAAAATTCAACATTCAAATGTTATTAAGGCAATAGATGCAGACTGTGTCTGCCTTTTATACCACAATTAGTTTAATTTTTGACGTCAGATATATGCATGATATCTTCACTCGATAGCATTTAATCTTGATATAGACTTGAAAAATTAAATTCCTTACCCTACAATATTTTTCATATCTTACAAATCAATTAAGATATTTATTATAAATTATTAAACAATAAGTACGCATAACTAGCGAAGGATTATGGTGAATTAATATTCAAATCATAATTTTAAAATAATTTATTTTATTTACATAAATAATTGTATTTTTATATACAGATGCATATATTTATAAATATACCTGGAGATATTTTGTGTGAAAATGCCTACCTATGCGTGTGCGCGCAAGTGGAGAGATTACAAATTCTAGGCTTGTTTCAGGTGCATTTTATAAAAATTTGGACTTTAATTGTTTCGCTAGTCTAGCCTTTATTATTATTATTATTACTTTTCCTACCACTCAATAGTTCTTTAGTTGTTAAAACGAAAATTATTACATATTTCACATTTACATCAATTTTATGGAGGAAAATTTAAAAAAACCTCGTGTTGCAGACGTATTTTAAGGAAATTCGAGCCTGAACGGGCACGATACAGGCGTTATTGTTCGACAACCGTGCCTGTTACGGGCGTAAAAACTGAACAGAGATTTTAAATATTTTTACTCGGGAATATTTTTTTAAAATTTATCAATTTATCAATTGTTTGTAAAACATTTAGGAACACAATTTTAAATTTAATGATTGCATAAAACATAAATTTCACATTAATAATTCTAATGATAAGCAAAGTATTTAATCTAAGCTACTGGGGCTAAATTCAGAAAAATAGTGCATCAGTTACAGGAGCAGCCATTCATCTTCTTTTCATATAGTTTATTTTAGTGAATTTGGGATAGTTCTAAATCTAATTTCACGGCCCGGTAGCGCAATAAAATTAAGCCGTCACCCCAGCAAAAATATTTTGGCTGCAATTTACGGCCATTAGATAGCATTATCATGCACTTCGGGTAAAATATTTATGTTTTAATTGCATTTGAATGTAATCGATAGCCTCCCGAACTGCGAATGCGACACCCTAAAATAATGTGCGCACTCCGGACCCGGGTAATTTTATTGTAAATCATTTCGGATTTGATGCACTGTACAAACATTTTCGAATAAAACTGGAGGTACGGAGTATATGTGAATTTTGGATTTGAATGCAAATTTTACCATTTCGGACAAACAATTTGTTGCCCCTCCCTCCAATATGTTGTTTTGAACAGAATAATTTGTGGGTGCTACACCTATGCTCCAATAACATGAGAGAGGACACAAAATTTGATGCTACTTTTTCGATGATTTTTCTTTGGGTGAAAATGCGAGTCCTACAGTGTGTGCCGTATTAAGTTGCGAGTTTCCTTAAAAAATTTGTTCTGTGGTGCTAAATACCCGGTAGAAAATTTATTTGGAGAATTCAAATCGACATGTTACTTATCTTAGAATATATGGGATTAATCTACTGAGTCGAAAACCTTGAAGCTTTCTCAAGTTATTCGCTTCAATTTAAATCTAATTTTTTGCATTAAGATGAGAATTACAATTTAAATTAAGCTCACAATTCAAACAAAAAACCATCTGAAAAAATACAATTACTTATAATTCCAATCGACAATTAATTTTTCTTGAGATTGAAACCGCATTTGTCTTCTTAAGTGTACTTTATAACTAAAGCTTAAACCAGTTAAAAATTAGAACTTCCCATCTAATTATTTTATAAATGATTTGAATTAAGGTCTGCAATTTCCAAAATAGAGATAAGGAATATTTAAATCCCTTAAATGCTTTTGTGTTTAGCTATAAATCATTCAAATGATGCCCATAAAATGGGAATCAGATTCCCATAAAACACGGATTTCTTCGAGGAAGTTATCAATAAAACTGGTCCACTGTTCGAAATTGTTCGCTATTCGTCAACAGATTATCCCTTACAACCTTATCAATCAAATCGCAGGATGTAGTGAATCACACCAGGAAAAAAAAATAGGACCCTAATCGAGATTGTAATCCGCGTCATAACCGCACAAATATCGGCCAAATAAAGGAAAGTGAATGTGATTGCTATAAAATCGGGATGAGATCAGCCCCGACATACACTAAACGAAGACAAGGCACAACATCTTTAAGACGGCAGAGTGCCGTCTAAGTGGCGGTCGGGAGATAGCATCGTATGACTTTTATCAATAAAAAAACAACATATAGCTGTAATCTGGAATGGATGTGTAAAAGGATCAAGTTTTATTCCAGAGCGGATTAGCGCCGTAAACGTGAGAGATTTCATTGCTTTTACGTCTGAGCTGTGGAACATTTTCTTTGGTAAAGAAGACTATGTTTTTATTGTAATTGCACGTAAAGGATGAATTCCTATAAAATCGTTTTATTTTCAGTTTTTTTTTCATATATAACTAAATAAGCTGTAAATCGGACAAATAATGGGAGGGATTTC
The DNA here is from genome assembly GCA_963969385.1 of Philonicus albiceps. Taxonomy (NCBI): domain Eukaryota; kingdom Metazoa; phylum Arthropoda; class Insecta; order Diptera; family Asilidae; genus Philonicus; species Philonicus albiceps. The sequence goes on from OZ017775.1 coordinate 22,690,554, forward strand.
CTTCAGAACTCATGTCCACATTTTATGAAACCAATTCCATTCGAGAGACTTTTTCTCTGGCGGGAAATCATTTTTTGAGGGTCTATACCAGGTAATCTCATTGCAAAACCTTTGCTCGAAAAGAACCTTTTCGAGTCTTAGAAATGTCCCAATTTTGCCACCCATTTGCACTTGTTTCACCTGAAAACGTGACCAGCGTTTTTCAGTCCTCATGTTTATATTTATTTTGGCTTGGTTTCTCGGCTTATCCCTAAAAAAAGACTCATAGAGTATAAATTTTGTATGATCTCACAACATGTTAAAAATTCAAAAGGTGAGCTCTAAACTTGCCACTAATTCCCATTTTTTATTTGGCACTCATGGGCAATTTCAGCAAGCGAAATGATTGCTTTCTAATGAAATTACGAAAAACGACACATTTCTTTGCTATCTGACTTGAAGGTTCGCGCATAATGGCCCTATTTTGGTGGCTCTTATCCACCCATAAGTAAACACATGAATCAGCGCGAAGCACCTGTAACACCCCCCTCCAGTTTTGTGGTAGCTACCTGACGAATGAGGGAATCTCGGGAATCCCAAAAATCATGCCATCAGCACGTAATACACACACGTGTAATAATCACATTACCAGCCATTTCGACTCAAATTCGGGCACATCTTTGGTAATATACGACCCTGGCGTATGTACCTGAAGATAAAGTGCGTTACGCATATTTTGTCATGCCAGGACCTAAACCTTTCATACATCCCTAGAAATTATTCAGTTTGTGAAGGGGGGCTCCTTTTGCGGCATGTTCGTGATATTTCAATTCGTTGGAAAGACCGACCGACAAAAATAGCAGTTGAAAACGTCGGCGAACAACAAGCTTTAACTAAAGGACATGATAAAATAAAAGAAGTATCACAATAAAAATTCATAATTGCCGGAATTTATTTACTGTGAACAGAAAGCAACAAGAATGGACAAAGAATGACCGCGATGTGGTTTTTTTGCGACAGCATTTTGGGTCTATTTATTGCGGGGGAGCGCGACACTGGTCCCAGTGACCTAGTGCCCTGCTACAGCCCTTCCCCGGAACTGATATAAATTCCCCATAAATTACTTTAAATGGCCCTAATAGCTGAGATTATTATCGCCCGAAGATACTTTGCTGTTTAGAATTCGTAAGTTTAGGCCAGACCGTAGGATGAACGTCCCGCCGCCAAAAGAGGAGATTACTTCTTCGGATTTTTGGAAAGAACGTGCTGCATCGGCGTTAGGTTGAGATAAGCTAAAAAGCCATTCATTGCTCCGTGGACTGAGTGATAAAGAGATAAATTAACAAAACCTAACACCCTCTTTAGAAGTAATGAACCATTAATAGCTGCGCATTTCTTTTCCGAATGGAAGATTCTGGCACGAATTTTAAAATCAACAAGTTATGCGTGGAATATTTTATAGGACACTTTATTTAATATCCTTATCATAAATTTTAAGAATTTGTTTTATATATAATTCATCATTATTTTAATTACATTTATTTTTGGAAAATACACCAGTTATTTATTTTCGTATTTTAACAAGGAGGATAAAATCGGTTTATTATAAGTTCATTTAAGCTACAATTAATAAAAATTTCCACAAAAAAAGTTGAAAACTAGAAGATTTCGAGTTTCAAGTCAAGGCTAATAAAATTTATAGGAGCTTATTTTACCCATAATAACTTATAATGTAATTGCCTTAACAAGAATTTGTTTTATCAAAATTGAAAGCACCCGTGCCGTTGTGGCGTAACAACGAATTCTTTGATACCCTTTTAATTTAGTTGTATCGCCACTTCGGTTCTAAGGAATTGGCTCTTATTGAAAAAGTATCAACTCCATAAAAAAAGACAAAAATAAATAAATGGGAAAAAATGGTTATTGTGACATATTTCCTGAAACTTCCTTTTTAATCAAATGATTTCCTTCTCCTGATGCTAAAAGTTGGCCGTGCCCTTCGAATTTTCTGCCAAACCAATTTCGAAGGTGGCAGGTATGAGTAATGATCTGGGTATTATTTTTTCAGTGATCATTAATTCTTTTTTGAATTAAATAATAAATTTATAAAAATATGAAAATTATAACGAAAGTAAATCGAAATATTGCGAAACAAAAACTTGAGGAAAATTCTTTATAAGGGAATTATTGTGGTTAAAACACAAGAAATCTACTGTTCGTTTATACCACATGCAAAATCTTTCGGAGTATCTTACACTTTCCCATGACAACAAGAGAAACTATGGAACTTTTAAAGCGGCTTCCTCGTAAACAGCACTAAACTTTTTATATTAATAAATTTTTGCTGTGACTGAAGTAGAAGGTTTTGGTGATATTTGTTGAGGAACGGTAGAAATGTGTTCCACCAAATTTCAACGGAAAACTTCGACGGGAATTATTTAAAGATTTACGTATAGTTCTGTAAACTGCATTTACTCTACATTGCAGCGTTCGCAATTTCTGACTGCATTTCAGGAGGCTATAATATCTTTAATCCTTGACGAGCACGGGAAAGTTTTACGAAAATTTAAATGTAAGTTTTATGCATTGTACACACAATTTTGAATAAAGTAAAATTATCTGATAAAGTTTTTTAATTACAATTTTGATACTACGTAATTCAAGATATTATGAGACGAGACAGCACTCAAACAGCTTGTTAACGGGTATACATATGAAGATTATTAGAAATTTTCAAGCGGGAAAGTTAGCAATAATGGGAGTTAATTTCCGCCGTAGTTCAAATTAATTAAATTTTTAAATTACTATACAATGGGGAAAATATTTAAAACTAGGTTTACCAAGGTGTCATTTTGACCCCTCTGAGAAAACTTTTCATTAATTTTCTTCAAGAAAATTTTTACCGTACTTTTTGAAAATATTTTAATTAATTCTTATTTATATTAATAATACATATAAGCGCAAATCTAATCTTTCCTGTCTTCTACTTCTAGAGATATGTAAATAGTATACATATTTTTACCAAAGGGGTCATTTTGACCTTTCGAGTTAATTTTATTATATCTAGCAGCTCAATTTATTTGGTTACTTTCTTTTATTAGTAAGAGATGGAAGGAGCGCAGTGCGAAATATTTGAAGCCTGCTCGGGTATAGTTGTCTCGTGTTTTGGTCTTCAAAACATCAAAATTTATAATTGGAGAATAAGGAACAGACAACAAAATTTCATTTGCCGTTTCTTCATATTCACACTATAATTTTGATGTTTTGAACACCCAGAAAAGAGAAGTACTTTTTTCGTGACTTCATGAACACTTGAATGAGCTGTTGGAATATGAAGTTGAGAGTTCTGGAATAACAAAAAAATGTCAAATAGGCTTTTGCAGTAAAAATAAACCTCAGGTTACCTGTAGCAGTTGCAAAAAATACGTTTGTGGACGGTGTACGGAAAAAAAGTTAACTATTTGTAAAAAATGCTTTACATTAAAATATCAAAAATAAAAATAATAATAATAATAATAATAAAAGCTAAGTATTATAACTGATGTAATATTAATTTGGAATGTGAAATAATTATTATGTATTATTATTTAAATGAATATAAATATAAAATTATTCTTTATTTGATGTTCTTTTTTTTGTATTTTAACTTCATATAAGTCAATTTATATTTTTTCCAATTAAATACCCAAAAAGGTCATTTTGACCCCTTTGGTAGGAATAGGTATATGTCAACTCATGGTAAACCCTAGTGTTAACTGTTGAGTAAACTTTCCAGTTGTAATACACAAATTAAAAAATACATAACTATTTTTAAATAGCCTAAATTCTTGGGAATACCTTCCGGCATGTTACGCGACAATGATAATAAAAATAAAATGAGTAGATCTTGGGCGACAGATTTCTCTTAATCATTAAACAGAATTGCAATAAAAGGAGATAGCACACGCGTTTATCTGGTTGGGGTAAATTTAAGTTTTTAGTGAAAAAACAGCAACTACCTGGAGTTTTTGAATTTTTCATAGGTACTTACGGGTACCAAGGAAAGCGCATGAAACCCGAATAGCTTTTCTGGATAAACCCCCTCAGCGATGTTTGCATCCTTCGCTTGTTTAATCCAAGAAAAATGTATTTATCCACAAAATGTGCTTAAATAAGTTTTCAAGTTGAAATATTTTCGTACTTACAGTAGTGAAAAATCAGATCTCAAAGACTTCAAAGACTTTGCCGAGGGATATTCCATTTACTTTTAGTCTCCATCGGTTCTCCTCACTCAAAATTTTGTTGTTTTAAAACTGGTTAACGAGATTTAACAAAATCAGTCGACGATCATAACCAAATTCAATGGCATTCCAGTTTTCATTTTACCGCATATTCAGCGATTGTATTTACCGGCCATGTTTGCATTTGAAGTAAATTCTTATGACAGGAATTTATGCGTCTCTGCTACGAGGTAAATGTGTTCTGCACCATCTAGTGGAATTTTAAGTAATCTGAGTTTAAATGATTTCATGTTCGAAAAAATTTTTGTTACATAGATCAAAGTTCGATCGAAGGGTTTTTACTTAAGGGAGTCGAATTGAAATTTTGTAATTAATATTAATTCAATTTAAAATTGTTATTAAACAATAAAATTATTGTGTTACATGAAATTAATTTTCTAGAATAAAATGTGCAACTAAGTCTTTGAAAAAGAGCGACTTAAAAACATTTGCTTTACAAAACAACCTTTTTAAGGTTCGCAAGTTTATGCAGACATCTTATAACGCTGAATAATTATTGTATATTATTAGTTTTCTGCTTAAATAAAAAGAACCTACCTCTTTCAGATTTAGACGCCGTATTAAGATTATCGGAAATTTTTCAGGTATCCTCTAAAAGTGCTTTTCATCGGTTGAAATCGGTAAGTGCACGTTTTCTTGTTATATTTTGTTTTATTCCAATTAAATTTTCACAGTTTTCGAATAAGAATAAGAATTTGCTTTTTATTATGTTCTGCTTAATTTTTTGGAACAACTGATAGTTTAAATTGAGTCCAACGATTTCCTATAAGAAGCGGACGTTGCGATTTTTGTTCCCGTTTTTCAGTCTCTAAAATGCCAGAAATATGTTAGCGGGCTGAATTTTGTTACAAAATGTTCTGAAAAACTATCAAATGAAAAATAATTTTTTTAATACGGAACAATTTATGATAATTTCCGTACGATACAGCTTGGTTTCTTTGTCTTCTGCGCATTAGGACATCCTGGCACGATACAAGAGTCTATTTCTTATTTTATTTAACTTTATAACGAAAAAAATTTAATCAAATCCTTTCAAAATTGTACATGCATATTTTAGAAACTTACCGATTTTTGTATGCTTATTGAACAGCAAATTATTAAACTGGCAACTGGAGCCTCAACATGAGTCCTTGGAAGCCACAAATGAACCAAAAATATTGGCATCCTCACTAAAAAGGCCATAACTATTCTGTAATAAAGTAGATCACCAAAACAAATGGCAAATTGAATCAGTCACCAGACAAATTACTAAACAAATCGTTTTAAAATATTAAAGAATTTGTTTTTCGATTTCAGTCAAGTGAATAAGCAATTCCTTGAAGGATTTAAAATTGATGGGCTATTTGCACAAATTGGGCGCTGTATAATTCTAGATTTAAAAGTTTACTTTTATTTTGAAATTCTAATAAATTTTTTATTAGCATTTATCTATGCAATGCGATAAATATAGACAGAGCTATCATAAATTTCTATATATCTGCTCTAATCCCTCTCAGGCCGTATGTTTTCAAATTGGCAGACGCTTGAAACAGGAGATTGAGTGGTCCATTTTATATGTAAGTCTGTAATTGAGACTCTCTGATAGTACGTTTTTTATGATATTTGTGGAATATTGCAGATCATTCATTTCTTGGAAGAAAATAGAGTTGAATGATTTAGAATCTTTTTAATAACCATTTTCTTTTCAATTCTCGGAACACAGTACAAAACAAAACTGACTTAAATCGCAGCAAAGGGTGAAAATGTTACGTATTTGTAAAAGGACGCAATCGGGAACTAATTTTAGATTTTATTTTTAAATTATTTCTTTCACTTTGATATAAGCTAGGTTGGGTTAACCTTGATCAAAGTTTTAAGTACCCAAACAATTTTTGAAATTATCAACTTATTTTTTCTGCTAAAAATTCTAGTAGAACTAACTTTAAAGGTGAGAATAAATTCTAAATTTGAATAACAATTCGCCGAAATAGAAAACGAATTTTCAATTAAAAAAATTTTTCCCTACATGAATTTAATGAGTCTACCTTGACCATTTTACAAAATTACAAATTCATAATGGAACTGACCGCCAGCTTTACACAATTTCCCTTTGAAAATGAAAACCCTCGATTGTTCCATATCAGTGAAATAAATTCATAAAACATAAAATATAACCGCAAAATAAAGTGGTACTTTTAATAAAATCGTTTATTCATATTTGCGGACCAGACAGTAAAAATTATTTTGTTTTTTTGCCCACCAGATAGTCCATCAGTTTATGTTTTTATTTATTTATTTATTTTATTTTAATTTATTTATTTTTTTCTTCTCGAAAACGAGTAAAATTAGTGTGGGTTTTGTTTAATGAAAGCCAGAAGCATCATGGCCCGATAAACTGCTGGAATGAAAATAACGAAATCAACTTGCAGTTGTTGAAGCAAACAAAAAGGGGTTAAATTAATTTAGTCACTTTAGGGGGTGGACGGCTGGACTCTGAGTTTTATAGTTGGCAGCTGGCAAATTTGTTGAAAATTGGACTCGGTCTCCCAAAATAATGCAATTCAAATAGAAGTAATGTAATTAAAATATAAACCCCAGGGCCTACAAAAAGGGTGAGGACTGGATTTAATTATAAAATAAAATTATAGTGTTTGTTTAATCATCAGGAACCGGAGCAATAACGTTTAAGTTTATTACAAAATTGTTCAATCCACTTAAACTACTACGAGAACCTTTTCCTTCCGTAGAAGGACACTAAAATTCGCTTTAAAAATGGGAAGAGGTCTAATGCTCAATTTAAAATTCACAAGATGTTCGTCAAATTGTTCTTTATAGGGTTCCTTGCTGGTTACGTTCCAGCCGCAGGCGTAACTCCTTTCTAATTAATTTGAATTGAATGAAATGATTTCTTTGTATAGGCTCTTCCTCGGAACACACCGGTGTCCTCTGGTCCTCATTTTACCTTTCAAGACTGTCGAAATTCGTTTTGGTCCTTCTTAACGATGCTGTGTCAGCAGATAATATCCTCTGTGCCGAGAATATGGAATGAGGCTTGTCACCTTTCCCAAAATAACTAGATTCCTGGAGAAAGTGGAATAATTTGAAAACATTCTTTTAGCCTACAAAATTGAATCGAATTTTATTGAAGCACTTGAAATTCGATAGACTTTGAATTTGTCTTTAATTAAAGCAATTTTATTTTATATTTATTCCGGTCAGGTGAACGATTTCAACTCAATTCTCCTGATTTTAGACAAAATCAAACATCCAAATCTGCACTTCAACTTATCTGAACACCTGATGAAACTTGGACTGATGCCAAAATGTTTTGAAATAGACAATTCAGAAAGACTACGATCGCACTATTGAAGTCTAGAAAAATACGTATTTGTTTTCCAGCCATTGCGAAGGTTAAACACGTCCTGGACATAGACCTCTCTGGAAAACAAAACACTAGAAAATCACGTTCACCATCGTGAGCAATTTGTTGAAATTGGACGAAAGTTTGTGCATCATGTGTCTATGGCAAACTCCACAAATCGGAGAGAGGGGTCGGGAAACTGTTGAATAATGCACTTAAATTAGAGATAAAGTCATGTCCGATACATTTCTATATGATGGCATGATTTTCTAGATATTTCTAGATTCTAGGACTGTGCAATTCTGTGGGTGTTCGGAAAAGTAAAATGCGTTAAGGATAAACAGTGGAAGGGAAAGTTACTTAATAATGGTCCTAGTTTCTAGGAAAATTTTATATTTCAAACGAATTTCGTAAATCTATACTTTTACATTTCATAATGAAAATCCCATAAAGTTTAGAAATATACATGAAATGTAAGCATAGACAAACTGAAGAATTAAAAAATATAACTCAATTCGAATATTCAAAAAACGATTTTAATTATAAAAGAATACAATAAATTTTCGGAGGTTGATCAAATTTCATGCCCAGATATTTGAACTTAAGAAAATCGTTTTCCAAATTTTATTCCCCACTTTTGAAATATCGCTAGCACTTAAAGAATAAAAGTTTCAAATAAACTAAAGAAATCGGTAACACCTCAATGATTATTTATCATTCAGTAGTATTAAATTTCGACAATAAATAATCAAAAACCTTATCCCGTAGCTCCCGATTGAAGAAATGTTTACAGGAGGAGTGCTGCGTAGGCGTTTGCTTGTTTCGGAAGCAATCTTATACTTGACGGTAGAAACTACAGTCGATAATTTACGTTCATACTTTAAGAAATTAATTGACTTCCTCAGATTTTCAGGATTTGGTGATTTTAAAGGAGAATTTTCAAAACGTTTTTAAAATTTATTGCATAAAAACCTTCAAAAATTAAAACATAAATGTTTAAAAATTAACGGATATTTTATTTAAAAATATACGAATAGAGGAAATAATATCCAGAAATAGTCACTGTTAGCAAAAACATCGACATTAGACTTAGCTGTAGCCTATACCACCGAATTTGAATCTTATCCTCTTTGCGAGATCGAATTCTAGCCTCAGTTTTTTCATCTGGATGTCCGTGCAACGGGCTAATCGATATCGAGTAGGATGTTTCTGATTCCAGTCGTTTATAGTTAACACCCAAATCTTTGATATCAATTGCGCTATCGGAATATACCTTGATGTCGCATTTGCTTAGCCAGTCGTCAATATCCACACCTGTTTCAGCCGTTTCAAAACTATCCACAGATAAACTAGAATTTTTTCACTTAGGTTTTTGATTTAATTTTAATAGTCAAATTTTCTTACACACTCATTTTAGTTGGATGGGTATAATTCGACTGGATGTTTAAAGAATTGTCTTATAATTCTAGATATATAACCTTTCTTTATTATGAACAAAATGCCACTGATCACGTTTGCCATAAACCAAATTCTGCCCTAAGATAAACCAAATTCGATAGCGATTATGTTGCAAAGCCTTTACCGGTGTTACCATGCTGACTGCTGCGATATGAATGAATTTTGAATTGTGAAAGCGAATTGTGAATCTCAACGATATTTAAAAAAAAACAATTTCGGCAAAAATTTTAAAAATAATGAGGGGCTTATGGTTTTGATGTTTGAAAATTTAGCTGTATGAAATGACTGACTAAGTGTCGTTTGTCTTAGAAGACATCAATACCAAGGTTTATGTATCGTTTTCATGATTATGTGTGTTAGTACTTTTGTAATGTCGCTTGACAAAAAATTGTCAATATCCCTATAGGAAAATTGATATGATTTGTATGTAAAATCGGTTTGACACGAATCACGTAATGAAATGATTCGTTGCTACTTGTTGATTGCTTTTTCACTGAAGTAGCCGGTGAAGCGATGGACATTGTTATTGAGTTCTTTGACTTTACGCAAATCGCGTATTTCAAAGTATTTCAGAAAAAAATTTATAGCTATTCATTCATCTATTTCGTTCAGAGTTAGTTGCAAATTTATGATACAATAGCGCATAGAAAATCCATCAAAGCGTTAGAAAGAACTATGAAATATCTTCGAGAAAAACACGGAGCTATTTGGTGCCTGTTTAAAATCGTCATTTTTATGCAGATCAGTTAAAACATTGAAACTTTCTACAAATGTTTGTGTTAAATTGCAAAATGATAATAGTGCAAGTGAATTTTCCAAACAATTGTTGAATATTAGAAATGGTGTAATGTCAGTAGATGCAAATGAATAAATGTTGGCAGAAGATCTTTTCTATCTCACAGAAACCAAAGAGAAATTGATGAAAAGTGTATTTCCAAACATAGCACAGCAATACAAAAATCATGTTTGGTTGAACGAAAGAGCGATTTTGGCAGCGAAAAACAAATATGTTAATGGATTGAATTTGTCTATACAGTTCAAAATACCAGGTAATTTTGTTTTGTATGAGTCTGTAGATAACGTTTCCAATGAAGATGATGTGGTGATTTATCCCTCAGAATTTTTGAATTCACTGTATTTACCTGATTTTGCCACCTTATAACCTTCAACTGAAAGTTGGATTCACTATTATGTCTGTAATGGTACAAGGTTTGATGTGAAAAGTTAATGGACAGTGTTATTAAAGGCCCTATTTTGACTAGAAAATTTAAAGGTGAAGACTTTTTTATACCACGAATTCCAATGCTTCCATTTGATTTGTCTTTTGATTTTAAACGTCTTCAATTTCCAGCTTGTGTTGTATTTGCGATCACTATAAATAAGGTGCAAGGTCAGTCTTTGGTAATTTGTGGCATAAATTTGGAATATCTGGTTTTTTCGCATAGACAACTTTATGTTTCCTGTTCGCGTGTAGGCAAACCATTTTCTTTATTTATTTATTGTCAGCAAAATGGAAAAACTAAAAGTATTGTTTACCATAGAGCATTACAATAAATAGGAATATGAATTTCAAAACTACATAATCCAAGTTTTTTCCAAACATACTTTTTTATTGTGAACGTTTCCTAAAAAGTAGTCCTATAATCTGGGTAAAATTCACGAAAGTGAGAACATTGCTTTCTCTTCAAACGATACCGCGTAGAAATCGTTCATAAATTTATTGATGGATTCGTTAAAAATTTAATTTGCAGTTGGGGAGACAAATGTTGAAAATATTCTAGATAAGAATGATAGAGAATATGAATACGTACCACAATTATACTGAAATATAAAAATGTTAAATGTTTAAGTGTTAACTTCAATAATTTTGATTAAAAATATGATCAAACTGATTGTATTGACTTGTTTCTTGCTAAAACAACATAAGTCAAAAACAGTTTTTCTGTTTCTTTTTAAATTATTATTCATAAATTATAAAAATTATTCGATATTTACAAACTTTCAAAGTCTATATTGTTTTGACTTCAGTCGAAAAAGTCCTTGAAAATTCGTTTATTGATTTATATGATTTATGCGATTTTTGAATTTCTAGTAATAAAAATTCTTTCTCATATCTATATATAGCCTTTTCACTATCATTGACGTTGATTCAGCTAAAACAAATTATGCTTTAGTTATAACTCAGATTTCGTCTACTTATCTTCAATTTCTAGTGTAAAAACGATAAAATAGCCCCTCGAAAGTAGAATTTTGGAAATAGTCTTTAAACTCTTCCCTTTTCTTGGATCGCTCCTTATAGAAATCGTAAAGAAAAAGGTGAATAAAAATAAACTTTTATTGTTGCACGGGCACAAGTGTACTCAACAGTAAAACCAGAGCTTACGAACCCGTGGATGTTTGATAACTCCGGGCGACAGTGAATGAGGGTGTCCTGGCTGTAAAAGAGGAGTCGTCCTTCCTCTCAAAATACAAAGCTCTTCCGGGTAAAGCTGCAGCTGATGTGACAAAGGAAGAAATCTGATCTCAACCCATCCCCAATATTCTGGTCTATAGTTTTGTTTCACCCTCACCCTCGCATTCGCCGTCACCCGCATCCTAGCCTGGAGCATCCTCACTTCTGGTGCGCTCGTGGTGATTCCAGTGGCCGTTCGGGAAGAGTTAATCGTAAATTTGTCTCTGGAGTAGCCACGTGTGGACGTGGAAACGTGGGCGCCAGTTTTCGCTCATATTTGAGGTTTCCATTGTGGCGCTGTTGATTGCTCCGGTTTTATTACTATTACTTGTTTGGGGATATTACGAACTCTGTTCCCACTCTGGAAAATTCGAAATGGAATTGTTTTCGAGTTTCAAAAATTTATATGCATACTTTGTACAATTTGCAGTCGTAGGAAGTTTGCTAAAACTTTCTCTAGAAGTAGTAAGCGATATGCATTAATTTATTACCTGATAAGTAACTAATGAACCCCCTTTGCTCGAAGGACAATAGAGCACCTCCCTCGCTTAAGATCCTTTAACCCACGGAACTTGGTCATCCGTAATTCACTATTGATTTTAGTACCTGATACTTTTAGACTTTCGCCTTCGATCCCGAAGGAACACCTTCAGGATGAAAGCCTCATTAAATATTTAAAATTTAAGCGACTACAGCTCGTTCGTCACGAATTCTCGTGTTTTATGTAAATTAGCAGAGTTCTAACAGAATCTGCAACAAAGGATTCCAACGTTTGCGACAGTCATCCAGAGAGAAAAACTGGAGGAGTGTCTTAAGCTTAACAATCCTGCTTAACCCTCCCGAACGAGTGGAGGAGAGCAGTGCCTTTGTCAATGGGATCCTCCAGGACTGCTGTCGAAGTAGTTTTCACGTCCAATAAATCTATAATTCTGAGGTCAGCGAGAACAGCAGCACTATTGCATGCTGGGAGGATAAAGTGATGTTGAACGGGAAAGACGATACCCAAAGGAGCCGATTGATGTAGCTTCTCCAGCATCTCGGCCCCCCCGTTTATTCTTGGGATTTCTCTTAAGCCGATGTTTGATTATTCGTTGATTTGGCGCTTATCTGCAACTGGAATTGTCTCGAGGACGAGTGACTTTCTCGAAATTGTTTCTCGTCTCTTTTAAGAATTGCGCTAAATATTAAACGACTTCAACTGTAAAGGATTTATCATTTTGAAAATTTCATTTATCTTAAAAAGGGTTTATTTTTATTTTCAGGCGGAGTATTTTAAGGATGGCTTCCGCTTCTCTTCTTTTGGTTTTAAAGCAATTGAATAAAGAAGGTGAACTTCTTTTAACCCGTCGTCTGCTACTGGGGTATTTCAATACTCCACTTATATTTCAAATCCTTATATTTTTTAAGTGGATTGGGCTAATATTTTTTTGCAGCTCTAAAAAAATTCTGTAATACCAAAGAGTGGTGTCAGTTAAAAAAATTCCGTTAAAGAATAAGCACATGTTTTAATATCACAACAAAAATTAATATATGGGGAATTTTGGGGTCGCTGATTAGTCGTAATCTATCTATCTATCGATCAAATTTTAAAAATTAAATATGGCACATTTAAAATGGAAATATTTCAAATTAGAGGAGTCTCAACAACTGCTGAACTGATTTGAACCGAGTAGAGCCTTAGGATTAACATATACACTGCTTTTTGTTGGGACACATGATTCCAAAAAGGGGGATTCATATATTTAGAATTTTTAGTGGATTCGATTAATTTGTGATGATCGGGTAGCCTCGGGCATAATAAGTTACCATAGCATCTGCTTTTAAACGTATTTTTGATTTTAATTCTACAAAAAATATTTTTTTGATACATAACTCATTAAAACTTGAAGAAGATTGAGTAATTGCCAAATATTTTTTAGATTTTTTAAAGTTAGGGTACTTAAAGTGTAAAAGAAAATGAAATACCCCATGTAGCAGTCAGCGTACACAGAAAATCATGTAGCAGGCAGCGGATTACAACTAATCCATCCAAAAAAGGTAATTACCATAATTCATAACATTTTATATTAAACTTAAAATAATAAATAAAAAACTTTTTGAGTTGTAGAGGAACTTTTTCAGAAAAAAGGAGTAATTTCTTATAAAATCATTGAAAAGTCTTTTACTGATTAATGTGCCTTTTAACACATTACTCAATAAATCTAACAATTTTGTTTTAGAAATTCGACTTTATTCATCAACATACTCCCTCTTCTTTAAGAGTGATACAATCATCCCACCGCTCTTTTAACTTTTCGATGCATTTTTTCTACGTTCTACGATTTGACTTTTTTCTCAAAATCACATTTGAGCCAAATTTCATTCCCTGGAGCATCTTTTTGAGGTTTGCAAAAAGCCAGTAGTCGCTGAGGGTCAGATGTGGAGAGTATGGTGAGTAGAGAAGCAATTCGAAGCGTAGTTCATTCATTTTAACCATTGTTTTCATCGACATGCTAAAATAGCACTTTTTTCTTTTGCACGTTATGTCGTTTTTTCTGGATTTCTACACTCAATCGATGCAATAATAACATGTAATTGATAGTTTTACTTTTCGCAAGTTAGTATATGAAAAAAATATCATAACCGTCCCAAAATACGGGTACCATAACCTTGCCACTAGACTTTTGCTTTTTTGGTCGCTTTGGTCGGCTTTTACCTGCTGCTGTCCATTCAGCTGACGATCTTTTTAATTCAGGTGTATAGAGTAGTGGATCCATGTTTCATCCTTTGTCACATACCGACGTAAGAAATCCTTTTTATTTCCCTTGAACAGCTCCGAACCGCGCTCTGAATCGTCGACCAGTTTTTGGTTTTGATCCAGTGTGAGCAAACACGGCATATACTTCGAAAGCAACTTACGCATGCTCAAATTTTCGTGTAAAATTGCAAATTCAGCATATCAGTGAATAATAGTTGATTTCCCTGATGCAGAGTCTCCATAACGCTTAACAAGCTACTATTTGATTTCAACAGTATTTTTCATAATCAAAAAACAAATTTTATAATAAATTTCAATTTTCAAGAGATTTTCTGGATGAGGAACAGTCAATAAAGGTTATACAAAGAGTCTGACTTTTCAATTCAATGGTATAATTGTTTTTATTCGAGTTTTGAGAAAAGTTTGTTTCTCAAGAGCTAAATACAGAAGTTTCATTCTTACAATTTTGGTATTGAATGGAACGCTAAAAACCCAATATTTCTAGTACAAAAGAAAAAGACTAATGGCCAAAACATTCCCGCCTCAAGTAGATAATTCAATTACTGTCAGAGTCTGTAGATGTCTGGGCCCATGATGCGATATTCGAGAACATTCAAACAATCATTTTTATCCTCTGTCCAAATGGCAATATAATGAAAGCCTCTGATAGTAATTCACTGACGACGGGAGTGAGCGAATGTTGATACATTTCTGTCTAATTACTGGCAAAAAGGCAGTCATGTCAACTAAGAAAAATGACGGGGAACAGAGCTAAAGACAAATTGTACGAAATTGTCCACATCTGGGGAGCAAGTAAAGATAGTTCCAGTAGACACTTCTTGAGTAATGATATAAAAGATTTGTACAGATTGCCAGCTTGGGCTCCCGGCTTTTATTTCTTGGCAACTAGCTCACGACAGAGATAAAGATTTTCGGGAGGGTTTATTACGAATGGTAATTAATTATCCGACCGGGAGGATGTAGCGCGCCCAAATAACTACCAGCAAAAGGATGTGTTCGCCAGCCTAATCTACGAAAATCTTGTCAAGCTAATCTTTTAACAAATATGGATTTTGTACCTTAGCAAACAGGGCCTTTTTCCGTAAAGGAATTTTAGGGTGCAAATTTCAAAAAAGGTTGTTGATTTCGAAATCTGTTTGCCTTCCAGGCATCACCCCAGATATGCAAAATATTAGAGACAGCGTTTTGATTAAAAGGACTTTGAATTAAATTTGCCACCCTGAATAATGTTCAAGGAACCGATGAGGCAGTGAATCGATCATTCTTTAAAATCGACCCAACTTCGACGAGCGCAAACAAAAAGTACGCTACACTTGCTCCGGAACGACTCTACAAATACTCCTTCAATCATCTGCGGACGGTAATTTGCAGCTCGAGTGGAATTTATTCATAAATTCATAACTTCCTGCCATCTTAATTTTACGATTGATTGAATGAGACGGGCACTGATTGAATGTTTTTTGGAATTTCTATAATGCGCGGATGTGTGCCCAGAGCGAGAAGTGTCCTTCGCTTGTTATTTTATGTCCATCCCAGTAGCCATATTTCAAAAGGGAATGAAATAAAAGATTTATTTGACTGAAAATAGGGGAAAAAACACGTAATGAAGCTCGTAAATTATTCGTCGGTTTTGGACCAAATTTCATGTTTATTCCTTCAAGCAATTTCAATTTACCGAAGGTTTTAATGATGTGAGCATTGCCCTTTCAAGAGCTGCTTTATTTATGAATTACACGGATGTTTTCCCAGAAATTGAAAAATGTTAATCTCTACCGTAATTTATGGGGAAAATATTATTTGTAATTATTTATTTATTCGCAAATGATATTTTAACAGAAGTACTCAATTTCCTCTTATTATTATTTTCGATTTGTGGGAATTATCGATGTTGGCTGGGCTTTTGAAAATGGATTTTTAGCGTCAGTAAAATAATTTATTTTGTATATCTCTTTACCAATTCATATCCTGATACCACTTCCCTAATTAAGGCCGTCTTTAGTGCGGCAAATTGGATGGATTTTTGATTGGATTTAAATTTATTCAATTCATGTCTCTCTAAAGGATTCAACTGAAATGAAGAATTAGACCACATTGTTAATTAATAAATTTCCTTGAAATAGGGTACAATTCTTTTAAGAAGGATATGCGCTTTAAAAATCCTTACCCGTAACGAATAATTCTAAAGAAAATGTTGAGCTAAATTCTCTAAAATTTGTTGGTTGGCTGGATTCTTATCTGTTTCGATAAAGGATGCCTCGTACCTAAGATTTTTGGAAACTTAAGAAATATAAGTCGATTTATGAAAAACCTAATTTGTAACTAACTTCTTACGAAACGTGACAAAGACAATAAAAGGTTTTACGTGAAAGACCACTCTATTTCCAAAAACAAAGTGTTGTTTTCAACGCACGCAATTTAGAAAGTCGTTGTTTTTTGTATTCATTTACATTGCTCCAAACAAATAACGACAACAATAAAATTCGATTTTTCAATTAAATTATCTATGATATATGAAGGTACGAATTAACAAAAAAATAATTTAATTTATATGTACATATCTTTTATATCTTTTGGCGACAAATTGCTCTTGTTAAATGGAATTAAATGTCACCGAATAACGTCTACCGCATTACCAAAATACTCCTCGTTTCGAATTTGTCATTCAATATGAATTCCGCAAAAATAAAAATAACAACATTTTTACGGCCTAAAATAGAATTCGCAAATTAACAGTGAAATACCAAAGGGTCACAATTCAATTTTTGACCCGGGATGTGAACATTTTTTTGCTCCCCCACACACATCCGAGTACGGAATGTTTCCAAAATAATTTTTCATTAGCTCATCCCGATAGCGAAAGTAATATTCACAGAGAGCAATTTTAACACGTTTCTGCTGTTTCAAATAATTTATGTATTATTTTGGTTCGCATGCACGCGAGAAACGCACAGGACCAGGCAGAAAATGGGACTTTCTGCTACCGAAAAACACCACCAATTCGAGAGGTCGGCAAGCACAATGCCGGAGAGGATTGTCCCTACATCGGTAATAAATTTGCCTACAGGAGCACCTACACGGAAAAAAAAATGCCTGATTTTATTTCCCTCTTCATAAACTTGTAGGTACTCGGCCTGCACAACAAATAGGAAAAAGGGCGAAATAAAGGGAAGAAAAAAAAAAGTTTTTCAATAAAAGGGAGACGGGACATATGCTGGAGGTACGTGAAAACTGGGTATGGAAAACATTTACAAATTTGCATGAGTTTACTTCCACCGAAAAACATAGAAGGAGGAAAAATCGAATGGAAATTTGCTTATAAATGAACCAAAATTGGGAAGTAGACTGCTCCATTTCGATAAATCGCAAATATTGAATATTCAGGGGGTCCTTTTCGTAGCGGATCGAAGTTTTGTGTCCGCAGGGGGTGCGGATTTCTTAGAAATGTAAAAGGAGGAACTTCGATAACCCCCAATGAATTATGCCACAAAAATATTATTCTGTTTGTATTAAGAGTTTATCAAAAGCCAACATTGTTCTCTGCCGTTCAAAGACCGAGATTGCAGTCAAAATTACCTGCAGGATAAAACCACGGAACGGACTGTTTGCATTCATGGAAAGAGCAAGCAAAATAATCCGCTTTTGAAGCATCTGCAAAAGTTTCCGAAACATTAGCGGTGTGCTCGAACAGAAAATTAAATATACAATACAAAGGTGGCAATCGTAATCGCTACTTCCAGATTATTCGCATTGTTCGGCTGCAGCAATGAAAGTTTTAAAACTATACAACGACATCGGAAATATCACATATGCCGGGAATTTCGCCTTGAGGGTAACAGATAAAAGCTGCACTTAAAAAGTTTTATCTCAGCTTGAATTTTTAAATGTCCACCTCTATAGACAAATTTTTTGATAGATAGGAAGACTACTGCAACTTTTGTTGCTTTTTTGAGTTTTTCAGTTCCCAGGGAATAAATAGTTTTCTATAGAATCAGCAACTTTTTACTCAGACGAAAACTTGGCTATATTAAAGTTTTTGTTAGCAAAATAAGACATGCTTCTTTTAGCATGAATTACGATATTTGTGATAAAGTTAGAAATTATTTTACAATTGACAGGAATTGAGTCAGATATTACTTGGAGATATTTCAAAAATAAGAATACGAGTAGGTGACTTATTGGGGGCCACCGGTAGATCAGTTGTTAGCGCGTGTACTATCGTCCCAGACGCTGCGGGTTCGGCACAGATAAGCATGGTCTTCTACGCTGCGAACACAATGAGTCAATGAGTGCAATGGACAACGCCTGAATGCTCGAGGCTATACGTCTCCTCCACCCCTAAAATAATAATAATAATATTAAGTGACCTATTGAGATAGGTGGATTTAGAAATAAATAAAACAAGTTAGGAGAACAATCTAAAGAAAACCATCATACTGTTCGCCAACCGATATTTCAATAGCTCATTCATTCGATAATCATTTTAAAAAGGTTCATTGCTAAAATGTTGTGCAAAAAAATACTCCAGGATACGAAAAGAGTGTTGTACAAGGAACTTAGCTTATCTCATACCAAATTTACCCTCAAAATGTAAATTATGTTGCCCATATAACTTGAGAGGATTTTAAAAAGCATTCGCCTCGTTTTACAAGAAAAATTGTTTAAAAAGTATCATTTACCAGGAGTAGGTGCATTGAAAGAAGCCTCGTAGTTGAATTCACTCGATAATATCGCAACTTTTCTCATTTAAAGTTTTCTGGGACGAGAAGTTTTATCAAACTATTTTTACTCTCCTTTTCGTTTCACATTGTTTTCGTGGGTGGGGGTGGGAGGTTTGTAGGACAAAATGCCTAGGAATTATGAGGATATGTAAAGCAGGGTTTTTCAAATTAAGTCTATATGAAAATCAGAAGAAACAGCCAGCCTATATATCTTTTTTTTTTTCCAGGAAGTGTTCTTAGTTGAGAGCAGTGCTACCACAAAGTTCGGCTGCTTACAATTTAATTCTCCCGAATCGTCACGTAAATCACATTTCCTGAGTATGCCCTCTTTACGGAGCTTTATGCGTGTTTGTTGGAAAGGGCGGGGGTGGAAGCTGAGGACCTAAATTATGCTTTCACCTGTCACGTTACCTCTTAGAAGTGAGGAGACTCATTTAGAATTCCCGTCACAAGGGATATTATCTTGTGACAGAAGACGTCGTTAAAGGAGTTTTTGTGGCATTAGGCCGAGGAGCACCGTTCAGACAAAGATGTCAGACGGAGCCCCCTTTTCGACTTTGACGAAGGAGTTTACTCCTAAGAATCAATTTCTCCCATTTGAAATTAATTAGGAGATAGTATGATTTGATTTAGCCTAAATCCGGAGACAATAAAGTAAGTGGTGTGGCAGATTTCAGAGTTCAAAGACCAATGTCTTAAAATAACTGCCACTACTTCGTATTGCTGTTTAGTGGCATTATACCCAACCAGAAAGAGTAGAAAAAGTTTAGGACACTTGTAGGGCAAGATTCAAATATAAAAGGACAAAACAATTTATCTAAAGGCTCAACTTAATCTAATCAATCTAACCACTTTCGATGTGCCGACCTCACGTGTAATTGAAGTTACATCGTTTTTTCGAGCCCCCGTGAATATTTATGGGAGTTTGGTTTTTTTTTTTCTCGAATTACCCGACGGCACATTGAACGACTCAAAAATGTAAAAATATACCAAAAGTACTGGAAATATCCCACGCCCCAGATGAAATGGTAATATAGGAAACATAGAAATGAAATGAACTTTTTGATGGCGAAATGGCTCAGCAAAAATAATGCGAACTGGTGCACGAAAATCCTCCAGTATCTGAGTTTTCCGGTACGTTTGTGCTTCTCTATTTCGCGTGTTCATCTGCAAATTCAATACAATCAAAAATCGTAAATCTTCATTATCTAAGCAAATTGGAAAAACGAAATACCCATTGCGTGGATTTTTATGGTTTTGATGCAGTAAAGCTTTTCTACGCTTCAAAAGGGGAGTGATATTAGAAAAATAGCACCCACCCACCTATGCAAAATCAATTTTTTTTTGTTTTTTTTTTTTTTTAGGTTTCTAATAAAGTTTTTATCTGCCCCAAATTCGAGCGAATTCACATCAAATGCGATTCGTACAGCATAAAATTTTATTTAGCATAAACGAGAACAGTCGTAAAGTTTAAAAAACACAAGGTCCTTTGGGGGTGCGATACACCACGGTATACAACGCACTCAGTTGATTAAGTCAAGAAATGTTTTACTTTTTATAGGATGAAGCCTTTTTGAGTAACAGCCTACCATTAATTACGAGCAAATTAAAACAATAACTTAAATTAAGCCCTTCTAGGCAAGGTAACACATTGTCGTTTTCCCAGCAATTACACAAAGATTAAACTCATGCCTTGAAAATTGTTCTTTTGTGAAAGGAAACTGCAACAAGTAGAAACAATTCCTTGTCATTCGCATGCCTCTTACATTTCCGAAATTTTATCACAAAGTTAAAATTGCATGGGGGGAACAGAAGTTGACTAAAGTTTTCCATAAATTCAAAACTTTGCATGTCCTAGACGCATCAAAACTGTCGTCCAAATATTCCACAGAGATTTATCCCTTTTCGTTCAGTTTATACATCTTGTCCAGTTCCCACATCCAATCAAAAGCCAAAGTAAACCAAACCTCTCAGGCTCTGTGGTTTTGTTCGAATTCGTGATCATTTCGGTTTACTTAAGTTAGAGGGACCATAGAATATTAAAATTAGAATGTTACCCCCGGACATGATATACCAATTTTCGAGTAAAATTGCTCTTTTGTGTGATTAAATTATGTTCGTTCTTCATTTATTTAATCCCAATCCCCAAAGGGGCCCAAGTGTATATTAATTAGAATTATGAAATTTATGACATATTTCAATTTTGATAGGGCCCAGTTTGTCGAAACGATTTATGATAGGCTCGATCAAAAGGAATTAAAAGCATTAATTTCAACTGTGCGATACGACTATTAATTATAAAATTTTTAAAGTATACTAATTAAATAAGTACAATAATTGTAATAAATAAAATTACTCGTAACCATAATATGTAAAATAAAGTATCGCGCTTCGCTTCTATTTAAAATGAAATGATGAATTTATAATAGCTAGACTCGTTCCGACGGTTTATAAAATGTGTGTACTTTAGCCATACCAATTGCATTTAATTGGGTTCAACTATAATTGTCACCCTATATTTGTGAAACTTTTAAATTAGCATTTTAGTAAATAAAACAATGATAATACAAAAATAAAAACGTAATTCCGCCTTACGAAGAATTTTTAAAAGTTATTCATTTATAAGACTTTATGTAAGTCATTTACCCATTATAAATTTTATAAGTAATACAGCTATATGTAATTCAGTACATCCATAATGTATAGTGTCTGGCCAAAAAATTAGAACCACCAAAGAAATATCATAAATTCTCAGTTGCGATGTGCGCTAAGTCTTACGAAATAGAAAAATATTAAAAACATAGTTATTATTTGGATACTGCCACATTTCTTTAATATTTTGAATTAATATTTTGCCTTTGATAAGCTAACTTTTTTAACACATGCCATACATTTTCAATACAGTTTGGATCAAGTGAATTACCTGCCCTAGACAAAAGAGAGACATTTTTGATTAAAAGAAAAGTTATTACAACTTCTGTAGTGTAGCATTGATCTCTAACTTGCATAAACTTAAAAGATGAAGAGTGGGATCCGATTTCGTCCAAACATGGCAATAAAACTGTTTCCAAAAGTGTTGTATTGATATTTTCTCATGGTACTTTCCACTATATAAAGAGATTCAAGTACTTGCGCTACAATTGCACTCTAAACCATAACCGATAGGAAATACTTTACTATTTGTTGTATACGTCGTCTGCAATGAAAATCAGATTCCTTTAAAAGTCTTCTTAGAGTTTGTTGGAATAATCCACTTCTGCTTCATTTACAACTCTTATTAAAATCTCGCAATGGTAAATTACAATGTCCACTAACTATACTAACAATTTTCTGTTCGCCTCTAAGCCTGGGTTTCCTTTTGCGTTCATTGAAGGGCTAATTGCAGAATTTTCCCTTATCTGCCTAGAAATGCTGGACATCACGCAATGAGAAACCTGCTAAAGTCGTCCAATTTCCAATATCGATGAGAGCAGATATCGCACTATTTTTTTCGGTAGAACTGTCTTTGGTTCTTCCCATAATGATTTCAGATAAAAATATTAAAATCTTTGTAATTCAATTATAAAATTATTAAAAGGATCGTTATTATTTTACTTACGTACACAAATTCGCTTAATCTCGCAATACTCAAAGACAAATGCTAAAAATACAATGCTCTTATTTTTTTTCTAACTATAATCGAAGCGTGGTTGTGTAGTTCACCCATAGAAGTCACTATCGCAAATGGTACTGTTGACACCAAATTGCCTTTGTTATATAACTATCTATCTTAAATTAGGGTTTCCTCAAAATGTAATATCACCAAATAATTACCCAAGTGTCACAACTTTTTTAATTATCTTTAAGTAGGTAAAAACGTTTTTAAGAAAGAGTTGAACGTGAAAGAGGAATTCTACGAAAATTTTAATGGTGGTTCTAAGTTTTTGGCAAGGTACTGTAGATAAAATAAGTTAGCACTCGTAGCGAAACCTGAAGAGAAATTGAAATCGAACTTTTCGTCTTTGTTAAATTTCATTTTCATCCATCATTTTGAGGTTTTCCATCATTGTACAAAGAATTTTCTCATATAAATGAAAAACCCTGCAGCTTATTCATACATTACTTTGGCATTAATTGGAAAAGTTTTAAATAAAGCTATCAATCAAAGTGGAATTAAAGATTGTTTCAACGTTGAAATTTTAAAAATTCAAAAAGTGAGTGATAAACTGAATATTTAAAAGATTGGGTCACTACTATTGTGAAATTTTTGTTTAATTCTCAATTATAAACGGAGTGGTATAGAACGATCAATGTCCTCCGCAGATACATGTGCATCATCTGAATAATTCAAAACCTTTAGAATTTAATAGCGAACCGAATTGCATGGACTATTTAATTTCCTGCAACATTTCTTACACCCCTTACCCTTGTCAACCAGATCGACAAAACGACTGTTTGCATTGGGTGCGGTGCTTTCGGTTTTAATTAAATTCCCTGCTAAACACTAATCGATTCAGGTTTTCACCGAACTTGCTCTCTGGAATTTTTCCTAGAACCGAGACTGTCTTTGAAAAGATGAAGTATCTGATTCCAGGAACAGTGAACTGAATTTGTAAGGAGAAATTACAGCCAGAAGATGAAGAAATCGGGATGCAGGTCCAGGACATGACCATCTCGCCTCATTGATCAAAGTTTCCGGAAAGATACTGCTGTGACATCTTATCTTTTTCCCGTCAAGATGTATCTGACGGAAGCTGAGATAAATTCCCGGCTGTGGCATGTGCACAGGGTGGTTGTGCTCAATTGCCTGTGCACGAATTGCCTTCGTACATCTCAAAATATTCTAGGGTTTCGGGAGTCTTGCATGTTAAACGCCCATTTGTAAGGGACACTTTAAGCCAGCGACCTTGTGGCTTATCCGGTTTCTTTGGGAAGAGAGGACATCATCTGTTCCTGTTCGGAGCATAGAACACATCTCCTCCTAAGCGGGCATAGATAAATTTCAGTGGTGCGCTGCGGATAAATTGCCGCTTAACTCGTCCATTTAAGATGAGATCCAGACAGATTAAAGTTAATATTTTCGGATGTAACGAAGCGCACTGAAATTTGTATGCCACTCTGAATTTGGTCGATATTAAATTGTCTACAAATAGTGGGTCTCCTCTACAATGTTGTCGGATCCATTTCAGGACGAGATGCTGAAATTAATTCCCGACAAGGTATCACCCATGTTCGTATGAACTAAATGCATTCTCAGGATGGAAGAATAAAAGGCGCTTCCGAGAATTGTTGCATGACAATCAGTATTAAGTGATTTAATTATTGGCCAATTCCTTTCCGAATAATTCCAGCAATTTCATTGCGCTACGTGCTTTCGGGGAAAGCAGCTACGCGACGGTTAAAAATCGCCAATCTCCAATGGCCGACTCAATTCGAAATTCGCTCCGGAATTTAAGAGGATATTCAATTTGGAGTGCGGCTAAAGTTGAAGGCCGCATTCACTGCGTCCCATGAATAATTTCGTAAAAACAAAAAAATTTCTTTTTTATGACCTCTCAACCATCCACAGATCGCAATGCATAGGCGCACGCCGGTCTGGTTTACGAGGGATTTTTCTTTTACACACTTTTCGAAGAATTTATGAAAAAATTATGAAAATTGAGAAAAAAATTCAATAAAGCGTGGGCCCGCGGAAATCGTATGAGATCAAAAATTCGGGCTGCAAAAATACGGAGGGTATTAATGGCTTTGCCAACTTTATGGATTCTCTGACAGACAGGTGAGAGGTGAGGAGAAGAAAATTTTGTGGGAAAATCCCTTTTTTACAATGAACTTCTAAATGGAGAAATATTTCGAGACAAAATTATGCTGAAAGACGGACAGGAGATATTTTTAGATGTAAATGGAAATTATTTTTGAGGTATGCGCCTTTTTAGTACTGGAGGTATGAATTTCAGAGAATTCAATAAAATTTCTCAAGATATTTGTCGGCCTTTGATGTTTTGGTTATTTTCTAAGTACATTTTGTAAATTTTTAATCAATTTTATTCAACTATGCTTTTTCTATTTAATTAGGTAATTTTTATATTCGGCTTTGCTATAACAAACCCCATCCTTCTTGGACTCTAAGGGCTTATTTCAAAATTTAAGTTATAGTATTGCAGCTGGTTTATTCAGCTTAGGAAATGAATAGCTGAATTGCACAACCGATTTCAGAAGTTCGTGTTTGCAAATTAAAAAGAAGATTAATTGAAAATGTACGTTAATAAAATAAATAAGAGAAATGTTGAAATGTAATTTTATTTTATAATGAATGGATTAAATTCTTTTTTCTGCTGTTAATCATCATCATGCGTCGTATGAAACTCAATTACAAGATTTACCATTTAAAATCGAAATGCACGAAAATGTTCAAGTGATGCTCATGTATCTGCTGAATGCATTGATAGGTCTTGTAAATCAGTCTAGATGGGGAATTAGTTGAATCTTTGTCTTATATAGTCAATTCCCTAAATCCTATGCGTAGTACAACAAAAATTATAGGTGTTCTCCCCTGCACAGAATTGCAAACATTTTTACGACAGAACAATTTCAAATTCCACTTCGGTTTATGGCTTATTTCAAAACTTTTCCAATTACTCCGGAAGTAGGTATATATTGCCGCAATTTCAGCCTTAATTTGTTTTCGCATAAATCTTGCGCCGACCGCCTACACACCGTCCGGAACGATGTCATGACTAAGGCATTTGCGTTTAGTAATTCTTATTTTAAAGCCACAATGTTGAATTAGCAACATGCTGAAATGACGCATATTAACGAAACGTCCAGGGTACTCCTTCCAAATGTTTGCTTAAAAGTGAAAACAGCACAGAAGTTTCTCAGACTGGAGAGATCCATTGGTAGTTAGATCCCCACGGGTGGTACAAATCCTAGTCCTTGTACTTTATGACAAATTTAAGGTTAGCACTGGCTTGGATTGGAATTCGGAAATGCACATAACAAACATGGTCCCTGCACCATCCCATGGGCAGTGGGGATACCTACAAGAAGCTGAACCAGGAACAGAAACAGGAACAGCCGGCTTACGGCAAATTTAATGCCCTCAGACATCAGACATTGACGGTAATAAATTTTGATATTAGGAGAATTTGTGGAACGCTCGTGCAGCTTCCTGCTGCAGATAAACAGGAGGCCACGTAATGGAGAGCAAAATAATCATGGGCCCATGACGTGTTCATAAATCCCCTCTATGCTCTGGCCGGGCAATAATTATATCAGTAATAATTCGATATTTCGGTAAACATAATTGAATTGCGGCTGGCCAAGTCACTCTGGAAAGGGCATTAGTGTCCTGCAATTATTGGCGTGCCTCACAAGATGAATGGGAAGGAGGACGTCGTCCTGAATGTTGACTTCCTTTGATGACTGCTCGGACAGGGCTCCTTCGCTGGCTACATGCCTTCTTGAGCCACCGAGGAATTGATAAATTATGGTTGAACATGCCAAATGCTAGTTACAAATAGAATCGATCAACTGGAAATGCCCGGCTTTCTCCGAGATACATTCCCGCCAGAAGGCAGGCCGGTCGCTGCTGAATTCCATAATTTCAGAATTAGTCGGGATGTGGTTTGGCTTGGCTTGGGACCCGACCATCCATAACCCTTCGTTTTTTTTCACCTTCGTGACAAATTACGCATCAACCACACGTGTTAATAGAACGACAATCCGACGATGAAATCCCGTCCGGGAGCTTATCTGGGCATATGCGGGAATGCGAAACACCTTGCATCCTTCTTATATCATATAAAGGGACTCGCCATAATCAATAAAACGTAGCTGAGCGGCCTTATCCCTGCGTAAACATGCCTTAAGTAGTAATAAAACGTCTACTTTTATGGTGTAATAGTCTCAGCGTTTGTCCTTCCACCCCCTCGGAAAGGAATCTCTGGGAAGCGTATTGTGAAGACCAAACTTGCTTTTATTACCGCAGGGACAATTTATAAATTTTTTTATGCGTAACAAGGTCCCATCGCGACTATACAGGGTAATGCGTTCCCGAACGGCGGGCATGATTTTACCGCCCGTTTGCTGCGACTAATCCTGGAAGGATCCTCCCGTTCATAGATCAATAGAGACCAATTTAGGGAGCCCTCATCCGCTATGAAGTACACGAGATTTCCGTTTTTTTTTTATGCAAATTTTACAAAATTTCTATCCCTGCTGCTGTGTATTTTTTTTCCTTTCTTGAGAGAATGGTGGAAATCGCTGTCAAGAGTCTTTTGTTTAGCATCGTAAAAATTCTGTAATTTCTTAATGTTTTTAGGGAATGCGTTCATATTCACGTTGGGAATTGTTTTGTAAAATTATTTGCGCTACGGAATATGGAAATTTGATTTTACGTCTTTATCGATTTGTTCGCCTCTTGAAGATGACATCATTTCGTATATTTAATCTTTTTGTATACACTTGCTGTAGTACAGAGATATTTTGTTTTTTCTCAAATATACAGGATGATCCGTAAATAAGTGTTCCAGCATGTGTCAATCGATTCCTTATAGTGTTGTGATCAGCGTTCACGATGAGCAATTTCTTCATAAAATCCCTCCTTCATCTCCTTTTTATCGGCTGAAATATTTTCGCGTGTGGAGAGAGGTGAACTCATATAAAACATAATAACTTCTGATCGAAATACAGTAGGACGACACAAGTAAGGTTCTGACAAAAGGTTTGTAAAGTAGGCTCTGAGAATTTGAATTTGTTGAACAAAAAATCAATTGATAGACGAAAAAAGAAGAAGTTCATTTTTGGCGCGTGTCCTTTCGTCTGCTCTTCCTGCGACAAAAATTTGTACATTTGTAAAAAGATTTTAAGAAAGTCGATTCGAAATAAAATTAAAGTAAAAACTGAAATAAAAATTCAAAATCAAACCGACTTCGCTCAGATTAAAAGGAACAAGGTGTACATTTTGTGGGTAGATTTCATCACATTTCATCAACACTACCTTGATTTAGTTCGGCTACTGGATTTACATAGGTTTTTTTTCCCTTAAATTGGTTTTAACTCTTTGCACTATAATTGTTTTCCTAGTTTGATCTCGGCCAACTCTAATTTAATTTTTGTGGTTTTGATATCACATGTTAGGTATGAAGTAATTGCATACACATAATTTTTAAGCATTTTTCAAATAAAACTGCTTCCCGCAAATTTATTTTATATATGAAGTGTCGCGCTCCAAAGGTGACTTCAGAGTTTTAGGGAAAAATAGTTTTGTCACGCGAGAGGTGACTTCACAGTGTAAAGGGTTAACAGTACCTCACATGTCTCGATCCGTTGCCAAATGATAAAGATTAAGATTGAGATATCTTTCAAATAAAAAAATAACCAGTCAATATCTCTAGTCCGTCAAAAGTTATTAATATTTTTGTGGTCACTAGAATACTCAATCGGAAAAGAATTTCTGCTATTGAGCTATTAAGTGATCAACCTCGTACGTGATTTCTTATGTTTCAAAGCTCAGACGTGAGTTCGAACGGTTAATAATTACTTGTCGCCCTATTGTGTTTCGAACAGAAGTTATTACGTTTTATATGAGCTCATCTCCCTGCAATATATTTCAGCCGTTAAAATAGGGGTGAAGGAGGGATTATACAAAAAAAAAATGCTCATCTTGAACCCTGATCACAACACTATAAGGAATCGATTGGCACCTATTAGAACACTTCTTTACGAATCATCCGGTATATATGTATGTCTTAATATTTGTATTATCATTGTAATTTCATTACGGCAACGATACTTTTTAAATCACTGCAGCAACAAGTTCTGAAACAGTAGAATAAAATGAAGAGACAGACTTGAGGACTATGGTAAAATTAACTTATCTAATTAATTAAATTTTCAAAAACATTCTTACTAATTAAGATATTTTAAAATCTATCTTGGAAGTTGTTGTCGAACTCTAATCGAAATTTTACCTACTTAAATTTGTCCCCTAAAAATCATACATGATATCCATCATCTGTAGTGCATTTTCTAAATCATATAACATTTTAAGCCTTAAGAGCAATACGAGATACATCAAATTCGTTGGTCCGATAACTAGAAACTTAAAATTCCATGAATACCTAAATCGTTTGGAAAGATAACATCTGCAGTTTCGCGTTCTATCCATAAAATAGGAACACTACTGTAATCGTATCAAATTCTAAACATACACAATTATGCAGCTTCACGTGGAGCTACTTCGTTACAAGAGCCAATTACTAGCGTAAAAAAAGTTCCAGGAACCGGCAAGGGAATCCCGCTTTTGAGCGTATATTTCGGGATAAGCCTTCCTGCACGGCGCTAGATAGAAACCAATCCCGAGAACGAAATAAGCATCTACTTCTGCTGCCAGCTTCAAAAATTCACTCTTTATTTACGTTCGTTTCACTCTTAGGTGAGGGAGGGCCAGGAGCAGCCCCCGCCTGGGTGGCGTCCTGATCCTGGTCCTGGCCATGTCGACCGCCAGGAGAAGAGCTACCTGGAAAACTCCTTGTTAATATTCAGGTCAGATTGCGGGCATTCAGCGATGAGCCCAGAGGAGCAGTGAAAAACTTCACCAGCGGTGCCTGTGAAATTGCCAGGATTTCATCATACAAAGCTAAGCGGATTGCAGCTCCGCCAGAAATCCAGAAATTCAGAAATCCCCTTATTCGGGGAATGCACACATTTTTGTTTTTGTACCTTACACCTTCTAACGGAATTTTAAGTACGCCCACCTCTGGCTATTTTCAACCTTTGTGCCAATTGTAGTCCTCCGTAATTCTCATTAAAAAGGATAAAATTATTTCTGGACGGGGCAGATGAGAATTTCTGAAATACCAGCCAGACTGTGTAGGCGGCTAGACTTTCAATCAAATTCATTTCAAATAATTAGGGCTCGTCGGAACCTTTACAAGTATAAACTGAAAAAATATTTTTTTTTCCTTTTTTTAAACAAAAATTTAATTTGGATTTCGTGGGAAGGCAAAACGAATCAATTGTTTTCTCCCAAATTGCAGAAAATTCACGGGGAGTAAGACTACCCTTCTTATGCACGACCCAATTTAATTTCATTGACGAAATTATGCGCAAATAAAAGCGGAGTGCCTTCGATTGGAGGCAGCGGGACAGTTTGGCAAACATCAAAATGCAATAAGGGCTCAATCGGATGAAATATTTAGAAAGTTTTCAATTCCGAAAGTTTTCCGTCGATTTGGCCTGGTTGCATTCAACGGGGGGTCTTTCTCATTGTTTTGTTGCATGTTTCCCCGTAAATAAGATTTCATTTCTTTTCGAAACATGTAAGGGTAAAAAGAAACGCTTTAAGCCCCCGGACCACCCGCTTCAGGAGCTATATCAGCTACATCAATATTATTATTAAAAAACTTTTCGTCGGCTCAGCGGGCTGCAAAAAGGGCCAACCATGCTTCGGGGACATTTTCACAAACGGACCAATATCGCTTTTCGCCTTCATTAGGTTTGCTCCGGGGCGGGAATAAAGAAGCCAAACTCCCACCAAAGGGGAAAACATTCGTGTGTTTTTAACATTCCACAAGAAATAAAAATTCCCTGGAAGGCTTACTTTGAGCTACTTCGATTTCTCTCCCCAATTTCAACAAAAG
Organism: Philonicus albiceps; assembly: GCA_963969385.1. NCBI lineage: Eukaryota > Metazoa > Arthropoda > Insecta > Diptera > Asilidae > Philonicus > Philonicus albiceps. The sequence continues at coordinate 22,721,163 of OZ017775.1, forward strand.
TTCGACGATGCCAGGCAAAATAGAATATTTTTCTGCATTTTTAAATTATCCATGTTTTTACTTTGCTCGAGAAGTTTCTAAAGAAATTTATTCCATGAAAAGAGAGTAGATTTGGTATTCTGGCCCTTTTACTTGCTCATTGGACTGAATGTAGACCACAATAATCAATACTCAAGTAAGAATAGTCGATGCTTCATTGAAATTTGAAACCCAAAGAAAAATGTATGAAAAGAAGTGCTTTGGACTTTTAAGTGCAAAAATTCCTGGTATTCTGCGAATACTAAAAATTCAATATTTAAAATTGCATACCAACAATGGACATCAATATTAGAGATTGAATCCGAACTATAAAATATTTCTATACTTTACTTAAATTACTTTTCCATTATGGTGAATTTCAGATATTTTAGTCATTTCGCAATTTATTCATACGTTCGAGAAATTCTTGCACTGTTTTGGTTGTATTTAAAAAGCCGAAAAGTGCGTGGAGAGGGTTCCGAACGATGGATATCGTATCTATCATTCTTTTTTAAATTTGACCCAAATTTGTTTGCGATAACTAAGAAAAGTATGTACGGTTCCGGATTGTAGAAGGAAATTGCTGACTATATTGTCTATTGTTGAATTCTAACTTGTATACATACTATCATTAAACTTAACATTCCAGTCGAAAAATTTATTCTCCCATACAGTCCAACTGCAAATGTAAGTTTGTACGTACAATACTGAGAGTTTTACTATGATATTTTAAGGCCATAGACTTCATATAGTTTTTCGTGTAATCTGTAAGTAAAAAACTATTTTCTGTATTTTTTTGTCAAATTTTTAGGCTCAATAGCTTCGGAAATAAAGAGGCGAGAAGGGTAGCGGGCAATGGTTATTTTTCATCTATTTTCTCAAATAACTTTAAAACTATTTAGTTTAAAATTATAAAAAAAAATAAATACGAGACGCTCAAACAGACGAGGGTTCCGTTTTTTCATTCGGACGTACGAAATCTTAAAAATGATCCAATATTAAATTTTGAACCTCACATACCAATTAACTTCGACATACAGCCCGGTTTAATGCTCATTAATCTAAATTAGTCTTTTATATGATTATTTAAAATTATTTAGAATAAAATAAAATAAAACTTTTTAATATTTGTAGAATAAAAATATGCAAATTGATTTCATTTTAAAACCCCACTTGTCCTGTTGCCAATCTTCCCAAAAATAAAACATTTACCAAACTTTCAATGTAAAACTTCATAATTCACTTAACATCAAGTCTGTCTGTTGTCCCCTAAGTCAAATAGGTCTCCATAGATCAATAAAAAAAAAATCTGGAAATTGAGACAATGGACAGTCATACTCTCTTCCCCTCCTCCTTTACCTCCCACGCATATACCCTTGAATTTTTATCCAAAAACAACGGTGAGAAGACAATGGATCATAAAAAATTTATAAGTCGTCCCTCCGGTAATAAAATAAAGTTTATGGGGGGAGTTTCCTGGAAGAAAGTTTTGGGATTTTTTTTTTTTTTGGCTTGCTCAGTGAAAGTCTAGTATACCGGTTACCATCATGTAAGACCTTGTTTTATTACCGCTTGAGTATTATTTACGCAAAGATATGACTCGTTTATTGTTTCACAGATTATTTTAACTGATGGCACTCTGATGCAGCGGAAGCATCTTGATGAGCACAAAATGAATATGACCACTTACACATTACGAGGAGATTAAAGTAATTTTTCCTTCCATAAATACGCAGTATATAAAGGAATTTTTATAATATATTTTGTTGCCGCTTATTATTTCCTACGAACTAAATTTTTTAAGAAGAATAATACTTAAATAACATTGTTTATGTCGGTTCAACTAAAATTGGAATTTATACTGAATAGTGTACATACCTATGGTATGGATGCCAGTTACACTGTTCGGCATACTTAATGATTTTTTCTCTCCTTGAAAGGTTAATAGATGTTTTTAAACGAAATATTTTCGTAGATTACGAATTCGATGATAAAAACATTCTATCACATCACGTTTTTGAGAATCATGAGGCTAAAAAGTAAAAAACCCGTATTTGTGATTTTTAAGAACTTATCATAAAATATGCCTTATATTTGACTTATATGATATCAGACAGATTAAATTCAAAAATTCCCACAACGTAACCAGCCGCAGACCAAAAACATCAATTCCCCCAATGTGACCTGGAATCAAGTTACATATCTAACAAGACACATGCTGCCGATTGCAACACCTGCCGTCTATTCCGATACCTATGCATGCTTTGCCGAATCTAAAGAATTAAGCAAAATTGTTAGAATGAGCTTAATTATAGTTAAGCAGTTCACTGCTCAGTTTGTAAGCACAGAAAAATAAATTTTGAATTTCATTCTGACTACCGAAGTGGAAAGTTGTTTTTTTCTAAGATTCCTGCGAATCCGTTAAATTAACTTATATAAGGTCTATCAAGATTTGTTTAGAAGTCAAGTTCTTCTGTTGTAATCCTCTTCTAGAGTACTCAGACTCAGTTAGTTTATTTCTTAGGCTTTAGGGAAATATTCATAAAAAAAACTTCTTCCGTAAACAAGTTTTAATAATGTTTATAAATAATTGATTTTAAAAAGATAATTAAGTTATTGGCTTTATATTTCTAATTCGCTCAATGACCCACTATTTTTTAATAAGATTTCAAAAATGTCCAAAATATGATGACCATTTTCAGTTTTCAATTTTATGTTTCTCGAAAACGTTATGTGATGGAACCTTTTCATTTTCGGATTCATAATCTACAGAGAAAACTCTATGAATTTGCTACATTAGAGCTTGGGTCAAAATCTTGCAGACCAGTTTTATTTATAATACTTTTTACTATGCAGTAAATATGCTATGGATGAATACGTTCAGTAATTAATTTTCTGCAGTTTACTACGCAATCAATCTTAAAAAATGAAATTGCTGAATTAACGACTGTTTAATTCAGCGCTTACTTCTCATAATCTGAATTGAGCAGTCGATTGTAAAAAGTGAATTCTTGAGCAGGAATTTATGATAAGAATTTATTTATTTTGCGTCTTGTGCACATTGCGGAAATATCAGAAAAACCCGAAAAGAATTTGAAAAATTAATTTCCACGAGTAGTCAGAAGTGGGGGGGGGGGGGGGGGAAAGCCATTCAAATCTATTTCCCACAATGTCGCTCTTTACAGATTTTCCCTGCTCATTTTCACCTGCTTTGGAATCCCTAACATCACGAATTTGTTCACCTGCCGCCCCGTGCGCAACCAGCCAAAGAGTCTTCGGCTCATTGAAACCCAACGGAGCAAGAACGGATTAGTTTTAGTTCTTGCACCCGGTATAGGGATCCGCACCACCTCGACCACGGCTAGGTGGTAGGGCGACGGAATCTACCGCATTAAACCTGGGCTCGCGATAATCAAAAGCATCCTCTACTGGAGTCGCTAGAGGAAAAACCGCGGCACGGGGGTGGACCGAACTCCGATTATTGATCCCCATCCGAAGAATGAGCAGCACACTACTAAATATAATTGTCCACGAGCTGACTGGATGGGGCTCCTACTACCGGTGCAGCACAGCGGAGGCACTTATCGATTCTTGCCCGGCACGACTTGGGCGCTGGAAGTGCATAAGAATTCTTGAGCTCCTCTGGCAGGAGAAAGTGGTCGGCCCGGGGGCATTCATCAGCCAGCAACTTCCTCGGCTCGTGCGGAGGAGCTCCAGAAATAGTCACGACCGGCAATACAAAGTGGCTAGAGGTACGAGAACTGGATGGCGGATAAGTGGCGATTAATTGTAATCGGAAGTTCGATGGGCTGCTCGATTGCATTGTATCCGTCCGGAATAATTATGAACCGAGTGTTCGACGTGTGGAGCTGCCCGCCCGCATACCGCACACCGTACGACGATTTAATTGCCTCCCATCCGCCTGGTGACCGGCTAAATGTAGCCCGGCGCAATGTTGCGGAGAAGTCACTGCCCTGTTGATTGAGCAACAAAACATTGTGCGAACTGTTTGCCACTCTGCTAGACGCCCCTTCTTGCAATCAGATACGTGGGAAATGAGATTGGCATCAAGGCGGTACTGTGCTCTGATAAGAAATAAGGCACATCCATTCAATTCAACAGAATGCTTGCGAAGACAATGGCACAGAGATGAAGGCTTGAATTAGATTTTAATACGATGACTGCAACCTTTCATTCAGCCACGTATTCAGCTATTGTCTCGGGTGTAATCCATACTTTGCTAGACAATTGCTAATGATCATGCGAGAAAAATGTATTAAATTGCCTATAAAAATTCTTTATTATACAATTGATTCCATGTCTAAACGATAGGTCGTTAGTATTCCTTTTATGTTCCTTTTATCCTTTTATGTTACGCAATTTCGTTTTATTTCATTTTAATATTTATTTATAAAGATTTTCATAGAGTCTAAAAACTAAGTTGATATTTACTTCAATTCATGAAGTACATGATGGTATTAGATCAGAAAATGCTTGATTTTTAACATTTAAATGTACACTTCTGAATACATTTCAAATAAATTCTGTTACATTTTAAAATCAAATTTGTTAAGATTGAAATCTAAAGAAATTCATATCTTTATTACCCAAATGCAGAATAGTTGGTCTAGTGAAAAACTTTAACAGTCTGTTTTATAGCTAAGCAATATATTTTTCAAATACTATTTATTAAATAAAATTTATTCTTGGTTTATAAACTCTGGAAGTCCTCCTTTTAAATTATTTCAAAACATAGAAGTCCAGATCACAAATTTAGTAATAATTTTATTTTTCCATTTTTAATAGCCACGCAAAATAGTTGGTCTACCTTGAATTGAGTGCAGAATAGTTGGTTTAAGTTATTTTTATTTATCTATTACCATTTGCCTTTGTTCTATGGATTCCCAAACACTAGTGATTGATGAACAAAGGTCTTCAAGTTTTCGGACCGAATTTTTGTTAAGTCTTTTCGTTATTTTTCTCCTAAGAGACTCTTTCAGAGAGAGTTCAGAACTTTTAGAAGGTCATTCCATTAAAGGAATGTTATGAGCACACACAGAGATATTGTTGCTTGCTGTGTGGCAGAGAGCTCTGTCCTGTTAAACTATATTCTCCTTAAGCGGACTGCAATTTTTTAACAGAAGAAAGGAGTTGCTCTCCCAATATATTTTGATATTATGCCGCTTTTATTATGCCATTTATGTTGACCTACGCCTCGATCAGACATACATCTCCATATCATCATTGATGCCGGGAACTTTACAGTTCTTTTCAAGTAGTCTTTATTAGCACGCTGAAGTAAATTACTACCATAGACGTCCATTCAGCTTAAATAGCTTATAGCTGAATTAAAATTATGAACGTTAATGTGTTAGACTACTCACCCGAAGTGCGAATAACTCTTTTGCCACTATCTCCAACATAAGCGTAAAACTTTATCGTTACATATAACAGGGTATCATTGCTTGGAGTACAATCTTTGTACAACTTGGCCCACTCTAAGCATTTTTTTTGCTTTGCGGTAAGGTGTGGTTTTTCCTTTAAAGTTTTAAAACGCAGCAATACAGTTGCTTTCATGGATTCGCCATAACTTATAAAAATTATATCTTATTCTTTTAATTTCTCTCTTTTACGTATCTGCGGAAATACCCCTTTTAAGATTTTTTCTCCACTTAACAGTAATAGTTGCAGAGTTAGCACCACGGTTTTCTTTGATTATTGCTTTTAAATTTCTTCTAGGTATCCCTTAAACTAAATAGCTATGTACGGCCTTCATGTTTTCTATTTTAAACCAACGTTTCCTTCTCTTTTGTATGAAGAAATTATATTTTGAATTGACGAACGGAATAATGGTAAGTCTTTAGCGATTTTATACGATGTTTTTCCATTTTTAAAAGAATTAATAATTACTTTGTTTTTGCTTTACCACTTGGCATTATCACAAAGTGAATGGCTAATTTCGCTATGAACGACTAAAGAAAGGGCAGTAAATGCATCTAGAGTCATTCCTTTAGACTAATAATTCCTTTACATTTGGAAACACAAATTTGTTGTATTACATCAAAATTTGAATTTTAATTTTCTCCACTTAATTCAGGATAGACCAACTATTTTGCGTGGCTATTAAAAATCCAAAATAAAATTTGTGATTTGAATTTCTATGCTTTGAAATAATTTAGGACTTCAAGAGTTCATAAATTAAGAATAAATTTTATTTAATAAATAGTTGTTTGAGAAATATTTGTTTAGTTATAAAGCAGGCTATTAAAGTTTGTCTTTAGACCAACCATTTTGCATTTAGGTACTAGATAATGCTTGTTATTTGCAACAAAAAATCATCAGAACAAAAATTGTGAAGGCATCGGCGGCAAGGGTTACGCTTAGTTTACCTGGTTAGAGAAGCGGAACTAATAATTCGGAAGTGAAAGGTACAAGCCGCGTTCCCTGGTCAAATTTGTTTTTTAATTATTAATTTAGTTGCTTGTTATAAATTTACTACTACTACTACTACTAATAATAATTGTAAGTAATCTCAATTGGCTTCAATTATTGAAGTATAAACCTTTTTTTGGAGTGTATAATAAATGGAAACCGGACGATTTAAAGCTAAAAAAACTTTGCTATTTATTGGGATGTGTAGACCATAAAAATTTAGAACCCATACAAAACTTTTGGACGTTTAATAGAAAATGAATTGTTAGTTTTATATTAAAATTTTTTTGGCTCTTATTGTTCTCTGCATTCTATACAATAAAATTGTTGAGTGATAATTCAGCAAGCGAAAACAATTTTAAAATTAACCACATGGAAGGGTTTTGGTCATAATCGAATATCGTCCCAGCTATTATTCGTGGTTTAAAATCATTACTTCCACTCTTTCAAATATTCCTAATAAAAGTGTTGAAAGTGACACTTTCGCATTCAGAATGCTCCTGCATTGTGCCATAAATTGCCAAGTGGAGCGATAATACTTTTCCACCCCATAAATATAAAGCAATCCCCGCCAACAATGGCAGTGTTTGTTGCATTATATTGTCCTCGCTGCGGTTACATGTGTTTACAGAAAACGCTTCCTGATAGCTACTGTGCAGCTCCTTCGTTTCTGTCCTTGCAGAATACGCTCTATGGTGCATCTAGGGAAAGGAAATCTGAAACTTCCCATCAGAAAACACTTTGCGGTCGGATGCACACCTCAAATGGAAGTGTCTTACCCAAACCACCCTATAGCAATAGTTTTCTATGCAATTTATACTTCGAGCCCGTCTGCACGACCACATGAAACAGGGTGTCGGAATAAAGCCCTAAGATATTAATTATGTCAGTAACTGAAGTCGCTGCGGTTTCTTAAAACGTTTTTGATTTTAATTGATGCCTCCCCTGCGCAAATGGGGCATTTTATGCAACCGCATAGATCGCTAACAATCACTCAGATATTACGCCCCGCAGTTACAGGGTGTGCCTGAAGAAAACTTACTTCTTGCTCCTTTTAAATGGTCCTTTGGTGCTCTCGTCCCCTTGGCGATTATAACGGGTGACAGGACTATTGTCACCTTAAATTGGTCACTTCCCAGAACATTTATCACCTGAACGAAAACAAATTTTTTGATAGTCACGGGGGAATATCACTTCACGGGCATACCGCCCAATCTTCCCGAGCAAGTGATAAAAAGGCTTGGAATTATTGTGATCCATTTATTATCCCCGGCGCACATTGTTGTGCATGAGAGGGCACTTTGAGTGATGTAAGCAATATTTTCTGAAATAAATCATGTTTTTATGCGGCGTGAGCGTTTTTCAAACATATTTGTAAAAAGCGAGCGCCACCAAATTGTATTCAGACGACATGTCTCTGTTCTTCGAAGATTTTTTTTAAGATTTTCAAGAGAGCAGAAGGTATAAGGCTTATATAAGCCCTTTTTGAAGGGTGAATTAATTATGCTTTTCTCACCATATTCGCCTGGTGCCGAATTTTTTCTTATGTGTTTTTTCAAAGCGATAAATTATGATCCTATTGAACGTGGGCGTTACGCAATAAAATATGCTGAAGAAGTCGTCGTAAGCTCTATTGAGCTCTTCAGTTGCTTAGAGTGAAAAAAATAGGAAATAAACTACTTAACTTTACATGTTACCCATATGTAGTGGGGTTATAAAATGATATGACACAAATGCTTCTTATTCAATATGAAAGGGAAAAATTAAGCTAGAAACAATAATTGTCATCTAGGGTAATAACGACTTCAATAACAAATTGAGACAAAAAAAAAAACATTGCTATCTTAAGGAACTGGGAAAACTTCTTTAAGGGCCAACTTATTCAGCCCGAGGACAATCCCAAAGTTTGCAGATAAAGAGGATAATCCGCAAAACGGCCTTATCTATCAAAAAGGCAAATCCCAGGAAATGCTTTAAATTGTCTGTCAACACGGCATCCTTTCAAAGCAGTTTCCCAGCCGGTCCCCGTCCGCAAATTTCTAGCTGATTATCTGCAGGCCCCAAAATCCAAGGGCGAAGGGATGCAGATACCTTTCCCACGAACAGAATAAACTGGGAGATATCCAAAACGAGACGAAAGGAGAAAAGGACACGTTTGAGCTGGACATGATTGATAATTTGTGTAGTGTCCTAATTTTAATCCAGTTTCACGGACCAACTGCTAACTAGGCCAAGGCTCGTGTCCCATTGGCCAGTGCCTGGCAAAGGTGTTTCGTATAATTTCATTAGGTTGACATCATGCAGCGGGAGCAGGACATTACGGCTAATTAATGAGGACATGCATGCTAATTGGCCGGTGATTTAATGGCTCTCGCCAGGTAGATCCCCTTCTCTGATTATGGCGTTTAAAATCAAGGAAAAAAAATTCCAAACGCCAACGATAGCTCAGTGTTGTTTGCAGAAAAAGCAATGCACCTGGAGAAGTGGGATTTATGCTGAATTATGGGCGATTTTCTTAAGAAGCTGTGCAAATGACGATGGGAAAGTAAGCAGCTTCCGTCTGCCCCAACGCTCGAGAATTAGTCGCGTTTGCAGAGGTTTTTTTCCCCTGGAGCTCTCGTAATTAAATTCCTCAGAGCTTTTTCCCCGGTGCCCAGTTCTAGCAACAAAATTAACTTAAGTCGCAGCTGCTGTGAGCTAGTGATTACGCTAATTCGATTACGACTAATTCAGATGAGCCCAAAGTGGGTCACGATCGTCTTTATATTTCCACGACTCAATGAGATGCGTAAGTGCGTAAATGGACACGCAAACGACGCGGTAAATTCTACAAAGAAAATTTCTTGAATGAACTGAATTAGTGCTGGGCTGAATTAAGGGAGGGTCAAGCAAGTCATGAGAGGGATGAGGTCATTGGGGTTCTATGGGTTTAGTTAGGGAATTTACGTAGGATACAAATTCTCTTCATCCTGCTTTGAAATTCGGTTAAAAACGCAATCAGCCGAGACCGAAAACAAGGGCGAAGACAAAAAGTCCTTGTGTCCCTATGCGGGCAATCAGCCCTAACCACCCAGGGGGTCGTTAACCTCGGTCTGGTTCCGCTGCTAAACTACGACGGAAACAACTGTCGAAATTAAACGAACGTAGCAGTTTTGCATGAATCGACATCCTTTCACTGTACTACGTCACAGGATCCTGGATCATGGGTGCAAGCCAACTCGAACCTGGATGAAAGGGAATAAAAAAAAAAAGGGACTTACTCCCAGCCACGAAGGCAATTCGCCGAAAGGGCACGGCAGTGCAACACGTTGCTCGTTTTTTTTTAAGGAGTCATTCACACAGCCGAACGAAATCCTGACAGGATCCTTTCTTCCCTTTGTTATTCCAGAATCTCCCTCAAAAGGCAGATGTTCTCCATGCTGCGGAGTGGCTTGTGCTGACCCGAATTTTCGCGGCTGCTGCTACTCCAGACAATGGATTTTAGCAGCGCTGCCTCCTGGATTGAGGTGAGTCCTGGGCTAAGCCGACTCGTAATTGATTCGATGTTGGCATCACACAGGATCCAATGATTTTCTATACCTTTTATAGTTTCATTTCATTTAAACTTACATTTTTTTGTACGACGGAATTCCAGTTTTGCAAACAGATGCTACGAAAATGCGTTCTTTTATATCTTTTAACACAATGAAATATTAATCGCAAGGACATAAGGGGAGGACTCCAACATGTCCTATGCCCCAGAAAATCAACTCAATTTGCATTAATTTTCTGAGCCCATGTCTTATTCAGTTGCTTCAGCAGGACGTCCGGCGAACCGATGTCATTTGCATATTACGCACACATCTGCCACCCGCTGGCCTCAGTTACAAGTATAATGGATGGCAGGGCTCAATTGAGGTCTGTTTGTTTGGCCAATCAATTACAATAATCTGTCAAAATTTCGGGAGAATTTTTCTGGAATGACGCCCCGCCGTCTTAAGTTCGCTTTTGGTCCTTTAAGGAAGGGAAAAGATTCGAAATGTGTCAAGAGCAAAACGAGAGGGGGTCTGGTCAGCACTTTTCTTGATGAAAGATGTGACAGTGTTTCTTGTGATAATTTGCCGCCAGACCCTTCGGCTAAAAGGATTAATTCCGCCTTGAGAGTGAAAGTCGAGACCAGTTAACTTTATTATCCGTAATTAACTGATGAAAGGGCCTCGTAAACAAAAGCTAAGAAAAGCAAAACGAATGAGTGTCCTGGTGACACAACTGCGGAGTTCTTTGTGTGATTACATAGGGTCTGGAAATTACACTTTAATGGTTTTGGATGGATCCAAGGAAGAAAATTTATGAGAAAGTGGGGAGAATAATCGCACTTTAAACATTTTTTAAAAGGTATTAAAAAATCATAAAGTTCGAGTCATACTTGAGCTAAGAGTCCTTTAGATTTTTATAGCACAGTCTACTCTTTGTTCTTCTAAGAGTTTAAAATTCTCAATAGCCGTCTGTTATCATTGGTCACGTTTAAGTTTAGCACAGGTATTTAATAGTCAGGATTTGTTTTAAAGAGTAGCAATTCAAAATATCAATCAGATTTGTTCCTTTACGTACATATTTACTTAAAGCAAATTTTGTATTTAATTCTGATAAACATTTTCATATGCCGCACTGAACTGGACATCGTTAAAATGTCCAATTTTTATTTAAATACATTTTGTAAGTACCAGAAAGTCTCGAGAATACCTCGGATATTTCAATCAAAATCATTCTCTTTTGTAGCTCGTAAAAATAAAATTAAAGAGACTTAAATTTCAGAAAAATAACTCGACATTCCTGAAATTTTTGTTCGAAATGAAGTCATTTTTCAGGACGATAGTGAAATGGGAAAAAAATGCGGAGCTTACATCAGTGGACCACAGAAGAAGTGGGTGCTCTTGTAGCACGGCGGGAGGAGATAAATGCTGGCGCGAATGTTTTATTATCGACTAAAGTAATGCGGAATGATGCATAGCAACCATAAAAATATTATCCCCATAACTCAAAATGTTTAATGGGAATGAAATTTTTCTTCAGTTTACTTTCGCTGGCGTACACTTTGCACCCCGGAGTACACGGTAGTGATAAATTCTTCAACCTTTTCCGGTTTTCCCAGATGGCTCCATATATTCCCCGATATTATTCACTGCCGAATATGTGATGTTTGGTATTTCACCACCCTCAACTCTGCCCTGTCGGCAAACATTCGAGCTGGTTAAAGCATATTACGAGGTCGATATGCGGCATAAGGTGAAGATTAAAAGGGTTTCAATGTTTGCTGGTACCTACCAATCGGTAAAAAACTGTCTGGCAGAAAAGTAAAAGGGGTTGGCACAAAATTTGAAATGTGTAAAAGTGCGAACACTGTCGGCATCCACGTTGAGTTGTTTAGCGTGAAAATTTCGTAGCTTTTTTTCCCCTTTCAGTCGCTCGAACATGGTGCACGCACGTGATCATTTTATAATATTTATGGATTATAAATATTTTATTTGTGCCCTTGAAGGATTCAAATTCAAAGAGGTTATTACAGCTTCTGTGTGCCTCCCGAAGGAGTCAGAAGTGTTTACTTTTTTACGCTGAGGGAAGTAAAGGGCAAACGAATTGGGACGTTTTGTAGAAGAAGAGTACACTTAACTTTTCTTTTAAATCAAGGGCTTAAAGGGGTCTATGTTATTTTTTAATTTATTTTATACTACCTTTTTCTATAATTTCTTACTTTTCAAGTTTCTATACTTTTCAATGATAGAAACAGGGTGACGTATAAAAACAAAAATAAATTAAATTATAAGGGTCAACTCAAAATTTATCTGAGTAGACACTTTTATTGTAAAAACATTACCTTTTACCTTATATAACCATAATCCTTTTAAGACATAAAATTCCAACAATCCAATAAAATAAATTTAGCTATTGCTTTACTAACACGAAAATAATATCTAAATTCCGAGAGTTAAATTAAGATTCCATCCGCAAGCAAATTTGATAATACCCATGAAATTGAAATTTTCATCATTACAAATCCGCTATCTAACGAAATTTAATGAATCGTCTGAGCCAATTCAGGCAACTAATGAAGTTTGCCTCAATGGAGGTTTACATATCACCCCCAGAATCATACGAGCCATGCACTTTATTCTAGCTTCCACGAAATCACGCATTAATCTAATTATTCAATTAATCTGAAGTAGGTAACTTGGGCTCGATGCTGCTCTTGCTGCTGCTGCTTGCGTTTAGAACGTTTCAGTCTCATGATTTCCGAAGCAGAGATGTTAGTTATCTCGATTTAGCAATACCTAGTCCTTGTTAAATTGAATTGATTGATCGGAACTTGTACAAAATCGAGACTGCATTTAAACCAGAAATTACCTCTAATGGCTTAGAATTTGCAATGCACCAAAAAGAGTATATCAAGGCCGTTTTACCAGTGCCAGAAATTTATTAAATTGACAAAGTTTCCGAATAATTCGAAGTATTTTCTTGATTAACATATTTTAACCGGAAAATTGATGAAACCAAGCCCTCACCGCAATCTCAACGTCAAAAGACCTATGTCAACTGTCTATCAAAGTTTGCTTTTATAAACTTTAATAAGCATCGTATGAGAAACTTTTATCTCAATCGACATGCAACGTGACCCTACAGAGTTAGTCAGGCACTCAGATACCTTCGAGAAAATAAATGTGGGTAATTTTACTAAATTGAAAGAATTAAAATTTCAAACGCTTTCTATTCCTCAACCGGAGAGTATGAGGTTCGTCGAGAAACTTTTCCTTGTCACCAAGTAAATTTTACAATTCTACAACTACTGAGATAAAACGTAAATTGTAACTCTGGCAAAAGTGAGTAAATAATTTTTAATATTCATGGAAATTTGGGGCATATTTTCACTGTAAACGTTATGCACACAAGAGAGTTTTCCCATAATTGCTAGATTAGATTTGAAACATTCATTCGCGAAGTTTGCGTGACTGGAGAACTCTTCAGGAAGTGAATGCGACAAGAGTCCATCAGACCACCATCGTCATAGCCACATTCCGGGGAAGTGCAAGAATTTTGCAAGTTTTGTACTTTAAAATTACTGTTTCATGTTTAACTCTTATCTTTATGTTTTAATGGAAAATTTAAAAGTTTTCGCGAAACTGCAAGTACGAAGAATTTTCAGGAGTATGCAGAGGTACCCTAGCAGTGATAATTTCTCATGTGATACGACCAAATTTTCCAAAGTTCTTTTCCTTAACCATACATCTTTTAGGGAGTTTGCACAGCAAGAATTTTTCGAGTTAAATTATATACAGAATTTAATTATTAAATCAAATCAAATTTATTCTATATATATATTTTTTTTTCTTAATAATTTAATTTTAACTAAATCGCTGTGTTATATTTTTTTTAGGCTTGTTATGTTTGTTCTCATTTGAATTTAGGATCTCAAGGTGACCCTTTGCTCAATGCTGACGACCTTATAAATTTTTTTTGTAATCAACGCTTTTCAAAATGATGTATACTCAAATAACTAAAACTTCGTATGCATTAATTATTATGATAACGAAAATATTAGAGACTTACCTATAATGAATGTTTTGATTTTATTGTTTCAACAATTTATTTAAATTTGTTCACTCTCTTGATATTTGATATTGACAAAAATGGCATTACAAAATCATATGAAATCAATGTAAAAAAAATAATCGATTTCTTACAGTGCAAAATGTTAATTTAAAAGATTTACACTTGAAATTACGACATTTTCAATTGCAAACTTTAAATATACAAATTTTATGCCATATTTAACATGGATATATTTCTCTATTTAGATCTATGATATAACAATTTTCTATGTATTTTTATAATATATCAAATATAAAATTAGAACATGGAATACACAAATTTACATTGCGTTAAAACGAAAGTCTCTAGCCTGGACCTTGAATAAGACTGATGTCAATTGATAATTTTAGTGGTTTGAAAATCAATTCAGTCAGTGATTTCGATTTTAATATGCATCTTTTAAAATCAAATTTTCATATTACAAATATAGAGTTTTATTGAAAATAAAAATTATGACGCGACATTCATACATAGATTAATATTACAATTTTGTCATCCTCACTATCGATTGGATGTCCAGTGAACAAATAGTTTGTGATAATTTGTGGCATATAAAATTGTTCATTAGAGGGTATTTATTCCGGGATACTCTTTAAAAATTGACATAGTACGTGTTAGAAAACAATCGTACTTATTAGCCTTTGCATATAAATTCTGATACCTAGAATCTATTATTAAAATTGTTAAAAAGTACAAGGTTCTTTGCAATTTTAATTTTTGCCATAGAAAATCATTCAGCTTTGCTAATAAAATTATTTTGACCTCCCTTTCTTCTATATTTCCTTTTGTTATTTTATAGTACAATATTTTGGTAGTGGCTTTGTAAAGAGATATTAATATAATTAACATTAATGCTTTTAATTTTGTATAAATTTCCATTTAAAAATACAACTTATAAAATGTTAGTAGTGCTACTAGTTACCAGTAACCATTGAATTATGAAAATTCTCTATGACTTCATTTCGTATTTCAAAATAGTGAATTTTTATACGTATCTTATCAAATTTACAATGACTTTTCTCATATATTATAACAATATTTCTACTACACTTTGTGCTATAATGCATCACATTGATTGCTATATAAAACAGAATTTTCTAAAAAATGTGTTGCGGTAAAGCCTTCATTTATAGTATATAAACAACTGTAAATACAAAAAGATTTTTGTATATACTTATTTTCATATTATTTATTTTTGTTTAATTTTGTTTTTTTATATTAATTTATATTTTCTAGAATTTTCACTATATTGGGGCTTCGGGGCGTAGTTATCTGAGCAGGTTGGTTTTAATTGCATGCCATTCCGAGGATTGTGGGCTCAAATCCCATATAGTGATAAAACCAAAATAATTGCTTAATACCCGTGTGCGCAATATAAAGTATGATAGGGTATAATAATTGATTCTGCAGCTTATCAATTATATTTTTAAAAAAAGTGGACAACTTAAATGTTTTTACTATTGGTCAAAGGAAAAGTTAAAGCCGCGGTAAATTTTTTTGATATTTTCGATAATTTATGGCATCTGTGCTGTTTTGTATAGGAAAATATGCTATAATACATGCATAACAAAACAAGCTTAGAAAAGCCACCTATTTTGGCTTAGGCGATTTGGTTTTAGGTGAAAATCCACAAAAGTAAATAAATTATTTAATATGATTTGTTAAATTTACCACTGGCTTAGGGTAGACCACCTATTACCATTGAGGTAGATAAACTAAAAACACTTTTTTTTCACCTAAAAACTGTAGGTAAAATGCTGAAAAATGTGGCAAATAGGAAAATAATCTACAGAAACAATTTTCCACCTACTTTAATAGGTAGAGCAAAAGTAGTTATTGGTTAAATTGTCTATTTTAATAGAGATATCAGCCAAACAAATTTACAGGCCAGTGCAGAAAGTATAGCATATAGTTTCAACTGTGATTCTTATAATAAATCAAATTTATTCTATATAATATATGTAGGTAAATTTTCGTCAACCTAAATAACTAAATACCTCTAGCATGAGGTTTCTAAAAAAATTATAAGGGTTTTCTACAATAAGTGCAAAGATCACCTAATTGTTTTATAAAATCTGTCTACATTCTGAGCAAATTTGCTGGAAGGTTATACGCAATTTGTCTATAGATTGTGAAAATTTACCTAAACTTTGTATGATATATGTCTATATATTGTGATAAATTTGTCTACATTTTGAGGAAAATGTGTCTATAATCTGTACAAATTTTGTCTATATTCTGTAGATAATTTGACTTTATTGTGTAAAAAAGTTACTTAAAAACATTAGTGATTTAACTATATATTGTAGGATATTTGCTTATTTTCTGTTGACAATTTACCTAACATTTCCATGACAAATGTTCAGTTAAATTCATCTAGTTCTAAGTAAGCAAATCAGCGAAATTGTCTAGCAGGCTGAAAATCATTTACAGAAAATAGACAATTCCCATATTTTTTTAGACAATGTATTTAAATTTTTTCTCATTCTCGTAATTTAAGCTACCTAGGGCAATTTAATTCAGCTAAATTTTTAGGAACATTGGCTAAATGCAATTTGTCTTTTGCGTAACAATAATTGCTTCAACTTGTACAAAAAATATGGTTGGCTCCTATAATGGTTGTGTGTACTTTAAATCAAATCAATTTGGAAGTATTATTTCTATTGTTCGTTAAAGTTTTATACGTTGTTCTGGTAGTTATGTTACAAGTATAAAATTAACAGATTGCTAAAAACATGTGCCAATGACGTGCTTTCTATTGAACAAGTAATGGTTTCATAAAAATAAAAATAAAATACACATCCCTTGGATACTTGTTATGAGATAAGGTTTTTGATGTTCCATCGAAAAAATCTGATAAGAGATAGTAATAAAACTGCAAACTCGAAAATGACCGTCGCTGCTGGTGCTATTGAGTATTTTTAATTAAATTTCACTTGGCGAAAATCGCAAGCACCCCATTTAACACTTCCAGTTACTGCGATCTTCATTTTTTTCTGATATTTCTGGAGCACTCTACCTGAAGTTCTGGAGCTCCTGAAGGGAAACAATGCCCGGTTCATTACTCTCGCATCACCATGATCAGATAAGTAGGAGCAACGCCGGGATGATGGCGTCTTGGTATCATGCGCTTTTTTTTTCAGCCTCCATCTCAACCTTGTTCTTTTTATCTTTCGCCAGAGCACAGTGAGCAGATGTAACGTTTAGATATCGTTAAGATGGAGGGAATATTACGCGGAAGGTTGCCACCAGGCTCTGGTCTCGCGAATAAACAGTAAGAAAATCAAACGTAAATAAAAGAGGAGCTTCAATCAAGAAAATCGAAATTGTCTTTTATGCCCTTTACAAGGCCGGGTGCCTGTCGGAATTTGAAATATTTTCTCTGCTTTGCGCTTATTGTGCAATTTTACAGCCTCCTCCCAGCGCCACAGTACAATTTTAATGAAATTCCTTTAAGTAAACCCGCCCCCGCATCGCTTCAAATTTTCCTTCTTAGACTTGAGATTGCAGAATACATCGTTTCTGCTTCGCGGTTCTTAGCGACAAAATTGTTTCTTTAATTCTAAGGAGCGACAGTGTAACGCAGTACATTTTTTATATGGTGCTGAATACTCCACTTACGGAGTTATGAGTCGAAAAGGAACGTAGAATGAACGAGGCCAAAGGCATCACTTCTTTGGTATTGATAAAAAGCATCTCACCCTTGGAAGAAATTTGTCGTATTCAAAGAAACTACACACAAGAGCATTCCCTTCCTCATGGCAATTTGCTAAAAGACGTGCAACTTCTTTGGCAAATATTTGAGCCTTGGTGCAAGAATGTCTTAAATTTGTTTCATTCGTTGTGCATGCACCTTGCCTAGCAACTAAACTTACTTTTGTACGGGCACTATCTGGAATAAGATCGGAATGTGTGAATTAGATGGATACAAAGTCCCAATTGGCTAGATTTTGGGTAAAAATCAATCGTGCAATTCCTTGGTGACATTAGGGATTCATTTGCAAGAATTGCACCAAGATAAATCGAATTTATACGTGACTGGCAGTAGTGGAACATTTTTTAATATATTTGCAATCGTTCAAATAAGGGTCACGGGATAATTTAGAGCGCCTTTATATCTCATTGCATCCAGGAAATTTATTTGACTCGAAATTGAATTGTAAAAATCCCATTTTCATTTTTGCGCCATTTAAATTCCATTCATGTTTTGCTGCCCATTAATCCTGGAAGATAAATAAGTGTGTAAATACGTCTCATCAAGGAACTACTTCCGCCGACATGTGATTCCATCCTCTTTGCTCCCGGGGATGAAAATTATGCGAATGTTCTGATATCAGGGAGGCGTAGAGAGCACCGAGGACCAACAAGTTAGCTAAGGCATTTTTATTAATAGAACGCCCCCGCTAAGTCCTGGATGACTTGAATCTCTGCTCGCAAGAGCCCTTTCAGGGAATAATAAAAAAAAAAACAAAATTCACTTTAGCTAATGATATGGCTGAGTGGGAGTAATTTCCGCCACTTTATTTGCAGAGCAACATCCTTGTAAAGGGCAGGAAAACAGTGTTGAAGAAAAACGAAAAATTACCAAATCCGCATTTGCTGTTGGCAATTGAAGATCATAATGGAAGCATTTTGTTTTTCCTTGATTCTTTATAATGCTGCGATTTAACTCAAGATATATTATAACCTCTACATCTTCATAAAACACAATTCATATATTTTGTAAATCCTACACAAACTCAGAACATCTTTTCTTTTGTAACATCCATGACAAAAATATCCTAAAATCGTATTCACTGTAATTTAATTAATTAAGTTTACAGCTTTAAAACTTGCAAAATAGAACATTCGGGGGAGGGGAGTCTAGCCGGTTTCCAATTAAATTTGCAGCCACTCTCTCCTTGACTAGATATAATTGGAGAAACAAATTGCAATCTCCGAGACTTCATCCCATTTGCATACTTTTAATTTGAATCGTAAGAAGTTGGAGAAATTGAGCGTTGTTTTTCGAAAGAGCATGGCTTTTAGAATAAATTTAATTTCATGTGTGACTTCTTTGCTATGAGGCATTTTCAGTTTCTCTTTGCTCAGTTTTTGTTCGTATCGTGGAAGTCATTATTCTTAAATGAAAGACTGAGGTACTCTCATAACGATATTTAACAATATATAAAGCATATATATATAAAAAAAACCCAAATTATACTATATATGTATGTAATAAATCTACGAGTATTTGAATTCTTTCATCCTAAACTAAAGGTAAGCTGTGTTAATAAATAAGTCGAATATTGGTAGATAAATTTAATTAAATTCTGCACTATAAAATTTATGTGCTTTTTCTGGTGCTTATCTGTTTCCAAGGTTCATAGAACTTTATCTAAATTAAATTCATTTATTATATGAAAATACGAAACTGCTGTTCCATGCACTGTGCAAAATGACGGTAGAAATAAAATTAAAGCGATTTTGTGGAAATTTAACTGCTGTCGTTCTAATTTCAATATTCATGACGAACGCATAGAATAGAACTACAGCAGTGCATTTGGTGAAAAACACCAACAATTTTGGAGGGGAGGTAAATGAATAGAATGCAATGCCACAGTGCACCACCACACACAGTCCGAATCACGGATGGCAAATTCAATTGGTTTAATTTGTAAAATGTACACAATCACTGCTAATGAATCCCTCACATGTCCTGCATGGCAGAGAATTATATAAAATGAATGATTTCAAGGAAATTTTGGAATCCCTACATTCAAAGGATATTTGTTGAAAAATGTAACGCTTCACCCAGAATAAGGAGATTTATTCTGTTTGGCTAGAAGCAAATTTATTTCATTTCATCGAGAGAAATCGCTGAACAATAAACCTAAGATCCTCTTAATGTCCCAACATTAATTCCCTAGGGATTTTCCGGTAAATTCTATCGGGCAGGCTTGTTAATACTTTTTTCTATCTAAAGGAAAATTACTTCGAGTTTGAGTATAACTTTCCCTAAATAGAATTTAAGTTCCCTCCTTAAATAGGGCATTGGGACGAGAACAGAAAACTACTTCGGTAAAGTATCAAAAGTACGCATAAGTTTCGAGCGAATTCAATTGCCCATTAAAGTAAACCTTCGAATTTGAGCATATGGTCATAGGAAGCAGCAGCAACTTACTCTTGGAGTCCTTTAAAACATCGCCTCTTTTAACTTCAGCTAAAGAACTTCATTTCACTTTAAAAGATTTTATAGCGCTTTTCATCTTTTCGCAAGGATACGTTTAAAAGAGATCGCAATTTACGTCATGAATGATTCTTCCCTGCCGCTTTAATCTATGGTTTTTTTTTCGGGAATGGCTCAATTGAAAAGGCAAATCCTTTCACACACAATCTCTTTGAACTTGGTAGGATGTAATCCCGGCAAAAATATTTCGATTATACAAAACCCTATTGCGAAATTTGTTCTGCAAATAATTTCTCCCTTAATCTAGAGATATTTTAAATTTAAAGTCATTATTTAAAGCAACCTGCGCTTATCACTGAAGCTCACCTAAAATATCATTCGTTTTGCTATCCTACCGCCGTATTGTACGAGTATATGCTAAAATAATTGGAAAAATCGATACTGCACCTAAAGCGAAAAAATTCAAATAAAATCCGAGTATATTTGTCGCTAAATAATTTTACTTTGAAATTTTGCCTATAATGTCTACCAGTACATCGCTGTGGCAGAATTTCAGAATTTCGAATTTTAAATTCCAATCGTGGAGGATATAAGCGACTAAAATAAAAACTATGCGGACATTTTTGCCGGCTGCTGCTCGGGGGGAGATTTCCGCATAGACGAAATCAATTTATGCCAAACAACAATTGAAACAAAAATTTTTGCATCTGTTCCGAGAGCCAATTAAATTTAAGTGCTGTTCGTGCTCTACATTGAGTTTATATTAGAGATTATAGGGGTATCGGAAAATATTTGAATTGCTAGAGGCTTTAGGTTTGAAAGAGAGCACATTTCGCGAAATTGATAATCTTAAATCGTTTTCTATTGGAAAATTTTAATATCATAACGATCATGTGGAATTTTAAAGATTTTAAATAGTTATCTTTTGGTATTTTGTCTATAATTTTATATTGAGATCAGATATATGAGCTGTTCTCACAGGTTAAATCAATTAATTCCACTTTTAAAATGTTCTGAATCTTAACCCTTAATTGGTATCGGAGGGCTTAAATGAACCCCACCGCAAAAATGAGTTGCTGTTTAAAAATCAAATGCTATATAATAATAAGTGATATATGTTGTAAGATTTATTATAAAGTTAATAAAAGTTGGTTTTATATTCGAAAACGTTTATTACCTCTATAAGTAAATAAAAAGCAATTGTTGTTTGTCTGATTTACATAGACTCCTGTACTACTGGGCCGATTAAGCTCAAATTTTGCCAGTACATATGTTTCGAGTACGAATGGTTTAGAGTGATATGACACATGACAATTGCACACGACATGGTACATAATATGAATGAAACATGACATGAACATTTTTAGCATATTTAACTCCTTGAAGTTAAAAAATTTGCCTCTATTGCAGTATTAGAATTAAATAATTTAATAAATTTAAGATCAACGACCCCAACAACCCCTCAGTGTCACCTTTCATAAAGACTCCTTAAGCTTTAGACATTTTCAGCATTGTCATGATATATTAAATTAGAGTCTATGAAGATTTCCGCTAACCAGTACTCGGTTCGCACAGATCGTACAAGCGTAGAGGAAAAAAATGATGGATCTGAAACTCATTGTTATTAAAATTTATCGCATAAAATTCAAATTTGAGAAAAAAAAATACACATTTTATTTCGTTGCAGCAGATCACATTGGGCATTGTCTAGTTTTAGAATATAAAAAACTTTAACTTTCATTGACTCATACATCTCGATTTATTTTCATATTTTCTATTCTCCTTTTAAAGCCTCGATACCAAGAATGTAATTTAAAATATCGACGGCAGCTAAGGCTTAAGCTTAATATTAAAACACATGATACGAGCTTAACACATAATTTTAGAAATCAATTATCTTGATAATTTTACATCAAAGTAAAAAACTTTAAAAAATTTTGTTGTCACTTTAAAAGGACCTTTTAAATTTAAGATGCGTACTTTTCCCCAGCGTGTTCTTCCCGTTTTTCTTATGAAGTTAATCGATTTGCCCTGTGAGTAGCTCATAGTCATAATAATTGTTAAAAACATATTGCAATATTCTCAGTATTATTTTATTATATTTTATTTTGGTTTGTATTACTTATTTCCTAATTTCATGCACCGGTGCTCTAATGAATTGAATGTTTAATGTTGATTTATATTTTTTTTTGGAAAACGTACTTTTAAAGTATATGGGTTTATTCGCCCGTTTAAAGAATACTAAAAAATATCCATGTGTGGTCTGAATGAAGTTGTCTTTACAAAAAAAAAAATAGATAGTGATTTCACAAACGAAACAGCAGGAAAAAGGTATGTACAGATAGTACAGATAGTTTATAAATAGAAATAATATACTCGTATATTATAAGCATACATAGAATCGTAGAGGACTTTTTGTGATAATTTCTCTTCGAATATATTAGGGTTTCTTACGTCCGAATGAAAAAACGAAACCCTTATAGGATCACTCGTATGTCTGTCTATCTTATTGTCTATCACAGCCAATTTGCTCCGAATCTAATGAACCGATAAAGCTAAAATTTGGTGCACATATGAATTTCTGTAACACAAATACGGATGTGTAACGTAAGTAAATGAATTTTGAATATGGAGGTCAATTTCTGAAGGGAAATTAGAACATTTAAGAAAAAGTGTGGCATATCAAATGAAAAGAGAACATTTTTTATATAAATAAACGATAAAATGATAGACTTATTACGTGATAAATGATTCAATTTAAATAGTAACTATTTATTAACTAAGTAGGGTACGGAACACAATTCTTAAGGCGCAAATTCTACTCTCACTTGTCTGTCTTTTTTAAATTTTTTTAACACTTCCAAAGCTTATTGTGTTTTTTTAATTTGTTTTCCCGAGACGGAACATGCAAGACCTAAATGAAGGCGGTAATTACGACAGCATAAAGCCATCAGAATGTTTTTAATTATAACAAATTAAACACGTGAAATTTGTCGTGAACAAAACTTTTGAAAGTAGATTTTTCGCCTCTCACGCAGGCTTTGATCAGGAAAATTGCTAAAGTTTACATCGTCAGCCTTTCAACCGTCGGGGAAAAAATTTTTACTGAGCCCTTAAGATGGGTTCGCAGGGGACTTGGCTTAATAATATCTGCTTCCCGAACAATCCCACTTTCTTGCATCCTGACCGAGAACATTGCAAACATTCGTCACACCCCTCCTCTCCCTCAGAAAGGGCAGCTGCGAGCTGCATGGGTTCCTTACGGAAGACGATTAATTATTTATGCCCGAAGAGCAGCATCCCAAAACTTACAGATGGGGCTGGTTTTCGCGATGTTTGTTTTGACCCGGCATTCACGTCAATTCGCCCTAGGACTCGAATTAGGTGAGCCCTGCGCAGAAGCCGCCTGCCCTGCAAGGATTCCCCTTAATTTGAGCGAAAAGGCTCGATTTTTTTTGGGGACATGTTAAAAATTAAGGAATATTAGCAAATTTCGCAATCACCGGAACAAATGTTCTCAACATTCCAAGGAATTCAAATATTTTTTACTTACTTTCGTCTTCCTTGTCGAGCTCAAAAAGTTTTCGTGTGATGTCCTTTCGCTCAGTCGCTCCTTTTTAAGGTTCGAGTTCCATTCTAACTTGCGGCGAATGTTCGACGCTCTATTCACCTTCGATGAACTTTTCGGTTCGATTCACCAGCTCACACCGTAAACAGCATGTTCGCTGGTTCGCATACCACCGCTGAGCTGCACTCCAAACCGAACTTCAGCAGTTCGGGCCTTCCGCAAGGCAGAACCTTTTGTCGCTCGGAATCGCAAGAAATATTTATCCCAACTCGGGGGCTCCGGCACCTCAGTTCTTGACGCGTCTCGGTGCGAGCTGGTTGCGTCGTGTATGCCATTTTCTAAGCTGTTCCGCTCCCGAGTTCTGGACGAGAGCCTGCGACAATTTTCCGGATGATATGCATCACCCGGAGGTGGCTTTATCCGCTAGTGAAAAGTTAAAAGAATTGAAAATATCCCCGCTAAGAATTTTGAGGGTCGTGTGATCGTGAGGGGGCTCTAGAGTCCTTTGCCTGCCCGATCCGGTGTCCTCTGATGGTACATCGTCGACGTTTGGCAAGAGTTTTTGGGTGACCTTGCCATAGTGAGGCGAACTTACGCAATTAGGCCCCAAACGGGTCGAAGTGCCGAATTAAGTGGCCCTCCCGACAGTTTGTTGAGCTCATTTTGTGGCCGCAATTTAGCCGATATATTTCAAGGAGATAGAGGTTCGCGGTGTTGGTGTGCACGTGGTGCGAATTATTCCTTTCGAAGGTGAAAAGAGTGCTTGAGCTAAAATTTATCGATATATTCAGAGGTGGTTTGTGCTAGTTTTAGTGTCGGCCAAAAATTTTTCATATACAACACAATTTGACCTGGTCCAGCTGAAGAAACGAGGATTCTGTGAAAAACCCACTGAGGCACTGTAAGTCGATGTTCCTTTTCAAAAGCTTTTTGAATTACAAATTCTAAATTCTAAATTCTTCTTTTTCTGTATATCTAGGATAATAATTTACATTTAGATTAAAAAAAATATTTGGCTATATCTTGTTTGTCACTTTTTTGCTTTTCTGTAGAGAGTGTAAATAATAAATAAAGAGAAATTTCGTAGTAAGGGGTAGTGCAAGATAATCTTGGAAAATAAGACGATTCATAAAGTCGATTTTCAACTTTAACAACACCAATAAAAGAAGTACTGGAAAACTTGTACTGTGCACTTATGTTTTGCACTAAATAAATCAATCAAAATATTGAAATAAAAAATTAAAAGAAAGGAAATCTTTTCTCCAATTTATAACGATCATAATATAGAAATTTTTACTGTGTACGAAGGTTACCAAGTATCTCCTTCTTTGTAGCAGTTTAATTATCCATATGTAAATTTATTTATTTATTTATTTTTTAATCTGTTGCTCAGTAATTTTATTTAGAAGAACATTTTACATCAAATCCTATAAAACATACAAAGAAATCGTTTACAATAAATGAGAAATGGTTTATCGAAATAAAATAAATTATGATGCATTTCCTTTCCTTTTTATAAACTCATTCATATTAATTTTACTATTTAAACAATTTTGTTTCAACGTTTACTAGTAGTTTCGTTTTTAGAAATTAAAAGTTACAAAACCACATAAATTTTGAGTTGGTTTAAGTATAACAACCTGACTTAAAAAATTTTAAAATTTAATTCCTTCTTTCATATCACAATAGTTTTTATAATATTTAGATGAATTATTTTCAATATAAAATTATTACGATCATTTTTTCGATGTAATTTGAAATATGAAATGTGAATAAAATTGAAATTAAATTTTAAGTCTATAGGTTAGGTTGCTGTGGCTGCCTAGAAAGGCACACTTAGGCCAATTTTGGCCCATTGTGTTACCACGTAGCGCAGGAGACCATGGTTATTCATGGGATTCGAACCCACAGCCTCTGGGACGGTAGGACAGCGCGCTAACAACTCAACTCTCAGAGGCCCCTAAGTTTTAGGTCTATGCTATTGAGAAATTTTTAAAAATGTTAAAGAGTTAAAAGATCAGACAGTTTGCCTTGGGTATCCATAAAATAATGAGCCCATTTACCCATTAAATCGCATTTGGTTTTCCTCGGAATGACCCTTTAAGAGTAGCACATGCCTCAGAGTCCTAACTCAGCGTTTTCTGATAGCCAGAGACCACATCAAAGCAGAACCCCCAAAAATGTTTTCAAGTGGGACAAATTTTTGGCTCGAGAAAGTGCTGAGCGGGCAAACTGTTGCCATTGATTGTTGCGCTTGACCATTCCCCCGGGGATAGGCGATGCTTGAGTTTCATTTGGGAATTATACCATCGAGCAAACATATTTCTGTTCTAACGATCATAAAATTCATTTAAAATTTATATCATTTTGAAATCCCACAGCGGTGCACGTACTACTCGCACACCGTGTGGGAAAATTTGACCAAGATAAAAAAAAAAAAATAATAAGCACATCCATCACCTTCGCGTCCTGTAAAAATTGCAAACGTGCCCTGGACTGATGACACATACTAAACCAAC
Source organism: Philonicus albiceps (assembly GCA_963969385.1). Lineage (NCBI taxonomy): Eukaryota > Metazoa > Arthropoda > Insecta > Diptera > Asilidae > Philonicus > Philonicus albiceps. The sequence continues at coordinate 22,747,492 of OZ017775.1, forward strand.
TGTCGAGCTAAAAAGGTAGACAAAATTCGACCTGGGTGAAAAAGTCTGCTTTGTATCTACGTTCGCAGCTAAATTAATCTGCGTTCCGGGGGCGAAAAAGTGCAAGTCAGCTGCTGATTGAGGGCTTACCTCACACCGGGCTAATCCGGAAAATTAAAGGTTCCCGGACTGCACAAACAAGTTAAACTGTGGCAAGCGCATTTTGGGCAAATAAAAACACTGGCGAACATCGAGATTTACCCTGAAAAATAAAAATTTTGGGACCCGTTCCGAAAACTATGACAAGTGCACAAATGAAATTTTTTTTGTCCGTGAGCTGCTCGTGATTGGTTCTTGAGTAAAACCCATTAAAGCTGCCGAATTAAATCTGGAATAATAGAAAAGGTATTCATCAGGTGAGCCTGCTTTAAATTCGACACGGGGGCGTTATTGGTGTTCTGTTTATTTTCAAATTGCAACTCACCCGGAATGCTGATCAATTCGTACATTTCGGATGTCCAGGGTGTAAATCCTGCGCTGAAACCCTTGAATGGGAAGGGATTTTTCAATTAGAGTAATGATAGGATTTTACTCTCTATTTGCTTTTCCGCGAATTCGATTGAATTGAAGCTCAGTTTTCAACTTCACTATGTGGTACACTGGTAAAAAAAAAAAAAACATTCTTGTTAGGCTTTTGCCCTCTTGTTAGTCTCGCAAAATAGTTGGTTAAAGTTGTACTGCACATGATTACTTTCAGTTAGTTGTAGTTTCAATGTTTAGATTTCATAATGACCTAATTGCTTGATAAGCAGGGTAATTTGGTGTGGGATTTAACCAAACGTTGCTTAGAACAAAACGGACTTAAAATTGCACTAATTGGTTTGGAAATTTTATAATAGAAATTTAAATTTAAATAAATAGAGAAAGAAAATGAGATTACAATAAAGAAAACTATACGTATGGCCTTATTTTTTTAAAAATATATGCTTTCAATTAGTAGAGAATTACACTAAAAATTAACAAAAATAAAACGCGGAGTAAATTTATTTGTTATCAAGTATTTGGAAAATATTTAATAATTTTAAATTTACCTCTATAGATAAGACATTATTTCATGACTGAAACAGCAGTGCTCCTCTTCAGCACTTGTGATATTTAAGCTGTAATATTAAAATTCCTAAAGAGTTAAAGAATTTTTAATGTAACTTCAACGGCGGGGACTTAAAATTAATTCCATTACAATTATTTTTCCAGCATGAGTTGCTGGAAAGGAATTTTAAAAATGAAAATTTTTATTGCTTTAAATATCTTCGCTTCAATTCCCGCGATTTATGTGAATACAGAGAAAGGGGAAAAAGGCGTAAAATTTGTTGGTCTTTACTGATAAAAGCTAAATAATAACTGAATTAATGTAACAAGCTGAAAAATTTTTTTAAATGCATTGCCCTTTTCAATGCAGTTAAGTTGAACAAAAAAGAAAATATCATCAGGGCAATTTATGTTTTAAGCATTTACTTTAAAATGCAGTTGGACGATTAAAAGGCCACAATTCAAAGCAAAATGGAGCTTGACCAAAATTATGCTTTCTCAAATTTTTTATTGGGATATTTAAAGTCTTATTTGTTTTGAAACTTTATGATTTATTTTTTTAAAGTAGTTTGCAAACTAACAACAAATAAAATGAAGTATTTAGTTAAGTTCACTAATTCGATGAGTTTTTTATCGCATACAGAAATTTTAAAAATGTAACATTTTGGGATAAGCATTAAGTTTCAATTTAAAAAAAAAAAAGTATTTTAGGAAAATATTTTGAATTTCCTCTTATTCAAGTTAGCTCCAATGGACCATTTGACTAACTACTTCATACCAATTTTCTACGGATGTACCCCTTATAAATTACACTTCATTACAACGAATTTAATTTGAATGAGGAACATTGGCCTTAACCAGGAAAGGGAAGTTGATACATTTGGAGGATATTGCGAACCTGACCTCTTAATTGCGATAATTAATACCAGTTTAGCTAGATACCAAGTCATGAATGATTAAAGTGAGTTTTTGGCTAGATTCCCTTCTCCCCTCTCAACACCTATCCCCTTCATAGTTCTCTTATAAAGCAGATTATCGACCTAATTAAAACCCTCAAGCGAGGGCGAATGTGACTCCCCCCAGCGCTCGATTATGTCAGCGCAAACATGACTCTTGAACTGTTTCTGGGTCTCCACATCTCTAGAAATCTGCGGTGACTAGATCTTCCCCCGGTGGGTTTGCTGTGTCAACAAATCTCCCCCGGAAAGAAGTCGAGGTGGATGGATAGATTTAATTTTCTGTGCGGCAAGGATCTGCTCCCCGAGCGCCAATATTCAGTGTAAGTGCGCATTTCATTTATTTACTCATCCAGCCACCGGGCTGTTAATCAGGTGAGGGGGGAGGAGGTAATTGGCGCCCAGGATGGGAAACAGGGCCACATGTTTTCCACAAAACCTAAGACTAAGCTCCCTGGGACTCGGGAACGCTTAAAACAAAGTTCAAATCAACTCATGTGTTAAATGATAATTACGGATTCATTGCGCGTTTTCACGTCCATATCCTGGGAAAATGGGCGGCGAGTTCCGCCCATCCTCGGGGTATGTATCCTGGACCTTCCCTGCCTTTCCCGATCCTTACCGATTCTCCCTGGCTCGCCTGGCGTGTGTACAAGCGGAAATGTGTCTCATACAATTTTAATATCCTTTCAGGCATGAGTGACAATGTGCCGCGTCGCACGATGTTGCCATGCGGAGGGCCCTCGGATCGCTAATTCGTTAACTTTTAGCCGCAGTACGTCACCCCGCCCGCCTAAAACTTTAATCTACGCAAATAGACGCGCCGCACCGCATGAATTTAAAGCGCCATATTCAGGCCCAGAGCTGCGCTAGGGCTTTGAGCCTTCATTCAAATTTAAATTGGATTTGCGGCAGGAATATGAGCGCCCGGGAATTGCTTTGACACGGCCCAAGAAGGGGCCCGGTGCCCCCCTCCAAATGATGCACTCTCGGTGGGCTTTTTCGTTTTCGGCAACAAGGCCAATCCGGGCCCAAAGCACAATTTAATCTACTTCAAATACTTTTTTCGTTTAAAAAACGTGCAGGTATCCCTGATTACCTGAGATTATACAACTCTGGGGTAGCTGCGGAGTGGGGGGTTTTCTCTTCTGGCACCAGTAGACCTATATTTTACCTTTTGGATGCGAAAAAGGGATCAGTGGATTTATTTAGCAGTACAGTATTCCACTTTCTCTCTAATTTAATTTAAATGTTGTCCTTGCAAGGGAATTTCCCGACCTGATTCCACGGTTCTCTGGCACAACTCCTCGCTTTCACAGCGAAGGGATTACGCCCGGAAAGGAAAACCCTTCTATTTTCCTTTCAGTCAGCAATTAGAGAAATCCCAGAATTTCTAATTGATCTGAAAGGATGGCGGGTTCCTGAAATAAGTGAAAATGCAAAAGAAGAGAAAAATCCATAAATCGTCCCAGAAGATGCCCTCTGAAATTAATTAAAAACTATATGAATACCAGCGTCCTGCTCGTTTTACTCGCTCAATCTAAAGAAAAGTCCTTTTGCTCAATGAGCCGAGAATTATGATGTCGGAACTCATCGCGGATATTACAAATTACTCCAAGTTGCCTCTGCTAATTAGACCTCTTATTAAAGGGAGTTTTTTGATTTCATCGAGTTCATCGGAGCAAATTTTATTCGGCCAATAAGTAGACCTAGTTCTGTAGATGCCGGTGGATCGAATCAATTCATTCGACCATTTCTTTTTTTTTCAAAAGTTTGTTATTTCTTCAAAAGCCTTCTATTCGAGGCACACTTATATACATATAAGTTTCATTTTTTCTTTCAATACTTGAGAGATGACAAGGACTATCAATTCAAGCACAGGAATCGAGGACTTAATCAAACCTGAGATGCCTAATTAGTTCCTTACATTGAAATTATTTTCCAGATTTGGGAAAAGAAAAATAAAAACATTTTAAAAACTCGAAGAATATTTTCTGATAAAGGATAGAAGGAATGAAGGACAACATTTTCTTTTTGTTTTTGTGTAAATGAATAATTTCTAGTTTAATTGGTTAGTTTAGATCGCGGTCTATAGGTTAAATGATCAACTTTTAATTTCATATTAACAACATTATTAAAAAAATATTCTTAAAAAGGGTACGAAAGACTAAAAACCGATAATAATTCTGTTTTATGATAAAACTTTGCATGTAATCTTACCACATTACCTCCCGTATGCACAAATTTGTGTATTTCGTTGAACTTTACTTAAATCCCGTGTACACAAATTTGTGTATTGTTTAAATTGATAATTTAACCCTTTGTTATCGGGGTAAATTGTAAATCTGAAGCTTAGTAAAATATACGAGTAATATCAACATGTTTCTATAGGAAATATAATCTCAGCAAAAGGTTGAAGTACCAAATTTCATGTCTAAGATAAAAGATGACAAAATAGTAGTTAATTCTCATTTCCTCTAATTTCACGCGGCATTATTATTATTTTTAGAAACAATACCGGTACGTAAAGTGTTAATAAGTTGTGTTTAAATTTGCTTTTTAAGTACACCGTTTTTATTTTAAAGGATACAATTGAATATGTAATTTCAAAAAGGTCACATCTCGCATATTTTGACAAATGCACTTTTTCATATAAATGCAATCTAAATGCTTCCCTGCTTCTATTATTCAATAATTGATCAACGTATTTTGCTGTGATGGTTGCCCCGGATAGAATAAGAACAATACGGTTCTTCGATTTTTAAGAACAATTGTCTGTGCAAAGAAATATGATAGTCCATATATATTTTCCAGTACGTGGATTGTGACAGAAATTTTTTAGTCGTCAAAAGTAAAATTAAACGTATAGAGGGTATCTTCACTCATTAACAATATTTTGATAGTATAGTCAAGTAACACAAAGAAATTTAACGTTATTAAAGTAAATACAGAAGACATTATTGATTTCAAGAAATGGGGTCAACTAAATTTTAAAACTAAAACTTTATCAGGAAGAAGTTATGGAAAAGATGTACCTAAATATAAAAAAGTTAATTTTCAAGCAAAATCGCAAAAGTTTATATAGATAATGACATGGCTCAAGAAACATTCATACTTTCCAAAGTAAAAGGCACTTATAGCAAGTAACTTACCAACCAAGCTGATCTGGCTTATAGTGGTAAAAGTAGAAACAATGCACATACCAGCAGAATTTACACACTTTTATGACGAAATACTGCAATGGCCAACTTCAAATGAAAGAGAGCCTGCAGAAGAAGAGTTTTAAAGGAATTCTGTCATTTATTTATGTCTGATTTGTTATGTTTAATTTTAGATATCTATCATAAAAGTATCGCAAAATATATACATATAGTTGTTATCTTTAAATTTTCTCTGCTCTACTACCGCTAATTTCGAAAAGAGCCTATTCTCATACAATATATTTGAAAAAATATATATAAACATATTTAACATCAAATATTTCTGTAACTTTTCATTGCTAATTGACCCCAAAATGGTAACTTATCTGGGCAATGGGCCAAAATTGGTCTCAGTGCACCTTTTTAGGTAGCCACACCAACTTTTAATCTAACGATAATCTACACCACCTTAGAAAATAATTATTTTGTTTTTCATTCCTGAATATTTTCGTTTTTCAGGCATGTGCGCTTTTCGAAATTGCACATTCAATCAAAATATGAATTAAAATTATTTCATCATATTTCTGTTTTAGTGAAAGTGCTTTGATATCATAAAAATAGTTTGAGAAATTGTAACAATGCTTTTGTTATCTTATTATACGAGCAATATTTGTATATTTATTTGTAGTCGCGTTCTAGAAAACGGCTCTAACGATTTCGATGAAATTTAGAATATAGGGCTTTACGGGAGCGAAAAATGGATCTAGCTAGGTATCAATTTCTGTGGAAAATTCGATTTCTTCGTGATTTCTTTAATATAAATTCAAAAATTTGAACAAATTCATTTCAATTACCTTTGATTTCAATTAATTTTTCCACAAATAATTTAAAAATAATTCGATTGGATTTTTCTTTCGAATTATTTTAACTACTTTGAACGAAAAAAACTAATTTAAGTCAAAGCTACAATTTTAGTAAATTTATAAATTATATTTTAAGGAATTTAAATTCAAAACGAGCTTTGAGTTTCCCAGCATCTCTGAAGATCTCAATTTGGATTAGTATCTAATACTTAAAATTTTAATAACTGCGTAATAGATAAGCAATTTAATGTACCTCTAATACAAACAACGATTCTCAAAATACTTGAAATTTATTCTTCTAATCATTAACCGAATAAAATTTAATTTCATTACGTTCGCTTCTTTTACATATTTTAAAACACCAAGTAGGTACCTACCTATTTGCTTGAAAAGAGGTCTAATGATTTTGGTACGCAAAAAATAAATTTTGGGTTACAAATCTAACGATTACATCTGTCCTGTCCAGAGCTCGATCACCCAGGTATCAAACTGCATTACATAATTCAATAATTATTAAATGAAGTTATACATTTTTATTTTTACGTAAAGCTGTATTTTAGCTAATCTAATTAGAAAATTGATTGTAAACGATTTTTAGTTCTTAAAGTGAAGAGTTCTCTTTTCCTCTAAACTCAGGAAAATTAATCAAATCGTTTCGTATTTTAGATACGCAGGTTTAAAACTATAACTTGGCTGCACCAAACTTTCTCTTAATTGTACCATAAACGTGTTATACATGTTCAAATTTCCCTCCGGTAAGTGTACTGGACCTAAAATTAAGTGGTCACCCACGCTTCAGAAAACTTTAATTACCCGATAAAAGTAAAGTACTCTGGACAGGCATAAAATAAGAGTAGAAAAGAAAAAATAAAATAGTCCACCACATTGACCACTGGATGAAGGTTTCCTGAGACCGCATAGAAATTGAGTTCTAAAAATATCTGACCGCTGCGAAACAATCAATGTGTCGTTGCCTGCGTCGGGGTGACTACGGTCCGGCAGTCATGTGTGACGCTGTGCGACAAGTGTTTCGGCCGCAACGTGCCGGACATTAACGCATTATTGTAGCAACTTCTCAATAGGCCCCCATTTATTATGCATCAATTAGGGAATGTTAAAAGTTGCTTAATTTTTGTCCAGAACAGCCGGAAGTAATTCACCCGAGATCGGGGACTGGGAGGTGAAAGTATCCTTCTTTAGATTTATACCGCCTTTGTATCGACGAAATTGGACCACCAGTTTCAATTTCTCGGGGGAAATCGAAAACGAGCTCCCAGGACACCTTTTGATCGAATCGGATGCTTCGATGAGATGAGTCCTGGAGGGCAGGAACGCCAGCAGAAGGCCGTCACCATGACTTCCTCCTGTGGTGTGACGAGCAGATCCTGCAGAATGTCCTTTCTGGATGGCCGGGTCAAGCCGGGGGCTGGTCCTGGACTTCCCGTTCCCAGCCCGAACATCTCCCGGCCGTGTCAGATATGAGTGATGATGATAGCGTGCGTCAAATGTTCGGTGATTTCCCGATAAAAATAAAAGGGACGGACCAAGCGCCTGGCTGGCGGTGGAATTTACATAAAAAGGGACATCACAGTCCCTTCGTTCCCTATCGCCCGGAGCAATCACTGCCCGCCCTTTCAACGGCAGGGTGGTGCTAAATAAATTTCTTCGGTTGCCGGATCTATCACATGTTCTAGAAGGGTGGGTGGGATCATGTACCGCAGTATTCGGAGTCGAGCTAATTCCCGGATCCTGGTAGAACTGGGACGAAGCTGGGTGAATTTCAAAAGTTGCCTGGTGTTAGGTAGAGTTCCCAGGACATTCTAGAAAATTTGATCAGCCCCGCGATAGTGCTTCTGCCGATGGGTCCGCCAGAGAAGGGATATGTGCCGGGTTTCGACCTCGATGCACCGCTACAGACCCAATCTCCATTGAGTGCGAGCGACATGCACGACAAGGGATGCATCCCTCTGCTTGTATAGCTTTAACAGACACTTTTCTTGAAAAATTCAGAAATGCTAACTACGTCGAGATCGGGGTAGATGTGCTTTACAACCGAACGGACAGACAGATAGACAGACGTGCATATAATCAATAAATCGTGTTACTCGCGAGATGCACTTCAATATGGAAATCGAGGAGGATGTAATCAACGTTTCCTCTTCCTGGATCACGCCATATTTCCATACGTATCCTAGGAATCGCGGGAAGCGGGAAAGCAATGTGGTAATGGCAATAAACGTAATTAGTCCAAAAGTTCTATTTGCAAAGGAAATTGAGTGGAGTCTCAAAAGCTGGCAACTTCACGTAAATATTTGGGGTGCGACTTCTGAGTGATTAACTGTCGACAGCATACCTAAAAGTGGTGAGCTGCAATAAAAGTTATCTGGCGATAACGATGTCCTTCAAATTTGCACATGAGTTAATTAAATTTCACTCGTCTCTCCATTAGACAAGTCGACCACCATCAATATTGGGTAAATTTATGCACTAGCACCGGGTGGTCCGGACAAGAAAGACACCCTACGCTGACGGGTATCAACAACATCCTACTGTTGTTGACTGATATCGTAATTAATCTCAGCGACCGGTAATTTAGCCGTAATTCATTTAAAATTTAATACACTAATGGGAGCAGTTGGTACGGATAGATTTTGCGCCACACCCGTACTCGCACCCGCTCCCTCCCTTGATAAATCAAATTTATATGCAAATTGTCGCTTACAGAAGGCCGATATGGGTCATTGTAACAAACAATTAAAATACCATCCGGTCGCCACTGGGGCCCAGTTTCTATCGCCTTTCAAATGGGATCAATTCACGTAACAGGAATCGTGTGCTGCTTTTTCCAGAGCAATATGTTCTATTTCAGGTACTTAAATTAATTAATTTTATTTCTTTATTTTTTTGGTTATCCTGACACCGTAATTGGTGAGATTTAATTAAAATTATATATTGCAATTTGATTGAAATTTTAAATTGGAGCTATGTACGTAATTAAAAATAGACACCCTTATTAAGTTCTCTTAGTCTGCTTCTGCAATCGAAATAATAAGTAGGTACGTAATTAAATGTGCTATTCCAAATAATTAGTATAGCATTTTTCTGGCTAATAGACTTTGTGTTATAAAAAATTTTTCTCAATTTAAATCAGTTAATTGCGTTCGACATGTATACAAGTTATTTTGAAGTTCTATTGTGGTGCGGTTGACGTGTATACACGTCGCGGAAAATAACAAATTGCTATTCAATATAAAAACTTAAAATTTCAGTGCTTACTTTACTGTCTACCCAATAAAAATTAAAGAAATTGAACTTTGAAGGTCTTTGGCAATTTTTGGTTTGTTGCAAAAACGTGATAATTGTAACATTTAACAAATATTTTGCTGATATTTCATTATTGAATTATTAATTTTTATTTAACAAAAAAGAAATCCTTATCATTTTACTTTGATTTTTTCGTAAAATTTATTGTGGGTCCTCGTCACTGTTTGATTGTAATTGCGCCCCTAGTGAAGGACTTTTAAAATTAAATTCCACAGTTAACTGATTAAACGGGTACTATCCTGGAAAGATGATCAAGAGTGGACAAAATTCGTTTAAATGAGAGTAATTGAACTAATTCGGAGAAAAACCAAAAGAATTTTCATTTGAAAAAAAATAAAATGTATTTTTATGATTTGTAAAGTAAGGTAGGACGAGGCTAGTAGAGCAATTTTTTACTTAGTCCATCGCATTTCTTAAATCTTGCATATGATTTACTTGATATTTACGCCTTTAAGGGCATCTAGTAGTTCAGTTATTAATGCGCTAGTCTACCGTCTACCTACGTGGTAACAGAATGGATCAAAAAACACAAATTTCCTAAGTACGACCTTCTAGGCAATCACACCAACCTAATCTAACTTAACCTGACCTAATCTACGTTTATAGAATTGTGAATTATGCTGCTAAAAACCTCTCCAAAAATATATACTACTTTAGATGTAATTTAGATGTTATTGTCAGAAACTTCAAGTTATTGCGTGTTGCTTAACTTACCTCATGGGTGGGGTATGTTGAGCAAAGTTATGAGGTAAGTTGAGCAACGAAAGTAATAGTTTTATGGGAATAATAGAAATCTGAAATAAAATTGCAATTTATATTCAAATATATAGTTAAGGGTTCACTACTAATTTATTAAACAAAAAAATAATGTATTACTTCTCCAATTAAACAAAAATCAAAAACAAACAATTTTTAGAAAATCTTTAGCGAAAAGTAGCCAGAATCTAATTTTTTACTTTTTGATGAAATAATAAGCAAAGCGTACACACATCTAACTTGTTTTCCGGGCGACAACTGTTGATATCGTGATGTGCTCCCCTCTCTCAAACCCTTCTTTGCTGTATTTACAACTTCATTAGTGTATTGCTTAGCTTTCGACATATTTCAATTGCCCAACTTGTCCCTGTGCTCAACTAGCCTCGCCCAACTCTAACTCCGAAAATTCTAAAGAAAGTTTACACTAAATAATTTTTATAAATAGATTTACACAAATTTATATGGATTCATATGAGCTAAGATTGCTTGTTATACATTTACCTAAAATATAGTATAGTGTAATAATTTTAAATTATGCGATATACTTATGATTTTAAGGTCTTTTACGCTCAAAGAGCGATTCTTTTTTTGAAATAAAAAATGTTTAATTGATTATAACTTATTAGAAAATCCCCTCCTAAGCTGATTTAATATGAACATTTTTAGGGAAACCATCACTTAAGCGTTATCCCAAGAAATATTGCCGAAAAGGAGCTTCCATTTGTAATTCAAGGTCTTATTATTCAAGGTAAACCGTCTTCTTTGCATATTTCCCGTCGAAGGTCTGAACCCGAACGCTGAGGAGCCCGTCGCCCTAGCACGGATATAACGAGATGAATAAATTTTTTTTCCCGCCAAATATAACACGTGTACGTCCATAGCTTATTAAAATTTATAGTTTAAACGCACCGTAGCCCACCTGCGTGTTTATTTTTATCCGTCGGTTTGGCGCTTATAAAGTGATTTCACAATCATTACAAAGCCTCCGCGCTCGCATTATGTTAAAAATGCCACAAGATTGACATTCCTTTTTTTTTCCGGGAGCACTTCCGCGTGAGAAGCGCTCCCTCAATTTATCACCTTTTAAATTCGCCCTCCACGGCGGAGCAGAGTGCTGGCAACAAACACAGAAACCCTTTTAGCCTCGGTCGGGAAGCCGTGCCTCGCCGGGCTCAGCCCCCGACCTCTGGATCACTTCAAACCAGGAAAATCCTCCCTGATAAAAGGAGGAAGTAGCGCATACTCCCGTCGACGCGTTATGCGGACGTGGGTTGTACGGTTCCAGTCTCTTCATCTTCGCGTCGGGATGCTGAAAAAGATTTCTCTGGCGCGCAAACACCCAGAGTTTTGCGGGCAATATTTATCGAGGCACGACATCATTATTATTCTAGTCAATCCCGTTTTGCGTTCAAGGAATTCATCCCTGGAGACTCTGCACCCACATGGGGTACCCCGCCGCAGACAAACCGCTTATCCCGGGGACGACACAAATCATACCCAAAGTCCTCCAACTTTTTCATTTCATTCCGGGCTCATCTCATTTCAAAGGATGCCTCTGCCCTTCCTGTAACCCGAGGGAGTGAGTGGGACCGAGACCCGAGGGAGGATGGCCTGCATGCGATCGGGAAATGTTTATGGGGTCGATTGCTTAACCCGGCTCCAGGCTGCAATAAAAGTCGCGTCCCTGTTCGCTCCCGACGGTGGGAGTGCAACTTTCGGGATAAATTAAAATATTAAGCCGGCAGCAAACGTTTTGTTGACATCAACAAATAAAATAATTGCTAATTCAAGCGATTTCAGCCTACTCCCCGGTCCCCCTGGAGCAGCGGCTACATCTGCAAATCGCTAAAAGCGAACAAAGTGCTTTCCAGACGAGCGCAGCCAGGCCGGGAATGTGACCCGATTATGCTCCCGGGGGAAATGGCATTATGATAATCAGCTAACTGAAATGGGTTCGAATTAAAGCATCTGTCACAGGCACCGCTGGGCGGAGATGATTAGAGTTGCAAACTTGGGTGATTTTTAATTCCAGTCACTGGCAGTGACTGACATTTATGACTACAATATCGTCTGGAGGAAATCAGGAAAACCGCCTTCTTTCCTCCAGGAAAACAATGAAAAACCGGTGCAATAACCACAAGGACAACTTCGTCGTCTAGGCAGTTACTCAAGGACAAAGATTTAAAAATTAATGAGTTTTATATGGATGTAATATAAAATTTTATTTACGATAGACACTAATACCATTTTAATCCTTTCGGTAAGGAACAGCTTAATGCAAAACCGCTTTCTATGGTCTATTTCATCCATTTCTCGTGAAATGTAAGTCAGATGAATTATTTCTATAAACTCATATATGCGCATATAGGTCACAATGAACTTATTCCTCTAAGCGCACAGGCCACAATTGGTGCATATATGCCTCCTTAGTGCCCAAAGTGTTAACAAATTAACTCAGTTTGATTCCATTTTTTCAATAGATAAGCTAGACAATTCGCTTAAGGTATCTATCACAAAATTGTTAAATGATAGTGAACCGGAATTTAACTACCATTAAATGTTTAAGTAAAAGTACATTGCAAATGTACATTTTATAAATCAATTAATAATAAAAACCATTGTGATGTAACACCACTGTAGAATATAAAATAATTCTATAATATTTAAAAATAGCTTTTACTTATTAAAAATATCCTTTAGTCAATATTAATGGGTTTAATGATAGTGTGAATTTGTACAGTACACTTTAACACTATCAAAGCAAAAAATAAATGCAATTTAGTGACTGAAAATTGTCGTTATGCTTTACTTATTAAATTATGCCTTGTTTAGGGATCATCAGCGACCCGATATGTCCTTTGTGTGGGGATGACGAGGACAGCAGAGAGTACATCCTCTGTAACTGTTCGGTCTTCTATCATGCGCGCTTGATGGCGTTCGGTTCTGATGTTTTGAAGATGGAAAATTTCATTTCTCAATTTCTATCTAACATTTTTAAATTCATTAGGGCAAAAAGGAAATTCGAATAGAATAGGGGTTGAGTGCAATGGACCATCTCTGAGCGCTCGAGACTACCTGTTTCACCCACACAACAATAATAATAATAAAATAATAATGCCTTATTTCGATTCAGACAATAACAAATAAACCAATATTATTATAACGCTTTTCGTAATAAACAACCCAAAAAAAATTTAAGCGGCTAAAAATTTTGTTAATTTTAGAATGATTTTATTCCCTCCAAAGATTGTACATCTGTCAGTTCACAGAGAAGTTCTTAAGAAGGTAATAAAATAAATGAAGTGTCTACGATTTATACAAAGTGTTCAATGAATGCTTAGTTAGGTAACAATTTGGTCTTGTACAATAAATATTTTATAATTAATAATTCTTAAGAAAAAAAAAGGTATTGATTGATTAAATTTATTATTAATATTATAAATTAACAAAATAACCAACGTTAGGTACTGAAATTACAAATTTTTCGTTATTTCTATTTAAAATCGAATAATTGCAGCTTGTAGAGAAAAATCATTTTGATAATACTCGATTCATAATATTCAAGTACGATCTGTTCGCATTATATTTTTATTATTATATTATCGCATTATATATTTTTGAAAATAGGGGAAAGTCTAGAGTATTGGACCGCTGGATAAAATGTACCACCTTAAGATTTCTTACTAACTGTTGTTATTTTTCTTTACTGATAACATAAAACTAAGCATTGTCAGTGCCCTCAACTTCTTGTCATTTTGAAAACGAAACGTTTTTGTCGGTGTTTTATGGAAATTTTGATGTGTTTACCTAAGGACACTACTCATTTAAAAGGTGAGTGATTATTTTGTAAAATTTTGTTAGTTCTCACATCTCTAATTACCTTTAAATCTGTAAAGAAACGAACTAATTAAGGTTATTTGGTAAATCGTACAACCAGTAGTTCTTCAAATTGTACCGGTAATTACTTATTCATCAAACAACATTTTATGTTATACTGTATCATTTTGTTCTTATAAAAGAAGTACAAATATTTGAATTTGTACATTTTATTTGATCAGTGTTTAATCCGTTCACTACGAAAGGCATATACATATGTACGAAAGACATAAATGTACGACTTTACAAGTCCATCAAGGCAGAAATATAATGCCATTTGTCTTTTCATACTATAATACCTTCCTTATTTTACCGATTGATTTAATATGGAATTTATAGTCATTTGAAATATAGGAACATCGGTAATTATTTCGAAGGATTCTTAAGTCCTACGAATGATATCAAATCTCCGAGTACTGTTTTGGTCACTAGTCACTGGTTTACATGCAAGTGAAAAGCTTTAAGTGTGATAAATGTTTAATTTTTAATACTTTTGTTTAATTAGTTTCATAATTATGAATGTTGCCTAACAACGAAATATTGATTTAATTTTTGTTATTCACTCTTGCGTCTTCCTCAAATAAGCAGAAATAATTTTTGAGGATAAAACTCGCTTAAAATAAGCAAGTTTAAAAAAAAATGGATTAGCGAAGTGTTTTAATCGAGACAACTAGCCGATCTCATAAGTGCCACAGACACTCGAAAACGACTGGCACAACCAGTGCTATTTATGACTTACTTTAAAATTGTAAATACGTATTATATGGAAGTAAATTTTTAATCTACAAAATCCCATATATGCCGAATCCGACAACAGACCATTGAACGATCATGTTAACTTTTGTTAGTACTTTTTTTCAATTATAATTAAAACATTACCATACAAAGTATTGTGTATTATTTAAACCATATGTTTTTGAAATAATAAATCAATTATCATGTCTTCAAGTCACTTAACTTTTATTGGTACAATTTACCTAACCAGTGGTACAATTAAATCGACTGGCCGGGCAAAATTGTTCCAACAGAAAGCCTCTGAAAAATCGCATGTTTTGAGAAATGTATAAGGAGTGCGGTATTGGTTTCACACAATAATAAGTTAAACAAGATTCTAAACTATATGGCATTCGATAAATAGCTTGTTTTAACCAACATCAAAACAAGATATTTTTCTGAAATTAAAAAAATGGTACAATACATCTAACTCTACCCTATGCAAAAAGTAAGTAGGTAAGTAAGTATCCGCTTTTCTTTACCCATCGCCGTGTTTTCCAAACTTGATTGATTGATTGATTTCTTTATATCAAATGCTCACAGGGATAGCGAGTAGTTAGAGTTATTATATTTCTTTTATATCAAAGAGAAAGTTCCGTTTATGTATTAATTAAGGTACAATATAAAGTACTCGAAATATACCTACCGATGACTTATGAAAAGCTTAATTAACCATCACTCCCTCTCATATGCCGACCCTTTTATATCAGTTGAGGAAAAGCACCTCTAAAAAAGGGTAACGATTTACCCTTTCCTTCTCCACCTCCGCCCAAAAAGTGCAAACAAAAACTTTGAAATAAAAATAACTGGGTTTTCATCAGTGGCAGCGAGGCGTTATTTTAAATGCAAACAAAAATTTTGTAACTAAACTCTTCCTCCCATTTATTTGTGGAACCCTTTTTTCCGGAAAATGCTAACAATTCCTAAACATTTATTAGCTTTTAATATATTCGTCCTCAGTAAACTAGGCCTAAAAGGAGCTGCGCATTTCTTCGAAAAACCGAAGGATTCATCTGAACCTCCTATAAGAAGGTACCTCGGCATATGAACGAAAAACGAAGAGCGAAGGGCGGAGCACCTGGAGCAATGTTTCCATTTCAGAGGATCTCGCCCTCTCGTTGCCCGTAGACCAAAGATGAATGATAAAATTTTTGGGTGAAAGGTAAGGGCTCGGGCAGAGGGCTACAAGAGGCAGAGAATCAGATTAGCGGACTTAGTTCAAACAGAAATAAGCAAGGACATCTTCTGGGGAAAGGACATCTAATTCCAACAAAATGAATCTTTCGTCCGAATGGAGGAATTTCTGAGTTTTATCACAAAGACAGTGCACGTCCATTGTTTGCCGAGGGATATCTTTCGGGGATGTGGGGGATCTCAAGGAAAACATCAATATCCTTTTGATACAAAAACTACCGCTTGGGAATTATTACAGCAGCATAAGATCCTCGGAAGGGGCGAGATAAAGGAAAAGAAATCTTTTAGGACTCGGCAAATGGCCCGAGCGATGTAATAGAAACAGAATAAATTGCCCTTTTTCATGAACTTTAAGGCTTTTATGCAAACTTTACGGGGACGAAGTTAATTCATTGGGGACTTGAATTCATTTTTGAACATGCCACTCGAGCTCCTTCTCCGGATGATGAGGACGAGTTCCAGGACTGCTTGACCTGCATTTGAATATGCATTTCATTTCTGCTGCATTTTTGACGAAGGGCTCCGACCTCATTGCAATGGGAAAAGCCTCAAATTGTCGTAAAGGGACTTTGTTTTATATCACCCTATAATGCAGTCAGCTACCCCGCAATTAACCGCATAAGTGAGAGTTAAATAGTTAGCAACAGAGCAGCACAATTTTGGGGTCTGTACAGCAAAGCCCGAGAGCTCCCCCATAATTTTGCATCGCATTTTAGTACAAAGTGTTTTAGGTCTGTGCGGGAGCGCCGCTGGCGAGTCGGCGCTTTGCCCGACACAAGAGCCCCCAATTCCGCCGTATAATTGGGGGTGGTCTACTTTAATTCGATTACTGTAATTTACTTTTCACATTATGCTCAGACCGAACAGGGAATAGTCGTCCCGTCCCGGCCGCCACATGCGAGTGTGGCCACCGGCGGAGCACCTCAAATTATTTTCAAAGGCTTTCCAGAGCTCGCTCGGTAATAACGTGCCTTCCAGGGTTACGGCGGGGGCGTGGGGCCAACGTGAATAAATTCAAGCCACCACCCCATCATAATTCTGGCCCTAAAATCCTGTAATTTATCATAACCACCCACATTTCTGAGCTCCCGTTGAATTAAGTCCCGGAAACTTTCATTAATTCATGAAATGAACCTGTAGGATATTCGACTGGCGGCTGGCATAGCGGGCGGTGTCCTGGAGGAGAACCCATTTACAGAGAACAATCCCCAACTGGGCCCCAAGCTCTCAAGGAGCAAATATTGCGCTCGAATCGTGCCATTTCTGCCTTATTTAGTGCAATTTTGAGGGTGCATTAAAACCGCGCCACGAATTACGTTAATTACTCAACTAGTTGAAAGAAATATTGTCTCTGTTTATTTTATCTTATCGCCGTGACGCCAGCCAGGGGATAGGGAAAATCGATAAGAATGCGGATCGTGTCAGAGGTTCCTGGGGGAATCCCCCTCTGGATATAATGGAGCACTTTCAAGTTTTAAGACACCTGCCGAGTTGGCAGCGGGGTGAGATTCTTTAGCCTATGCAAACAGAATTTGAAATTTACACCTGAAAGTTTACAGGAGTTGGTTGGAGTTTCATTTAGGTAAAATGGGTTCAGGCGATATGACTCAATTATGTATTATGACTTCCGCTAATGTACAATGTAAACATTTATATAAGTATATCTTGAAGGGACTTTGTAGCTCTTCTGCTTGATTTTCTATTAGCAAGTTACAACAGTCGTCCTTTGGAGATAACTCCATATATTAAGTATACTTTCCATGCAAAGTTCTACTTCTGAATTTGGATTAATAATAAAAGTAATTAGGAAAATTATAATTTTACTTTTGAATTATTAGCATTGTGTATATGGAGTGAATCAAGTAAAAATACGAAAAGGAGCACAGACCTTTGAATGCTCTTAAACTTAAGTTGAGATATATCATCAAAACTATGTAGACAAACATTTTTCCCCACCATCCTTAATTTGGAAAGTTTTTTATACATATTCCAACCGTATCACAATTTTTTCTAATACAGCCTTAGCCATAAGTATAAAATACCCCTATGAATTCCAGATAGCATCAAAATTCATGAAAATTTAGAATAAAAAAGCCAAAACATGACAATTCCTCCACCATTTTTGACGGTAGGCAGTACACAAGGATGGTATGCTTCTCCAGTTCTCCGAACGAATATCGCTACAGAAGTCCCAAAAATTTACAAAATATCATCTAACATTAACTTGTGATTTTCCTAATTTAGAGTATTATTTTAATTTGTACTCCCCATTACTATTTGGCTGGACAATGTAAAACTTACCTCAAAATTAGGTTCATCTGACCAAACACTGGCCCAATTTTCAGTACTCCAATCCTTATGTTCTTTGGCCCAATTTAACCGTCGCTTTTTGCTGCGGTATAAAAGCCAAGGTTTTTTTCTGGCTATACAGCCTGTTATACCTGCATATAGCTTCTGTTAACGTTCTCTTAACTGTTTCTGAGGAAATTATTGGACCTCCTTCGTTAACAAGGTCAATAGCAAGCTTTATAGAAGTTTTGCGACGGTTTTTTAATGAATGGCGTATAATCAAGTCATCGTTTTGATCCAATATAACACAACTTCTGTCTGGTCGCGGTTTATTTACATAACTCCCAGTCTCTCTATGATGATACATCTAAGAGTCAATTGCATAGCATAACAGAAGCATTTAATTTTTTCCGCGATCTTCACTTGGTTCAATCTCTGAGCATTTAAAAGGACGATTTGTACCCTTTCACCTTTACTGATTTCTCTTACTTTGGACACAACAATTTCTTAAGAGTGTCTTTAACTCTCACTTTTAGAAAGATTAAGGTAAGAGGGCGTGGCTGCCCAGAAAGGCCATTTTTTGGCCTATTCTGTTACCGCAGGAGGCAACCTCTGGGACGGTAGTCCAGTAAGCTAACAACTAAACTACCAGAGGCCCCACATTCAGAAAAAGTTCATAACATATTTCTAAACTCAAAATATAAACCCGTGATGTTAACATTTGGTAATGGTATTTCAGATATGATAGATTTTCACTAAAAACGACTACACCTACGTACTCGAAGTCATACCTGGGTAATCCCCATAATAAAAGATAAAGGATTAAGAGGTTAACTGGTTAACTTTTGCTACCTGTTCAACATTTTTAGACAAACCAATAAATTAAGGGTGTTTTATACGTATGGCCAAGGTTGTCCATATCACATCCATAGAAAAGAATTAATCATACCATTTAAAGGAACACCAAAAACTTAAAAACATTAACCCATTTAGAATTTGAAAAATCTAGTTAGAAATAAAGTGAAAATTTATTTTTAAAGCTATAAAATTTAAAGTAAGATTTATTGGTATAAAATCACGTTCTTCCTTGAAAACGATTTCACATTTTATTGAACCGTACGATAATCTGATATTTGTCGAAAGCTGCTAACAGCTCACAATAAAAAGGTTTTTCATTTAATCCGAACCCTTTCTCAGCTAAGTTCTCCCATATTTTCTGTTTACCCAAAAACCAGCCGCATCCCATAAACCAGAAGACATTTCAAATATTTCCAATTATAATAATCTGGACATTAGGGAATCCGGTAGCGATTTGTCAGGAGCCCCGAAAAACCCCCCCAAAAACCTTATGAATAAAATATCGGCGGCACTTAGGCCTTCTCGCCACCGCAAAATTGAGGGAGCCCGTAAAATTTGTTTCCCTTTCACGGGAAGAGAGCTGATCGCTGGGAATCCACAACGGAAAAAAAACTTTCTTTATGCCGCCATCAATTTATCTGGGCAATCCTTTTACTACAAAATCAAATCGGGGCTCCGAGAAAACTCCAGCGCTGCGGCACTCCAACACACCACCGCATGGCCCAGGACTGGACCTTTAATCAAAATTATATGCGACTGTCATAACCACAAAAGCGTCAGCCAGTAAAAAGAAAAGTGAATGCGATTGCTACAAAAAGGGACAGATATCGCCAAAGATAACGTCCCTGGCCGGGGTGCTGGGGCTCCGGTGATTGTGTGTGACGACTTTTATCAATAAGGAGCCCAAGGCTCCGGGGCTGAGGGGGACCAGGAGTTATTTGCAGGACCGGCCGAAAGCACCGGCGTATCCGCAGAATGGCCGGGGACATTGTGATCAAATTTTATTGCGGGGACAGTAAAAAAGGGATTAGCACAGTAAAAGTGAAAAGGATCGTAATAACAATTTTTGTTTGCTTTGTGGACAGTTTTCCTGATTTTGTTGTGTCGTCGTTCCGGGCGATGGATCTGGTTTTATACACCGCACCGCATTTTCCCTTTTCAAAAAAAAAATAAATAAATATATAAAACAAATGGAAAACTGGAAAGTTGAAAAAATCCCCTTTTTCAGGACAAAATCCATTGTCTTCTGCTACCCTCTGCTTGCCAGCCACCAAATTAGAACATAAAGGGATCTATGTGCAGATGTGCGATTCGATCGAATTTGCATTTTAATGCGACCGTTTGGCGCAGAACACCATTTGGCTTCGTCAAATGCATCCCCTGTCGCAAAGCCATGTGCTGGCATCGTCCTTCAATGAAAAGGAATGAAAAGGGTTAAAAAGGGCCATTACGGATCTTGATATTGAATTTAAGTACCTTGTCAACAAACAGAGTATAAAACAGTCAAGCTGAATTATTGCTGAGAACGCAAAGTATTTTTGTCAATTTAATGCTTTCTTTAAGGTTTCAGACTATAGCACTTGAAAAAGTTTTCTTATAATTCATTTCCAGTTAAGGACCAAGACAAATTCAGTTAATGATTATTTGAAAAACGAAAATTAAACTAATCCTTCAACCTTTTACCAAATGTTCACATTTTTATATTTTCTGTATGTCTGTTTTTTCTGAACTAATGTGGAAAAACGGCTAAACTGATTTCGATGCGATTTTCACTGAAAGGTGAAAGGTGAAAGGTGAAGATTGCTTGGGTCTTACGATTATGGCAGTAATTAAGGATCCCAGAAAAATTGTTAGTTAAAACAATTGCACAATAAAACAATCTCTACTATTAAATTTAAGCATTGTTGATATGTTTTACGTAGGTCTTATTAGTTGGGATATTTTGTTAATAAAATTTATGTTTACATCAACCTTCCAACAGTTTTCTTTAGTCAAATATGCAACTACTTCAAACACTAGAAAAAATTTATAAATTCAAAATTTGCATTATTTTAATCCATTTTTATTATAATTCATTCTTGTGATCCCGGACCTCATTTTAAAGCTGTGAAAATTCCTAAAAGGCCCTTAAAAGCTCATTCTGGTGAAATATGCAACTCTCGAGCACTTTTATGCTACTGAAAGCATAAAAACTCCTTTAAGAAAACTAAAGAATGTATTTCTACTGCTGCATAAATAAAAATCTTCGAAACTTTCTCTGCGACCCAACTGGCGACTATCTCTCTTTATGGAACGAACAACGAGAAGGAGTCGACGATTCTGAGTTATGGCTCCTCTTGATTATGAAAGTTTTGAATCTAACTTAGCCCGGGGAATTGTTACTCGAAATTAAACTTGTTGCGGCCAAGAAACTCGCCGAGAGTTCAGCAATTAATTTTGCACAGCACCTTAAATATTAAGGGTCTTTTGATGAGCAACGCGATAAGAAGTTAGAGCCGTCTGTAAAGGCTAATCTGTCTTTAATTAAATCACCGACAAAAGTATCGCGAGTCGTCTCAATTTGGATTAACTGGAAAAAGATATACTTAGTCCTGACGAAGTGGGATTGAATCCTCTAAGAATTCTACAAAGAAGGCCTGGTAGAATCCGATGAAATTAGTTTCTTCGTTGCCTGGACGGTTACATTGTGAGTGTAAGAAGCTCCTTTCGTACAATAAAAAGTATATCTCGGGGGAGTGAAGGCATCTAACAATTTAGACGACAATGGATTGCTTGGTTGATGCTACATGCATGCGGCTCTCATATAAGGATGCATGTTCGTAGAATAGAAGCTCGAATTCTATTTTGATAAAATTGCCTCGACTGACGGTCCATGTTCTACAAAACGCGAAGCTTTAGTGCTCCTCTGAGTCAGGAATGAAATTTGTTCAGAGTCCCCGTACAAAATTGCACACCAAAGTATGAGGCTGCTTACATCCCTTGGGCGATGACCCATTTTCTGCGGCCTTGTTATATTTTCTCCATTCCAGGGAAAGTTATTTTTTTGTTATTTTGTACTGGAAAAACATTTTGAACCGAAAATCGAAATAAGCGCTTTTCGGCATCTAACAATTTTAAGTAAGGTGTTTGTAGCCCTCTCTGGAGGCGAAAAGTGCCGTTTGTGTAACAACTAAATTTTTATTTGAATTGTATCTTTATGCAGTGCATAACTTTTTGTTAATTCTAAAACAGGAAGGAATTTCTAACTAAAAACAATAGGCTTACAAATGCAACAACTTTAAAATTGTTTATCTTTCCGTCGACTTGCTTTGCCCGTTTTCTTCTCTTAAGCTATTGGTGCTGTTCAGCTCGCTAGAAAAACTGAGAAAAAATATCTAGGTGTAATTTTTGACTATAAACTCGATTTTTCTAGACGAAATCATTCTCTATGCGTGGGTTTATATGTAAGAACACAAAGGGTTTTTCGGATCCTTTTACTCTTAGATCTTTACATTTTTCTTTTGTAAGGTCTATACTTTTGATTATTATTGTGTTGTATGGGATCCTTATTACTTACCGCAATCGTCTAAAATTGAAAGAATCCAAAGACGTTTCACTAAATGTGCTATTCGGTTATTGCGTTTGAACATTGAAATGCCTTATTCCAAATTCAGATGTTTACGACTTGGGATTCATTCTTTAGAAGTCCTACGTAAGTACTTCGATATAATGTTTGTATGGGATGTTGTCAATTACCGAATCGACTTTTTTATACTTTCTCAATATGCATCATTTCGTGACCTTATGACTTGAGAGATTTTTCATGTTCCTTATCATAGAGTGAATTACGGTTTTAATGAACCTATCATCCGTTGTTTAAGACAAACTAAGAATCTTTTTAAATTCTAGTTACTTCATGAAGTATTTAATTCTTATGTATAACTATAGTTGTTATCTTTAGTTGTTAAGCAGTATTTAGAAGTTGTAAACTTCAGTTGATGCAATATATTGAAAATCAATTATAAAATTCGCTTTAGGTAAAATTTCTAGCTAATATTTTGCATAAAAGTGTTTCTTAAGCACATACCTTAATTACTTTCACTTTTTCAATAACGATGCTCCTCGAGCACACCAGAGGCATAAACCATCTGTAGGCATTGTTTATATTTTACGAAACGTTTCATTAATTAAAAGAAAAATACGCGTTTTAAATGCATTCCCTTTTCACTTGTGCGGAAGAATCGCTAGCTAATCTCAGTTGTATTGGGGATATGCCTCCTCGGAAAGTATACCGTACCAATAAGCAGTATTAATGAAATCACCAGAAGTAGATCAGTAATTATTGAATTCCTTTTTTCCGCCCGTTTGCTGACTATCCTACACATTGGAGGTGTTACCGTCAAAAAACCTTAAAAATTCGTATACCAATTTTCACGTCTACTCAAATGCCCAATCGTTGAGGGCTGTTTTAAAAGTAAAAACAACCATTCCGACAATTCTTACACAAAAACTTATTGCTGAAAACAGCGTAAACAAAGTACTACTAATTGTTTTTGTTAAAGAAGAAATTTTTCAGAACTCAGTACTTTAAATTTTTATTTATTATGTCTAATTTCATAAAAAATGCAATGTTCAATAGATTTTTGTAATTGCGGATAAATATAAGCATTAAACAAATTTAATCTTAATGTTTTATATTGAGATCCTTTTAAAAAAGTAGTAAAATCGTCGTAGGATATGAATACAAAACAGTCCATTGCGACGATTAAGGAAACTTGTTTCATAAATAAAACTCAACGAGAACCACTAAATCCTAAGTGCCCTATTAAATCTAAAAATCTCGAAATGTGGGAAGCATACCATCAAGTATCAAACCTCATCAAAATGCATTTCGGTTCGACTCGAAATCCCCATTAGAGGACAGTAAGTCCGCTTCTGGAAGAAGACTCAATAAAAAATGTTTACCGGAGGAAATGGCGTCGCAAGCGCGAATGGGCCGTAACCTGATAAGCCATTCCTTTCAGAATTAGCGCCATTAGCTTATCCTGCGGGCAATAAACACTCAGTTCACGAAACTGCCATCAAATTGTTCTTATGAAATTATTCGTCACATAACGAATAAAAGGAGGACGTGGCCCCAGGGGTCTGTTACTTTTGTATTCCGGGTGGCGGCGGCGCCTGTGGGAGCAGAAACCTTGCGCGATAATAATCTTCGATATTAGGACCATTTAGGGGAATTTATGGCTATTTTATATTGGTCCATAATAGGGTCAGTGGGACCGGCTTACGTAACTGCTGGGCTCCAACCAAAAGATAGGGACAGTCCTGGCGCGCTTGATGTCTCTTTTTCGACTGGATCCCATCGGCCCATACCCTTCCAGCCGAATGAATCGAAGGAGCAGAACCCCTGCCGAACAACCATATAGAAGTCATTATTTCACCCTGTGCCCCAGCGGGTAGTACATAAATTTAGTCAATTATGAATTTTATTTGCGTCCCAACATCCACGTCCTGAAGGTTCTTCTGGCTGTGCTCGGAATGGCTAAGAGCTTCTCAATTACTTCGCAAGTCCTTCCAACGAAATCCTTCTTAATAAAATTACTTACATTTCGCAGCTCATTTCTGACTCATTTCCATAATATGCGGCTATCAATAAACCTGGATGGGCCTCGCTTAGCGGTAATTCATTCGTAAGGTGGTAAAGTGTTTTTCGGGCAGTGATTCTGAACTTCTCCCCTCTCTCTGCCAACACCCTCTAAGAATCCCTAAAAGGTAAGATGGAAAGAAAAAAGGTCTTCCCTGTCTTCTTACCAAGAGAAGCCGATAGCAATTTTTGTTCTAATGAAATTGCACGTGCCTCTTTGGTTTTCGTCTATGGTTTATGGGTGGTGTTGCGACCTGAATACGCGGTGTCCCTCGCCAAGATACGGTGCGATAATATGTTTATTATGTTGGTTTCCTTTCACCTTAGCGATACGATGACTCTCAGATTGTGTAAGAATTTCAATAGGGGCAAAACGATAGATATAGGGCCTCTAAACTGGGCAGAGAAGGTAGAGTCCCTTTAACGCTAAGTCATTTCAGAAAATTTGACGAAAATTGAATACTTAAGGTTTTTTGTAACCTCGTAAAATGCATGAAGGTCGACAAGACATTTTCGTGATGTCTCAATTTTTTTTTTTCGCGAAGGCATAAATGCAAAGAAAAAGTTTTACGCTTAGAACGTAAAAAGAAGTTCGATGGATTTTCAAAATGGCGTTTAAAAGGTCGACAAAGTTAAAGCGTAAAAAATCTCAGTACATTAAAATTTAAAATAACTTTCCCCTAAAATATTTTTTTACGAACTTTCAGTCTATAAATTAAGTTCTTTTCTAGAGCACTTACATAAAATATCCATAAATGTAAACATTCATCATTATAAGTAAATATTGTTTTATGATTTTAAACATTAAAACTTAATGCAAATTCCTTGAGTGCCCCTTTGAATTGGCTCATTTCGCAGTATTCAATAACATTGAAATCAATTAATATGTACTCAAATTAAAAGTTAATTATATAGGTTACATGGAAACTTTAAAACTTTTCTCGAGTTTAACTTGAGATTGAAATTCTCGATAGGTACCTAATTTTATTCAATGAGAGCAGTAGCAGCGTTTTGTATACTGAAAAATTGAAAATCGATTACAACTCAAATGTTTGTACTCGATGCGTTTTACAAATTTTATAATATCATATGCCCCAGATTATCCCTCGGTACAATTACATTTAAAAATTGTGTCATATCAGAAAATAAGTTTTTATTTTTATTGTTTTAAATACCAGAAATACGAGTACCCCAAGCGAACACTATTGACATTTTTGGAATCAGTTAAAATTTAAACTTATAAAAGTTGTCACAATAAATTTTTCAGTAAATTTATAATGACCATTTTTATAGGTACTAAATTAATTTTTTCGTTAAATTATGTTTGTTTCAGATGTAAAATATCGTTGTTATTAATTCCCTTTAATTGTGATAAAATCAATACAAGATTTACTGGTATCGCCAGTAACTTCTACATTAAAAATTTTTATTTCTTTTATTTGGAATTAGGTGTTACCTTTTTTCCAGATGCTTCGTTTTTGAACCTTCGTTGTTTTACAAATTTAATTAAATAAAATCGAAATACTTAACTGTCCGATACGGACGTATCTTTTTGATGTCTGAGAAAAATACATCGCATGATATGTTTTTGCTTTTGGGGTCGTCTTAAAAAGAAAAATGTTTAACTAAGCGCTTATCCCACGTACAAACGGACTTTTCCATTTTTATATTTGTTGCTTCTTTTTGCCTTTTAATGTTTTCAGGCAAAGCACGTGCTCGTTCCCGAAAAACGCTAACAACAAAAAAAACAATTTTTCTCTCATTTTTGCAGGCCCATGGGCGGAATTCTTGCATAACTCGGTTGGGAATTTTCACAGCCCCAACTGCTTCAACCCGGAAAAAAATAGAGCCAATCTAGGTGAGTTAAAGGTCAATTTTGCAGGAGAATTTTTAAGCTTTAAAATTAATATAAACGAGATGAGCCATAAACCGCCACACAATAAGTAATTAACCCTTTGCGAGAGGTCCAGGGGGAGCTCGTAAATCCCCAGAATGTGTGCTTTTTCCTCGTCCATCACGAGAAGTGCCCTCGAAATTGCTCTTTTTGCCATCCCTTCCCCCATCGTGTACAGAAGGAGCCGTCGTATCGCCTGAAAGTGGCGAAAAATTCCTCTGTGAGGAATTAAAGGCGTGTCCTTGGGGTTTTTACATCGTGAGATGGGTTAATATCGTCTGAAGGATACACGACTCCCATATGTAAAAGGCCGTCTTTCCCTGACTTGGAGCAGTTAATTAACTAACCTCCGGCTGTTTTTAGTAAACCCTTACCCCTTTTGACTCATCTCATCCAAACTTCAACTGATTGTTTCCAGAGGGAGCCAACGAAAAGGATTTTTCGTCTGGAACAACCAAAACTAGAATTACTGGAGCCGCTCTAGAAAACCATTCACGTCTGTCTCAAAGCGATAATTGTTTGGAGCGGTCGCAACTCCATTTGTAATTTTCCGCCTTTCCCTTGTCTTCCCGGTTTTTCTACAAAAAAAAAAAAAGTGAAAAAAATACTGCACTAAAGAGCCCGTGACCAACTTACCGAAGTTTGCAGCATCCCAAAAGATTCAAGTCAGACTCGGTCCCAGCTCGTCTCTCTGCATCCTTCTGCGAGAGGAAGGATGGCTCTTGTTTAAAAGGTTTTGTTTTGGGAAATGGCTGAATGAAAAGGTTTTTGAGCTAACAATGCGATTAGGTAGCTCACCAGCCTCTGGCTGGACGCTCCGAGATTCTGTACCTTTTAGAAATAAGGGCATTAAAATTTGATACAGTCTCGTCTGCAGGCGACACAAATAGACAATATGTTTTATTTTATTTATTTTTTTTTACTTTTTTAAGACTCCTGCCCGTCCTTTGCAATATATAAAACCGTACCGCACATTATGCTTTGGACCAGATTTCATGGTTTTTAATTTCTGGGCGGGCGAATGGCCATGAAAAATGAAGGAAACGGGTGCTACCCACTCGACTCCCTGGTGAAATCTAATTTCAGAGCATACTGAATCTTAATTATAACTAGGGCGCTAAACGAGCACACTGTCTACATTGGCGACGCGCTCATGAATATGTGATTTTAACTAGAACTCGGGCGACAAAGGACTCCTTCGGGGATCCAGGACTGGGACTCGTATTCATTCATCCATACGAAAAGGTGGAATTTTATATTTGCTTTAATATGATCTTCAAATTAATGCGAATGCTGCATTTTACACGTTTAAAAACAAATTCATTTGGAAAGGTCTTTTGATATTCATCACCTTTTTTTCTTTTAGAGTCGATGCTATCGTTTTTAGTGATAACTGGTTTAAAGAAATTTATTTTATACAAATTTTTGTATGAAATGGCACCTAAATAACTTTATTTTTGGTACGTTAGTACATAGATTTGGGTTATTAAATCTTGCATTATAGTTGATTTACCTTCTGCTCAATAAGTACCTGGATTTTGTCAATAAAACATTATTTTTTTTTAATCAAAATTCATTTTTTCGCCTTCAAAGTAAACTCCTTCTAAAGCGATACATATATGCCAGCATTTAATCCAATCCTCCATACATTTTTCCAAGGCCCATGCAATCGCCTTTAGTTCTTCCAGCGGATTCTCTTTTACCGATTCAATCGACTCAAAATGCTCCCCACGAAGCGATAATTTGAGTTTGGAGAACAAGAAAACATCATACGGGGCCAAATCTGGCGAATGCAGTGAGTGAGCATTGACAGTTTTGCCATGTTTGTTCAAAAAATTGCCTATAATAAGAGTAGTGTGCGATGGTGCAATGTCGTGATGGAGAATCGTTGTCCTTCTATAAATCTGGCTTCTTCTTACGGATAGACTTACGCAAACACCGCATTACGCCTACGTAATATTGTCTATTGACTACCTGACCCTTTCGATGTCGACAATACCGCGACAATCAAAGAAAACAGTCAGTATAACTTTGATTTTTGGGTGACTTTTGCGCAGTTTTTTGGGTTTTGCTTCATTTTCGAAGCGCTAATTGCATGATTGTTAACTGGTTTCAACGTTATACTCATAAACCCATATCTCGTCACCAGTAATCATATATTTTATGAATGTAGGATCGTTTGCATGATGAAAAATCATTTGTACAGAGACGTTTTTTTCATACTCTTTTTACAAAAAAAAAAAACCAGGTGTTTTAGTACAAGACGAACAATACAAAAGTACATCGTGCAAAATGTGGTGAACGAATCTGTTTGAGATGTCAAGTTCACGAGTAATCTATCTTTCAGTTACACTATGGTCTCCAAGTACCATTACCTTGATTTTGCCACGTTTTCTTCAGCATTTTGTGTCAATGGGCGGTCAGAACGAGATAAGTCTTTGATCACTTCACGACCGCCTTTGAATATTTTCTACCATTCGTATGCTTCAACAATTTTATCCATATTAACCTTTTGCACTCGAACGTTTCCTCACCTAAAGCTTTTACCAGTTCGGACTTTTTTTGTTATATATGGCTAGGTAATGTGTGATTTATTTGATGGCCGATTTTCGGTAACACTATCAAAATTTTCTGATACGTTTTCATCACTTGCACCTAGTATCATTATATTTTCTCTGTGCTCTCAGGCATATATTTTTAGTGTACACACTTCGAGTACAACGCCAAACTTTAGCAGTGCCTGTGAGAAAAACTTCGAGTCCATAGGGTTAAAAATCGCCAAAATCACTTTATCTCACATAAACAGTTGCCGTAACCAAACTAATTGCCAGATAGTGTTCAAATTTATACCATACTCGTATGTCAAGGAATGATGTACCAGCATAATAGAAAAAAGCCTATTACTTAATAGGTACTTGTTTAGCTTATAGGCTAAAATTGGTTATATCTAAACTCTACTAATCACGAATATTCTTCGAAAACATGTAGTAGTATCTAAGTATAGTATTTAGAAATCTAAAACTATTCAACCATATTTTGATATACGAAACATACAAAATTGATCTGGTTTTTGCAAGAAATTTGGAATGTTTTATTCATAATAATTTTCTGAAATTATTTTTATGTTTATACATCCATATCAACTAAGACCTTATAAGATCAAATAAGATCTTTGCTATTATAAATTTTTAAATCAAGGCTAGTGTTACATTATGACGCGGTTTTAAGAGAATCGCAAAAAAGTTGGTATTGCGAGTTTTACAGAATTTTTGAATTACAACATATATGGAGATATTTATGAACAAAATTGCATCAAAAGATTGAGTTAAAATGAAGTAGTATCAAGCGAATAGTCGACAAATAAGGAATGAAAATAAATTTAATCAGTGACCGGATCTGGCAGAATGAAATTATAAATCCCAACTGAGACGCCAGGCAATGGGCAATTATTAATTCTAACAAATCATTGCGCTCAGAAACTTCAGCTTCAACTTCAACTTTCGACTCCGACTGAGTTCCTCATGAAACTACGAAACAAAGAACACCGAATGGTGTATAGGGCCTTCGTTTCCTGGATGAAATTTCAGTGGTCTCCTGCGGGAGTTGGTGGAAGTTAGCACAGCATAGATGCCAATTTGTAAGGGTTAAGTTGCCAAAGTTTCGACTAATAAGTGGTGCAAAACTTTGCCCAAGTGGCAAATTCACTTTCGCCCATGAAATCGTATAACATAAGCTGGAGCAGCACACATCCTGAACAGAATCAAAAGTTGACATCGCCGGCCACGCGCTCCGCCCCCATTTCTTATTTAGGCCTCGAAAGCCTTGAAAAGTTAAGAGATGGATTTATGAACTTATAGGGCAAATCGCCAGGGATTTATAATTATCACCGCCACCGGCCGGAACTTTTGGCATCGCAAATAACAATCTCATCAAATTCACAATTTCCCACGGGGGTAGAGTAGAGTTTTTGCTTTTTAGGCTTAAGAAAGTTGCTAAGCCCGCCGACCCCTATCTAAAGCAATAAATCTTTTTTTCGCCGTACAGCGCCAAATCTTTCTGCTACTCGCGAAAGTTTTCGCGAACGTGTGAAGTAAAAAAAAAACTGCAACCTTCAAGAAATTGCGGACTTTAAGCCAAAAGTTTCAGTTTTTGCCAGGGAAAACTTTAATTAAAATTTTCTTTCGCTAACGTTGCTCTGCCGCTCCAGATTTTTCTTTATTTTATTTTTTTTTTTGCTGGAAAAGAAAAAGGGAGCATTTCACTTGTGCAAATTTTAATTGAACCCGAAAGCCTCCTTCAATGAGGTGGGAATGATTAAATGAACGTCGGGAACAATGCCACCGTATTATTTTCCCATTTTACTCGGGAGCATTTAACAAAGGCACGATTAACTTGATTCTTCCAGGAACTGGCTGCTCGGTACCCTGTAGAGCTACAGGGAAAACTTTCCTTTTAGAGCAGCTTCGTTAAGGACACCAACTACGGACGAGGTTGGTCCTTGATTTGATTAGGATCGGTAATGACCTGCCCCACTAAAACATGTTCCCTTTGAAATTAATAGGGCAAAATGCAGATAGACCTTTCACGGTTATTGGAGAGAGAGTTTGGTGATGTCTTAAAAACCTATTTACCTTACAGGAGAAGTTCAACAGGTGCTGATCTAGAAAATGTGATTAGTTCAACAATACACTCAGAAAATGGCTTGATACTGCTTTCGGAACTCTGCTTCTCCCTTTATCTATTTAACAGATAACTATTCCCTGCCTACTAAAAGATTCGTTTAAGACTATAGACAAATTTAGCAATTTATTACAGTTTTTAAAAGAAATCTGCATTTATAACCAAACTAACCAATGCCCAGTGCAAATTACTGCGGAATGTTGTTGTTTGTGTGCTTTTCTGAGAAATGTTTTTTATTGTAAAAAGGTGAAAACAAAATAAAAACTTTTTCTAACGCACATGGATAGATAACGTTCTTTGTAATGCCACCTGGAGCGTAAACGAACAAATCTGCTGGTTTGCGAACACGAGAGCAAGCAACACACAACTGCCCATGAGCAAAACACCAATTTTAAAAAGTTTATTCCACAAACATGTAGGGACTGGCCTTGCGTTTTATTTATTGTCATTGCAATTGCCAATCGTACCGGAAATTGCAACCATTTGAATTGAAATGGTATGTCGGTGGGTATTATTGATATCCGTGGCAATACCACAATATCGCCTTTGAACTTTCTAGACATAATTGTACTACCAATCTGGTTCTAAATCTAAATGGCAGATCCATTATAGCGGCGAATTTTTTAACTTCAAGGAATTAAATATGCCTAAAATTTTCATTTCATATTATGTTATGTCATGTGTCATGTTATTAGTTACATCATGTAATTATGCAATGTGACAATACTACACAAAATGCAAATGAATTTCTAAAATAAAAGCAACTCCCAGCAACCATAATAAAAAACTATACAAAAATTTTAAGAAAATTGTATTTTTTAATTTTTAATAGTGCACATCTGTGCAGAGACCGATATTACGAGTAGTACACTTCGTACAGCTCATTAATTATTTAATTATGGCACGTAAAAAATATCCGAAAAGTTTCAAAACAAAAATAATTCAAGAATATTTCAACGGTTTTCCCCAAATTGATATTGCTAAAAAATAGCAAATAAATAAATTGATAATTTCGCGTCTAATAAAAAAGTTCGAAACAGGCGAAAACATTGATACAGTGCATTTGGATGGCAGACAATATAAAACAACACCGCAAACTGACGAATTTAAGCATTAATTAAAAAGGACCCACTTGTGACCTCAAATAAAATTGTTCAAATGCTAAATTTAAGTCTAGATGCAGTATATTTGGAGGCGCGCTATTGATAACAATTTAAATAGTTATAGGCCGGCAAATAAGCCAATACTTACATGAAAACATGTACAGAAAAGGTGAATTTAATATAATAGACTTTTATTTAACACAAATTACATTAACACAAATTTTTAGATTGGATTTTGCAATAAAACATTTAACCCTTTTACTACGAAAGGTATAAATACGCTCTCACCAGTCAGTACTTAAGGACTTTCCTTTGAAATTTGTGTTATTTTTATTTCTGTCATAGTGTAATAATGGCATAAATATGAACTCTCTGCATTTTTGCAGTATAATACCCCCTGCTTTCTCAATTAATAACGCGCCGTACCTACTGATGGATTTCTCTAAGATTGCGCCACAATTAAAAAGGTTAAATTGGTCTACAAATAAATGGAAAACGATATTGTTCAGTGACGAGTCTAAATTTAATTTCATTAATTCCGATGGGATAACTACTCTCCGTAGGCGAAAACGTAATCGACTCTTCCCTCAAAATTGCAAGCTCTTAGCCCAAGCACAGGGGCGGTTCGGTAACAGTGTGGACGTGCTTTACTGCTAATGGGGTAGACCCTTTCTACGAAATAAAAAAAATAATATAATAATCGTTTCAAATTCAAAAAAAATTTTAGAAACGTTTCTGTTGCCCCATGCATAGTGGGAAATGCCGTTTCGATGGGTGATTTCAACACGACAATGATCGGAAACACACATCGTCACTGGTTAAAGATTGAATTAATGAGAATGGAATTCAAGTGCTTGATTGGTCTTATTTAGAAATTTATTTATTTATCGCTTATTACAAGCTACAATAAATTTAAAACTAATTAACAAAAAGATTAAAATTAAAGTAAAAAAATAATAAATTAAAATTAGAGAGCGGAAATGATAGTGGTACATGACAAGATAGAAAAGAAAACAGAAAACAGGCAACATTAGGAGGAATTAAGGGCATTCCAATTAAGGGTCGGCCCAAACTCCGGATTTGAATCCAATTGAGAACCTTTTCGGTATTTTGAAACGTTTATGAGTGGGTTAACGTTTTCGAAATAACGTAGAGTTATTGAAAACATTAGAAAATGAATGGTAAAGAAGCATACTGCAGAGCATACTTACCAATTAATAGTATCAATGCCATGAAGATGCTTTTAAGCGATAAAGAATAAAGGCTACTCTACAAAATACTGAAGATTATAGACAATTTCTTTTGTACAACTGAAAAGTTGGGTATATTTTGCATACTTTAAAATGCATTGAATCGATTTGTTTTAATTTTGTGATAATTATTAACTTTTCTACTTGTCTGAAGTAAACGTAATTTATATATTTATAATTTTGATAGATTTTAACAAATAATTACTGAAAAATTCTAAGATTTAATTCTCAAATTAAAATGAAAAGAAAAACCTATCGCACAACTCAAACTAATTATAATCCTAAATTCAGAATGTTTTGAAAATAACAACTATTTATTTTGTACCCCCAATATTCTAAACTATAAGACTTTATTAGAACATAATTTGAGAAAATATTCTGCTTTGAATATGTCTGGGTTTTGAATATTTTCCACATTTTCCAAATTATTTCAAGAAAAAAAGTAAATTGGCCTGTAATTAGTAACTCATGATAAAGTCGTACTCCTCAATTAAAATTATAAAAAACGTTCTTGCCGCGAAAGAGACATTGCGCTATCTACGAGTACGAATCTAAAAACTGAAGTAAGAAAGGTTCTCATGCTCCCACATACCCTGCGGGACCATAATCCCATGTTCCCATTAAAGGGAATGTCGTGTGCAGCAATTGTCATGAAATTGTAAACATTTTGAAAGTTTGACAGTGTATTGTTGATGTTTCCCTTTTTCGGTAAGGGATTGCGGGGAAAATCCTCTCCATTAATTTTGTGGCGAAATCCTCAGAAGCCACTGCCGGCGCACATGTGATCTTCCTAATTTAAATATCTTCGAGATAAATCGATGGATTTTCCGACGGCGGCACGAGCGTTCCAAAAGAGCCGGAAACGCAACCAGAGAATCCTGGAGGAAAGCGGAAAATTAATGGCTATCGATAAACAATTGGGGAAATCCCCGGCTGAGAATGATAGCGACGTTGTTATCGAAAGCTTAATTGGGCCGCCGCACGCCCGGAGGCGCCTTTAACTCGTTGTGTCGGGAATTACACACAATAAAATCGGGAAAACTGGGATTAGGAAATAACCACAGGAGCACGCTCCATTTAGGTTGTCTTATTCCAGCTATGTTTATCCCTCAATTTTCTCCATTTTTTGGCCGGAAGGCAATTTTCCGGGGAGCCGGCCGTTTCGGTCATTTCATAATTAAAGAAAAATGATCCAGAAACGCCCGTAATCTCGCAACAAAAAGACACAAAAGTCGCGATCCCGGCCACTGTGACCTTTTCCAGGGGAGAACTTTTCTGGGGGGCCTGGCTACTTCCGATAAATCCCCTGCGCCATCCGAAGAATGCTCCCGCGCCCCATCGACCCCATAAACCCCCTGGAACAATATCGGCTACAAAGGCAGGGAGATAAATGAAAGTTGACAGGATGAATAGGCGGCTGAAGGGGAGCAATTGATCTACTTTCCAGCTCTCATTTGCCTCGCGCTTTGTGCTGGGCTCGTGATGTATGGTCCTTCGCAGGGCCCCAAATCGCTTTCTGACGTCCTCCGATATCTGCAGCGCCGCAGGAGAAATGCCCGTAGTTTAGTGGAACACCCCCGCGCCCGTCACGACCAGGCCCCGCTGATGTTTTGATAAATCGTGTCGAAGGAGATAATCTTTATTGACAAATTAATATCGATTAGGGCCGTCCCGGAGGAGGGGACGATTCCGTCCCTGCTCCCGGCCTAATCCTTCTGGTTCGTCGCGGCACTAAAATTATGTGTACTCCGAGCCCGGTTATCTTTCAAGAGCTTAACCGACCGATCAAGGGATTACAGAGCGAGCAAACAAAAAATGCAAAAAGAGGGATAAGCATTAAAGGAAATGGTCAGAGAAGCTGCCGAAAGTTGTCTTTCCTGGACGGATCAGAGGACGTCTGCAAATGGGATCAAGTCGGGAATGTTCCCAAGCAGTGCACCACGGACAATTGGGCACGAGTCTGGTCCTTAAGACGAGAAGGACCCGACCGCACTTGTTACCCTCTTTCCGGATAGCTTACTCCCTACGGCAGACTCCCGGAGCGATTACATCTCAAGGACGTCCGAGTCAATTCCAGAATGTGTCTTCTCGCTCGATTTTGGTATCTGCAAGGATATTTTTGCAGGCACATCGGACTGCGTCCCGGCCCTTTAAGAGGGTGTTTTGCCAGTGAGTCCCTATTTTGATACTTTTCTGGTTGTATCTCAAAGAGGATTGTGCGGATGCATGCATCCTTTTGGGGAAATCCACCCTGTGATAAAAGTGCAGAGTGGAAACTGAAAGGAATTATCGTAAGCAAACTACTTATCAGGTCCACATTATGCTAATGGGTTCCAGAGCTTCGCTCCTTTGGGATCGTCCTACTTCTCTACGAATTTTCAGTATCCTTTGATTAAATCTGAGACAAAAAATTTTCGCAAAATGCTAATTCAAAAAGAAAGTTCGTTTAAAGAAATTGGCGCTTCCTTTTAAAAACGACGTTTTTTTCCGTTCGAAAAATCTATAGAAAACCAACTTGCCCTTTATGAGGTTCTTGAGGGTTTAAGGAAATCAAAAGAGTTATTCAAAAAAAAATTTCTAATTTAAATCAACTGACTTAAATTCGTATTTTTGTGGATTTTCCAGGGATTTTCTGAGTTACATCACAAAAAAGAGGATATTTATCTAAAGACTACTTTTTATACATTTTAGTTATTTTGCTAGTACAGCATCTTGAAAGGTTGAAAAGAGGGTAAAACCACATATTTCAAGTTTGAGATTTAAATTTTTAAGTAAAATACTACTTTATAATAAGCGAAGATATTTTGCGGTAATTTTAATAATTAGATGAATTAAATATCCTATCAATAGAGTTAGTTGGATATCCTATCAATAGTGTTAAACTTGAAGAACTCAATTCATCAAGATGAAGTTTTTACATCAAAAACCCTCCAAATTAGAGAACTTTATCCATCTATCTCAAAATCCAGAGGGATAGATCAAGAGTCCCAAGAAGTGGATGCTAGAAATGTCCGCCCACCAAAGTAATTAACTACTCGAGTCCCCTGGGGTAGCAACTAGCCTAAAAGTGGCAAATTTATGGGCACCCTGTGCCCCCCGTAGTGACGATATTAACGACTGTCGCTTCAATTGAATTCTGTGCCGGTGCCACGCGGGAGGCAAGTTTTTGCAAAGACTGATGCGAAATAGTAGGAGAATGCTTGGCGATGCAGAAAACTCATCCAAATGGGTCTTTGGGGCACAGGAGCCCCACCAACTCGGCCTTTGACCACCTGACGGTGTAGTCGATGTTTTCAAATTATACCTGTGCCGCCGGAAGCATAAAATCTTTTTCACGATCGAACTGGCAACAAACTTTGTACCGCATGAGAGATTTCCGGCTGATCAACTTCGACTTCAACTCTCGGTGCGGTGGTCGGCGATTAGAGCGTCAAAAATCGAATTTTGCCCTCCTAACGAGGGAAATTTCTATTTAAATCACGGCAGGGTGCTTCTTCACAATCCCAGACAGAGTCTGAAGCGAACGTGCTTTCGCCTCGACGACTCTTACACGTGTGGGGGGGTGGAAGAAAGCACCTGAATGTTGCAATGGATGCTGGGCCTGGGATGGTTCGGTTCGCCTGGAAAAATCGTAGAAAAATCGAAATGATAAAAATCAGAGCACCCCGCCTCGGGATGGGGGCTCATTTGTACACCGAGCAGACATGTCTATGAAATGTGCTCACATTTTCATTACGCTCGGGTTGCCCGGAAGCTGGGACTACGTGGCGCGGACGAGACGGGCTCTACATTTCCCCCGATGGGACTGATTTAAGGTGGAGGGTGCGGAAATTTTACGATCTACTGCCAGGCAAACGCTGATGTATAGTCAGTTGGTCCCAAACTCATGCTGCCGCACATAACTTGCATTTTACGTGCTTCCCACGCTTTAGAGGGATGATAACAGCGATAAGAAGATGTGCCCCCACGTAGCGATAAGAAGCACCCTGGCAACATCCTGCCACGATTCCGTGAAAAATGGCAAATTGTGAACATATCCCAAGCATCGAACCGGTGAGCACACCGCTTTACTCTCTTAAGGCTTTGCTCCTTTAAGGTGCTCGTATTTCACTTTCGATGATTTACAGGCCTATTACTTTGACGAATTATAATTGCAAAACTGCAAAGTGGTTCTTAGCTAGCCTGAGACAGCCATCCAAAAGAGCCCGCGGGCGAGTCTGTCTGTCTGTCTGTCTGTCTGTCTGGCCCGGTCCGCACTTGGATAATGGCGTATCATCGCAATATGTTACCGCTTCCACCTTTTATGGATTTCAATAATTCATTTGCATTGACATGCCTCGGGCTCATGTACGAAATATCCATCTGCGATTTATGGCATCCATTAAATATAAACGCAAATATCTGTTATCTATAATTAGGCAATACTCTCCGATAGAATTTCACGATTTGGATCGATTTGGGTACTGGAGTCCAGTGTGAGGCATTATACATGTTGGGATCAATAAAAGAAATATTAGGGAAATTGCTGAACTCTATTGATGCCCCATAAATAGAGTTAATAAAATCATCTAAAGCATATAAAGGCTAATTCAAAGTATAGGAGAAAAGTTTTAGGGCAACCGATTTAATAGTCTCCCTCTAGGCGGCCCAGTTTATCGCCAACTAAGCTCAAATCCCTTCAGACGAAAATGTATTCGATTTTCTCCAATTGAATATTCAAAACAGTCTCGAGGCCCTTCGAGCCAAAAGTCAGCCATAAAAAGGTTGTAAAAAAGTTCCTTCTTTTATTGTTTACGCCAAGAGCACCCCAAAGTAATCCCTCGAGGCATAAACCACAGAACCTGCCGGCGTTTTCCCTCCTCCTGGAAATTCGATAACTCTAACAATAATCCGCGAGGCTATAAAAAAAACTAAAAAACAAAAAAAAAAAAGCTAGCAAGATGCGCCCTCATAACTTTTCTGGCCCGGCCGACTGCGAAAAATTCGCTGTACGAAAAATGTCGGTCAAAAAGATATAGCCCCTGCTACAGTAGCGGACGATGGCTAGCGGGCAATTCATGTCACGCTTAGAAAGAGGCACATTTCACAGGTTTTCCCTCCAAGTGACTGGAGCCCGAGGCTCCACAGTAGACATCTACCATCGGTTGAGCACTGGACAGTGAAGGGCTTCACACACAACACATGACAAAGTGGGGCGACACTTGAACCAGTTTTGTGGTTTTCGGGAGTGTCGTATCGCCCCTTTTTTTCGGCAACTTCCTTACATCCCTGAAACTTTGTCCTGCAGCCAAAGTGGAATACTCAAAATTCGCCCAAACAATATTTTTTGGCATCGAATTGCTGATTTTGGCTGCATAGCCAAAGAATTCTCTAAGGGATATGGTCGAACACTTTAAGGTTGTTCCCGAACTATTGTCGGAGGGTTTTTATCTAAATTGGACTGGGTTAAGGTCCAATAATTCTTTTCTTTCCATTCAAAGAACAGGACAGGGAAGAATTGACATTTTTGGTGTTTTGTATAAAGTACGACAAAGTCATAAAACTTATAAAATTAAAATGCTTTTCCAATTTTTACCAGTTTTTGCATAAAAGTTTTCTCGACTAGTTGCTGTCTATATTTCGCTCGTATGATCAAAACTTTTTCCAGTTTATTATTTTAAGTATTTGTCTGAGAAATGTTATGGAAAGTTTGTAGAAAAAAAAAAAATTAGAAACTTTCATAAAATATAGCTATCACCTTGTAATTTGAATATGCTGCATGTTAATATGAACATTAGAATCTTGGATATATTTTTTAGACCATTGAAGAATCTAGTTATAGTCATCCCTTTATTTGCATTTATGTGAGAGTTCGTATAAAGCATATAATTTTGAACGATTTCTAAAACCTTGTTTGTTATCTCTGAATGCAGGAAATGGAATTGCAAGGGCTCCATTCCAACCTCCGGTAACCTTAACTGGTACAAACAGAGCACGACACTAGAGCTGGTGTCTAAGGTCTCGATTACAATGGGCAAGTGGCCCAGTGTTTTCCAGGCCGAAATTTATGCCATCGAAACCTGTGTCCTCGTTAACCTTAGTAAAGGACTTAAGGGTGCCACTATTAATGTACTGTCTGATAGCCAAGCGGCTCCCAGGGAACTCGCATCATGACGCTTTTTTTCAAAACTCGTCAAAGAGTGCTTCAACTCTTTTCAGTATCTGGATGGCTCAAATAGTGTTACACTTGTTTAAGTACCGGAGCACTCTGGCTTTGAGGAATACGAGATCGCCGATGAATTGGCTACAGCAAGAATTTCATCTATGTATCAATTTTGAACCCAACTGCCAATCAACTAAAGCTGTAGTGGAAAGATAGACTGGGACAATCCTCCGGGTTTACAGCAAACTTATTACATCCAACATATACTCCAACACACGACCACCCTAAGCAAAAACGATCTCAAGCTGAGGGAGGGCTACTTGTCTGGCCATTATGGGTTGAGAATGAATGTCGACAATATTCAAAGGATGAGGAAACCACAGCTCACATCTTGTATGACTGCCCGGTCATAGTTAGGATTAGAATAGGGACTTTCAGAAGTGGAGGATCTTCTAGATTTCCTTAGGGTAGCAGATCAGCTACTTCACTAGTGGCGTTTTGGTACAAAAGACCGTTTTTGGTCGAAATGCCCAGCATATGGGCCGCCCCCTATATAATAATAATAATAATAAATAAAACCTTACATATAATATAGATATAAGTTTTTTTAAATTATAACAATTTAATGCCCACCGGCTGAAAATTTAAAATACTTATTTATTTAAAATGTTTTTTTTAAGGAAAAAAGAAAAACTAACTTTTTCATATACTTCTAACATATTCCTTCGTTAACTGCGAAACTTTTTTCCATTTAACTATAATCCCTAAAACTAATTTCATACATTTATCAAACAAATGGCATATCAAGTCAACCGAAAAAATATGTTCCATATAGGTTTTGCGTCTAATAATACTAAAATTGAAAGAAAAATCGTATGGACCTTTTATTCTAATGCCTCCGAATCAATTGTCTAAAGGGGATCAAACGAAGTAGTGTAAGAATAAATTTATATCCTTATATGTCTAGCCACTCATTCAACATTTATCTTCCATGAATAGTGGCCAAATTAAGAAATGACCCGTTGTAATAGTTGCGTTTTGTTCAACAAGACCATTAATCAAAAATAATTGGATAAGTCGTAGCTAAAATTGTAGGTTAACGACTGAGAACGGCAGTTATAGATTCGGTTCTGTTCACAAAGTAAATTCATTCTACATGAAGAAATCCATTAGAACAGCGATAACAGAGCCCTAAAGTGCTTTTATTTTTATGTGATGAAGGAGGTTTGAGGACTTGTTCGCTTATATGAGCTCGTAGTAATTAAATAATAAACTCGGCAACTTTACTCTAGTAGAGGAAGGCGCTAGTGCAGCCCCAGACTCAGCTAATTTCAGCAAACAACAACAGCGGAGCATATTATTTGTTTTGCCCTCAAAGTACACCACCCAGGCAATTTCCATTGAATCGCTGAAATAACTCTTCAGGCCACTCGTTTTCATAATTTTTATTTTACTGCTCCTGCTCAAACCATATTTAACACCCTCAATGCGTACAAGGGCTGTTCCCTATTCTGTTTTATGTATAGTCAAGCCCGGAAAAACTTAAAATGCAGCAGACCCACAATATAAATTTTTATCATTTTGTTGTTGAATGCGCGGAAAGAGGGCATTGAAATTAATTTCCATCCTGGGACAGATTGGTGCCTTATCCCAGGGTATGGCTGTTTTAGTGATTTACCAGGGACACTCATTCGGGAGTGGTCGAGCAGCTCACTTATCTGATAGAATCGCTCGAGGTGCATGACAAGGGAATGATTCGTCATTTCCACAGTACGCGTTTCGTGTAAAATTATCAAAAATGTCACGTGCATGTATCTAGGATGTCAGCACGCCTGTAATTTATCAGATAAGGGTTTTGATAATGAATGTGAACGACACTCTCGAAATGCAATTTCCCCCAAAAAACAATTTTCTCCCATTTATTTCATCGTGTTTTTTCGTCCATTAATTTAAATCGCCTCCAAAAAAGCACTCTCATACATCCGCTGTATTGGACACAAAATTCAGTCCTTTCCCTGCTCCTTAAATTGAGAACAACTTTTATATATTTTTAATTACTCTCAATGACCGTCGTCCTCCGGTGCCTTTTTCCACACCCTGTGCATACACGTATAGACATTCTGGGGAAAACGATAAAAAACGAAAAATCATAATTAAGTGGTGGACCTTATACACCTGGACTTAACTCAAATGTCCCATTCCGGAGGGATTATCCATTCCCCAGTAATTATATTTGTTGACACGAATGTTTGTCCACATACTTTCTTTTCATTATTTATTATATATTTTTTTTTAAATTGGATGATTTTAAATTTTCGTTAACTCCCCTGCAATATGTGGTAATCCTGTGTAAATACCGCATTTCATTAAGCTACCTCTTCGAAGTCCATCCATAAAATCAGTAATTTTTACTCATAAAAAAACATTTTGATTTCCCAGCCCGCGATTTTAATTAAGTCCCAGTGAATATCTGTTTGGAAACAATTTCCGAAAATTGTCTATATGCTCGGAAGTGCTTGTGTAAAGATTAAATGTGAAATTAGTTGGTATTTATTT
Source organism: Philonicus albiceps (assembly GCA_963969385.1). NCBI lineage: Eukaryota > Metazoa > Arthropoda > Insecta > Diptera > Asilidae > Philonicus > Philonicus albiceps. Next base: position 22,789,838 of record OZ017775.1, read on the forward strand.
AGTACTTTAAGTAGCCCAATGTCAACATTTTAACAGATACTGCCAGTTTTTGTATAAATAAAACTTTTACAAATTACACTCAAGCACGATGAATGGCGGGAATTTTATCCAAAATTAATGGGCGAGCGGAAATTGAGTACCCCCAACAACTATAGAATTTTATATGGATTTCATTGAAGTGCAGGCCACCGAAAAAATACGGAAAGACAGGCCTTAACCTTAACAGTTTAATTTTGATACTGTAAACAGAGAATTAAATTCAATTTTTGTAATAAAATGTAAATGAACAAAATAATTAAACATGTTTAAATTGCCTAGGCAATATTAATTAGTAAAAAACAATATTTTCAATGTTTTTTTTAAATGCCATTAAGTAAAAACCATACGATAAATATAAAAATAAGGAAAGAAACATTTTATACTATGAGAAGTTTTTGATGTTTTTTCGGGAAAATTATTCGAAATCGATTAAGTGTATTCTTGCGATATAGGAAAAATCGTTATTGGTTGCCGCAAAAAGTACAACGCCTTTAAATCTCTTTTTCATTCAAATTCATTCGAAATCACTAATTACTATTAAGAAAACACAATATAAATTGAATTTTATCATTTTCAAAAAAAAGCTGTTTCCAACTTTAAACTCTTGAAAATTTGTAATTCAGGGTATAAAAATAAGTAAATGCGAGTAAATAAATGACATACCTGTTTGTTTTAGAAAGTCTAAAAGAGTTTAAAATCTTGCACAACTTAATTTGTTGAAGTATAACTCGAAGACCGAATAGGGCATTTAAATGAAATTCTGATATTAATAGAGAATTGTGTGACTTTTTATTTGAAAATGTGATCTAAAGGAAGAGTGGATGAAAGGAAATACGTGTCCAGCCATATTCTGTAATTCTAGCCCTCGATTTGAGAACCACCTTAACAGGGAGGTTCTGCAAAGAGCACAATTAGGCGATGGTTTAAGCACTAGTGTACCTTTTTTGGCTGGTTACATTCTTCTCGCATTTCAAGACACTCACTTAAAAGACAAAGAAGTTAGGTAAAAAGAGCCAGCAAAATGACAAGAACTGTTGAAATATATTTTAAAGGTTCTTTTACTATCTTTTGTTTCAGATTTTGTGACCGACTCAGACCACTTTGGATCGCCAGCTCTTCATGTTTCGCCGGTAACATCTATTCAGGAAAGCCACGAGGTAATTCACTTTAGTCTGCAAAAATTTTACAAAAGCTCGGTTTCTTGTTTCTGAACACGATTGTGCCAAGCAACCGAGTCTGCACAGAAAATTCTGCACGGTCTGTGCAGAAATTGAATATCTCTGCTCCAGTAAACAGTGCCCTTTGTTTCCCTAGATTTTTTCACGTTTTGTTGCCTTTTTCAAAATTTATTCAGCGCGAACAACCAACTACACTACCCCCAAACCCTCCTGTTCTGGTTCTATCACCTTTTGTCCCGGAACAGTCTCCTGCAGGTGATGCATTAAAAACTTCGAGACTCCTGGAAAAGTTTTTTAATTTATTCGCGCTTAATTGCGCAACTAGTCGGGGGAATAGGTGAAATAAGCCAGCGGAAAAACGATGCTCAGTTTAGTTAGAAGTGAGTAGAAAAGTGATGAATATTTCCCAGCTTGCACAAGTTCATGTTCGGGGAGTAATTCGTTAATAATTGCATGTTAAGGGAATAGGTAACTCCATTTTTGCCCATGCGTTTTAATGAAAAATAACCACAATCTAATATTTTTGGGGAAATTCACTAATCTACATAAAAGTTTTCAACAATTTGCATTCTTTTGAATAAAACTTATTCGATTTTGAATCCGTTAAAGTTTTTATTTTAAACTAACTAGTTATATTAGAACATTTTACAAAAGTTATCTAGACTAGTTAAATGCAGCAACAAGTTTTATAATTGTTCATGAATTTTAAGCAATTGAGCATAACTCACCATAATTTTTCCTTAATAATTATAAATCCATTTGGTACACAAAATTCAATGCATTTGAACGCTCTCATAAATCGTTTACGGAGTGACACTACATTAAAAGTTTGAAATTATAAATTTTGAGAAAAAAACGTTTAAACTGAGGCATTTTGTTATTTTATACTCCTTCTTTCAATCGTTTCAAATTTAATTAATTAAAAAACTAAAAACATTTTAAAGTATTTAATGAAATACCCTAGTAATTAAAAATGTTATTTTTTTTAAATGGAGTTTAATTTCTTCAATTGTGCCGAATTTCTCATAATATCCGAAATACCAAATTTCATTTAACGCAATGCTCATTAGTCTGTAGGTCTAATGTTCTCGAACTATTACAGAAAAGTTAAAGGTTAGCCTTTTCGGGAAAATATTTATTAATTCTTAATACAGCTGCAAAAAAAATAATAAGCACAAATAATAGGTAACTAAAATATTGAGTGGTATTTCTGTTCTTTTTTGGAGGATATGGTAAAGTATTAAATTTTAAAACCGCTAACAAATGTAGTTTTCAAAATAAAGTATTATAAGAAAAAAAAGAGTAAATCCACTCAAAAGTACCATGACGTTGATTTTATTACTCATTTAAGCTCTTTAGAAATCCCGGAAAATTCGCTTAACTTTGGGCTCTGGAGAGCTATTTGTGGGCAATTTGTATAATTCAAAAACGACTGTTCACGGCGTACCTTTCCTATTTATATTATAAATGATTTCCAGTTCCTGCAAAAGCCCACATCCAAACAGGGAATAAACGAGACGAATTCGCTTCTACCTTCTACCTTTTGAAAACCGATTAAACAGAGAACTATCCTTTTGTTCCCTCAGGATGCAAAAGACCTGTCCTAAATTTTAATACTCACACAAAACGATAAATGAATTCCTCTGCTTTAGAATTCCCTTTTTGGGGTCTGCGGAAAAGGTGAGAGTTCCCGAAGTACGTCCAATGCTAGGCAAACCGATGAAATCCTGTTCCTAGTTTGGGTTCGGCTGGTGGAATGCATCCCAAAAATGTAATTTCATTTATCTTTCTGGTCAACATAAAAGAAAAAATCACCGAGTAAATATTTCTTCTCAAATTTATTTTTGGTCCTGCAGACAAACTCTTCCCGTGCCCTTTGCGATGATGAATAGTTTCGCGCATAGCGTTCGTAAAATTCACCACGACGGGAGAGCTTTCTGGAAAGACCATTATTCAAACTTCCCGCAGGAGTGCAGTCGGTGCGGCATAGTTCCTGGAGCACCCCCATCGCTGGAGTGGTCCTGGAACTGGAACTAATCTCCGGTTGGTTGGGGCACATTCTCCCAGACTCTAGTCCGCAAAATTGCACCGACTGAAGGGCACACGACGTCTTTGTGCTGCACTCGGTGATATAAGATAAAATTCATCTATTCGAACATTATGTCGTAATAGAAAACACACAAATCCCTTTTCCAGCAAAAAGGAATCGAGTGAATGCCAGAAGTGCCCCAATGAGCTCGGGGCTATTCTCTCGTATGAATGCATAATGCCAGGATACTGCGACTCCTGTGCGCGGAAGAGGCGACTGCCCCAGGGACAGAACTGGGACTCCTCCACAGAGCGTCCTGTTTCATGATAATGGGATGTAATTAAAATTTTCGCCTTGAATGAAATTTCTACGAAATTATTTTGCGAGTATTCCTCTGGCTCAAAGGGACACAGGGAGGACAGGGAAGACAGGGAGGACAGGTGTGCGCTTCAATAGGGAAATATTTCCGCAGAGACGAGTTCCTTTCGTATACCGACGCCCCCCTTCCTCCCCTGTCTGCCACCTCGATCCACAATTAACATCCTGTGAATAATTAATTTTTTTCCATTCCAGATGCTTCTGAAGTCATTCATGTTCTGCCTCCTGCTTCCGCTTATTACTGGAATGAATAAGTGCCCTCAGGAATGCTCATGTTCTTTGGACGACAAAGGGCGTGTTCAGACGATATGCGTAAAAGGTAAGAAGGGGCTCTGTTCAGTTCAGATACATTTGTACAACCCACTGAAAAACGAGATTAGATTGTTCCTGTCCTGATGTACGAGTAGTCAATCAAAGCTTCTGGAGATTAAAGGATCCAGGATCCCAGACTCGCTCTCTATTTTCCTGTACTTGTCCCGGGATTGGCAATCGATCCTCTACTCAGCCAGAGGAACTCCTGGTGGCAGGGCATCAGTAACGTAGCTGTACGTCTGCAGATGGTTGATTGTAAAGGGTTTTATTTATTTAAAGAGAATTTATCGAATTCTTCGGTAATAAACTCTAAGTGGGGCGTGCATTCTCAATTAGGTAATTCCCTTCACATCCTACCGGAGAGCAAAAAGTAGAGCAGCTCGTCAGGGCTGGGAGGTAAAACTTTTGCTACTTCCACACTTTGAGTGCTCGCGGGAGCTACAAAGTGCTTATTGCCTCGGGAAATTGGTTTTATGCCGATCCCTCAGGCTATTGAGCCAAAGTACAGTCGAAAAGGCATAAAAATTTTTCCAGTACTCGAAGCCACTGTTTAAGGACGTTTAGATAGGTGAACGTTTACTTTTCTTTCTTTTTTGTTAACAAAAATAAAATGTACTTGCCGTTTGTCGTCTATCAGACGAAAACATTTTTCCTTTTCTACAACAAAGTTAACATTTTCCATCATACTTTGAAATGTACCTAAAAATCCCTCTTGCTTTGTAAACAGAATGAAAGGAGACCATTTTCAGCTTATCGAAGGGTTCAATTTGAATAGAATGCGTATTCGAGCAAAATTTAGCACTCTCACCGCCAATTATACCGAACTCAAAAGATTCAACTGATACAAATTTAAAATAATTCTTTACCCTATTCTGCTTGGAACATATTCGCTTAATTTGAGTACATTTTTAAATCAAAATTATGGTGATGGTCAATTTGTGAAGAATACATTTCTTGTTAAGATAACTAAATTAATTGCGCCCTAATTATAAGAAGCAAAACCTAAATTTTTAAATAAAGACGTGGTCAGTGATACAATTCTCTACCATACCAATTCCAACACGTCCGTCCCCTATCCAATTCCCCAAAATCCCACTCACTTTGCACCTTGATCGAAAGAGGTCATTTTCAGCCTGTCGAAGGGCTCAATTTGAATAAAATACCATTCGAAGGCAATTTGGGTCCTTCACCACCAATTACCGGGGGCCTACCCAAAGTATTCGACCGAAAGGGATCCCGAAAATGGCCCTCGTAAGGGAAAGTAATCTGCCCTGTCTGGAGAACATTTGCACTAATTTGTAGCAATGTTAAGTACCTATCGGCTAACCCCCAATGAATTCACCTTAAAGTCTCCCGAACTTTCCTCCAGACAGGCTCCACAGTTTATCGAGGTCGTGTCACGGTACCTTCGCAATTGATCCTAAATCAGGCAATCAAAGGGATAACTTCACCTGAAGTAGGCACAAGGAGCTTTATGTGCTCGCACCTCTGGCGATAAATATGCCCAAATCCAGAGGCTGCCGCACTATTCCAGCCCTTTACCGGTCACCCCCGTACGCATACATCCCGCCCAACCCGAGCAAAGGGTCGGCACCCACAGATAAAAAGATTTCGCACGGATACTTGGTGCTCTGAAGTTCCGGGGCTCGCCTAAGGGTCGCCCGTTATCTCATTTTTATTCTGAGCGCTTCCCCGCCAACCGCCGTAAAGACAACTATAATCCTTATCTGCCGTTGCGTTCCAGGTGGTATGAAGGCCGTCCCCGTCAAGGAGCTGGATCCAGATGTCAAAGTTATTATAATAAAGGGACCAAGGAATTTCCTTACTATCGGCCCCATATTTACGTCGTTCACGAAATTGGAAGTCCTTCGGATCATCGACTCCAACGTTCCGGCCATCGGGAAGAATTCTTTCTGGGGTGTGAAGAGTCTGCGAATTTTAGGTAAGTTGCTGAGGAGGTCCGCCCTAAAAAAAAATTTTTTTTTTTTTGTGGTATAGGCGAAACACTCGGCTTCGAAAAAGTAAAAAAAAAAAAGAAGCATTTTCGCCCACAATAAAGTCAACCAATTTTTTGTCTTCCTTTATCCCTTTATTACTTCTTTGCGCTTTCCGGACCTGGGTCCTGGTGTGATCCCATTTGGAATTCGACTTTCTTCCGGACGCGTGACGACGTCTGTCGTCAACGATTTTTTCTGTGGCCCTAGACCTTTCGAAGAACAACATAACGACTGTGACCGACGAGAATTTTCGTGGCCAAGATGACCTGCACGAGTTGGATTTGTCGAAGAATAAAATTGAACGAATGGCGAGTGGAACGTTCTTTCATTTAAAGGTAATCTACCACAAATTTTGCCATTTCACCCTAGCTGAAAATTTCAATGACCAGCATTCCAATAGAGAATAAAATAATAAATCCTTTCCAAAATTAAAGTATTACAAGAGTGTTCTGAAATTAATGTATAAATTTTGAAAATTTACACATACCGGACTCAGTGTTTTTGAAGGAATAAAGAGATCATTTTTAAAAATCATGTCCTGAATGTTATGTTTAAGAAATCTTAAGCGTAAAACAGTAATTTCAATATTTTTCCTCTTTATAATAGACTTTCCGAATTGTTAGAATTTAAAAGTTATAATTATTTTTACAATTAACAAAGCTTAACAACTTTTAAAAGTCTAAACAAATTTCGAAAGAGATTTTTAATTTCATACTTAAGTAAAGAAAAGTTTTAAATAGTAAACGTGGTCATTGAATTTCGAAATATTCTAAATTAACGATCTTTTAACTCCAAAATTAATCTGTTTAGGATTTGCGAAGGCTAAATTTGGCCGATAATTCAATTCAGGAGCTAATGCAGCGCCTGTTCTTCATGCTTGGAAAATTGAAATACCTCGACCTGAGTGGCAACCCCTTACAGGACCTTCCCCCCGAAGTGTTCAAGGACGTTCAGGTGAGATATTGATTCCCAATTATGATTAAATCCAGGATAAGTTTTCAATTAAGGAGTATTTTCTTATGTCGCAGGAACTGAAGGTGCTCAAGTGCCGGAACTGTCAATTAAAGAAAATCAACCCCCAGCTATACAACCTACTCTCGCATCTGTCCGAGCTCGATTTGGGCAGGAATGAGGTGAGTACTATTTTATCCCTTTGTGATTTTAGCAAAATTAGGGTTGTCGTTGTCTTGTGCTTTTCATCAACAAAATTAATCAAGAAATTGTACCAATGAAGATTTTAAATTTAAAACGCCTTGTTTGAATTTCAGTTTAAGTTCCTCGACAAGGACGAGTTTAGTGACCTGAAACGGCTAACGAAGCTTAGTTTAGATGGAAATCAACTCTCTGTGGTGGTGGACAACTTATTTCGGATGCAAAAAAGCCTCCAGTATCTCGGTAAGCGACTCAACCGCCGACGGGGCCCTAAATTAGTTAAAGCAAAGTTTGCGTGCCACTTTCAGATTTATCCTACAATCGCCTAGCCAAAGTTCCAAACAGGGCGTTCGAAAACTTATCCAATCTCACATATCTAGATCTATCCTATAACAAATTGGTCAGGCTGGAGCCGCAGTCGGTCCGTCACCTAACAAACTTACTAACCCTCAACATTAGCGGCAACGTTCAAATGGATTTGCACGAAATTCGTGAAACGTTCGAGGTAAGTTTTGTTTCTCGTTTCTCTTTTCTCGTTTCTCGGCACACTTCCACCTTTTGTGTTTCGCCTGCACGGCAGAGGGGAATAAATTTGCCAGGTTTACTGCAGGCTGATTAGAGACAAGGTGTGGGATTCTCCCAAGCAAAATTATAGGGATTTCGAGAAGAGTTCGAAACAACAGAGTCGGAGAAAAAGGTGAAAATGAAAAGGTGTTGAACACGACTTTCATCCATTTCTCGGCCTATTTAATTACTCGATTGTGGCCGGAGGGGGAAATTCGTGAGATAACCAGAAACGACAGGTCATGTTGTTCCGCATATTAGCACGGCACAAGGCATAAGGTACATCTCAGTGGAGCCATAAACACGTTCCCATTCATAACTGGGTTAATATCTGCCAACGCTCTAACGAACCTAACTTCCCTGCTAAAGATGGGGCTTTGGCTCACATCTTGATAGTGCTCCTCGCGCTCATTTGTATCGATTTTTGAGCCACGTAAGGAAGCGTAAATAATTCAATACCCTTCTGACCTTTGCAGTCAAAGGGAATTATTGACATCAATCGAATTTCGCAGCAATACCTTTTTTCCCAGATTCTTGTCCTTCCCTCGGCTTTTTCTTGTAAGTTTTTCAACATCAGTCAATGAAGCGTTTTATCCTTGGGAGTTTTATCTTATTTATCAGTATACCTTAAAAGATGTCGATATGCGATGTCGGCAAGCGTACCTATAAACCCCTAAGCTCTTTCTTCATATGCAACAAATAAAGAAGAGAGTTTCTTCGGATTTAAGTTTTAAATGCGATGCCAGTTTAATTTTATTAGATTTTTATAAGAAGAAATCGTTTCATGGTTATCTGGGGATTTCATAGGTGAAACATAAACAAGTGAAATACTCATTCTATATGCAATATGTAATAATAACAAGTCGTTATGATGGGATAGAGCGTTTTCATAAATGCGTGCCGTGCATAAACTGCCAAAAAGCATCCTGTTCATAAATATTAACTTGCATATGTAAATGGTCCATGGTCAATACCCTGCTGCGCATGAAAACCTGCGATCAGCACGCACTTTACGCAGTACGAATTTTTATACTGCCAATTAGCAGAACCATAATTTGAAGTTGCGTCTTGCTGTGTGATGCAGTGGTGCTATTTTCGAATTAAATAAGTATGTAGGTGCTTTGGAAACTAAAATTAGTGACCTGGATATTGAGTTAAGGTATGCAAATAGAGTATAATACTTGACTTCCATGGCTTTGTTAGGAGAAGACGACTCTTCAAGCACTTTGACCACTTCAAGACAGTGGACCAAAGCCTAGACAAAACTATTAATTAGTGCAAGACTGACAGTAGATCACTTATTTCAGCAATGTATAAGGAAAACGACAGTTCTGTAGAACAATATCCTTCAGAATATTAAGTCATTAGTCCCCAGTTTTCGCTTTTACACTTTGTTCATAATCTTCATACTGCAAAGCAAAGGAATTGTAGTTGCAATAATTGCTAATAATGCATAAATTGCTTTAGTAGTACCGAATTTATGAAAACGCCTATATTTTTAATAATATGAAATGTTGAATTTATATAGAAGTTTTATTTTATAGGCTTTATTGTTTTGAATTGTATTAACTTTCGTATATACCTCAATACATGGATATTTCTAATTTCTAATTGAAAAGTAAAGGAATTAAATTAATTTCAACTCAAGAAATTGAGAAGTGATATATTAATAATTTTTCGAATTATAAAACTCCAAAGTACCTAATTTTACGTTTTCAAGGTGAATTATTATTTTAAGTCGTATACTTTACTAATTTGTCTCTTTATAATCCCTTTAAAACAGGAAAAATATAACGAAATCCCTTCTCATCTTTTTTCATTAGAAGATCGCGACCCTTTTCACAGATGGAATGTCACTTTTTTGTAATATTAAAAACACCATGAAAAACGTCCACCTCTTTACCATAAATATGCAATGGTTTTTGTACCTTTTGCCACCTCTTTGGTCTCTTTTCGCTTTTGTTGAAAATAGGCCCGAGTGCGGCATGAAAAGTACACAATATTGTTTTTTTTTTTTCTTCTTCTCGCATAAATAATTTAATGATGCGAGCACAACAATCCAAAAGTATAAAACAAGAATAAGAAAGGAGAGGCTTTGGGAAGGGGCTTCGCGTCGCCTTTTCAAGGTGCTCCTTCCGAAAGTGCTTCGAGACATAAAATGTGAAAAATTCGTTTTCTATGGTAATACTGCGCTAAGGTAAGAAGCTTAAATATTGCGAAAAATAATATGTCCGCGGGATGTGGGGGAATAATTTCTTCTTCTTCTACTTCTTCATCTTTATTTTTTAAATTCGACCCAGAAAATACAATTTTTACCGTAGTGCGGAAGAGTTGTGAGGTATGAGGTGCAGTAAAAATGAAGAAAAACACCAAGAATAATAAACACCTCCAGGTACAGACGAAAATTAATTCCACAACCTTGTTATTGAATGAATGAATCCAGGGTTTTACGGATGGGTAGATAGAACCCGTCTTGGGGAGTATTCTTTTATTGCGCTGAAAACGTGAAATTATACAAACTGGTCGCTAATGGGGAACATGGCGCTCAGCTGTGTCTTCGTTGCCTACTTCGAATTTAATTCCAGTTTTAATTTTGGTTTCAATAACCTTCAAGGGTTTTAGTTCTCTTCTAAAATTTTACATATTCATCTTTCAGAAAATACCGTACCTTACAGCATTGGCTGTAGCTGATATGGGCTTGCTCCCGATGGGACTTTTAGTGCCTTTTCGACAATTGCGCTATTTAAACATATCTGGCAATCAGCTGGACAGCGTAACGCTTCAGGTGATTAACCCTTGCCGCGAGCTGGAGGTAAGTTACTAAAACGACTTTTAATTTTGCCTATCATCCCCAAATCAAAATTTTTTCATTATATCAATAACATTCTATTGCAATCACTTTGAACATTTCTTTTAAGGTTTTGAAATATATTTTTACTAATTTCGTTTTCCGACTATGGAATTATCGTCTACACTAAATATTTTCCAATTTTATTAATGAAAACTTAGCGATATGTCGTCATAAAGCACTATATGCACAATTAGAGCATTAATTTCAAATTTTTTGTATATTCTTAAAACATAAACTCAATACTTTTTAAGAAAACATGTTTTAGCTACCAGTTTTGAAAATACATATGTATTTGAAAATTTAAGATTTATCGCTTATCAAACGGAGTAGAGCGAAATAATTTCAGAACGCTCAATTGAATAATTTTTCCAATCCGTTTTGCTTAAATAAATGGCCCATATAAATCCAAATCGAATTTCTTGTGCATTTGTTTTAAAGTGTGGTATAAATTGATAAATCGCTCTATAATGAGATTTGTCATGTGTTATTCACAAAAGAACCTACTTTCAAAAGCCAGATTTGTACTTTTGTATAACATATCCGACAATTAATCTAAAATCTCTTTGAATCGCCCAGTTCCTGGATTTATCCCGAAACCAGTTGAATGGAATCAATGACAACGCCGCAATCCTAATCAAGGAAATCCGCAACGTTCGGCTGGACAACAATCCCCTGATATGCGATGAATGTCACATGGGAGGTCTGATAGACATCGTGAGACACGTAAGTACCAATCATTCTCCAGGTTGTCGCCCATTCACCTGGTCCAAGTCGACGACAAATCTAAGTCGACCACGTCCATTACAGTTGCAGTGGGAGACATACCCGATCTGTTTTCTCCCAAAGAACCTACGTGGCGCCGAAATAGCCGACTTAGACCTGAATGGACTCGAGACGTGTCTGGAATTCATCACGGACGAAGAGCAGGATGCCGCCAGTACTTCGCATAATTTTCTTGAAAAAGGTAAGCCCCAACAAACCTATCCGAACCTCATCCGATTTTAGCAAATTGATAAACAGGCCGGATCGCCTGAATAATGAACAGCCCGCTCTGAATAAATATTTAATTTGCAGGTGGTCTTAATACTCTCGCCGTTCTTGGTGGTATTATCTTTGTTCTAATTGCCATCATTATTCTTGCAATGGCAGTTTGCTTCTCGAAGCACCGGGCCAGGTACTACACACACGAGGACAAACGAGGAACAGCAGGTATGTATCGTTCGCCCTTCCCGGAAAACTCCCAACTCCCTGAACAAGGCCCTTACGGAGTAATAGGGGGCCTCCGTCCCGTCCAGACCGGCCTAACAACTGGGGCCCTGCGACCGAAAGATGACCCCAATTTCGGTTTTAGGCAATAGAACATGCAAACTTTTGGGATTCGTACGCTTCGCTCTGGATATGAATTATTTGCGGACCGCCTTTAGATCTACCCGAGCGTTAGCATCCACCTTTGTCTGGGAATTGTTTAACTTTCGTGTTATGTCAGACTGAGCCGGACCTGAGGGGCAGTAGGTCTCCAACTGGAGCTTAACGTTTCGCTGTTGGCCAGTGGCGCTCTGGACGTCGTATATGGGGCTCGACTAGATCCGCTCCCCCAACGTAGGCAGCCTCTTTTAATTGACCAAGTGGACATAAAAGTCATTAATTAATGTCCTCAGGGATTGCCCGTAACGGGCATTGTGTTGCCTGTTTGAACAGAAATAGTTCCTGCGCAGCGATACCCTCTCATGGCGGTGCTCTTTATATTTCACCGGAACACGTTGTGCATATTCAGAATTTATTATTTCCACCAAAAGGGATTTTGCAGCCCTCTGGCCAATGTTAAAAATGTTGCTATGGGATCTAGGTTCAGAACATACAGCTAAGGGTGGGGAATGGGCTCTGTATAGCATCAGTGGATTGTAAATTTTTTAAACAATTCTGGAAAAGCATTGTTTATTTACGTTTTCAATGCTTGAATTGCGCTTTTTACGCGAACTTACTGTTGCAGTTTTGCAGGGGGGTTTATGGGGTCATGTTCTACATTTTGTTCAGCTTAAATTTCCATAGGGGAAATTGTCCTTCATTCTGAATATACACTTATCTTGCTTCAAATGGTTTATGGGTGATATGGGACTAAATTAAGACTAAAAGTCTTCTTTAAATGATTGATACCTTGATAATACATAAATAAATACAATACGAGAAGCTTTAGTAATATGAGAAAGACTTTATTTTATTCGAATTTTTATATTTTATATTCGTATTGAAAATAAAATAATTCAATGTTTTCAACAATCCGAATAAAATTTCTTGAACATTCAAATTTTAATATTTACTAGTTTCGGAAACAGTGCGATGTGCATCAATTTCTTAAAGTTAAACATTTTGGCAAGCATAATAAAGCCTATTCTGTAAAAATCGTTACTGCATTTACTTTTAATATTAATTTTCCAATAAAGCTTTTAAGAATGTTGGCTTAGAAGATGCTATTCAAAATTCATAAGTTGGACTATGTCCACTTTGCCTTTCCATCCTTTTACATCCAAAAGGAACAAAACAAAGGATATCCGATGATTACTGATTACTATTTATGAACCCTGACATCGCAATTTGCACCGACAAGAAGAGTGAAAACATTTTATATAGAGTGACATGCCCACAAATTGAAAACGTTTTAAGACATAGGTGTTGAGAGACAATAAAACCGGTCTCTGTAAACTCTACTTCTGCACTTCAGTGCATCACCGAAACATTAATTATTCAAAAGACTGCAACGGAAAGTATTTGCTTCGCTGCACAATAGCGGTAAGGGCTTTTGTGTGGAGCCAGTGAGAAATGACTTCCTGGCGAAGATGTCCATCAGGTGTGCCTGCGTAGGATCCCCGTAAATTAATTTTCTACGCAATGCAGAAGCAAGGAAGGTTTCTCTAAAGTGCTTTGAATTAATGCACTCCTTCCGTGCCGACGATATCTAGAAAGGAGGAACACGATGCTTCTTCCTGTGGGGGTGGTTGCGTTTTGCTTGCAATATTCATTTCCTGACAATCTAGCTCCCCTCTGCTAAATGTCTCCTATCTTGAAAAGTTTCCAAGACGTTTCATTGGAAGCCGGGCATGACTTCGATTTATCTTGTAGGAGGCATCTTGAGGCGAATTGTTGTACTCAGGATTTTCGCCTAGACACTTTCGGTGTAACACTGCAGTCGGACTGAAGTGTGGAGTGTAAGGCTAGAGACTCAGAAATGCCATTAAGGTGGCTTTTGTCCATTTACAAGTTTTCTGCTTTCAAGAGAAACTTCTCAGGTATCACCGTGGGGAGATAAGGGAACCTGTGCTGACGTTTCCCGGCCGCTACGTGCCAAGTTTAAGTAGGAATTATTCGACCAGGAAGAATGGACCGTCCTGCGAGACTCCTTGACCCCTGTCAGTCATTACCTCCCCAAGTCTACGTCACGTTCTGCCTTATTTCTAGACCTAAACCTCCGTTTGTCCCCATCCCCAAAAATCTCGTTTAATTGTCCCGAAATCTCGTATTGATTTTCACTGTTGTTTCTGAACCTTCCTTCCAGGAGACGGGAACAAATGTTTAGAGAAAGCCACAGAAGCGCCTGTAATTAGCAGCAACGAGATCAGCTTCAAGTTTCCAATAGACGACCGAGTCTGCACAATTGATGAATTGGTTCTGCCGCCGCCACCGCCTCCCCCTTCGAAGTCGCCACCGCCGCCACCAGCCTCCTCGGCAAGTGGGGCCACTATCACTACGACCGCTAGCAAGGAATGACTAAAAAAAGAAAAGAAGACGCCCGCCGCAGAAGGGGGTAATTAGAGGATATAGAGGCAGGATAAATAAATCTTGGTAACATGTAAAAAGGACATTTTGTAAGCGAAGTAGAACTTCTTTCGATACCTTTCGGCCTCATCTGCTGAAGGTGACTCCATTCTCCAAGGGGGCCACGGGCTCTACCTTGGACTTTCTTCAAAAGTGTGTTGTACTGCGTGTGGTTGTGTGTGCGAAAGTAGTTTTCTTATAGTTTTTGTGTGTTTTAGGGTTTCCAAGAAGCTTTCCAGTGTTGAGCGATGAATTTCATGTAAATATGTAAAAAGACGACAACTAGCTCTAGGATTTGTATTTTCAGATTTTACGGAACGTTTTCAAGGAGAATTGCTTTCGGGGGGAGCTTTTGAATGCTTCCTTTCCTTGGACAGGGTAATTAGTCTGGGCTACCTGAGGAGGAACCTATTCAATAGTTGCCTCCTACAGAAATTCAAGACGAATTTTCCGTATTGTCGGTCTCAAGGAGATTGAGTGCACTGAGCGTATTTATTTTCGGAAACGCTTTAAATGGTTTTATTGAAGCAAGTAATTGCTTTTATAGTATTATCGCCTGTTAACCTTTTCAAAAACAACTCATTTTATCTTGAAAAACGTCTAGGAGAATTCTGGACCTTTGGTTTATTTATAAAATAAATTTCTACAAAACTACTGCAGGGAATAGAAATCGAAATCGATCCATTGGTATGCATAGCAAACTTTTCAAACCTATTTATCTCAATGGAAAATAATCTAAATTTGCTTAATAGGACAGCAAAGTTGAATCTTCTTCGTGTGGAATCGTCTAATAATTTCGTTTTAAAGCAATACTTAAGTATACTTTAGAATCTTAACTACGAGCTCTTATTTCAGATTTTAAAAAAATATGAGCAAAATGAAATAAATTTACGGGCTCCCTTTCGAAAACTCCCATATGAACACCAAAATTCTAAATCTAAAAAAGATTTACATTACATTTATATTTACATTGAGAAACTTATATTCTTGAAAATAGGACCACACTAAAATCGGCAGATTCATTAAAAAGTTACGGGAGAGCAAACACACCAGCATACTACCAAATATTCAGGTCAAACCCATGCGCCCTTCTTTTTTGGTCGGGTATTAAAACAAGAATTCGATTTACCCATTTTATGGGATAAATCTCCATTTCAAAAAAGGCAAGACCGTCGTCGTTACCCAAATCACACTTCCGCCCTTCCGGAAACGTTCTACCAGGAACTGAATGACCCAAATTGCGCATCTTAATTCGCACTTTAATTGTCCTTCCTTCCTCCAAAACTCGTTTTTATGAGTGGCTGATAGTCTTAACCACTGCACCATTTATGGTGTAGGAAGATAACGAATTTCTCGTGCATAAACTCTCCTCTTAATTGCATTCTTAATTTGTTCGGAAGGGTTTTTGGATGAATTGAAAACGATTCGATGGTGCGATGCAATATCACGCTTTTCACATTTCCTCCGGTACCGATGCGACACGATCCCTAACCACTACACTGCCCTCAAGGCTTCCCGACAATATATTCTGGATGAATGGGAACAGGAACTCGTTTACCCTTTTGCCGGAAATAAATTATTCCAGTGCACGTTGATATTTTCTTACTTGTCACAATCTTCAGGGAAAGGTCCTTTTTTCCTATAAAATGTGTAGAGGTTGCACACAACTCAATTAAAGAAGCTAAAGTCAGATGCATTCACCCGTATTCCCATTGTGTATCACAATGTTTTTGGGGGAAATAGGGAAGAAATATGTTTTTTTAACAAAAAGACAAGCGTTCAGAAGCCCCCAAGGCATCTCCCAACTAAAGAGACATTTTATGAAATGAAAAGAAATGTATTTATCGATCACAACGTACTTCGTTTAAGATGACTTAAAAAAAAAAGCGTTTTACATGTACACTGACTAGGGACTTAAATAATTTGAAATAAAAAAGCGATAAAGGTGATGTTTTAAATAGTAAACTGTACATAAAAATGTGACACTTTATAATTACTACATTTAGGATGACTAAAACAATTGAAAAACAAAGTATAGATGCAACGCCATAAGTATTCTAGTGTTAGACATTCACATTTTATTTCAGACCCAGAGATTGGATAGTTCTATAAGATCTTTCAGAAATTTTATATAAAACGTAAAAATTGTTGGAAATTTACTTTTAAGTTTATGACACGGTTGACACTTTTATAGTTAATTATGTTAATTTTGCCTTCCTAGTCCATATAAAAATAATATTTTCATATACTGTCTATTGCAGGTCAATCTGTAAATATTTTTAGGACAAAAATATGTAAGAAAATCTCAATCACTTGGAGAAATAGTTTTATTTTTTCTTGTAAAGATCACTGCCCTCTAATTTTTGTTAGAAATTCATATAGCACTTTTTTGGGGAGGCAAAACCTAAAACAAAAACGAGTCGCTGATGGAAGTTTTTATTCCAATTTTAAAGTTAATCTGTTAGAAGCTAAGTAAAAGCAAAAATAAAATTGGGATGTGAATATATAAAAAATTCAAATTCAAAATTACTATACTACAATTACTAGATATAATCTTTTAAAGTTCTATTTGAAAGAAGCAAAGAAATTTATCAAAAATTCTTAAATTGTTAATATATTTTTATTTGGGTATTTATTACAAAAAATGTATTTTCGAAATAATGAAATACAATCGCAACCGACAGGCGATAATTTCTGAATTGTAAAATTTTTGGAAAAAAAAACAAAAACAAAATAATTTGTGCCTTTCAATTTAATTACAAGAGTAATATTATTTTAATAATTTATTTATTAAGTTAAAAACATGTACAAAGCTTTCATCAGTGATTCATCTATTTAAAAAGAGATCGTAATTCGAAATAAATTTTTAATTTTTCACAAGGAATGTGTGATTTTTAAAGTATAATGTTTATGTAAGTTAAGAAATTTATAAATTTGTAATTTGTTTTATTATAATAAAAAATGATATTTTGCCGATTAAGATTTTGTGTTTTAATATTTTAATACTTCTGATACAATTCTAAACAAACTTAAAAAACGAGCGTAAAATAATTCAGTTCTTTATTCAGCCTTTATTTATTAACCTTGGGCTAACTATTTAAACGGTGCTTTTAGTTTTCCCATTTGACCACAAATCGATTTAAAATAAAGTCTAGTTATTGTTGGCTAAATATCCTGGAGTTCCATTTAAAATTTAGTCTAATGTGGGCACCAAAATCAATTTCCATCACTGTTTTACGAGAATTCTATTTAAACTAGAATGCCCTGGAATTGGCTAATTTCGGGTGTTTTTACACTGCCTCGATTGACTCTGATGACCTTCACTGTCGGTGTGGTCGATTCGAGACCCTTGCCCTTTTAATAAACGTCGCGTTTCAAATTCCCACCGCACTCGGGGAAAGCAGACCAAAATAAAAAGTGGAAACTAAAACAAAAATCGTTTTTTCGAAATGCCTCACTATGAGGTTTTCAAGCCATACTCCCTAGTACCCTGACATTTTCTGTAGTACATCTATTTTTACATAGGGTTCGTAGGGGGATTTGCTGAAGTTCAATTTCGCCACTCGTTAACTACTTCAAACGCTGAGGTTTAATTAAATTGCCCTGGCAGCCTTTCGCCATGTCTTTTTCGCCTTTATTTTATTTATTGAAAGCAAATCAGGGCTTTGTTGGTCCCGGGATGTCTGCGACTCTACAGCAGCTAATTAGGGATTTCATTGGAGTTATGTTTGTAGGTTTCAGGAGCTCGATCGGATTTACTCCAATTTACGACATGGAATTTTCGGTCCAAGTAATAATTACGAATCCTCAAATGACGAGGACCGTTTTTATATGCAAGGAACATAGTCAATTATTGGATTTGTCAACTGGACACTCGAAAACTGGATTCCAAGGAGAATTTTGTTTTGTCTGCGTTAATTTGGTCGCTCAATTAGTGTCGCTCTGAATCCTGATGAGATTCGAGTCGGGGTATAGTTTACGCTCGTGCACGCCAAATCTCTCATTTGTCTTCAATTTATTCATTTTGCTTGTCCGTTAAAGCGATTCCAATTAAATTGTAGACTTGAAGCTAATTAAGAAATGGTTCGAATGTCGCATCACAAATTAATTGCAATACCATTTCCCTTGGGGTGCTTTTTGATAAAAGGAATACCTGAACCTCGGTATGGGTTGTGTTCTGGTATGCTACAGGCCACTGAATTTCAAATAAATTAGTAAAAAAAAAAACAGTGGTGTAATAATAACGAACTGATTTGGATGCAGACTAGTCAATTATCAATCGTAGACAATGCTGTTCGATTAAAACAACTCAAGAGTAAAATTTCATGAAAAAATTCGTTAATTACACGACATGATGAGGCATTTCCTCATTCTATTACAGTGATTTAATTATTTCCTTTTAAAGTAAAAATGAAAAATTATAATTAGATGTACACGTGTTATTTATTCATTGAATTAAAATACTTAAAAGGCTTTACTACTTGACTATTTGATCCACTTATAAACAACAGCATCAATAAAGCCCTGTGTGATCTGAATTGACTTGACATACTACAAAATATTCCCATTTTCGGAACAACAAAATTTGCGCAAACATATTTTCTTTCTAATTCCAATTTATTCTAAAATTAAATCAAAATTCGTCCATGGATTACATCCGACAAATTTAGCACGACCCTGTTCGCAAAACAGCCAGAACAACCACCTGAAAATTGTTATTGGAAATTTTCTTCCCTAATCCTTTCCAGCTAGACAGTGTTCTCATTAAACACTTAAGACGCCAGAATTAAGAAGATTGTCCCACTTCCGTCTTACGAACGAGACGTATGAAGAAAGTGTGTTCCTTCATTGGAAAATGCCACGAACGTGTCAAAATGTTATTTACGACAGGATTTTCATTACATAGCATGAGCACGACACCGTAGAAAATCTTGTTTCCAACGACAACATGTATACAAGAGTTTCGTACACTGCTGACACAGCTGCCTCGAGAAGAAGGGTCCTCCAGCGTACGTACATTCCTCGGTATCTTCGGGTATGTTCGAAAACAGATCTCCGTTTGAAAGAACTTTCATTTAATATTACACAAGTTCGTCAAACTTTAATGCATGTATTAAGTTATGCAGCGGACCAAATTTAAGGGCCACTCAATAAGCTTAGCCTTTACCTGGTCCCAGTGCAGGGTACGAACACTTCCCAATAATGGGAAAGATATCTCACCACTGTAAAGGGATTTGTTGCAGTTTAACGCGTTTTTCGATCCCTTTACTACCGCTTCTCTTACCCAGAAAGCAGCGGGCGTTCCTTTTTATGTTCATTGAAACTTTAAGCCAAGGTATATCCAGAAATCGAACGTTGCATACCGGCGTGTGGGCATTACCACGATTTACCCCTACTTCCAAAGCCCCTTGTTTCGATGAAAACTAAATTTGAAGTGCACCTTGGTTCTTTCCATCTGAGGATGGACCAGGTGAAGATGCCCTTGGTGTGGCGTATCTCGACTTACGAAACCTCATTTGTGCTTGGGATTAAAGACCTCAAGAGTTCGGTGTGGTTAGTCGTGTTTAGTTACTTACAAAACTTTTAATTGAGTGAAGATAGAACTGCATTTGAGGAAGAATATTTTGGTGACCAACAAAGATAATTGCTAGATCCAGGAGCTCTACTCATTGTCTGAGTGGATTAATTTTATCCAAAAACTTTATACAAAATATAACGCTGTGTATGAACATGGAAAACTAAAGATTAAGTTTCTCTTTTATTTTGGTATGTTACAATATTTCGAACAGCTCGAATACAGGAACACAAAATGTTGGGGTATGTGGTATTCTATAAAGATAATTTCTAAAGGTTATTATCTAATCCAAACACAATAGAAATTTCTTTATAGTAAATTATAATTGTGAATAAGCACAATAAGAAAGTTGATCTGCTTATTTGAAAAACAACGAATTTTTTACAATCTTTGTTTTTTATTTATCAGAATCTTCGTATCGTATAGAAAATGTTTAAAATTTTTGGGTAACGCTTGTATTTCAGAATTTTTCCTCAGAAGTAATAATATAAAATATAAAAATTAAAGAACACATCCAGGTGATGAAATTGTTTAATGTAACAATGCAAACTCACCAACTAAAACAAGTCGTATGAAATCAAAAATTTAAATAAGATTCGTAATTTGCAAATGTATAAAATTTAAAAATTCAAATATATCGCAGTTTTTAAGTAGAATGGAGTGAAAAAATTCAAACTATGCTATGTTATATACATTTACAACTTAGTTCTTAAACCATCAATAGAATCGACTCGACTTTTTTTCGATTCTATCTAGAAAAGCCATAGTATCGCGTAAGTCAGTTGACTTTTCCAATTTTAAAATAGAAAGCTCTACTGGAAATTTATCAACCTGACGTTGGTTTAAAAGTCAAAGTAATAAGATCTACATTTTATGATCACTTTTAGTGAATAAGCCAGAATAAATAAGGTCCCAAGAAGTTAGTAGTAATAGTATGAGTTTTATTTGATTCGACATTTTTGAAGACGAGATAGAAAAAGTTCGAAGGAATGTAATTTTGTTGACCCTTCGAAGAAGAAAAAATTTGAGATGGCATTTTGTACGGTTATTATTTCTTACAATGGGCTTTTTCACTCATGTACTAACTTTAATAATATGCGTTCAAATTTAAAAGGAATTTTAGAATCACTAAAAATATGTTCGTGAAAATATTAAAAGAAATAGAACCAATGTTAAGAAGATCCGAAAAAATGTCATCAGTACCAGCAATTATAAAATTGGCCTGTTTGTTAAACTTCTGTAGCCACAGAAGCTATCAAATGTGTGTGGGATATGATTTCTCTTTACGGCTTGGACAATCCATAGGGTCTAATATTTTACACTAAATGCTAAAAGTATGTGAGGAATATTTATATCTAAAATGCATAAAATTTAATTATTTAAGAGAGGAAGAGGTGGCCAAACTCTTTTTATATGAGAAAAGTGGACTCCACGGTATCATCGGATGCATCGATAGAACACACATAAAAATAAGAGCAGCGCAGCGAAGAGATTGCAGTAGTATTATAATAGAAAAGGGTTTATCAACTCTATGATTGTAAATGGCAAAGATATGTATTACCTAATTTTAATACAAAGTTATAAGTGCTTTTATTTTTAGGTTGGCGACCACAAAAAATTAATAAGCTCAAATTTGATGCAGTGATATAGGGTACCCATTGACTTAACTCGTTATTCACAAAATTTCAATAATTATCTGCCTCTGACTTTTTACAAATTCCTTTTGCTATCACTGGCTTTTGTTCCATTAGTACGACCAAATTTCCCAAATATTTTTTGTTAGTGAATGATTTCTTTCTGAATCATTAAAAAAATGCATAATTTATACAAAAATAATTTTAATACTTATTTAAGCATTGTATGTTCTATAGTTACAAGACTTTAATTTTAACAATGCAAACATTAATTCTGTAGTCACGCACAAAATAACAATAGATTGGTCAAGTCTACTATGTAGGTACTTGTAGACTTGAGTCTATTCGACTTAAAATCGATTCATAATAGGCTCGCGCGATAAGGTTCTAAGTTTTCTTTAATGGTACAAAATAAAATATATCTTTTCTCTAAGTGTAGGTATGTAAAAGCGGTTAATATTTCATAAGAATCACAGAGCTTAAAGTTGAAATCCACTTAAAATAGATGTTTTGTAATATGTACGATATAATCTACGATTTATGAAATAATCGGATATGCATAAAATGATTTGAAATATGTTCTCGGTATGTAATAGAATTATTTGACCTTTAAACTTTAACAAGATCAGAATATATTCCGCGGACTAGTTTGTGTATCTTTCAAGACTTAAAATGCAAAATCCACCCTTACAGAATTTTCCCCTATAACTCCTGTTTCCAATATTCTGCTTTTGCTTCGAAAGGAGATGTACAGAAGCTTCTTGGCACGGAGTAATCTTCTTAGACTTACATAGCTATGCCAAGTAAAATTGAATTATACAAAAGTTATGAGTTTCCAAGCAATCCAGAATAGCCATTCCCATTCCGAATTTCCAACTCCTTGAGGCGAATCATAGAAGAAAAAAAAACTCTAAAAATACCGGAACTAATCTCTTTGACCATCAGAGAGATGTGTAATACCCAGAATTACCCTTTGTACTGGAGCGTAAAAAGGAGTCCCTAGGGAAACCGGGAAATGCTTTAGAAACCGAATGCATTGCACCCCAACCCATCTGTGGAACTTCGACAAAAGTAATCCCATTCGTTTTCGCCTGCTGTGTCTGGAATATTTATGAGAGTGCGTTGTATGGCGGCATGGACTTCTCATACCTGTTCCCTGTTTTCCCTGTGCACAAACACCACCCATCCACCTGTGAAATGTGTCCCAGTTTATTTGTTCAGGACAAGAAAAAGAGTAGAGGACTGTTTTCGTTCATCTTCACACTTTGTTTTCCATCCGCGCGACATGCGACTTTGTGTTGCTTTGTTGATATTCAACGTGTCATGGGAGATAAATTGGTCCCGACATGCCGTATCTTTTGGGATATGCCCTTTATTCTGTCATCGTAACTTCTCATAGAGGACTGAGGAGACGGCGTAACTGGATTTGTGTGGTTCTTAACAAATCAGATCTGGAAAATCTCTAGTTTCTTTAGAGTGTATTTTATCACTATTGCATGCAGAGTGTATTTTGGCGCTAAACATACACATATAAATGGACGTAGCCACTATCTGACTTATAGAGGGGAAAATATGAAAGAGAAACAAAACAGATCTACTTATGTTGACCGACATTTGAGTATCTAAATAAGAAAATTCGACTATTTTTGATAAATTTCCCCAAGCTACGAAACGCTTTTTACTTGAAAAACCTGTAAACTGACTTAACTACTTAAACTTTGACTTTTTCAGTAGTCCAGAATAACAACTATACCCTTCTTTACCGGTAGGTTTGTCAAATTCATTATAAAAAAAAATTTACCAAACTTAATAGTACTAAATATTTGCAGACATATGAAAACAGTGTATTGTCTGGTTAAGATACCCAAATATTTTGAAAGAGATCTACGTAAATATTTGATAGCGTCAAATAACTGCCAAGAACCACAGAAGCCCTGGTTTAACATTTTATATGAGTATTTTTAATATTTTTTTAACCCATGACTAGGAAGAGGTAAGTGCCTCTGCGTGCAACATATGTATATGAATTTGCCGGTTCCATAAGAAACTAGGAGCCTTCGTGACTAATTGCATATCCATGTAGTTTATAGATCCAGAAATTGAAGTACTTGGTACGTGGCACCAGAAATTTGCCCAATATGCCAAACCTGTAGCTCTGGGCAGGATGTGACGCTTTGCATTATTAAGGAGCTCGCAATATTCTGTGCTCTGGCAGGACGTATTTCGCCTATGAATCCTTTGAAATATTCAAAATATGCCAGCCGTGCTGGTCTCGGCACGGGGTTTGAGAACAAGGCCCTGAGACCTCGGTCGCACCCCAGACACCCGTCCAAGTCAATATGGGGGCCGCATTTATTTCCTGGCATGAGCTCCGAAGTTCGTTATGTTTAGTTTAGTAGGAAACGTGTTTAGCCATGTCCTGGGCGTCCGGTATTAAATTTCATCTGTCGACTATTAACTGGGAAAATGGAAGGCGCACCCTGCATGAAATGAAAGCGCCAACAGGACTCTCAGCCGAGGCCGAAGTCCAGGACCAGGGAAGGAAAAGGCTGGCCCGGCAATGTTTTGTTCCTCCAATTTATAGCCGTGCATTATTGCCCCAAAATTAATTGCTAAATATCCTTGCTCGAACCGAAACGATAAAGAACATGATGCATGCGGCCCTTACGTGTTTAATTACCCCGCTTGGCGGGACCAAAACGCAGCTCGGAATTATTTTAAAGCGGCAATCAGGGCCGTTTTATCAACTTATAATGCACCGGGCGTAAGTAATTACGTAATTATGCGCAGCGCCGAGCACTCGGAGCGGTCTGTACTGGACACTGTAATTGGGGAAAAATTTCCATCAATCTCGAAGCAACTAGGTGATGTCCTGATGTCCCCCACTCGCAGCCCTTACCTCGAAATTTGCATATTATGATTTATTAGCGGCGGCAGTGTCCGCACTGCATAAAATCGGGAACCTCGGTCGTGCCTTCGATGGAGCCCTTTCGGATAGCTGCTCGCGCCACAGAGCAGGTAATGCATGCCGGAGAGAAGAGCCCATCGGACTTTACTAAATTAATCCCACTCGCTTTCGCTGGCATTGCATCTGCAATTTACATGACGCATAAATCACCCACAGCCCGCACTGCTCGCCGGCACGGCGCAATAATTTGTTACGTTTAATAAAATTAAAATTGCGAGGGTTGGGCGGACGCCGCCCCTCAATGGGGCTCACGTTGCACTGCGGCAGGATGCATTGTGGTTCTTAAAAGTCGTCGGCCAGTCAAACTACTTGATGAAGTACTTTCTGAAAAATTGCTCACCGCTGAATTATGCAATTGCGGCGGGCTTGATTACTGAAAATTATGGCCATTACCTGCCGTTCTCGAATCGGGTTTTAGGGCGCCGTTTCGCGTGCCCCAACATTGTTAGGAGCGCCATTCCTTTGCACATTAGCGTTTCTATAAAAATTTTAATTTCATTTTCAACAGATGTTAACAAAACGATGACACAAAAAAACAAGAACTAGAATTACTTCTACTACCATGATGCATTAAAAAGTTCTAGTTAATATCGCCCTGGTCAACTTTAGTAGAACAACTGCCCAATTTGAATTACCCAATTGATTGCAGAAATTTAATTCTGAAACAGGAGGAGTTTTGTAATTAATAAAGAAAAAATAAAGTCTAATGTTATGTCGAATAGGCGTATAAATTTAACGAATTTTATTAATTTTCTCATAAACATTCAAAAGATTAATTTCTATAGTCAACCAGTCAATTCAGATCAAGTAAATAAAGCGCTGAATCAGTCGACTAAAAATTAAAAACAATACCTGGTATGGCACAAGGATATCCACGTTGATTGATCTAAAATAAAAAAAAAATAAACACATATATAAAATCTTATTAAGGAGCTCATAAATAAATGAATTTAGCTACTGAAAAATTGCCACTTAACTCGTTATTATTTTGAAATTACCAAGTAATCTTGTCTATTTTATTAAAAATACATGTAAAAGTTATGTCATTCAAATATTTTTAGATTCATACACCGATTATTAAATTTATTTAAATGCTATTCAACTTGAAATCCTTTCTACTTTTTCTTTCTAATGAATAGAAAACACAACTAGTTGTGAACGAATAAGTAACCACCACACTTCTATGAGACGAAATGTGCTATTTTTAATAAAGAAATAAGCCTTTTTTAAAAGGAAACTATAAAATGATTATATTTAATTCTGTTCGTAGGTACTATACAAGGGAATTACCCTCCTTCTCTATGATCTCCTTTGATACAGAGATTTTGGTACAAGCAAAGTAGGAACCTTCTTAACTAAAGATTTCAGTTTCTACCTACGACTAAATAATTAATAATGTTACAACAAATTCACGGTGCTTCGTAATAAGCACAAAATGTGTAAGGTAACTAGAACGTCAAGGAAAATCGAGTGCTTTGATTAAATCGGAAAACTCGTCGAAATCAAATGAGGCATTAGGGAAAAGCTCATTACGAACCCTTGCGTGCCAAGGTCCTACTTAATTAATATCTCAAAAATTCTTCGTCGGGAGGCATCATTACGACTCTAGTGCCACGTCAAGAGGGTTGGGAGCATCCAAAAACACTTTCTAGACGCTTCGAAACTTTAATTATTCATCCAACTCACTTATTGGCTGTAAATTTACTTTCTGAACTTTGTGCCTTCGGGTCCCGGAATGCCCCCGTCCAGAAGTTTTCGAGTAAATTAATTAAGCCTTTAGGTCGAACAACTGTGCGGCAGCCGAGCCTAGGCCCGCTTAGCCCCGGCTCCAGAGCATTTAGCAATTTAAACAGAATTTAAAGGGTGAAAACATGCAGGATACCTCAGAACACTTGGCAAAGACTCCTTCCTGTGGCACCTCCTTCTGAGAGGGGCTCCACTGTCGAAAAGAAGAGGTCGAGCCGGTGGCACAGTGGAGGCGGTGGCGGCCAGCAGGGCTGCATAGAACCAGCTGGGAATTAATTGTGGTTGATTATAATTTAAATTCGCCATCCGAATTTATGCCTGCACTTGGTGTACACATGCAAAGTGGCCGCATAAACATTTAACGAGGCTAATGACTGACTATGGGCTTCATGTTTTCTAATTACGCCAAATTAATTGCCGAAGCGTGATCTTGAGAATAATTTCAGGCACTCGCATTAAGATAATTTTCAGTAAATTATGACTGCTTGTTGGGCCATGAGTTATGAGATAAAATGTAATTAACCCTTTAGTGTGCCCTGATGCATATCTGCACTTTGCTGTGTACTCCTGTGTGCGGCCGTAAGGACCTAATGATGTCTGGACTTAGTTCTGGCTCTCGATCGATTTCCGCTTTTTGTACATGTTTAGACCCATTAGGACCCTCTCTCGGGGTATACCCTTTGATTTATTGAGTTCCTCATAAAAACTCCTGATACCAACTACAACTTAATGACCAATAACACAGATTATTATGCAATTCAGATGCTTTCGTCGATTGGATAGATCATAAAATGGAAACTATAAAACACAATTGCAATATTTCAAGGAGCTAAACTGATTTCAGAATAACCTTGTTTATCTTAGATGAAAATACTTTCATGCATAATATTTTTATTAAATTAAAACGTAAATGCGTAAAATCTCAATTCTCTCTGCCCCATACCAGCTGACAATCACGCATTTCTACCTTAAATTAATTTAACTTTTAAAAAACACTAGTACAGGCTAGCTAGTGATAATGAAAGGTGTATTTAAGAAATCAACTTTCCCGAGCGAAAGTTCTCAAAAGAAATAAATGTTATTTCTGTTTTTCAAAAAAAATATGCAAGCTTTTGTTCAATTTTGACTTTGCTATCCTTTCAAATTGCAATTTTCTACGAATTTAGCACAATTTGTATTTTGTGCCAATTTACACCAAGGACTCAATAATTCCTCGAAAACATCTGGCTGCAGAAATATTAAAAGTTGCGACGGAAGAGGGATCAGCATATTTTTAGTTTTCAATACTTTTGACATATGTTATAGCAATGGATTGGATGTCAACTTAGAACCAAAATCTGCACCCGTTCCGAGTGTAGAAACCTCCTGAACTTGTTCGGGATGTGACAGAGCCACAGCGTTGCAGATATTTCTGTGGTTACTCCTTCTGGGTGCAGAGCTGAGAAAACTATTTCGTGTCGTCAGCAAAATTCAAAATATCATCCCGAACACCTTATTTCTATGCAAAATTTTCCAACGAAATTTTTACATATGCGAACGCTGTATTTATTCTTTTGAAAAAAATAAAAAATATATATGAACGTTTGTTATTAATTCTTACAGAAAAATCAAACAGACCTATTTAATTTACTTTAAAAGCGTCGAGGGACTGGATAAAGCAACGTCAGCCAAAAGCGTATACAACTCTGATTAACAGAAATTACTTGAGTGTTCTGAAATAAAATTGTCTCGAATTCACTAAAAGCCATCATTGTGGGGGCTAAAAGCCCATAGATCCGAGTTCTCCCTTAATCCTACCATCATTTACAGGTCCGAAAACCGCCATGATACGCCGGTTCTATCTTTTCCCGGGGAAAATTAATACCGGGAAAGAGCCGGTGGTGATCCCTTTTTGTTAACTAGTCGAGATTTCGGGAGGAATTTGAAAAAGGCGAAGCTCTCTAATTACGGTCCAGCGAAAAGCGACTGCTGGCGGGTGCCCCCAGTGGGTAATCTCATCTTGGCGCCAGATGATAAAATATATTTTAAAGAGGGTATTAGGGGCAGGAAGTTGGTAAATTGTGATAAAGGTTATCTGAGTCTCATCTTATCTTTATCATGAGCTTAACCAAATGCTGTTTCGGAGGCTGTTCCAACTCAGCAGCTGGTACTGCGGTTTTCAATGTTTTTCAGACCTGCTACTACTAATGGAGCCCCTGCTCCGGGGCCCCTGGTGGTTCGGTTTGAAGAAATTTTGTTGTAATACGATTCAGAGGAAGGGCCTGGATTATTCATATCCACATGACTTGAATGTTATACAAGATTAAAATTTGAAAGGTTCCTTCACAACCCGTAGAATCTCTAAACTGCGTCTAATTTCTTTCAATGGCAGGACGTATGGCCCCTTTCGCATATCACTCTCTTTTGAGTTAGTAAAACTGTATAGTTAGATTTCCTTTACTTGGAACTGGGTAGACGAAGGCAATTTGATAGATACCTACAGTATAAGTGCATCTCTGTAAATATTTAAGGTTTCATCCAAGTAAGTTTTCCTTCCTTACGAAGTTTGTAAGTACTTGCCGGGCTTTATAAATGTTTCTTTTGCAATTTCTCCATTTTCCAGAAACTAACAAAAATCTACAAGAGTTCCCCTTAAGTTCATCTTGAAACTTGATGATGCTCTGAACGTTACAATTCCCAAGATAATCACGAACGACACCAAAAGAAATCTCGAGAAGCCCCACATGACTTCTAATTAAGATCCCGGTGTCTTCTCGTTGTAAAAGGCAACATGACTCCTCCACAACTTCATAGATGCTCGGTGGTACCTTGGACACAAAGAGTAATTCCTTGCAAGATTCCAATCTTAAGTGCTGCTCTACGTGTGCAAGCAATTTACACGCAGCTCCAGAAAAGGGCTGCAGTGGAGCTAGACAAAAACTTATTACTATTGGTGCAAAAGAACAAAGGAAGGGCTTCTCATGGTAGAGTAACAAAAGGCAGCTACCGTGTACCTCGTCTGGGTCACGCTACCCCGAGTTGCACTTCTTGTTGGGGTGCTACGTGAGCAGCTTCCTGGATAACGACCTGAATCCCAAATTTCAAGCAGTTGATTCCCATTTAGGCCACGCGGCCATTAGGGAGTCAGCGCCGCTCCTGATGCTGAAATTTGCAGCCGCGGAAGTGCCGATTTAGCGAATGCGGCAATTAATTCCGGAGAAGATCTATCGCCCAGGAGCAATATTGGGTCCTGGGGATGAGTAGAGACGGGAGTACTCCGTGCCAAATTCAACTGAAGGGACGTGAGGTTCGAATGCACTGGGCGATTTATTTCCAAGTTGGAAACTCCACAAAAAAATATATGCTTCTCTCACCTTATCCATTTTAATGGGTTACCGGGCTGGAAGAGTTCGATTAGGAATTGACGGTGGAGGTAAATTGTGCCCTTATGTAAGCAAAATTTTTTTTGAATTTTATACAATTGCACAAAAAGCATGGGTAATTAATTCATGAAGGCGCTTTCGTGATTTTATTTTGAAAAACGTGAAATTGAAAATTTCATAGTGCCCTATATATATCTCCTGGGATAACAAGTAATATGCCATTAAACTCATCGAACAGAAGTTTTTACAGCATGACATTAAACTAAAATATTCAAACAATTTAAAACATCTCCACGTTTTTAGGTAGAGCAAAAAATTTATGAGTTGAAAAATTAAAACAAATAATACTTTCATATCCATATACAGTGGATATTGAAACATTAATTTAATTTTAATTTCACAGTCATTGCCTAAATATAATAAAATAACTCAAAAACATAAGGTTCTTTTCCCTCCAATGAAGTACATTACAAATGTGATCCAGAAAGTAGGGAAAAAGTAAGGAAATACATCTACTTTACTTAAATGCTAAATTTAAAAGAGGGACTTATAGTATTTTCTGGTATATTATCAACATAAATAAATAATAATTTTAACAGAAAACGATGGCTGAGGTTACCTAAATACGTGGCTGAATTAAATCCAACCTAAAAAGTCTTTTTATTTAAAAAAAAATTCTTATTATACGTGGAATACACTTTTTAACACTTTATATATAGCCACATATTCAACTATTATAAAATGTTAAGAATTTTCAAAGCAAATCGCATTTTCGACAAGGAATTATCTCGAGATTGGTACTAAGTGCACATTTCTACCTGTATTTTATGAGCGCAGGTGTCTGCTTTTGCAAGTTGGATGTTGGGTCAACAAATTTCCAATTAAATCATAAACTTCACCAGACTTGTTTTGGGGTCCATTAAGTCGCTAGAAAGCAGGGGATCAAGAAGGAAAGTTTTGCGCCAACTGAGCACACAATGCGACCGTCGAGACACTCACATACGCCCCCGGCGGGGCAATAATTTGCTAATCCACAAGAAGCCAAATACACAAAACTTTTATAGTTGTGAATTTGCATAATGCCGCCGTTTAACTCATTGCACATTCAACTCCAACTCTGGGCTGACGCTCGTCTTACCCAAATAGTTTTAAATGTGTGTCAAAGTGTTGCATGGATTTTCTTTTTATTTGCGACAGTCTGTCGGCGGGGGCGTTTTCTGGAGTCTCCCAATACCCATCCACCTTTCGAAGAAGGAAGGAAGCGTGCACGAGAGTGCAATCGTGCAGGCAAGTTCTGCTTTTGAAGGCACCTTCTTCAGGTGCTCTAGCCGTTTATTGTTACAGCCGTGAGTTGTCTGCTCGTTTACAAAGGGGTCCCATTCGCAAGGTGCTCCGAATGCCTTCCATGTTTGGAGGGCCCTCCACGAAAGAAGCAGCCTCAACAATCCTTTACGAACTCACTTATTTGCTAAATTAGCTGGATAATTGGCAGCACATTTCGTTTTTGTTTAATGTAAATTGCTGTTGTTCCCGGAGTCCTCGCTCTTCCTGTTTGCTTTTTTTACCAACAACGAAAAATTGTCTAGTTTTTGATGATTCGCAAGCTTTTCATAGGAATTGAAAAATAGAGACGTTTGTAAATAAATTTCGCTGGACATCTCAAATTGATTACTTATTCAAAAAAGCAGGAGGATGTACTTCTTCAATACATTGATTTGTAGTTTTATGAGACAAATTCGTGCTCTCACCGTCGATAAGACTTTTTATTCAGATTTCAGACAAATCCATAAATATACCTAAAACTTAATTTGAATAATTTTGTATAATTTCAGTTAATTTTATGTTGAGCTATGTAAGATTTTCATTCGATTTCCGCCTATAAAATTCATATTATAAGCTTAAATAAACTTATCGATAAAAAGACTAACCCTTCTATTAATAGAAATTCTTAATCAATAGTATTTTCCTGTACTGTAGACCTTTAAACTAAAAGGAAAGCATTTCCGAGAGAGTAAGTTCCAAGGGTACAAATAGAAGTAAAGTCCTTCATCAGATACATTTATCTGTCCTTCCTTTATCACAAAATTTGTCTACTTTTTCGTCCATCCTGAAAATCATTTGTATTTCGGTTCGGTCGAAAAGAGGATCTAGCCACTTTCCATAACCATTGCAACAAATTTTTCTCTTCAGAAAAAAGGGAACATTTTGAGGTATTATCACGTGCTGGTTAGGTCACCAAAGCCCTTCATAATTCACTTTCCTTACATAAGTCACTTTAATGGGTCTGGAAATAAATCACTGACTAGTCAGCGTACTTAGTGGTCCTTGGCAGCGGTCGTCTCAAAGTCACGTCGCGTCCGTTTTAACGCACAATTAATCGTCCAGCTAATTGCACTTTTACGTAGTCACAAAATTTCCCAGGAGCAATTCTTAGCAATACTGAGGATGTTGCCTTTTTACTGGGGGGGTCCCTAAAAGGGAATTCTTGTAGGAAAGGTTTTGCCGTGGCGGGAAAGAGGAATCTTCAGCACGTCATCAAAGAATTAGGTATGTTGAACCCGCAAATATTGAGTTATGTCATTCCCACCCATCTAAAGTTGTCATGCTTTAATTACTCCTCCGTCGGGATGTTTACGACCGCCTTAGTGAGCTGCTAATACAGAAGAGCCTCCTGCGGTCCTAATAGCTGGCTCCAGATATAATTTCCTTTAAGGAAGGAGCCCATGTGTGCTGATAAAACACCCAAGGAAAGGAAAGTTTGCTCAGTGGCCTGGCAACTTTGATATCTGCTCTCATATTCGTTGTATATCTTGTTCAGTTGTGTTTGCCGATTTGAGATAATTAATCTGCGGAGTTGCTGGAACTTATTTCCTTGCTGATGCCAGAGCCGCCCAGGATTTGGGACTAATTTCAATGTATTGACTGTAATAAATCCTCCCCGAGTGCTGCCACAAATCCTCTCAATCACTGAGAGCGAACCTGAGACTTGTATCTTGTAAGGTCTTCGAAAGACTGCCACTACCTTTTCCTTTGATAAATTCAAAATGAATCAATAAAATTAACCCTATAGACGCTTTAGCAACAACCTTTCATTTTGAAAAGGGCTAACTTTAAAAATTAAATACCTCTAATTTATTTATAGTCTATCATTTTATTAATAACAATTAATGAAATATACAGGGCTGCCGGAAATTTTAAGATCAAACGCAGAAGAGGTATGGTGACAACGAGTGTGCATGAAATCTCTGTCTGCCCTTAATTACTTTATAAAACTTTGTTTCAATTTATGTACTAATTTTAACAAAAACAACATTTTGTCCTAAAATTTCCGGCAGCACTATACTTATATTTCAGAAAATAAACAATAATTGTAAATTTTTTATTTAGGAACTACCCGATACTTCGTCTGATTTATTAATAGGAGGCCTTTCCTGAAGCACATGCCTTTTAGGTCACCTTTCTACTTCCGAGCATGAGAATATAAACATAATTTTATCATTGCGCCAATATATATATGATCGGTATGCTTCTGTGACCATGAACTTGGTAGCTCTTCAATTGTATTCAAAGGGACTAGTGAGGAATTGCGACTCGAGTTGCAAATTTATTGTAATTCTGGTTCGGATATGACGTCCTCCATTAGTAGTTACCTAAGTACCACGCTGTTCTGCTATTTTAGAGGACCGATATATTATCATCTCTTTAGAAGATATTGAGGTTAATTCTCCTTCTAAAAGGCATACAAACCTGCAGTGTGTGGCTCCTTTGAGAAGGACAAAGTATTAAAATGCAACTTCTGACAAAAATCCAAAGCGTTAAGTTTGATATCATTTTGATAATGTTTTATGCTTTATGCATTACACATGGATATGGATTTCAGTCGGTAATCGTAAAGCTACCTCTCTCCGCAATTACCCCTCCTTCCCCCACAAGATCAGATGGTTCGCTACGCGAGTATTATTTAGAGTAACCCTAAAAAATTTCAACATTACCCGCAAAGTCAATTTTACGGTATCAAGCAAAATGTATGTTTTTCTTTTACTGATATTACCTAAAGACTGCACTGGACTCCTACTAAGAAATGTAAAAAAAAACGTATCTTGATACTCTAGTAGATTTTGCATGATGCGTACACAAACACGAAGAGAATTATGATTTAATTTATATAAATAAATTGGGCAATAACTGAATAAAATCTGCCACGAATTTGACATTATTGGTAGACAAAACTCATGCAACCTAGTTTCCGTTTTTTCCAGATACCAAATGTATAAACGAGACAATTTTATTAAAAAAAAGTATATTAAATAAAAAGAACGATACGTCCTTTTCCAAAATTGCATATTCAATTTTAATACGACTAAAGCATCCACATTTACTCGTCCATGCAAAATATGAAAGCGAGCTTCCTTTTATGAAACGTTGATTGATAAAATCCTATCAATTTCTGGTATTAAAAAAGTTGAAATACATGAAATACATAAAAGTTCAGAGAAAATAAAATAAAGCAAACTACTCTGGCAGAATTATGTTTTCCTTTCTGAAAAGTTACGCCCCAAGCCCAGAGAGTGTTTGTTTATTTTTCATTTCATTTACTCCTGCTGGACAAGGAAATAAATTTTTACTTTTACACTATTTACAAATTGCGGCAAAAAAAAATTCCCCCAGAAATATTTTGATCCTGACCGGGGCATAAAAGCAAACATCAGAATTTCATTCGGGTCTAGTTGATGATATTTTCTAGTTGGGGAGCAACAATTTTCCAATGACTATCGATTTTCGTCCGTATCAATCTTCGAAAACGACTCTCGGTGTACGGTGACAAACGCTAAGTATCAAATTGCACATTTTTGCCTCTTTGCTCGGGTTTTCAACTCTGTGAACCTTAACCACCACCTTAATTGCTTTCAGGTCAATTGACAAAGTTAAGCAATGGAATTTAACGCCCAAGCTCTCTTGATCGCGGTAGGGCGGTAAGTTACTCAGTCGAGGAGCAGCTCACTTTCTCGGTTTAGTTAGTTCTTGTCAACGAGATCGACTTATTCAATTAATTAAGGAAAGGTGCTCGATGCAACTTCAGTGACAGCAAACTGTTAAGGAATTGTTTAGCTTTAACCAGACGTGAGAGTACAAACTTTGTGGAGTTCTTGAAGAAAACGCAACAAGTTAACAAGTTGAAATCCTTAAACGTTACCTGGCAATTTTCGCACTTAATTGGATAATTCATAAACACAATATCTCTGTCGGAAGCTTATAGTTTGTTAGCAATCTTTCTCGTTCCATTTATATTTAATACATAAATAATCCATAATCGTATATCTTAAAAATTGATTTCCCATTGTATATTCGATTTATTTTCAAAATTCTTATAAAAACATGTCTAAGATCGAGATCCCCAAAATCCCTATGTATCTATTTTCTTCAATATATTCATACATATTTCTTAAAATTGTTCAAACCGTATATTGAATTCGACATCTTAAAATTGTTTACAAGAAGCAATCATGATCAGAAAACCTTCCTGTACCAATTTAAACGTAAATAGCTGTAAGGTAAAATTTTTAGATAGCCCGATTAGAGAAGAATTTAAAAATTATAGAAAAATAGAAAGTCAGGTAAAAAAGATAAAAGAGTATACAATATGCATATTTATATTATATTTTAAGAGACTTTATGAAATAAAAGCTAACTAAAGAAACGGCGGCGTTCCCATTATTTGAAATTTGGCGTGCACGAATTTTATGAAATAAATGAGATCAACAAAAACTCCCCTATTTTTCTTTCTCCACCGCATAAGATTACTTAAAATGAAAACACTCCCCAGCGGAGACAAAAACGTTTTCAGATTTGTAATCCACTTAAGATCTTAAGCGAGTTTACATCAGCCCAAACGTGCTATTACGTCAGCTACCCCAGGAGGCACGGGATAAAGCGAACATTTTTCCCCTGCCCCTTAGCCTTAGCTCAAGACGCGAACGAAATATTTGACATGCAATTAACTCCCTCATTTGCCGGAAAAGTGTTTGAGAGCTTCGTTTTTTGAGTCATGCTTTCCTTCTTTTCCGCTATGAGTAAGATAAAAAAAAAAACATCAAGAAACTACTCCTTGAAATTTGGGGCTCTCCCTCGTCATAGCGCTCTTTCGCTTCGACCCAGAATAATTAAGCAAGCTACGACCGGGCCAAAAATGCCCAACTTTTGGTAGTCAAGTGATCCAGCCCCAAAGAGAGGATGAGCTCACTTTCACTTGACCATTCTTAATTCCCTGAAAGCCCAAGTTTAAACCAGGGAATGGAGAGCTCCCCCAGCTGGATTAGGGGCAGTTAGCCTGTTGGGGGACGAGGATCTTATTAATTGCTACCTACTTTTGAAAATTTATGGACCTGACCCCACCTCTAGATCTAGCGTAATTGCCTTAAGCTAATTGAGCAGTTATTCTTGGTAATGCTTTTTTTCCCTTTTTTTTCGGGAATAATTTCTTTAGAGGGGTGCGTTCGGATTTCTGAATTAAAAGGGTTTGATTTAGCAAGTTATGAAGGTTTGCTATGGGCTTTTCCATCTAAGAACTTTTACCAATGATTGTTTTCTCTGTAAAGGAGATTCTGGTTACGGTTGGTTTTATTTTTATCTAATAGCATAACAAGCTTTTTATAATCTCATTGACGAGAATATCTCTTAAGAGGTTTAGGCTCCAAACGTCCTATTAAAAAAAACTAAACGCTGTGAAAAAGAATATCGGGTTATCGCTTACACCCTAATTATAAACGTATGAGATTTATTATTTGTTTTCAGAGTTCCATCCATTAAGTCTATCTGAAGACGAAAATGAATGAATGCTAATCGTTATCTTTTATAATAACGGGTGTGTTTTCTTCACTTCGGTTCTCGAACCACGTTAAGCAGGAAATTTTACACTGAATTAAAATTTATGCATAGTTACCCATATCAAAACATTTTTATTTCGCTAAAATAAAATCAAATTGCCTGAATTTATACACACTTTGCGCCAAAAACTTTATTCAAAAATTTATCCGGGTCAAATTTTGAAGTTTGATATCGGCAATTTGATACACTTTTCCAAAAATTTTAAAATCTTGATACACATGAAGTTTTAAAAAATGCAAGTCATCCAATAATTTCCTATCTAAACTGAACCAGATAGGAAAATGGAAAAACACAGAGCTAACATTTCGACCAAATGCCTCAGCTTATAACTGAAGGCTTATTCAAATATATATTATATTAGTTTTAGCATAAATATGGGAATTATTTTGTAGCAAAGAGTGCCAGCAAAAACGTAAAAATATGTGCTTCATCCTCAAAATATCTCTTTAACATTTAAACAGTAAAGTAATTTATTAAGTCGCAAAAATTAAGCGAAATTGGGAGACCCTAGAGGATCGATTTCTGGTAGGTCAGTTGTTAGCGCGCTGGTCTACCGTCCCTGCTGTGGGTTCGAATCCCACGTATGGTTTTCTGCGCTATAACACAATGGCCTAAATGCGCCTTTCTAGCCAATCACACTAACCTAATCTAGCCCTTAAGAGACTCTAACTTTCTTAAACCGTTTGACTTTGTTCTGGTTAATTTTCCTTGTAGATCTTCTTGTTAATATTTTTTAATTTAAGAATCAATTTGTTTTACTAAAAGTTGTACTTTTTTTAAAATCATATTAATTACTTAGTTTTTATTTTTTCATTCAATTACTTTGATTCCCTAAAATAATAATAGTGTATATGAATGAATGTAATATTCGCTTACACTTAACATAAGCGTCCTATTATATTGACATTGTAAATGATAACATAAATAAATAAATAAATAAATTATTTTGATACTCGCGCTTCATAATTGAGCCGTTAATTTTGAAAGTGGTGCTAGTCCAAAATGTCATAAGAACGATTTTACTTTAATGCACTGACGTAAATAACGTCTATAGACGTTAATTCAGCTTATATAGCTTGTAGGTTAATTAAAATTAAAAGGGTTAACGTGTTAAAAGAATATAGAAACATCTTGTTTATAACATTTTGGACTTGTACCACTTTCAAAATAAGCAGCTCAATTATTACTAAATTGTTGAATCATGCTTACATGTATTGCATGATCGATTTGTCTATAAACATTTGATTGGATTAACTTGGCCAATATATTTACGGGAAGAAAATTTCCCCTCTAATTTCGTAGAAATCGTAATTAATTGATTAGGTCAAACTTAGAAAAAGTTTATACCCAACTTCTGAGTTATTATTATTATGATTAATTTCTCTAGAAGTTTTGGACTTTGTTTCCATACGATTTCATATTTTTTTATTCCTGCAAATGTGAATATCTTTGAGTTCGCATAAACTCATTATTTAACAATTAAACAAGTTCTTGTAAAATTAGTGGCAATTTTTCTTTTAAACACTCCTTCGACTTTTTAAAATATGATTGTGGTGAGTTAAATTTTAAAAATTTAGTTATTTCGTTTCCATCAACTCAACATCGTTTAATGTAAAAATGTTAATAAATACATAAAAATATTCTACACGATGGACGGTTTATAATTTAAATAGAAAAATTTTTTATCTTATCAATTTTTATGAAATCTTCACTTTTACAAAAACTGTTCCTTTTCTACTATCCCTTCAAAATGTAGCTAGTTGAAATTACGTTGCTTTAAGTGCAACAATCTTTTAGATATTTAATAAAAAATTCCATTTAAAATTAAGACAGTTGACGACATAATTCTAAAATTTTATGGGAATTCGTGGACTTTTTCTTCTTCTGCTGGATTCGTATTTTGGCACGTTTATCATCTTTTTTTTCATATTTTAAATAAAAATGCAATCTTCGAGGGTCAAGGATTAAGAAATCGAGGGAAATCTTTGAAAGGAAAAACTGCATAAAGGTTCCTCTCCGTAAAAACCTCCCTTGAGATGACTGTTACAATTGCAGAACGAAAGGGAACAAAATTAAATTGATGAAAATTGTCTTGAGCTGAACTTGTGTTATAATGGAAAATATTCCCGTCTTTATTATATTTTGAGTGAAGAGACACTTGTTACGTTGTCGACTTTTTTGGGTCAGTGAAAATATCTCTTAGATTGATGGAAGACGAAGTAGTCCAGACAGGAAGGAGCTCGGAGCTCGGAGCTCCACTTGAATTGGATGCTTTTTGAACATAATTTCGAGTAAGGCCACATTTAAAAATAAAAAGGAAACCAGTTTACGTATTTTGAATAGCCCTGACCGAATCTCAAGTCTCCGCCCCGAGTGGTTGCTTCCTGCCTTTACCTTTTGCATAATATGAAAAAATATTTTTGGTTCTGTGCGAGAGGACGTGGGCGGGTATCCCTTTTTTATTAAATTTCCTTGATTTTCATATTTTATTCATAAATATATTTTTCTTTTCTCGGACAGGAGAGCGGGTAAGGGATTTCGTCATAGATCAGAGCGCCTAATGGCTTAGCCTACCATCTGCGAGGTCGTAAAACGTTTCCTGGGAATTATTCATGGAACGTGTTTCAGCTCCCGTAAATCTGATGGGAAATCAGCGGCGGCACCCATACGCACCGTTTTCCTCATCCCCAAAAATCAGAGAAACATTTTCGAATTGTTCTTTCTTTTTTGTTTCCCGCTAAAAACGATATGTACAGATGTGGTTTTCGTTTTAGGTTTTTCCACAAAGGCATGTTCTTGCAAAATGCCAATTCCTGGAACCTGCAAGGAACGGGGAGGGGGGGTAAACCATAGAAAAACAATGCTTCGCGGCGTCTGCGGAGATGAAAACATTTTCCAACGAGGTCGCGTGGCGGTTGGAACGGAGATGAAATTACGAATTTGGTCGTTTCCCAACCGTAAACACACGTCAGAAGGCATTTTTTCCAATTCGCGCCCTAAAAGGATATTTTGATGGGAATTAGTGACGTGCTGTTGACGCGCACTTTATGCCCGCCGGGGCTCCAAAGTGCGAAAGGCAGGTTGCCCCCGAAAAATTGCTTATTCCATCTTGATATCATTTTTCATAAAATCCTTTAATTTTTCACTCGGCTTGCTGCTTTCTTTTCCACAGAGGCACAAGCGGCGTTCTACATCATCATTGTGCGGATAAGTAGCGTTCGGCTGGATGCCAAAAGAAAGCATAATTTTAAACGGGGGCACTGTGCCCTCGGAGCCCTCTATCTAAAGGAATGCGTAAATAAAAGCACGAATTCCCCCAAAAGAAACGAGGTGCGTTTTAAATAATCCCACTTTTCCTTTTCTTAGGCGTGGCACTCCGCTTGCTGGAATTCGTTAAATTATATGAAAAAATTCTTGTTTGCCGAATAAAAACTTCGGAAATGATGTTTGCTCTTCTTTTGCATGCGCACTTCCCAATTCAAAAACGTGGCATGTCTTAGATAAAGATTATTCTTGGATGAATCGAATTTGAGGTGCAAAAATTCATTTCCTACTTCGAACGCCCGCAAAACATAATTTTATGATATACCAGACAGCTATTAACTCTTCCGCCCGATAAAATTCTCGTCAAATTTTCCACATGTTTTAAATATTTTGAAGAAAATGTACCGCGAGCGCTTTATGGCAAGTTTTTTTCTTTTTTTTTTTTTGCATTAAGACATTCATCACAGCCGTTGCTGCAGCGCACTCGATTATTCTGGGACATTTGCTACCGAAATTTTAGACAGTTTTTAGTTCGCAAACTGAAACTAATTTCCTGTGAAAAAAAAAAAACATTTTCTTTTTTCCTTTTTTTTTGCATAGATAATATTTTCACAGCTGAGAGATTCTAAACGAAATCATCGCAAGCAAAAGATATGACGAGGAAGGTGCTTGAAATTTAAATGGATTTTTCCTTTACCATTAAATTTCCAGTTTATGGGTGGTATCCCATTTCAGGGGTACTCTTAAAAAATTGATTACTTATATTTCAATGTGATTTTAATTTAACAAAATGTTTTATTTATGATCCATGTTAAATCGAAATATTTTTTAAAGAGTTTTTCCGGGTGAATGAAAAGCATTATAAGAGTTTTTTGTATAGAGATTTTTATAAGCGAAAAATTTATAGTTTTCGAAATAATTCGAGTCAATTCAATACGTCGATATTTTGTGATTTTATTTTATCCTAGCGGTGTAGATCGCATATCAAGCATACTTTCAACTTACCGAAATTAAGATCTCTACCCCTTGTAGAGATTTATACTACTTTTACTCTAAATCATGTTACATCGTGATAATAAATAAAAAGCGAACGATTTCATAATTAAGCCACATTTTTATATATTAGGTCTTTAAGTATGAAATGTCCGATTTCCTTAAGAATTGAGTTTGAGAGTCGATATCTCTGACATTT
The DNA here is from genome assembly GCA_963969385.1 of Philonicus albiceps. Taxonomy (NCBI): domain Eukaryota; kingdom Metazoa; phylum Arthropoda; class Insecta; order Diptera; family Asilidae; genus Philonicus; species Philonicus albiceps. Next base: position 22,830,774 of record OZ017775.1, read on the forward strand.
AACTTTAACGGTTCTTGTCTTTTTCTTTATTGTAACGGCGCATCACCACCCTTTGAAACGCACAGTTTAGTTCGTGATTACCTTTCGAATTGTTTATTGTAAAGTAAGTTTGGTAAAACCATGGACAAGGCAAAAATCCGTGTAATTTTCGAGTATGAGTTTCGTCGTGGAACCAATGCATCGCAGACAGCTCGAAATATCAACAGTGTTTGGAAAGGGTGCAGCTAATAAACACACCGTACGTCGGTGGTTTGAGAAGTTTCATTCTGATGATTTTAGTCTTGAAAATGAGCCACGTGGGAGACCTGTGACCAAGGTGAATAATGAGGAACTCAAAGCTGTAGTGGAAGCGGATACATCTCAAACTACGCGTGAATTAGCAGCAAAGTTTGACGTTACTATTCCAACAATATTGGATCATTTGAATCAAATCGGCAAGATAAAGAAGCTGGATCGATGGGTTTCGCATGAGTTAAACGAGCGTCAAAAACGAACTCGTTTCGAAGCTTGCCTTTCTTTGCTGTCACGGTATAAGGGCGAACCATTTTTACACCTCATTGTTACGTGTGATGAAAAATGAATTCTTTTCGACAATCGCAAGCGTTCAGCACAACGGTTAGATAAAGAAGAAGTTCCGAAACATAGTCCGAAACCAAATATTCACCAAAAAAAAGCTAATGGTGTCTGTTTGGTGGTCCACCGCTGGGATTATTCATTACAGCTTTATGAGACCTGGTCAATCCATAACAGCGGATGTCTACTGCGATCAGTTGGACGAAATGATGAGGGAGCTTGCGATTAAACAGCCAAGATTGGTCAATAGAGACCGAGCAATCTTGCAAGACAACGCTCGACCACATATCGCGCAAAGAACGTTGCTCAAACTACAGGAGCTGGACTTGGAAACTCTCTGTCACCCACCGTATTCACCAGACCTTGCACCAACGGATTACCACTTGTTCCAGACATTGGACCACTTCTTACAAGGAAAAATATTCAATTCCCAAGAAGCTGTGAAAAACGCCCTTCGGGATTTCATCACCTCTCGCCCTCCAAGCTTCTTCGCTGCAGGCATAAATAAGCTACCGTTAAGATGGCAAAACTGCATCGATAGTTTAGGTGCATATTTTAATTAATTGCAATGTTCTTTATTTGAGAAATAATAAATTAAGCTTTTGCTTCAAAATCGGACATTTCATACTTAATGACCTAATATAAACAATAAAAACTTAATTCGGTTTGAAGCGATCTAACTAAACTCCTTGACGTTATTTACGAATTTGGTCATGTTCGCAAACCGAAAGAAGGCTGTCACATATCAGAATTTAATATTTATGAGACTTTTAGCGTGATGTGTCCCACCTGGCGTAATTTTCGGCAACTAAAGTGCTAAATAATTACCTCCTTTTAACCGAATTTCGAATTATTTAATACTTTAAGCCAAAAAGTTCAAAGGCATAGTTAACTAGAATGATGTCATTAAGCAAGGTTAATTATAAAAGAAAATGCTTTTGGAATGAAAAGTTGTCTCAACAAAGAAGTCGTCTGGATAATTACAAATGTGAACTAAGTCAAAAAGACTGAATTGCCTCTTAAAAATGGAACATCGTTCTTTTTAAGTAGAATTCCATACCAAGTAAGTACCAACTTAATTATTTATATCACTATCTACCCCTAGCATCATTTTCATATATCAAAAATCGAAATCTCGTTAATTCCGCGCAATCAAAGTTGAATGCTCTTCAATTTTCATGCAACACTAGACAGATGATGAAATTCAATGTCTGCCCGCTACAGGTGCATAATTAATTAGCATAATTATCTTTGGCAACACCTAGATATGGTCTCATTGAAGAGACAGGACAGAGTTTGAGTTAATTTTGCTATTCGGAGGTGAAAGGGTATCTGCATTTCGGGAAATGAATTGTATTTTAGTATGATTTAGATCTCATTGAGGAACATTCAAATTTAACGAGGTGAATTAATCGCTAATTTTAGTTATATTCGATATATGCGTAATATCAAATTTAATAAATTAAAAAATTGTGTAGACTTTTATGACTTTAGCTCAAATTACCGACATTTTGAACAGACTAACTAAGGTGAGTAATTTAAAAGAAGAATCCAATGAGGATTTGCATCAAAAGAGAAAATCCAATTTTTTAAATATTTAGCAACAATTTTAAGATGTACCATACACTGCTTAGTTATAATAACATTATAAGCTTTTATTTGAAATATTTTTCAAAGTATGGTATTTGGTCATTATTAATAAATTCAGTAATAAACAATAAACGCTAAACATTTAGTTAAAGTATATAATCATTATTAACACTATACCGTCCGAACGTCTTATCGGGATTTTTTGTTTGGCGTCGGTAGGACCGTTTAAGATCATTTCGCTTATCGCCGGCGGTTTTTCGAAGATTTCGGGAGATTATAAATTGTCAAGTTCTACTAATCTTATCGTTAGTTTTCATTAGTTTTCAATCCTGTCCCTCCATTTTCATATAATTTCGAGGATTACTTAAAACAGATAACAAGTGATATTGGCGTTTGTTACATAACATTTACACACAACACCACAGTGGTGTTACTGGCACACCAACGTGGTGACACCGGACGGCATAGTATAAATCAAGTAATCAAGTCAAAAAAATCATTTATTTGGGTATATTTAGTGTACATAACGTTCACATACATTCCCACAAGTAAATTTTAATTTATATTTAAGATATAAATCGAGTAGTTGAAGCAATGATCGCAAGTGCTATGCACTGAACGAATAATTTAAAAAAAAACATTAGAACTACCGGCGTGTAAGTCTGTAATTTTAACAACTTTCTGCATCTTTAATTTAATACGCTTGCAAATTTGAATAAATAATTATTAATAGAAAAAGACTTTTGAATATGTCGTAATTCTCAATTCTATTAAACTTTGGCATAAATCAGAAGAGAATTACAAAAATATACAATTAAATGAAGGAAGGAATTGAGTACCAGTCAAATTGACTGGTTTTAGTAGTTCTAGTGTTAATGAAATGAAAGAATTCATTAATGCGTATATTAATTTAGTTGAAAATTATACTTAAGTTCTGCCAAACCAGAGCTGTAAAATACTGCATTACTTTGTAATGCATTCCATGCGACATTACCACAGTACTTAGTACATTACATAATAAGTACCGAAAAAAAAAAATTTAATTTCCATTACTTCTAATGCTAGCACAAAAAACTGACATTACCATTACCAGTACTTCACTTAAATAAATACTTCGGAGTGCACAGTAATTTGGAATAATGGCGTAATGCTCAGTAATGTTGAGTAATGGTAAGTAATAATAAATAATGACGAGTAATGAAAGTAATGATTATTAATGCTTACATAATGGTAAGCTTAGCTAATGGTCAAATTCCAGTACCATTACTGGTAATGGTAATGTTATTCTTTTGAATCACCATTACAAGTAATGGTACTAGTTCTTATTTATTTTTTGCAGTACTTGTAATGGTAATACTTTTTTTACAGGGCTGTGCCAAACAATATATGGTTATAATTACCAAATTAGATTTTTATATTTATTAAATTTTCTTCTCAAGAAATATTGATTTCATTCGTTTAAAAAAAACTATTGGCTCGATCAACCGGTATACACTGTTACCACAATATATGATTTGGTTATTGTTACCAAATCTCGGTTGGTCTAATCATCCATCGATTTTTTAGATTATGGTGCAACAATTGAATATGGTCAAACATTAGATATAACAAATAATAATAAATAACATATCATTTTCATCTCATTTCAATGACAATGTTTGTGCTCATTCATGATTAAAAATAAATGGATCTTACTTTAAATCTCTTTATGCGATCTATCTTAGTATTGATTGTTTGAATGACCCTTGTGCTGGAGTCAGCATAATTTCTCTGGTAGATCAGTTGTTAATGAGCTGATCTACCGTCTCAGAAGGTATGAGTTCGTGAGGGTCAATGGACACACATCTGAGCGCTTGAGGAAACGCGTATCGCCCACCACAAGAATAATATATACTGAAATATAGTAATTGTTTTAAATTTATGTATATTCCAACCAATTAAAGAAAATAAATATTTCAACTTTAGTTTATTTTTCTGAAAAATATTGTTAAATTGGCTGAATCTTATATACAACTGAGTCATTAAAGTAATTGTTTTGTTGAACTAATAAACGGATTGGTAGTCAAAATATCAATTTCTTGCAATAACATGATTTGTTTATTATTATTATGTTGAAGTTAGATTCAACTTAAGAGAATGTGCCAACTATGAGATTGTTTTAGAAGAATTAAATATTCAGTGCGCCATATCCCAACTATAAGATCTATAAGGTCTATCTCTATCTATTACTAAATTTCTATAACAATAACCAAACTGTTTTCTCAATGTAGGACCATAATTTAATAGCCGAGAAGTTGTTATATTTTGTTTTCCGTTCCAAGAACGGCATCTATTCGATCAAGTCCTACTTTACAAACAAACAAGGAAGATGCGATTTCGAAGTGAAATTAAATTTTAATTGAACTTTAAATCGTTCAACGTAACAAATAGCCCAGATACCAAAGAGATCCACTTCCAAAGTCATTGAATTTAAGTTTCATTTATAAAGTAATAAGAGGCCACTTCACTTCGGGAGGGAAAACTATCGAACAGGTCCCATAAATACTGCCCGCAAGTGGGACCCATTCGAAAATATTTGTTCCAGCTCCGACTGTCTTCGGTGATTTAAAATTGTTTTCTAGGGTAACTCACATAAATTAGGTGGAAAGGGTTATTTATAGCGCACATATCACTCGGTTGAGCAGTTCGCCTCTTCGAGAAGGAGTTCAAACAAAGTTTCCTTCGGGAAACTACCAAGGACCACAGTGATTAAAATCAATTTCGTATGAAAAATCTGCCCGAAAATCGTCCTAATTTAACGCTCCCATAACTCGCCTTTATTCTTCCGAGTACGGCTCTTGGCAGGATCCCAACGATCTAGGGAATCACTCCACCCTATTGATTTTCTTCACCTATGAGGCGAACAACACAAAGAATTCGTAATCCCTGGGAGTAGAACTCCTCTGGCATAATCGAAATCTCCTCCCGTGTTCCACGTTCAAGGCCTAACCACCGCCGCCAACGTCGGGATATGTGTTAAAATCGATGGAAATCTGCCGGAGTCCTGGAGGAGTGCAACGCGAGATTAGAATGTTTTTCATCTTATTAGAAAAGTTAGGAAGAATCGGAGATCGGATTGCCCCTGGGCTGAGAAGGCTCCGGAGCCCCACATCACGTTTCAGTCCACGGGCATTATACATAATCTTCTCCTCATTGATTCCCGCAGGACGGGCCGCTTTTCAGCCGACCGTAATTATTCAAAAGACAACGTTCCTCAGAACACCTCACCGTCCAACCGCTGCAAAGTGGATGAACAAAACAAAAAAAGCCCCTTCCTGTGCCACCTCAAACGTGGGAACGCGCCGCTAAGAACCCATTCCACTAAATTCAGCGCCCCAAGAGAACATCGCGCGAGATGAGGAGCACCCCAAAGATTCTCCTCGGATGCACCACATCTTGGGGCATTTTTTTATTATCGCTCTCCATCTGCCCTGATCTGACTATCCGAGGCATTGTGCACGAAATCAACTGCCGACGGTGGCCGCGCTAATTCCAGACTCCTTGCAAAGATCTTAAGAAACATCTGCTGCATCGGATTGCTTTTGCCTGAGGCTTGAATAAGACGAAATTACTTTTAATACGCCTCAACCGATGGTATAATGAGAAGCCTCCGACGAAAGCAGAAGTCGGAATCTTTTGTTTCCTTCTTAAAGGTAGTAAAGAAGCATTTGGCGGTTGTAAATTCATCTTTTATTGATGAAGCCTCTTAAGGAGTGCCTTAAACATTATTAGCCAAAATTTAAGTCTTAAAATCTATAGAAAATACCTGCTCATAATTAGCGAGGGATAATTAGCCGATTTATTTAAGAACAAAGATAGGATTTTTAATATTAGGGAGAGATAGCTTTTACAGGTATTATAACCACTGAGTAGGTAGATGCTTGAAAAGATTCTAAAGCTGTTACTTCTAGAAAGATATTGATTAAAATTAACTCTCCGGGAGGTATAAAACTGCTCATTAACAATAAAGAATATATAGATAGAATTGTTTTTTCAATCTGAACTATTTATCAAAACAAGAATTTTTGTTGTCTCCTCAGTTATTTTTAATTAATTAATTAATTTATTTAATAATTTTATTTATTTAATGAAACGTCTACAGGTATTAAATCTTAAAGACTAACATACATATATAAATAAAAAAAGACTACAGCATTTAATTTTAACCCTCAAACAAATTAATTCCTAATGTGCTGATTCGCAAAAAGATGTACTTTAAACTTTTTTCTTTGCAAACATCTCCTCGCATAATAGGAAGGCAGGACTTCGAGGAACAATCTTCAATTAAAAAAAAAGGAAAAAAAAAACAAAATTACTGAAGTTCCTTTGAATTGATTCAATTCTTCTTATAAATATGATTCTGATAATAAAGACACCATATTATGGAAGCATACTTAAGGATGAAATGCACTAACGCGAAATAGATGGACATAAGATTGTGCGGGGATCTAAAATCGTTAGCATTCCGTTTCAAAATTCCTACGGCTTGAAAAGCCTTTGTGACGGTAAACTCAATGTGATCCGCAAAAGACATATTTATTTTATAAATTACACCTAAATCCTTAATCTGGTCTATTCTGATCAGAGAATTGTTACTTATCATATACGGAAAAAGAATATATTTTGCTTTACGATGAAAGGACCTACATTTACATTTTGAAATATTAAAATATAATTTATTATCATTATACCATTGCTAAAACTTGTCTATATCTTTGGTTAACAGATTGCAATACTCAAGAAAATCAATTTCATAGAGCAATATCAAAACATCTGCAAACAATAAAATAAACATTTCACCAAGGTGACTACCTCGCGGAACACCGTTATCATCGTAGAAAAACATTTTTTATTTTAACATAGTGAATGCGATTACCTAAATAAGTAACGAACCATTTAAGAGTTAGAGAATGAAAATCTAGTTTGCCTAATTTATAAATTAAATAATTTCCTTAACCAAGAAGCATTACTTAGAATGAACCAATGAATCAAGTAGCTTTGGAATATTTTCCAAAATAGTTACACCAACTAATGTTGAACTTATTTATTATTATTGCACGAAATACGTTATTTATCTTATTTTTATTCTACTAAATTTGTTTATGACCCCTTTTCTAGGTACGCTGTTCAACTAGACCTAGTGTTACTGATTTATCAATTGAACAATATCAAATAAATTTCTAACGTGGTGCATCAATTAAATGGCTCGCTTCGTTGCTGGCGATTGAAAAGCCAAACAGGGGGTGATGAGAGCAAATTTGACTATGGAGAACGACACGGAACGGCTTAATTCTACTTACGGTACACAATGGGGGCCCGACCAGGGAAGTTTAACGAAAAATTTCATTCAGAACGTTTATCGATGAATGCGCACGTCAGCACATGGAGCTCCCAAGCAACAAGCCTCCTTTTCCTGGAATAATGACGTGTAAGCCTACATTTCGAAAAATTCCTCCTTATTATTAGCCCTATTCCACCATCAGCCCTTCGCTCCATCTGTCTCCTTGAGCTCCAACGTGTCCTTGTGGACTACGACTTAAGTATTTCTAATACCCGAATTCGGTTTTGAAGTACCCACTGCTCTTTAGTGCCTTATCGTGGAAAATTTACGCAAAAACCTCGTGCTGTTAAAGAGCAGGAAAAAAAAGTTCAAGAAAGCTTCGAAAAACGCAGTAATTTACCGGAAAATCACACATCCGTGCCTGCCATTTCTACAGCAGTTTAAGTTTCACAAGGCCACCCAAAAGTTAGGAGCAAGAGATGGAGAATTTGGCGCAAAACACAGCTGGATATTTTGTATAAATTTCATTTTTGCCGTATTCCAGTCGTAATCACGAAACTAATTATACCTACCCTTAAGTGCCCTGTCCCGCGCTAGTTTCCATTTGTGCAAAAATTCGCTTATATACATAAAAATGGAAAAAAATTCCTCTGAGACTCTTCTGCCGCTTCGTGAAAGTGTTACAAATGAAAACATGTTTGCAACTTTTCGAAATGGAAACTTAATTAGATTTTGTTTTCCTAGCCCCGCCTCTCCGATCAAAATGAACGTAATTAGAGGGACATACCTGAATTTTTAATTTTTACCCTTTCACGGCACATCCCAGAATCAGTGATGCTCGTGTTTGTGTTTTTTAAGTAAACGCATCCAAAAGAATTCAAGGAGGTCATCAACAAATACGAACGAACTCAAACGAACGAATACGAACGAAAATGAAATAGTATTGAGTACCGAGAGTACCGAGAAAAGAATTTAAAAATATATGAGATAAGTATTGGCTTTAAGAGCATATATGTATGAAAAATCAGGTTGCATACCTTAATATTTGCCTTAATTAATCATAAAAAATAGTTCAGCACTCAAATAACAAAGCCTTTAGTTTTTTTACGCATTATTTTTGATAGATCTAGCTTAAATCAAACCGATATTGAACCACCCATTCAACTAAACACACAAAAAAGTAAATCTAAAACTCGATAATCGAACCTCTGGCAACCCTTTCCAATAAATAATACCAGCATTTCTTACGAACGAAATCAGTTCCTCTAAGAAATTCGGCGCAGGCGTACGTTTCTTAGCAGTATAAATAAAAACAACACCAAACGGAGTAAAATGAGCTTGTAAGGGTGGTATATCTTGTGACAAAACTATCGCGCAATTATTAAATTTCTCGCAGATATTCAGCGTCGTTCGAGATAATCCAGAATGTAAAAAGTAAAAGCCTTAAAGGAAGGAAATCACCAAAACGATACTCAACCAAATACAATCCCTACACCAAGAAACAACACAAAACAGCGCCAGGGATTGTAGAGTCCCCAATTCCAATTGAAAAGAAATTCTTGGGAAATGTGTCTGACAATCATCCCGATGAAGTGGTCGAAGAAATCCTGTTCAGGCGGATGGAAGAAAGGGCCCAGAGGATTTCGTATCAATGCCAGGTTTTTTGGATGGGATTTCTTATGATCAGCACTGTCATCACTGGAGGCGTTCTTCTCGCGTACAATATTCTAGATTTAAAGGCTTAATGTAACACTTTGTCACTGTTTATAGAAAGGTTAATTATAAAATGTAAGCAAACAACTTTCTACTTTGGTTCATAGACTAGAAAAGAGTGACTATTCGATTTCATTCATACCATTTAAATTCGTTGAGTTACCCACCGCTGCTTTGAAATCAAAGATAAAGAAGTATTTTATATGTAAACAGATATTTCTAAGGTCAGTAAGTTATAAACAAAATTCAGACAAGCCAGCATATTTTTTTAAACGTATAAACAAATAAAAGTTCTTTGCATTATTCAGGCTATTGTTTGGTTGGTGAGGCAAACTAATTCAAAATGATTTTTAGTCAAAAATCATTCAATTAGTCGGTTATATTGATTTGCAAAAGGCTCTTCAGCTATAAAAACAATAAAACGAGATCTCTGAGAGAACGATTTTGAAGTCCATTGAACAGTCAAAAGGTTCACATAATTATGAATTATTAGTTTAATAGTAATTTTGTTTAAATTACTAATTACTTCATAATTATTATCGCTATTCTCTCATTAAATTGAATATTAGTTTTGAGTATCTAAAGGCGGCTTGTAGTTAATCATCGGAGCTATTTCAGTTCTAATTAAATCAACTTGAATTTAGATAAGAGTTTAAAGTTAATTACACTTGTAAAAAACCATTACAATAAGGGGCATTAAATCTTAAAACTAAAACAATTCCCGATCAACAAAAATATGCTTCTAAAAAATATCAGAACAGTCAGTCGCAGCACTCACAGAGTAATTAAATTTTCGACAAAATTGATTTATTATTTACGCTTTATGCAGATATGGCTTAATAAATTAAAATTGGACAACACCTGCTGGTATCATTGCGCCGCAACGTGTGAGAGAATCACGCCGGCTAGATTGTCTAATTAACATCGCGGCCATAATTAAATAAGCGCTCCCAGAGCTCCAGGTGCATAATTGCCTTGTAAAAATTAATCAAAATCATACTTTCCATAAAACGACCATAAACCCATTAACATCATTTTATGTGATACTCTGGCAGAGGGCCGAGCCACGCGCTGCATGACATCCGGCCACCAGAAGGAATCGTGAATTTTATGGTGGTGTAATTAATGGCGAATTGCAACAAATTAGCGGCAATTAAGTAGAATATTGCCGGAATTTGAGTCGTGTTTCGATTACAAAAAGGGGGGGTGGTAAGAAAGTTGTAAAAGGGGTTTGCTTGCCAGTGGAGGCTTTTATTACCTTTCCAGACTATAAGAAATCCCTCTGGGGAGGCTACGCAGTTTTCCTGCCATCCTCAATCTCTATAAAAGACGGAGACATACTCCTGTCCTCTGGGCAAGGACCCTCTTTCAATCCAATTTCCGGAAAATTCTTCCAGAATCATCAAATTTAACTCCTCCTCCCCTTTTGGTATCTTTTAGGAAATGATAAGGAATTGATTAGGCGCATATTTTCTCCTAATAAATTGGGCGAAAAAAGGAAACTCCGACAGACATCATGTGGTCGCAAACAAAAAGTTTTTGGGATGCTTTTAATCTAAGAACCAGAAGCATTGGGCCCAGTCCCGAAGGTAGGAAATAATTATCCCTGATTAGAGTTTTCCATTTAAGGTACTTTGGCCACTTAAATAAGTTCAGGCCTCAAGACATACATCGGATATTTGGGAATATTTGTTTTGTGGCTAACTATTTCGGGATCATCCGGATTTCACGGACGTGCGTGATGGTCTTTAGTTTTGCGTGATATGTGGTTACTCGGAACAAATAGGAGATTTCCGCGAATTGGTATGGATTTTGGGACTTAGTGCAATGAGGGATTTTCGACATTAATGGTATTTATGTTGCAGGTAGGCTTATCAAAAGAAAATGGGAGCTCCTAGTCTCGATTTTGTTCTTAAGAGTTTAATGATTACTCGGATTTTACCAGGCGTTCCAAGGCATTAAGAGACTTCATTTACGAAAATTATTTATGTAGCGTAATGCCATTCAAACCACAACAATTTATTATTTTTATTTTCTGAATCTATTAAAAAATTAAATATATCTTTCCTCCGATTTTTGAAATAAATTTATTCAAAACATACCAAATTTAATTTAGCAAATTTTCAGCTTCATTAAAAGTAATAAGATTTTTAATAAAAAATTTAAAGACTTGTTCAAACCACCGATATTTACTTATACTGATTTAATGAAAGTGGTAAACTAACTTGTGGATTCCGTACAATTTATAAAACTATTTTAAACATTTGCAGGAAACTTACCATTCTTGTTTTTCTAAAAAAGTTCCGAGCAGCTTTGTTTCCTCATGTCAAATCCTTGAATCGCTTTAGAGTCGACGAATGCATTTTTGTCAGAAAACCTTCGGAAAAGCAATTTTCCGACAATCTATTTTGAATAAACTTTTGTACTCTTTAAAGAAAAGCATTCCAATTATGACACGAGCATAACTCCACTTTGGAGATGACTCTTGAGAAATCAGTCATTTGAGAATGATTCTGTTTCTCGGGCAATTGTTCCAGCTACAAAAGCTAAGCTGACTTGTTCTCACGCATGGGTAAACAAAAGATGCCCAAAGGGTAGTGAAGTGAATCCGAAGTGAATTTGAGCTTCTCGTTGCACGGAAATACATCCAAAGATCTCCTGGCCAAGCATATTCAAATAAAAATTTTAAAATTTCATTTACTTAGACATCTGCCAGGTGAATGGAGTCCTTAGGCCGCACTGCACTGGGGCTCCTTCCTGAAATGGATTGTGACATTGTGTCTGGGTGCAATAAAGGGGAAGTGCGGAATTTGTTTGCCTCCATTGTGGCACATAATACGGTGTGCTTGCTTCAGATTTAGTTAAAAGTTAGTCGTGTCCTGTCGTTAGTTAGAACAAAGTTAGTACAGCCAGCGCACGGTCCTAACTCGAAGACAATGCTCGTCCCCGCTGACTTAAATTGCATGAGCCTTGTAACCGCAGCGCTAGTCTAACTTTGTTATGCAAATGCTGTGGTTACGCACAATGAGAGCTTTGTTTCGCTTAATTGCATAGTTTAATTTTAACGAAGCAAGTCGAAGATTTCCTGGTCAATGATAATTACCCACCGACCACAGTTGCGTACGGACTACGATTGGCACCTATTCATCCGATTGGACTTTGACTGAAGGTCTTCTGAAATATTGAAGCACGACTGTTTGAAGTTTGTGTTTATTGTGGCATTGTTGGGAATTTGTTGGCCAACACCATGTAAGCATGAATTTGAACATGTTTGGGGTGCATTCCCTCGGGTTAATTGAAACTGAAAGCTGCGGAAGTGGTTTTCAAGAAATTTGATGCCCCTTTACGGAGTGATATTGGCTTGACTGTGACGATACAGCTGAAGGAAACCTCAAGGCTGAGTATTTCCATTTCGGCATATTCTGGATATTCTATTACCATTTTCGGTATCTACCACAGCCATCGTTACACATCGAGCTGGGAATGAGCAGTGGGATTTATGTTCGGGAAAATAACCACTTCCAGAAATGCATTACATCACAAACGGATGGAATGGGCTACCACAATTTCTTGTACAGTATTTTTCCAGAAAATTTCATATCACAAAAACGACTCGCCAAAATACAGTAAACGAGCAGAAAACTTGACTAAAATACATCAAAATGTCATGGTGTGGGGGATGGCGGGGTGGGTAGTTTGTTCCGCTTCGCTGCCGCAATAAGAGCTCTTCCACACGTAAGCAAGGCTACGTACTTTTCTTCTTTTTGAATAAATCTTCAGGCGAAGATTGAGTAAGTCACAAAAGCACATTGGCGTCGAGAAAATATGAAATCGAAAGCCTCTCATTTACCATTCATTCAAAGTATGGATTTTGTGAAACATGAAGCGACTTAAGGAGAAAATTGAGTCTTTCATGAGAAGGAATCATAAAGGTTTAAAGCTTTTAAAATTAATTTAAATAGTACAAAAACGAATCGATAATTTTCGCATAATAGAAATTTAGTTGTCTCAAAAAGTCTGCATTACTTGGAAGATAGACGCAAGGCGTTCAACAGAAAGAAAATCGAAACATAAGATTTACTTTATATATTTCAAATTCTAAGCTCTGGGGTTCAAAATATTCCCTGAAGGCGTTCTCTGATTTTATATTTTCTGCAAAGATGAAGATATTTTCTTAATTTGAGGAAAATTTCAGCCATGAGGGAAACATTTACAACCCAGAAGATCCCCTGCGTTGTAACGAGTTCACTGTTTGTCTTTTTCACATCTCAGTTGAATGTACATTATTTGTTCAATTTAAGGTCGATTCTCAAATCAGAGTTAAATTTTTGCTTACACTGTAAAAATAGTGAATAACTTAATGGAAATGTGTATTTTTAAAATTTTTATTTAATTTAAGAAATATTTGTCTGAATATTTCATTTTTATATAAATTTGTTTAAAAATACAACTAATTTAGAATTTTTACGTAATATACGAGGGCAGTTTGATAAGTCAGTGGCTTTTTGAAATTTTGTCAGCAAATAAACATTTTATTTCTCAACATAGTCTCCCTTTCGCTTTAGTCCAGCATTTGTCCAATTTTTTTTATTAATTTCAAATAAAAAGTTTTCTCGAGGCTCTCAAAATAGGCGTTTGTTTCAGTGATAACCTCTTCATTCGACCTAAATTGCTTACCGCCTAGCCATTTCATCATGTTTAGAAGCAGGCAATAGTCGCAGAGAGCTAAATCTGGAGAATATGCTGGATGGGGTAGCTGATCATAGCCTAATTTATGGATTTTTGAGATAGTGACATATAAAGTGACACATAATGCTTAATCAACACGCGAAATTCACTTTCTCCATTTTCGTTAGAATTCACGAGGTTGTCTGCTTTTAATGGCTATCAAACACAAATTAAATGACGCAGCTTGCTCAAAATTTGACAGTCGTCTATTAAGATGGTGTTGGATTTAAAATTACTGCGCGGCAAATTCAAAAAGTCACTGACTTATCAAAATGCCCTGATAATCAGCATCTTTATTCAAATTTATCGATCTCCACATTAATATATGATTTATTTAAATTTACATTTTTTGGTGCTTCATTTAACACAAAAATGTTATAAATAGGTGTTTTCTTGCCTAGCTGAATAGTGGAATTTTCAACAAAAATTGTTTACGGTGTAGGCAATACAACAGATTAATTCTTGAAATTGTGTAGCTACATATTTAAAAATGTCGTAATTAAGTCACCTTTAAGAAGTTGAATAAATATGCTATGTTTATTAAAAAACATAATAACGCGGCTGAAACAACTTCTACATACATTTTCAAATTTTATAGAGGTAGACAAGTTGTTCACCCCTTCATTGGTATTCCACGGAAACCATCCTCCATACTGAAGTTTTCTTGTACTACAAATGGATTTCCAACATCGTCGCAAAAATAAAATTCAAAATGTGTCTCACACTTCCCTAAAAAGCTTCCCGTCACCTGTCTTACAATTTTATCTAGTGCAGCCAGGGAAATTTTCCGCCGGAAAAGTAAGTGGATGGCTTGAAAAATTTAAATAGCTCGAGAGTGACAAACTGGGAACCAGCTCATTACACGGAGAGTTCACTCAACTTTTTGGTAGAGTAGAAATCCTTGAAGAATCGCACCCTACAACCTTGTAAATCGCACCGACTTACACCTTGACTCAACTCCAACACTACCATAACGAAGTTATTCTTATTAAGTTGAAAAGTATTCAAGGAACTTCCTTTACTTTAAATAGTTTAATAAATTTCCGTTTTTCACCATTCCATCTTGCCATCTTGTTTTGTCGCATCTTTGTCCATTAGCCCACGAAGTAAATTCCATTCGCCAGGTAGAACTTTTGACTATAGTCGCAGAGACTGAAAAATCTGTTGAGATTTCTTGACGCGGTGAGTTCAACCGTTGTGACAATTTCATTTATCATAATTTTATTTTCTGCAAATTAAGGAAATTCATCCTTAAAATATAATTTGCTGAATAGACCGCTTCCTTTTTGGGGCTCGAACTTCTATCCAAGTTTTTAATTAATTTCAACCACTTTCTTCAGGGAAACTTAGTCAGATTGCAGTTAAGGTAAAGGTGATTCTTTGAACAGTTAGTTCACTTTAAGGTTAATGCGGAAACTTACTACTCTCAGCAGGAAACTGGCGTCAAGTAAACTTATTTTAAGCACCTATTTTAAATTGTCAGCTGACAATTACTTGCGGGCATTTGGTGAGTTATTAGATCTTTTCTTACGGAAGTTAAAGTTTTCAACAATGACCCAAAAAACTTTTCGATTTTCATTTAAGAGTTCTGATTAAATTATCAAATTCATTCAAATTATAGAATCAATTTTACATTTATTCGCTTTTCAGAACTTTTTTGTATTGTCGGCTTCTTTAAAATAATTTTTCTCGAAAGTAGAAATGTCTAAGATAAGTCTATTATAAAAATAAAAATTAAACTAGACACAAATTTGAATTTAATTAGTTCGATAAGTCAATATCATTTAAACCGGTTACGACAAATCTCGTATTAAAAGTTATTTGCACCTCCAAGTGGTTTTTGTGTACAAAGAAAGTAATTAGCAGATAATTTATACTAGTTGCCTTAACTTGCACCAATGTTGAAGATGCACTTAACAAATATAAATTATTATACTATACTGTTTAAAAGATTTTTTTTTAAATGCTTCAGGCTATTTTGGCACTTATCGCAGTGAATGGTGAACATTTTGCTTTTAGTATAAAAATCAGTTCATGCAGTGCTGAAGCTATCAGAAACAGTTTACAGCTTCAAGAGCTTAGAAGTCTTCTAAACACCGCAATCAAAGTCAATATAATCATTATGAAAGTAAGGATTAATACTGTGAAAATGTTTGTTTTTTTTTTTAATTTTAATATAAATTTAAATATTTCAGTTCGCCATTGTTACAGTCATTTTGGCTCTTACTCTTGGAGTTCAGTCAGACTACCTCCATGCTCCGTTAGTTGCACCACTTCCTCTTCTAACTCCACACTCCGCATATTCAACGTTTACATCATACCCTTACAATCTAAGATCGCCTCTCAGATTCAACTATGTTCCTGCTCATCACATAGTCGCTGCTCCTTACTATGCTCCTCTCTTCACTGGCCAAGCAACTTATGTCGCCAAGACTCTTGGTTCAGAGCATATTGCTCCCCTGCCAGGACACACTGATTCAACTGCATCTATCAACTTGGAACCAGCACCAAGAACTGATTAAGATGCTTTTCAAAAGACAACTACAATGTTCGGAATTCTGTTCTCAGGGAAAATAAATTTGCTACTTTGTTTTTTTATAAACATATTTTTAATATTTGAAATTTTACCATTAAAGTCTATTCGCTAATTTCAATAACGTACTTAAGGATTTATGGGATTTATTTTTAGAAATTATATTTTTACCTCAAGATTAACATTCAAAAGAAATAAATAATTATTATAATACAAATTTTTATAAATCAAATACTGTTTTAAATAACCCTAACTTTTGTAGGTATCCATCAACTAATTTTTGAAAAAAAGTATTTAACAAGATTCAAAGTAGAGTACATTCAAGGTTCAGTTCAAAATAAATATTAACACATTGCGGACCATTTATTTTATTGGTAACCGTACCCAGTGAAGGGGTATTTCTCTGCGTCAAATATTTTTTAATTAAATATGATTTTTTAGATAGTAGTTAAAAATCATTGTCACATGAAATATTTGTTTTCAACAAAAATTTTAAATATGAACGATTATTGAATATTTTCCAATAACTAAAATTTTGTAGCAATTTTGTAATATGATAGACGAGGTATCTCGTCAACGGCCCCTAACGACGCAATATGAAAGACGAGATATCTCGTCATCCATCCGGAATATGTTAATAGATCTCAAAATTTTAGTATTAAATTCCCATCAATCTTTATTCAAAGAAAATGAAAGCACAAACAAGGTCTGCTTACGGTTCTGTTGAAATTCCTGAGTAAATCTCGAATATACAAATTGCTGTTTCGGGAAGCTATAAATACCCATGGCGGAAAGGAGATCTGGTTTCTTTTTATAAACTAAGTCAATCTGGAGGTCCAATAAAGGGAATAAAAAACGCAAAAACCTCCATTCAGCAGGACTCTTTCACTGACTCCGCAGCCTGACCGAACAAATTGTTAACATTCAGACTTATCCCTCGTTAGGGATCTCCCATTTTACTTATAGCGGATACTGACTTTCTCGACCCTGGACCAGGACCGAAATCGCCCCAATCCAAATTTTTGGGACTTAAAAATTGGATCTTAGCAAGAAATCCCCCCTCTAACCCAATCTACAGAGCGTGCATGACGAATGGCTAGCATAACTCAATTTTTCAGTCTCCGGCAGTCATGCAGGGATGATACATTGACGGCTACATAATTTCATACTTGGATTTGAATTTTTCTTACCACCTCACCGTAGATGCGCCATCTAAAGATATCGAACCTGAGCTAACTCGAGCCCAGTTCATAGAGTTCCGCATCTAAGGACCAATACATCATAAACAAAAGTTAAAAAGTTCCAATCCATTTGTTCCCGCATATTCGAGTTGTGTGATTAATCTGGAAAAGGTTTTCCACCAGAGATTCATTTCAGCTGGCTCCGCACCGCTGGGAGAGCACCACGCAATCCATCATTCCAGGAATTTAAATTTGCCAGGCTTTTCCTGGCCTTCAGCGGGAAAATATTAAAATTCACACTAAGCCCCTGTTGTGCCAGTGGTGAAAATTCTGTGGCTTTAGAGTGCTGCACCACTGAACGACCCGTTGGGATGGGAATTGTCACCAATTTTGAGATGAGAAACCGGAAAAGCGGTGAATGGAAAAAAAATTTCCCCCCCCATAGATTAAATTGAAGAACAACAATAGAAGTCAGAGAAAACACCAAGCCATTCCGTAATTATCAATATTTTTCAACTACTCCAGAATGTCTGACTGGTGGTCAACGAGTTCTATATCCGAGAAGGTTGCTGAGCGTTTAACCCTTGAAGGGTTTTAGTTTTTCTACCCCTTGTTTGCGGTTAGAATTGTACGAAATTTTTAATTAAAAAAAATTTTTTTTTTTGGAGGGTACTCTTGTTTGCTTTTAAGACAGACATTGAATTAGGAAGATCCAACCTTGGCACTGGAAATATTTACTCTAATTAAAGTATATTTGATTTAATCATTTTTAATCATTTTTGCGCCACATTAGATTACATTTACCCTTTCTATGTTTTACAGTGTGAAATTCATGAGAGCCGTAAAGAATATTAAAATGTTCCATTAAAGCAAATATTTACGGTTTTAGAGGAATATTTGTTGTTGAAAATCATCATACGATAATTTTATTTACTTATATTTTTCTTTTTCCAGTCCTATTTGTTAAAAACATGTAAGCTGAAATTCTAATTAGGTTGATACTTCTTCAAAATCCAAATTAAAATCCAGTAAAAGTATGGGTATAATCAACCTTTTTTATAGTAAAATAGGAATATACAAAAATACATTTACACGTTCAAGTCGGCGTGTACCGCCGGTGGTTCACAGGCATTGCTTTCATCAGGTGGCGTGAACTACTAGTGGTCCACAATTGGTTTTCTCTGTCTAGCGGAGTGGAGCACCAGTGGTTAGCATTCTAATTCTAATTATATTTTTAAAAGCATAATTTAAATTGGATAGCTGAGGTTAGAACTGTTAATTCAAAATAGTCATAATTTGGGCATTTACTTACTGTGATAAACTAAACGCAAATCACTGATAAAGTAAATAAGTAGCGAATGAAAGAAGTACCGGCAGAAGAATAAACAATTTATCATATCGTTCTCGCCGATAAAGTGCGCCGGATTAAACGTGTTAATTCCCAAAATATTATAAGTAAATTTCAATTCCACTGTTAAAGTTACCTTAAGCTCCATAATCTCATGTTCCAAACCGTTGAACAAGCTTTTCCAAATTCAAAATCCTTTCCTAAACGAATTCGAAAACCCGCATAGACCTCTGGATAGAGTCGAGACTAAACACAGTCTGCTCTGTCTACAACAGTCCAACAAAAATATTTAAAAGAAAACTTGGGTAAAATATGAATGGATCGATTGGACTTGCGCAGGCCACCACTTCCCGATGTTACTAGAGGCCATCATAGCAGTGGTAAAAGCACCAACAAAGCTTTAGTGCTAGGTAATTAGATAAAATTTTCCCGGTATCTCAGACGGCTTTAAGGTTCGATTACGTCCGTGGAGTCGCTGGACTTGCTCTCGAAAGAGGGAGTTTTGCAAAAAGCAAGAAAGTGGTACTATAACTCAACTGTTCCCAAAAAAAGTGGTTTTTTAAGTGGTACCTCAAGTGCGCTTAGGAGGACTTCCAGCGTTTTTAATTTTGTTTTTTTTCTTCAAATTTTGAGAAGCATCCAGCTCCCTGCAGTGTTCCGAGGGAGCAGAGCACCAGAAATTGCGGAGTCAAAACATAAAAGTGGTACTCTTGGGACAAGTAATCACCGCTCTTGGCAGCTACTACGTAATTTTCCGGTAAGAAATTGCCTCCTATAATCACATACCATTTTCTGCAGACAGTCTAGCCCTGCTATGCCGCCACCGAGCGAGGTGTCTGCAGCGGCTTCGCTACCCAATTCCGAGGCCCTGTCCCACCACAAATCCGCTATCCGCGAGCAAAATTTGCTTAAGTGACGATCTGACCGCTGATACATCTTCTGCACGATTTTTTTTTCGCAACTCAGTCCGGTGCGAGATTTCGATTGGTCAACTTCCGCGAAGATATCTTATAAGTTATACATAACTTTGTAGAAACATTATAATTTAGTTTTGTGAGGAATATTGAATTTTTGCACGTATCCCAAACATTTAGAAAAGTCAGTGAAGAAATTTTCCGTGAAAAGAGAAAGTGCCGATGGTGCGACATTTGTTCCAAGAAGGTGGCAAATATTTATTAAATCATTAAATCGTCGTCTTCGTTGCGGTCGCTGCTTCCTCATCATTGCATACCATTCAGAGTAACGCGATAGAACTAATTTCGACTGGTTACCTGAGTGCGACGGGATAACCGATAGTGAAACCCCCTTTCTGGGCAGCGGAATTCGCCAAATAGTGCAAAATCTCTCCCTGCTTAGTAAGCGAAAACATTCCTTTTCGAAGGTCTTTTTCAGAAAAAAAAAAGCAAAAAACCAAATATATTTTTTCTTTTCTTGTGCAAAGAAAAGTTAACAGAGATACTTAGCAGGTGCGTCATAAACCGGCACCTAATTAAGAGGTTTCCTCATAAAAAAAAATTTGATGATGATGAGTAATCGACCGTAAAAGTTAGTTTCTGTAATTCTAGTAGCGTACTAAGGTTATTTGCAATCTTATGAATTGCGAGGTTATCGCCCAACATTCTTGTGCCAACATTTTTCTTGGTCACCGCACTATTCCCATTTTAATCAGTCTAGCGCGTTTGTAAGTTTCTTAGTAATTACCTTGCTGCTAATCAAGTCAACAACTAGTCGGAACTTGCAATTAAGTACAGATTTTTATAAATGTTGCGCACATATTTAAGAAGGCGGAGGTGATCTTTATTTATTCTGGTAGCACAATTTTCAATTATAACTAAAAGCTGTTTTTGACGAGTATATCCGTCATGAAAAAAAAAGTACAAAATTTTAAATTATGGCGAATGTATTCGATATGGGGTAAAAAGTAGCAATGTCCAGTTAATATTGCATGTTAAAACATACTTTGTAATAGAAATATACTCGTCATCGCTTAGTTTGTACGATACAATTTAGAAATAAATACATTTTCCAAAAAGATTAAAACAGTTAACTTGTTAAATACAATAAATACAAATATAGTATCAATTTGAACTTACAAATACTCCCATTATACCCATCTTATTAAACATATCGGGATATTAGAAATCCTTTTCTCTTTTACTTCCTAAAATTGTTTGTTTTTCAATATGTTACAAATTCGTTTAGTGTTTTGTAAGATTATTAATTGATCAATTGCAACTCATAGTAGAAATAATAAAAGCAATTCAATTACACAAAACCTTTTAAGTATTGAATTTCAATTAGCTAATGATAAATTAAAAGATAAACGTGAAACCTTTTCAAAATTATATTACAAATATTCCATATTCAAGTTTTCGTCATTTTATAAACAAATATTTAAAAATAGATAACACTTCACACTTGTTTTAGCATAAAACCTCATGAATATACCATAAACATTTTTGCAAAACGTTTTTGCGCCTTATGCATCGCACGAGGGATGAATGTTTAAAAACTATGAGTTAAATGATTTATTGCTACAATCGAATCTTTAGAGAAATCGTGATGAAATGATCGGTTTTTAATTTAAACATTATTTAATACTCTAATATAATTTATCGAAAGTTAGCTTATAATTATCAAGTCAATTACTCAAACAATGTTTATTTCCAGAAATTAGCTTTTCATAATGCGAAATCTATTAATACATTTCTTTTGATTTTATAAACATTAGGACGATGACACGAAACATACATAAAATGGGTTAATTACTATTACTATTTCTAAAAATAAGCGTTTCGCATAAATATCTTGAAATTATTCGAAATCTGTTTAAGGAAAGTCAATCAGCCATTCAATCGGTAGTGTTAACGACTTTTTGTTTTTTTTTTACTATCGTTAACGCCTTCAGAAACATTCTCAATTTGGAGAGTTAAATTTAGCAAATCAATTCGTGACTCAACCGGCTTAATATGATGCAACTACATATCCGCTGGTAATTTGCAAAACTTCATCCGTCAGAGGTTAGACAATTTTGCAATTTAATAACTACTCTGATTTTTCTACCTGCCTGTTAACAGAATCTGAGAAAATTAATTAAAATGTCGGAGAGGGAGCCACAGCCGGAGATAGATAGCTAGATGCTTAGATAGATAGATAGATAGATGGATCGGGGATTTACGTCCAAATTACCGTCAAAATCAATCCCCGCTGCCCATCTTATGTAACGAACAATTCCCTGGTCGAGAGATTTATGGCATCAATTGAACGAGGTGCACAGATAAAATTACAAATGACAACTTGATAAGAAAAGCAGACCGGGAGAGTTTCTCCTTTGGGGCTGGTTTTGCGGCGGGAACGACGACGACAATGACGACGACGACGATGGTGACAACGACGAGTAGAAAAGACCACGTCGTTCCAGCCAGCAACCGCAGAGCCCCAGTGAAGGAGTCTTTTCTACAGTAGGCCCTGGGCTGGCCGGGGCAGCTAGAAACCAAAGTGGAGCCGGGCCCCGGGCAAGAAGGTTGTGCACACTCCTCCTCCAGAAACGTCTGAAGAAGAGCGTCTGTCTGTTCTGTTGTATAAGACGCACAAATCGGAATTCATGTGAGTCTTGAATTTAACCCCGGCTAATTGAATTTCCTGTACTCCATGAGTTGAGTGTGTTATGCGATTTTTTCACTTCAAACATTGGTCAATCGACCTCCTAGCCGGGAGCTCTTTACGGTTCCGTGATAGTCCCATTTCGACAGGGGAGGAAAACATTTGTGAAATGCTTGCACACATCATTTGTTAAATTACCAGAAAACTCAGCGTCTAAACTATCTTAAAAAACAAACAACAGCATTTCACACTAAAGCATAACTTAATGTTCACTTAAAACATTATTGGAGTATTTTCCATACTTTTTTTTAAATGGTTCACATATTTGTTTTTTATTTTTGGTATACATTTTTTCGCTAATTTGTTTTTAAAGTTAAAACTAAAATATATCTTATGCTAATTAAAATTATGCTTTTCGCAAAACACTCGATTACATCGTTATCAATATCATACAAGATAAATTGCAAATAAATAATAAATTTTGATAATAATAAGACTATTTTAAAACAAAAAACCAAAATATCTTTAGAAGAGTATTTCAAGCTCGTTGTAGTTTAACCCTCAAGAGGTTTTAGTACCAATTTTACACTATATTTTTTAAATGTTGGCATTTAATTGATTTTTTAACAAATTGAAAAAAGATGTTGGGTCATAAGGTAAAATATATATAAATTTTTCATGTCTGTCCTCACACATGTCTCATTGTTACTTTTGTTTTAGTAGCGTAAAGCCGATTTTTAATGAGGGGTATCAATTCGAACCCTAAAAACTTTTGCGGATGTGATAATGAAAATCTCTTGAAGGTTCAAATTCGACGCATTATGTAAAATTGTGTTAATATCAAAAGTTAGTTAGTTCTAATCGTTGTATTTTATTAAAATTCTTATTTGGATATTTGAGAAAATAAAGAAAGAATGTTCTAAGACCAAATATTTTTTATTATAGGAACTCCGAATTCAAAATTGAATTTAATATTAACTTTGAACTTAAAACTTCACCAACTGTCATTTATATATATTTATAGTGAAAATTTGTATTTCATATTTCTCTTAATATTTTCGATCGGAGATAAATTGATATGCGCATATATTCACAAAGGTTAACTACGTTATTAAAAGTGTACCTGATTATAGAGTAGATACCCTTTAATTTATCAAGTAGCCATAGTACATTTACAACATAAATTAATTCCTAAACGAGTTTTCTTTCCTTTCTAAGGAGTAATTTATTTGGATAATGTACTACCTAATTTATGGCGACAATTTACTAGTCATACCCTGCCAGACCGAGCCCATAGAATTGTGAAAGGACCACCTAATCTTATCTTATCCCTCGAAAACACCTATTTACCTCTTCTGAATTAATGCCACAACCTTGCCCTTATCACATAATTTAATGCAGTAGCTGTGCAAGACCTCTAGCTATAAATAGAGCAACGCCCAAATTAATTAAAGGAATTCCGTCTCCCCCGGAGTATGGAACAGGGAAAGGTCATGTTCATTATCTTGCTTTCGCTCCAAATGGCGTGCCTACAAAATCTCCTTTTTGCAAAAAAAATAAAAAATAAAGTCCCTTCGCCCGTGGTATGAAATCACCTTTCGTTACCATTTCGCAATCGCTCTTTGACCAAAAAAATGAAAAGGTTTCCCATCCCCTGCATTTTCGCATGTCACCAAGCCATAAGATTTCCTCTGAATGATGTGTTCCTTTTTTTCATACGTATGCAAATGAAGCAGAAGCAGCCCCAGTGGAGGAAGCACAGCCGGCGGCAGCGAGTAAAGAGATATAAGATTTTTTTGGAGGACGCAACAAGTGCTCAAGAACTGGACCTTCTAAGATGTAATGATCGCGAATTAGTAGTGCTTTCAATCGGTCATCAGAGTGGCTGCAAAGTGAAATTGCATTGAAATTGAATTTAATTGCTGAATTAAAGCGGAGATCATTGAACGGCCAAGATGACACTATCGACGCTCGTTTCCTACGAATCCCCGGGAAATGTTGGTAAAAGTTTACGTCTGGCTCGGCATCGTTGTCGTTTCGCGCTCAACATAAAATTTATTAGCGCGTTTCAATTAATCGTTCTGGCTCAACTGCTAAGTGCGGTCTGTGGAAGTGAAACCGCCGATTTAAGTGGTAAAGCGAGCCCAATTAACCCAGACCTTAAGAATTTTAAGTTATTAGACAATAAAGTGATTCCGGACGTTTCGGATGTTTTGAAAAGTAACAACGAGAAGTTCGACAGCCTTCGACAATTTGTTAGAAATGGTTGGCCTGTCCTGGAGGAGAATGGATATAAACTAAGTAAAGGTAAGTTACTCGAAAAACACTTTTCAAAAATTATATTACCATTAACGAGCACTGAACACGACTTCTAATACGATAATTCTACATCAGCATGAAAGAACGCAATAGCGTGTGCGTTGCCAAAAACATTAATTTGATTATTTTTTGCATTAACTGAATACATGGCTATATTAAATTAATCAACGTATTAAAGGCTATTGAAGTTTATGGCCGCTTAATGCAGCGTTTAATCAGTCAATTTAATTAATATTGACCAAATATGTTTCGAATATCTCACTTAAAATATTTTATATATCGATTATTGCCCGTTCTACGCGGTAGCACATCATATTTTAAGCCCCTTAAACATGTTTGATATTCACAGATTCAAAGATCAGAGATTTGTGAAACATTAAAATTTTAAGGTAAACATTTTAGTTGTGGTCATACCATAAATCGTTTAAATTTTCCATTGCATATTGGAAAAAGGTTCTTTTTCGAAGCAAATCAAACGGGTAAAAGTTGAAAGAGTAAAGAATTTAATTTAAAAAATTAACCCAACATATCGACTATGAAAGACTAACACCAAAGGATAGCTACTAGTTAGTGCCACAGATAAGGTTCTTGTTTATTTAGGAGCTGATTTTATATTCTCTTATTTTTTTTACAAATTTTAAAAGTGCCCAAAATTATGATTATGAAATTTTGGAGCATTACTTGTTAGCAAACCAAAATTAATTAATATCTATCTATTATATAGCTTGTCTTAACATTCGTTATTTAAGAGGTACGTACACATCGCTCCAAAACAGTACATAAAATCCTTTGTGCATGACCCATTTGTCGTTAGCGTTACTTCGACTATATTTCAACTGTCCAAAACAAACCACTTTTGTAAGCAGAACCCTCGAAAAAGCAGACTATCACCTGCCCTAAATCTACGACGTACCGCGGCGACTGATAACAAAACGAGTTCCGGGAAAGGTACTGCTCAGTATGCATGCCGGCCGCGACGGTCTACCTCCGTCAGGTGACAGACCATTGCCATTAATTAAATACCCATAAGCTGGACGGTGCGAAAAATTTGCATGCCACAGCAGTCGAAAGAATTCGAATAGCTTCCTGAATTGAGTCCATGCACCCGTCCGGCGAACCGCACTTCGGTCTGCGGAGTGCCAGGTACCCACCATTGTTCAAAGATACTCGCCAGATATCTGCGTAAATTGAACGCGGGACTATCAGAGGAACTATGCCACCGTACTCCAGGACAGGTTAAGCATAATGGAAATACAAAATTCTTTGAAAATGGCACATCGTTCGGAGTTGTGGCCTTTTTCGTTCAAACATTTTGGAGCCGATCAATCAGCTCAAATCTATCAATCATGAGCGGCTCCAAAATATGAAATCCGGGCGCCATTAGATATTCAAAGTCGGTGTTCGGTTTGGATTTATTTGCTTCATTTTTTTCGTTGCCATACAATGCAAGAGCATTTGAGGTGCCCCCAAAATGACGAATCCGAACCGCGGCTATGAATAATGCGTGGCACATCCGAATGACATAAGAAAAGCTGTGAGTCTCGAGAACTTACCTGGCAAGGTGGATGAATACTAATGGAGGCTTAGATCACCTTGACCTAGTAGCTCTGGGCGCGGAAAATCGATTATAAATAGATTTGCATAACCCAGCGATAGAGCATCTCCGATAATCGGTCGCTTCAAAACCCTCGAAAAAGAATACCCCCGCTCTGACTTTGCACGTCCGACGAGTGGATGAGGACGTCCTTGCAGTCGTCCAAGTGTTAATCAAGAGATCCATTAAGGCGAATTGACGTCCTTTGTGCCTTTTCTTTGGCCAGTCACTAGTCATTTCTCTTTTATGACTCGAATTTGTTTTCTGCTGGCGAGACAAAATAAAGAAGCCGCAGGAGCTCCTTAAGAAAGTATTTCAGTCACGTCAGGGCAATAATTGGTAATTGACTCTCAGTGGCTCCTTTATGTAAAAGCGCCGCTTTGAAGTGGTCGATTACGAGGCGACTTTTTCGTCGTTGGGCGTCAGAAAGCTCCTTTTTAAGAGTCCGGCTAAAGTCACAAGGACGACAAGGATATCCCCTGAAATTGAGTCCTCCTCGGCTGGATTGTGGGCCAGCCAGGGCTCAATTTAAATTTCTCCTGGGGCTAATTTATTCATCCCGCACAGCTGCCCTGATAGGGTATGCTATCGATTTATTCATATCGTGTCCTTAATGTGCATGGAACGATATTACTCTAAATAGGTAGCACCGATTTTATGTTGTTTTCGTGTAATATCTGGTGTCTAAATTGGATTACCAGAAAGCTAATAGACACAGCGTTACCTTGGCCCGACGCTTAAGCCCATCTATTGATGCATATCTTAAACACAAGACGTAACTCTCCGTTTAAGGCTTTTATCTACAGCCCCAACCCTCTAAGGGATGATTGGCTCTATCCAAAATTAAAATCAATTTTATGGATACGCTTTGCATATTTCAATTTTTAATAGACTTTGATTTAGATCGAGTTTTTATAACTCCACCATAAAATTTTTAAAGTCCAATATAAAACTCGTATAATACATCTTATCATAATTAAAAGCAATTCTTCTTCCCTATTATTTTCCTCGTAAAATTTATCATAAATTGTTCACCTTATTTGAGACACACAATTTCCCAAAAATGGGCAAATAATTTTTCTTCGTAGCACATTTACTCCCATACGCCTTTCTGCCACTCCTTCAAGACATTGAATAATGAAAGAAATCAGGTTAATGGATGTGAATTTCTCAACCAAAGAATAAGAGTATATGTCCTTTTGATGAATTATACTGCAGTGTAATTCAGAGGTCGACAGTTTATTTCTCTCATTTTTATCATTTTCTCACTGCATAGACATAGACAGCATAAAAATGGGAAAATTTGTAACTGCCAGAGGATAAAATATATTTATTAATTTAAAGATAGCTGATGAATTTCAAATTTGAATAAGGTTTAGATTGATATTGAGAAACAACTACAGTCCACACTAAAAAATGTTTAATAACAGAAGTTATAACAAGGCTAAGAAAGCATGCCAAGGGTCTAGGACCTAAAATATAAAAACTAATCCCTTTTTTTCTTTAAGTCAATTTCTAGAGCTTTAAGCGATTGTCCTAAATATACCTTGATGCCTTGACGCAAGTGGCTCCGGTCCAAAGTTGACCGAGAAACAAATTTTAAATTACACAAAATATTTTTATCATTATTCCGATAATTAATTTCAGAAACGCCCTTTACAATAATCGTCCCAAAAGTTGATATTGTGAATATCGAAAAGACAAGACTGAAAGATGTGATGCTTGAGCATCTGGTACCTGGAAAAGCCTTTGATACCTTTAGTGAAGATGAATTTTACGGCAATAGCAATAGACACACGATTGTTTTCAAGACAGTGAAAAAGTCCAACGAAAGCCAATGGACCCTAAACGGTCTAAAAATTCTCCGGACGATTCAACTTAACGACAAGTTGGCTACAATCTTTGTGGACGGATTCCTCGGGGACAGAAAAGCTGCATTCGCAAAAAGGAACATCCAGGAAACAAATAGGTAGAAAAACTACAGTATTTTAGTCTTTTCAGAATGTGATATAAGAACGAGTAATTAATTGTTGCCCTTCTTTCCCACCCGCCTAGATATAACGAGCCCCAACGACTGGAAATGAAGAACATCACAAAGAACGAGCCGCTCCCGGTGAAAGACCTCAAACAGAACCCGCTAATGACCTTCCTGTCGAGCATGAAATCTGGAACAAAAGTCTTCCAGCACTTCCTCTCGAAGAGCAATCTGACCCAAACCATGGAGGAGGGCTCCTACACCATTCTGATCCCGTCGGACAACGCGTTCCAGAGATGGCACCCCATTGACTGGGGCTTCTATCCATTCAGCGTCCAAGATTTCACCGAGAGCGTGCTGCGGAACCACTTTCTGAAATTGCAGACACCCCTCAGGATGGCCGATGTTAAGAGCGCACCGGAAATGACTTTCCGAACGCTCGGCGGGGAGTCAGTCGTCTTCAAGAATAATCGTTAGTGCAGCATAATTGCTTTTCTGTGGCGGGGGAGGGCCGACTTACTGACTCTGTTTACTTTCCTTCCAGCCTCTCCGTCCGTGAACAACGTGTCCATTCTGGCCGATTACACCCTGCCCAACGGCAACCAGGTTTTCATTATTTCAGAAGTTCTCTTTGTTTCGGAAGCCGTTGTCTCCAAATTACACCAGGTAAGTGATTTCATTTCTTATTGGTACACCGTCCGTTAGATTATTGCTTTTATTCCGCTTTAAACGATTTTAGACTTCTGGCTAGTTCAGTTTAAATTAAATTGCTTTTTGCGTAGTCCCATAAGATTGACTCATATTTTTAGAAAACAATATTTAGAAATACGCCTTTGGGTGTTACAATTTTATTAGTTAGGGAATTGTTAAAGAAACAAAAATTACAAAAATAAATTTTCCTTAAATTTATACTACAGATGCACAAGGATAAGGAAACTCCTCCACTTTTAGCCTTCCCTTGGTTTGGCGCCCAATTCCTTTCCCACTCTTTCTTAGCCTTAGAGAGAGATTCTCGATTCACTCAAATAACCAGGTAAAACTTTTTCCATATTACCTTTTAAATATTAAAAATTTCATAAAAACGATTTATTTAATAGATATTTAAACAACGCAGAAGTAGCTCCTTACATTTCTGGTGCAAACTACACATTCTTTGTGCCCATCGATGACGCGTTTGAACGACTGGGCTTCGATTTAATTCCTGACGATATTCTGGTAAGCTAAAATGATAATAGCAAATATTTCGCGGTAGATTTTAATTTAATATATAAAAACAAAATATAGGCATCTCCAAAAGGTGTGAAGATGCTTCTTCACCACTTTGTCAAGGGACGACTTTATGATAGAGACCTTAAGGATGGAGACATCCTAGAGAGCGTTGGTGGAGGGAATCTTAAAATTCACCGAAAACATGCTGAAAACAACGTTACCGTAAACAATGCCCGCATAATTGAGAGCGAGGTTTTCGTCTACAATTTAGGGACTATGTTCTACATCGATGAGATCCTCTATCCGGAAGTTCTAAAGGAGTACGCTGCCGCTTCTGGGGCTGCAATGCCTGGAACTGGGGAGGGTACCAACTTTGAAGCATCCGGGAGTGGAGTCACCCTGAATGGGAAGGGCGTGACCGTCTCGACCTCTACTCCCGCTGACGTCGAGATCGTCCCAAGTGAGTTTGCCGAACAAAGCGGCAACGACGATGATTTCCTCCTCCACGACGAGGAGGGCGAGGACGAGATCGTGACCCCAAAGGCTCTGCCAGTACGGTTCAATTTTGAGCCCCCGAAGTAAGAAGTACCCCGCCCCTCCAGATGCTCCGAAAGCAATTCTAACGTGTGTTTTACTCCATATGTACGAACGTAGAGTTAAATAGAATGAAAAATCTCTAAAAAAAAACAAAAAAAAATAGTGAATACAACATATCGCCTCCCGCTTGAGACACACCCGATTTCTACGATGATTTACTCGATTACACCGTTATGTGATTTTAATATTCATAGTTTTGATAAATATTTATATTTTGAGCAGTTGCGTTTGTATAAACATTTCGTAGCGATCTAAGTCAGGTAGAGTTTTTAAAGTTTTATATTGCCCGGGATCGGCCGAGGTGGCGGCCCGGGGCCCCTAAGCGCTAAAACTTGTCTCTTAGGCTTAGTGTCAGGTTTAACGATTTTTATGTATATTTAGGCATAGAACACCAAAAAAAAAAAACAAGTAATAATAATAAAAAGAAAACATACAATTTTTCATCGTCTTACAATTGCGCAGTAGATTCAGATTTACGGCCTCTGCGATACCGCTCCTGTATACCTTAGAAGAATTAGATGATCGCAATTTGGAACGCGATCGATTGAGATAAGCAAAACGCATCAAGTATACCTTTACCAATAAAATTCGAGTATTTGTAGAGACATCCCGTAAAATGCATTTTAAACAAATTTAAACAATAACTGAAAGAACTCTTAGAGCAATTCTATTTTATCATGTTAGCCATAGGCGTAGGTTTAATCCTTGTTTAATGTTTGTTAAATATTGAAGATATTTAGACGATCCCGCAAAACGTATCGAGACTCTTTGTTCTGTTCTACAAAATTTTTGTGACCTAGAGATCCTTTTGATTACGTCAAAATTGTATGTTGAATTGTTCCGTTGTTTATGTATAAAGTTGGATTCAAATATATATATTAATAACTGAAAGTATCCCCCTATGCTTTTCTTTTATTATACCTTAATTTTTGGAGAACGATTTTCTTTAATAACCCTTCAATCTTTAAATTAAACAAATAAAAATTTAGAAAATATTTTTCGTTCTAAATAGCGGGCAGTACACGTTTGTAGCACTTTTTTCAATATATTTTTTTTTATAGAAAGCTTTATTTTACAGGGTGTGGCAAAATAACGTTGACTAGTGTTTTTGCTTTTGAAAATTGTATAAACAATTAAAACAAAACATAAGACTTCAAAATAAGAGGAATCAATCTTCATCTGTAAACATTCTTAATTAAATTCAAAATGACCGCCTTTGATTTTTAATGCATAGGTTCAAACGTATCGTGAAATTTTTGGCTTCGCACCGCACCTCTTATATCGATATTTTGTCCCAGTCTTAACGCAAGGATTGCTTTAGCGACTCCAAACTTTAAAATTTTACATAATCGCCAAGATGGTCAACGATTGAATCCGTGATATTGCCGCAAAGTGTGAAATAAGGTAATGGAAACTTAATGGTGATGAGATGTTTTTGAGGGCATGGCTTTGGACCACTACATTGCATTGTAGGAATAATAGACCGTTTTGTGTACTAGGACACATTACAAAATATAATGTTACCAATTGCTGAAGATCAACTGCAGTTAAGATGGATTTTTCAATACGACAATGATCCGGAGCCTACTTGCCGTATAGTGGTAAAATTCTGGTTACATGACAATAAAGTACCTCTTTACTTTCATAGCCTGCGGAATCGCTGGACCTTAAGATTATTGACAATTTGTGGGAAATCATTAATAGGAAAATACGGCAAAATTAGACATTTACAAATGAAGAAGATTTGTTTTCAGCTCGTTTTATATTTGGAAAGAGATTTCGCAAAACATTTTGCACAATTTAATTTCTTCATTGCCTCGATAAAGTGTAAGCCAATTCACTTTTGGGATTCATTAAGAGGTGATCTAAAATTTTTGATGATGCTTATGTCACAAGAACTTTATATACTACCCTCGTTCGACCCATTTTGAAATATGCAAACCCTATATGGGCTCCTTCTTATAAATTCCATTCTAATCGCATTGAGACTGTGCAGAGAAGATTTTTGTAATTCGCATTCAAAGATTTTCCATGGGCTGATTCCCTTTTCTTACCCCTTTATTTCCATTAATGCCCTAACGGATAGACGTATGATCACTAGGATCGCTCCAAAATTTTAAGTAGTGATTGTAATAGAGACATTTTTTCTTTTTTACTACTTTTGGGCAATGTCAGTCTTTCTAGTGCTAAATAACTACAAATTGTGTATACCTCCGAAATTGAAATTTATAAAATTCGACAGTTGAATATTCTTACATAGTTACATAGTTAAATTGCTAGAAAAATGAATTAAAATGATCAAAACATCAAGATGTTTGCCGACCACATAGTTCTAGCCAAAGATCATCTAAATAACAAGACAACTTGTGACGTATTCCCTTATCTTTTTTCGACCTTGGTTAGCCCACTGGCTTTGCAGATTTTGGTAAAAGTGGATAGTAATAAAGGGCTCACGCGTGAGAGAAAGACAAAAATTTAGGGGAGGCGGAACAAAAAATGAAATCACATTTCACCACCCAGAACACCGCACAAGGTCGAATACTTTGGTCCGCCTTTCAAAATTCACAGTGAGAAAATGTAAACAGCCCGCATTCGTATATATGCTTTGCGTGCGCATTCTCAATTCCAGATTTTCCTATGCTACAACATTGCCTGGGGACGGCACTAACACCGCGCATGCAGAGGCACACAGCGTACCCGAGACTTTGGCCCGCCTTTAAAAATGCATGGTAAAAAAATGCTGCATTTTATTGGCTACACTGTAAGTGCCGTAGATGAGAACATTTGGCTGCTTTTTCTTTTCACTTTCGTTCTTATTGGAATTGGGAAGCAGTAGTTCTTTGCTGCTTTGCTTTCTCTAATGAGAAAAATTTTCCCAGGCAGTTTTAGAAATTGGATATGGGTTAGAGCTTTTGGACTTGTATAGAGAGTGTCACATCTTGTTATTTAGATGATCTTTAGTTCTAGCTCTGCAGTGAAACTAAAAGCCAGATATTTACTTAGTTAGCACGAGAGATTAACCCTTTGCGGTCGGTGTCCCCGTAGCGGGGACATTTTTAAATCGTCTTAGAAGTCGGTGTCCCCGTAGCGGGGACATTTTTAAATCGTCGTAGAAGCCGATGTCCCCGCAGCGGGAACATTCGAAAATCGAAAAAATGACAAAACACTATGGTCCCCTGTGCCTCGTGATTCAAATATTTTGGATGACTCGCGAGATAACAATGTATGATTGTTCAGAGAAATTACCAGGCAGTCAGTTTCAACTGAGCTATCGAGAAACGTTGAGATTGCTAAAAAGCCAGTCACTGTGTACATCACACACAAGTTCCCACGCCCCATACAAAATAAATTTAAAATTGCTAAAATTACTAATTTCGCGAATATTAGTTAATTTTTATTCGGTTTTTTGCTAAATATCCTCTAATTATTTTATTTCTAATTTATTGAGCCCAAAAAACCGCTCCTGGAAGCCGTATTTTAGAAATTTGCATTTTCAAGTATTCTTACGTATTATAAGTAGTATTAAACACAAAAATCAGTTTCAACAAATTCTGTGTGTTTTAATATCCATATATTGACTTTAAATCCTGTACGGAAAAGTAACTGCGAAACGCTAGATTTGCTCCGACCTGCTGGTACTCCCAAAAGCGAAATCTGCCGACCGCAAAGGGTTAATTCTAATCTAGCTCTAAAAATTCTGAGTACCAGTGATCGATCCGCAGTCGTTGTATTTTAAGATTTTATAATCGAGCAGATGTTTATGAGAGAATTCCATCGGTACATAAATAAAAAGGCCTTAATTTTGGTACTTTAGCCTAGCACAACTGAAGGCTATTTTATTTATATACCGATTGAATCCTATCATAAAAATCTACATAAATTGTTTTTTGCTGGGATTTCATCGATCTAAAAATGCTGCTCGTACTTTCAGTTCCTTTCATAATTTCGTCCACCGGTTAGGATATAATTTTTCCTCAAATTACTTTATGAGGTTTTATAATTACCCCAATGAAATAATTTTATTTTTCTATAAACTTTCTCATATTAAAAATTAAAAAATACTTGCCCTATAAATTGAGCGACGATTGTGTTTGACATTTTCGATGAAAACTTTTCTCATGCGTCATACGTAGCCAGAAGCAGTTTCATTACAGGCCCAATTTTGCCTAAACCACTGGACATTAATAGTACTGCCTTCGCTTAAATATACAGCCACAGAAATTTAATATTAAAACTGTAACAAACAATAAAAATACCTCCATAAAACAAAAACATTATCGTGTAAAAGCATTCGCGTGTTTCTCACTTTTGGTCAGAGAAAGACATCGCGGGCCTGATACGAAATTCTCGTTTTAGGCACAGAAAACGGATCACATTTCCCACGCATTGTTTTAAGGCAAACGGTTAACTATGCCTAAGTAATGCATACTATTCTATTTTTGAAAAATAAACTCAAATTTATAATTTAATTGCTACTTAATAAATTTCAAATTGCATTAAAATAAATTCAAATTTATAAAATCCCCGCATTCGCTTGACATTTTAGTTCCAATTAATTCTCCTATTGGATTAAAAGCGCTTCAATCTTTTTGTTCCCTTAAGAAATGATCTGTCATTTTTCGATGTAAACAACATAACCTGCCAAAAGTAATTTGGAGAAAAGTTTCAGTTGATGAATTTTACAAGTTATTATTAAAATATTTGGAAAAATGCCGCATGGACACTCGCATGATCACGGTGGAGGATGTTCCCATGAATCCACGGATGTGGATCATTCCCAGGAAATGGGAATTCAGTACAGTTTGTACCAGAAAATCGATTTGGAAAACCTCGAGTGCTTGAATGAGGATCGTGACGGATCTGGGAAAACTGTTTTTAAACCCTACGAGAAGAGGCTAGACTATACGGATGTAAATCATAACATTAGCAAATGACGCTTCTCGTTGTATATAATTAAATTTATTTTTAGTACGTCGAAAGCGACGCTGATGAGGAACTTCTTTTCAACATTCCCTTCACCGGGAACATTAAACTGAAAGGGCTCATAATCGTAGGTGCCGACGATGAAACCCACCCAAATAAAGTCAAATTGTTTGTTGATCCCTCTCAAATGGAGTAGATAATTAGAATAATTAATTAACTTCCCTTAATACAGGTTTAAAAATCGGCCGAAGATGACTTTCAGTGATGCCGCAATTAAGGCCGATCAAGAGTTTGACCTTAGTCGGGACCCACGGGGAGAAATTGAATATTCACCAAAGTATTGAATAAAATTGATTTGCATTTGATAAATATGCTAAAAGTGTTTATTTTTAGGGTTGTTACCTTCTCCAACGTTCATAATTTAACTTTGCATTTTCCATCTAATTTTGGGGCGGATAACACTCGAATTTATTACATAGGTAAAATATTTTTTTTAAAATAAACAAGCCAGAGTAGATTTTTAAATGTGTAACATTTCAGGCCTTCGCGGCGAGTTTTCGCAAGCCCATTACCACGGGGTCACTATTTGCAACTACGAAGTGCTCCCCAATGTCTCGGATCACAAAGGAAACGTCTTTGATCCTGCCAGCCGAGAAGTGCAGTAAAACAACTCATTCTAATTTTCTTAAAACTTGGAATTAACTTACTGTGCCCGCTTTTATTAATAACATTTTCTTTTCATATTTCAATTTTCCTGTTTTATGTTATCTATAGCAATACATCTTTTGATATTTAAACATTTTTTTCCATCTAACAAATGGTTTTTCTTTTCTGAACGTTACCCTATTAGAAATATTTAAAATAAAAATCATCGACTAAAATATTTAAATTTTTAAGAGTTTTGAATTACAAAATTATCTTTTATAGTTCACACACTCAGAAGAACCCTTGTGTGGGTTTTTTATAAAAAACAAATTTGGTAATAAGTAAAAGGAAAGAATAAAGTTTTATTTTTCTATATTTCTCAAAAATAAAAATTTATAAAAAGTGAAGAGATGAAGGCGGGAATAATAATTGCCTTACTACAGGTAGCCTGGAGATATTGAAGTAAAATAAGTTCTGTGCATCCTTAATCAATAATTAAAGATAAATCAAGATAGTTTCTAATATAAATTCAAACTATAGCCACAGTAGCGATACGCGATTCTATGACTTTCGATTTGATTACACAATAAACACCGAAAAACCGGAAGAAATACTACCCGGATAATAAAATAATACAACCCAACGTCCGAAAGTATTTAATTTTAATTCTATAATTCGATAATATTATTCCTATAAATACTAAAAACTAAAAAGACGCCCTTGTTTACTAACCGGACCACAATAAAATTCGTAGAAACTCAGTCTAAATCAGCCGCTGTTAAAAAATTACTCTCTTAATTAAATTGAAAAAAATGGTTTAACTCATGCGCTTAAAGTAGTTGCTACTTTGAGCGGACAGCTCCCTTTTGACTGTGTACACCTGCGTTCGGGTGGACTTTCATGAAATGGTAAACAAAACTTCTCCGGGCATTGCTCTGAAGCAACTTGTGCCAATTTCCATTTTGCATTTACTTCAGCACTAGTAAACAACGCAATTTGATTTCTGTTCTAGACTAGAACTCTGGTTCGAAGCAGTTGCGCCCAGATCGAAAAATCAAAACGAAAAAAAGACATACTATCAGAACGGCAATGGGCGTCCGTGATTCATTTAACATCTCTTATCTCTCGATATGCAACTTGTTTTCTCATTAAATTGTACTCAATTAAATTTTAATGCAATTCTTTACCTGCTGATAGAACATGTCAAGATAAACAAAATAATTAAAGACTTGGAAGGGAGGTAAATTTTTGCTTTTATTACAAGATAATAAGACTTTAATAAATGAAGTAGAATTTAATGAAATAATTTAATTAGAATAAAACCTACTGCGGTCTCCTGAGCGTGCTGAATTTCAATTTTTTATTCATTAAAATCTATAACCCGTGTTATTTTATTTTTCATTAAACGGCAAATATTTTCAAAATTATATTTGAACACTGCTGAAATCAATAGCTTATTTTTGAAAAAAAAAAACAGAATACTTTCTTTAACTAAAACAATTTAACGTTGTAATAGTAAAAATCAAACATTTTTGCAGTTTTAATCTCTAATTTTATTTTTTTGTCATTCGAAGAACACACAAAACATACTAAAATTTCAAAATGTTGCACGAAAGCACAATTTTTTTGTATTTTTATTTTTGCTAGATGTTATTTTACTTCTTGCTTTTATTTTACTAACATTCATTGATAATGTCTAGACAGTCAACATATCTCAGATAATCTAAAGCAATTCTACTTACGTACTAAGCATAAAATCTCTCTTTGAAAAATTATTTCCTTGCAATAAGCTTAATATGAATTTTCAAAACCATTCAAAAACATTATGCAAAAGTGTAACAAAAACAATTTTTGCGGCATTCGAAGCATAACGTGTATGAGTGCAACAAGATTATTAATATTATTTTTTTCTTTGAAAATTGTGGAAGAACTGTAGCATTGTTTTATTTTTTAATTTGAAACAGTTTAGTGGAACTTGAATTTTTTAAAGACTTTTAAACACTTCTTAACATTCTATTTTATTTTTTTTTTATTTTAACATTGGTGGGCTTAGATGATATGAGCCTACAAATAATTATAATCGGTGAAAATTTATGGTGTATGCATTTTAAGAAATTTTAAAAGCTTTTTTTATTGCGGTGCTCATAATTTTATTTTGTAGTGTCGTTGAATTCTGATTTTAAATGTGTTCACAGCGTTTAACTTTATGATAGTTATTCTTTCACTTTACTTAAACTTACTATACCACGAGAACTAATCCTTACCCAGAGTTCTAAATCTTAAGACTAGTAAAAAGCAAGGAGTAGGCTATTTTCTAGTATGGTAAGTTTTGGTAAAGAAGCTGTAATAATTTATGGTGAGTCTAAAATGCCCTGTTTATAGATGATTTAAAAAATATATTACTACTCAGCCAGAATTGCTTAATTCAGCTACTGAGCAGAGTTTTAATTTATATAAATTAAAATTAATAAATTCTGAAAAGAAACAAACAAAATAAGAACAAAAATAGGATAAAGTAAAACGAAATAAAAACCACAAACGGATGTATGATAATTTTTTCTATATTACACGTAACACAAGTATATAAATACTGATAATTTGTTTCTTTTATAAATTAATAATAAAATAAAAATAATTACAAAAAGTCAGCAAAATTTGAAAAGGGCGTTCGTTGTGTGGTCCATGGCCCTTGAGGGGGCACAATCGCAACAACTTACTGCACAACAATTTGAACGCTTTCATATAGTGTTTGTGTGCACACTACCTCTACAATATTTGCTTTTATATATAATTTTTTTTTATTTTTTTTTTTTTATACACTGCATTCATCGTAATTTGGCTTGCAACTATCATTTAAACATTTAATTCTGAATTTGTAACAGCTATTCTTCTAACAATGAGTCACTTGTTCGATTTAATTATAGAAAATAAAAATTATAAGGTAAAGGAACAGAAGAAAAGAAGAAGAAAAATAATAAATTCAACAAAAGTTCCAAACAAAACTTAACGCTGGATGAGCAAACTTAGACGTTTATCGCAGAAACCAATCGCAGTACAAAAGTTTAATTACTTGTACCCCCTAGCGCTGCGTGTAATTTGTTCTTATTTCAATAATCAACAATAAAAAAAAAATGTTTATCACTAGTCGCAAATAAAATTAGGGAAATTCTGTAACAGTAACTAGCCATAAATTACGATTAAACAAATAAAATTAAAAACAATTAGGTAAACTACGTATTCTCCTAAATCAGTCCATTTGTAAGCATTTTGAATTTCCAGTTTCGCTTCTTCTTCCTCTTCCATTTTTCTGTTAATGATTCATTTTTCATTTTACATGAATTTTATATCTCTCTCGAATTACAACTAATATTACGCTGTGCGGAGTACTGTATTAATTCTTTTTGATCCATGCTGTTAACTTTTTTTGAGTGTCTTTTTACACCACCGCCATCCTCTGGTCCTGCTTAGGCACCAACGAAACCGTACACTTCCAGGACTCGTATCTCAAAATCCCCAGAAGGACAGAGCGGAGGATTGTTGAATGTTTTGCAGTGATCTGTTTTTCCATAGCGAATATTTTCATCCATCCAAATTGCTTGCCCTTCTCTGTAAAGAAATACAAGAGAGAGAAATGTTTTACAGAAATTTCAATTTTTAAATTGAGGTGGACTTAAATGAATGCATCTTGCATTCGTCTAGTTAAAAATAAATCTGAGGTATTCAAGAGACGTTAGCAAATATACTAACTTATACGTATTTAAAAAAAAGAGAGTGATTTGATTTTAAATCCTTTTCTTATATTTTTTATCAAATTGAAAAGTGTACCTGTTCGAACCCTTTAAGAGCATTGCACAGAATTAAACATCACTGTGAGTTTAGTGCAATTTATATACAGGCCATTTGAACATTATTTTAGAGGAGAATGTGCTTGAGTATATTATATAAAAAAAAGCGACTTACCCGCCTCCAATCGTAATCATTTTAGCATCCGCAGCCATAAAAAGTTCTGAAGAATGTCCTAATCCTTTATCGCCCTCGATACCCACCCATGGGTATTTAGCGCGCTCAGGATATAAAGAGAATAAAAAGGTTTCACCAGTACCAAAGTATGCCTGTCTTTGGCCCTTATCATCCTTGAGGTTTCGTTCGAACCATCGTGATGAACAGTAAGCTCCGAAAACCTAAAGGAAGAAAAAGTATTTTTTTATATTTAAAAGTAATAATAATATTCAAGTTCAATGTTTAAAGTTATAAGATGATTTTAAATATTAATCTGGTAGTGAAGTTTTACTTTTAGCTTAACCGGTGATAAGATCAAGGTATTCAATTAGAAAATCAAATTCGTGCTATTCTCAGTGATACAAGCAGATTCAAACAAAATCTCTTAATTCATATTAATTCCTCATGATGCGCTTGATAGCTAGATTACGTGTGAAAATACCTTAACACGTGCCTACAAATTGTATTTGGTAGGGCTTAAATATTAATTAGCTACACGAATTAATGGAGCTAAAACAGAGTTAGCAGAAGCTTTATATGATTCGTTATTTTGCACGTATTTAGTACAAGAGTCAGGAGAGTTTTAAAATAAAGGGTATGTTTTTAGGCATTCAAACTCAATTATCATTAATTATTATTTATTTTAATTATAAATTTATTATTAGATATTAATTGGTGGATACATTTTCTTGATATCGACTCAAATTGCGATCTAACCGAATTTTTCAACTTCTTTATCTTGAAGTAATTTAAAAAAATATATATATTTTGTTTTCCTTCTTGTGAACAGGTCAAGAGATTAAAAAATTAAAAATCGGTTAAATATCATTGTAATGGATCACTTGCTTTGTAGATTAGATTAACATTTAAAAGACCACGAGTGTACGACTAGACTGTAGACTGTAGAACAGACCAAAGCAGATCAGACTAAACAGTAATAAACAAATGGAAATTTTTATGCACACCAGCCCCGACCGGATGCAATGGTCAAAAATATTTGATTGCAGTTTTAATAGTGAAGAGCTTTATTTTGACGAATGATGAAGGTATAATGACCACTAAGCTAAAGTGCAATAGAATTGATTATGTCTCGTAATTTTGGTAATGACATGATTTTCTCTGATATGAAGTAAACTTTTCGCAGAGTTATTTAAAAACAAAATAAAATTTGATAATAGTAATAAAATAACTAACTAATAATTATATAACTTTAAACATTTAAATGGGCTGGACCCTGTGAATGCACTTAATGTTTATAAATATGCAAATT
Organism: Philonicus albiceps; assembly: GCA_963969385.1. NCBI lineage: Eukaryota > Metazoa > Arthropoda > Insecta > Diptera > Asilidae > Philonicus > Philonicus albiceps. The sequence continues at coordinate 22,871,894 of OZ017775.1, forward strand.
TCTTGAATGCGCATTAGATTTTATGTAACAAGTTTTGCATGAGGTAGTTGTGACGTGCTTAAAATTTGATACTGCAACACAATTCACTTCAAGTTAGAACAGAGACGGTTTTCTAACATTTAGAAATATGAAACTTTTCTTGATTATTTAATTCAAGCTTACAGTACGAATGCTATAAAATATTTTCGATTTCGATTTGAAAAACGAATAGACATAATACAGTCTGTTTGGTAAGAGCGTATCGCTTAGAATTGAACAATGCGATAAAAATTTAACAAAATATTATTTTTTCCTTATTATTTACATTATTTTCTTTTACGCAATGCATTTAATATTTGGTGAAGTCACCGTTATTTTCTATTATAGCTATACACCTATTGTTTATATTTTCAACTAATTTTTCAGTATATTCTATTGGTAGATCCAGGCTTTTTTTACCGATGATTTAAGTTGTTGCAAAGTGAAAGCATTTTTCCGCTGCAGATTTGCCTTCATAACGGCCCACACAATTGGATTAGCATCAGGACTTTGTGAGGGCCACTCCATGACATTGATATCCTCTTGATCTTCCCATCCGGTACAAAGACGGCTTCTGTGTTTTGGATCTTGCCTTCTTGTAAGACTCACGATCGGCATCCTGTTCCAAACAAAGAATCTGTAGACTTTAATAACCCGTTTTTGTATGTAAATTTCCAGCATCTTTTCTGCTTTCAGATTTGCAGTAAAAGCAATCAATTTTCCAAATCCTTGCATCTCCACACATAAACTTTTATTGGGTGTTTTACAGTACCTATGATGTAATGTCGTCCTTTTTTTAACCATACTCGTTTAGGTTCTTGATATACACAAAATGATGATTCGTCAGTTAACACGACATTTGTCAAATCGTGGTTCATATTTTCATTAACCCATTTCAAACGGTTTTCGATGTGCTTTTGGGATAAAAGTGGTTTGATTATAGTACTGCGTTGTTTGATGAAATTTTCCCTTATTCTTTGGCGTAGAGATACGTTGATATCTTTTTCCGATAATTTTCTTCTAGCGTCATTTGTGGATCTTTTTCAAAAAGCTTCACAATAGCGATGTCTTCTTCTGATCGTCTTTTTGATGTTTTTCTTGTTTTACCTATTTCTGGCAAAAGTTCTTTACAAAAGACGCAACTATTTTAATATATCTCGCTGCCTGGGCATAAGTCCATTTAGGTCCTTTCGGATGAAGGCAGAGAAACACAGTTTCAAAACGTTTTTAAAATAAGGCACTCATGTTGAATATCGATCTTAAACGTAGAAAGTTCAATGCAGAATGAGACTTTAAACAATGCACGCATATATACAGCTAATACTCATCTCCTCCACTTCAAATATTTCCGTCTCTATCTCTTTCTTTCTGAGAAATCGTCGATATGCTCTTACCAAACAGACTGTATCTCGAATATGTTTCATAAATTTTTTTAAAGTCGATTAATTATTTTATTTATTATTTTTAAGATATTGAAAAAACTGGGAATTATAGTACAATTTTAAAAATATAACTTACCTCATTATTACAAGTTTTTATCATCATCAAAGTGGGTTCATGTTGTTCAACACGAACGTAGAATGTTGTCAGAGAACAGCCATGCTCTTCGGTCGTATAAAGCAGAACCGGTTGGTACATTGTTATCCTTACTGGCAGCCAAGACCACAGGGTAAAAAGCTTTAATATTTTAAAAGAGAAAGATAAATTCCATTAGAATTTCGAACCTTTTACAACAAACTAAAAACTAAACTATAAAAACCGAAAAATAAATGAACGTAAGCAAGCAATTCAACAAAATTTCATCTAAAAACCACGCAAACCAGAACATCAATCAGGTGCTGCTAGCAGCATCAACAAATAAATTTCTATAACAAATCAGGCAAAAAGCAAAGGAGCTGAAAAAAGCATGAATCCAAAAGGTGTTACGTGAAACAGGGAGGCAGTCAAAAAACACTTACTGAACATTTTCACTACGTTCCACACAAAAGCATTAAAAATTACCAAACCAAGCGTTTTTTGTTCATCTGTGTCTTGGAATTGCAACGAAGTGGACGTTTATCAGTGTGACGGTTTTTAAAGGATTCCAAAAAATTTTTGTATGTGTAGGGCAAAGTGTTTTCTTGCGAGTAAAGTGAATTTGCATTGTAGATACTTTTTTATATTCTTATTTTAGAATAATCGTATAAAATGGTTAAAGTCATTCACAAAGGGTAGCTAGTTAAGTTTTCTTACAAAGTTTGTGAGCTTCGTTTTGTCTTTTTTTTTTTTGAAGCTTTTCGGCATACATTTTGATGAAATTCGTTTTAAGAGGAAGTTAGATTAGTCGACTATCTTTAGCCGTAGCTAAGGCTGCTTTCGTTTACCGATTATTAACCATGGAAATGATAATTCTATTGAACAATCGAAGAAATAAGAAGCCTTGATATACAGTTCCGTTCGAAAAAAATAGCTGTGCTCACTGAAATTCTTCCTATGTTCTTATAAGCTAAATGGTTAATTAGAAGCTATTATCCTGGAACTGCATATATCACGCACAAACTGAAACGTGGTTATAAAGCGCAGTTGCAATTGAATTGTTTAGCAAAATAACAGCAGTGCTATAATTTTTGTTAAGAATTTAATTTCTCTATTAAAGCGAAGTAAGGTTGTGAATATCTTTTGGAAATAAATAAAGCTGAAATATCACTCTTGTGTTTCTAGCGTGAATATTTATTGAAATATGGGCAGAGGAATTCATTGTTCAGAAGAGGAAAGTGAAATCATAAAAAAAATTAAGAAAATAAGGGAAATTCAGGATATATTGGAATATCAGCGAAAATAATTTGTAAATCTGTAAAGTGGAAAAAAAAATAGAAAGAAGGGGATGAAAGAAGAAAACTTCTGATCAAGACAACCGCAGAATCAAGATCTTAGTTAAAAAATACCCTTTTATTACGTCTACGGAAATAATCAGTAATAAATAAATAAATCTTAATATTAGCCCAGCAAGTGCTAGGAAAAGACTAAAGGCAAACTTGTTCTCCAGAAAATCAGCAAAAACACCTTTTTTAAGAAAACAACACGTGTAATCCCGATTAGATTTTGCCAAAAGACGGTAAAACATGAAAACACGAACACGGAAGCAATATAGTGTGGGGATGCTTTTCTTATCAAGGTGTTGGTCCTATTTTCAAGGTAGAAAATAGGATAACAGCAGATAATTACGTTAAAATTTTGCAAGACGTATGCTGAAGAGGAGTTGCCGCTGAAATGGGTGTATCAACAGGACAATATTCCAAAGCATACTGCGAAAAAACCGATAAATTGGTTTAAGCGCAATAATATTAATGTTTTACCATAGCCAGTACAATCCCCCGATCTTCACCCGATCGAGCATTTATGAACAGATCTTAAGAAAAGTCTCGCCAGAACAAATCCAACTAATCTCAATATGCTTTGGAAGATTGTCCAGTCTTCCTGGAATGTCATACTCCTTCAAAGATGACAATCGCTTGTGAAATCAATGCCTAACAGATGCTCAGGAGTTATCAACAGTAAAGGATTCAGTAAAAAGTATTAAATTACGTTGAACAATGTAACCGTATTTTTTAAATGAAATGCATATAATTTCGATTATTTATTTTGCGCTTTCATTTAAAAATCCTTGTAATTTATCCAGTTATATACAATACTGCTATTATTTCGAACGTCTTAGTTCATTACTTTCGAAAAATAATATGTAAGGAAATCTGTAAATAACTCATCTATATTTGATCTTCTTAACAAGGTTTTAGTTTGTTTTTGCCAGTAGCAGTTGATTGGTAACGTTTCCCAATTGTTCATTTAGCTTAAATTAATGCAGGCACATAATAAGTAATGCTATTTTTTCGAACAGAATTGTATAACAAATTTGGAATTTGAAGTCCCTATTTCTAAAATATAAAAATACTTTCCCTATGAAATGAACTTGAACTAATAACACCACAAAATAAAATGTAAGAAAACTTAACTATTTGTTCGTTTAAAAAAAAAAAATCACCATTTGCAAAATATTGTCAACAAAATCAACAACAATAAAAGGAAAAAAAATCGAGACCACAACTACTTAACGAAAAAAAAATACACAGTAAAAGATGCTTAGAAATTGTGTACTCTACTTGGACTTTGCAAGCAATCTATAAAAGAAAAAATTCCGAAGAAGAAATAAATTGAAATGAAAAATCATCCGAAACAATATTTATATATCTCAGAAAAAAATATTGAATTAAAGAAAAATAAATAAATAAATAAATAAATAAATAAACTTGTTGACGATTAAGGTTGTAAAAAAGAGAAGCAAAGCAAATCCACAAAATCACACTTACATCGTCCTGATCAGCGATATGACTGCGAATTGCCTGAATGGGATAAACTCCCATCGACAGGACCCTATGTCCGGGGGACTGAGAGCCCTGATAGCATATAGGAAATATATCAAGCAAATCCAATGATTGTTATAAACCGACCATTTATGTGTTTTTACAATTTTTAATTTATTTTTTTATTTTTTTCATAAAAGTCATTATTCACGACACATAAAGATATATGTCCAAATGGAAGATTTTTTTAGAAATTCGTTACGTGAGGACACATTTTTGTTTTCGGCAGATTTTTATTGTTATTAATTTTTTTTTTGATTGGTGCAGATTATTTCAATGCAAGGCAATGCAGCAGTAGTATGCAATAGAAAAAAGACAAAAGAAGGAGAAAGTTAACAATTAATTCGTTTGCAAGGTTAAATCACCATCATCAAAATTCTTAAGTTCCACAAAAATAAAAACAGTAAAGGAATAAAATTATCAACGCGTGATAAACTCTCTTTTCAAAATAATCACAAAATTTTGAAACAGATTCTGTTCTATGTAACGTACTTTCTTTGCCTGAAGAGTAAATCACACGCTTTAAAATTTTAAGTGAACGTAAAAATCAAAATGATAGTAGTTTTTTATATTTTTAACAACAGCAGTGAGACAACTGACAAATAAATCAAGTAACGTTTATATACCAGGAGCAAAGAACCATCTTAAATACACTGAAGGGTGCCACTTTCGAAAATAATTGAAATTATCACAGTTATGAAAAAAATTGTATTAAGAGTAGGAAATGTACAAAACCAAAGACACTTTTGAAATAAATGAAAAACCCAAATAGAATCATCAACATTCCAAAAAAGTGGGCAATTAAAATATGTTTTATTTTTTAATATTAGTTTAGCCAAATGTTTTGAAAATTTATTAATTTAAGTAAATCATGTCACATTGGATAATAATAAAAAAAATAAAAACAAGGTCCAACCAATCATATTACGACGTAATCACACAACAGAAATGTTAATGTTAATTAAAACGAAACAACGAAAGGTATTAAAGTTAGGGATAAGATTTTAATTTATTTTACGTAAATAATAGGTAAAAGAAATATAGGCCCCATACCAGGTTTCGACACGTCTCGGTTTGCACCCGCTGAAATACCAGCCCATTTTGATTAGAATAGAGTGCTTTTCAGGGATTTGTTTAGGTTTATTATAATAAGAAAAATCAATTAACTAAAATTGTTTAGTCACAAAGTTAGTTTTTAAAGGAATTTCAGAGGTACATCCTTTTTATAGTGGAAATTTATCAAACTCTATATTTTAAATGTTATTGCACCAAAAAATACTATAGATATAAAAGTGGAAGCTTTTAAAAATGCCTGTTTTTAATATCCACGATCTTTAAAAGCACTGATGAAATTCCCATGTGCCTGTGTGTTAATTAAGTTATAAAGGTAAAGTACGATGTACCTCCGAATTTAGTTTTAAAATAAATTCCTTCACCACTCAATTTAAAGAAAGGAGGAAAAATCGCTTGTAAATTATTGATAAATATGAAAATAAGAAATTAAAAAACAAAACAAAAACAAAAAATAGACTCACCTCTCTAATAGTCAGCGTGTGTGACATCATTTGAATGTTCACTTGTGATTGACTCGTTGGCAGATTATCGCTAGAACGCGACCTAACTAACTGCTTTGATCCACTTAGTACTGATCTACTTTTTAGTACCATTTCAGTCTTCAGAAATACCCTAGATATATATGTTGAACTGTTTGGAAAATAAAAAGATTTACTTAATTAATTAGTAGAAAATCTAATAATTATTGTTATTAAGCTCAGACAATTTATTGATGTTTAATTTATTTGTTAGTTGAATTTAAGCTTATTAACTTATCAATACTTTTGTCCAAGTTCTTAAAAATATAATTTTATCTTATAAACATACCTAAGCGCCCTGATACTAAAGGCGGTTCGAAGTAATTTTGTCGGTGAGACAGGTATATTCTTACAGAATTTCGTAAGGGCGTTGTCAATGTCATTTTTAACGTTCTCTGGACTCCATTCGGAGCTGTTCGATGTTGAGCTTTTATGGAATAGTATAAGTATGGCTAAAGCGACCCTATAAAATACTTTGATGCCCTCATGAAAGAAGCAATCCATCACCCGAACTAAATGTTGAAATGGTAGACCGGCCAATATCCACCAGCTCCAGTCCATAAAAATACGTTCGAGCTTTTGGCCAGGACATATCCGCTGTAAATGTGCAACTGCAGACTTCTGCAAAATAAATATGAAAAATACAGCTATATTCACGTGAAAAGAAGTCACCAAAAATATAATCCAAATTTTATAATATTAATTCAATTTATCTAAAAGATCCAGATTATTATTTTTTCGTAGTGGTACTTACCGCATGCTTTTTGGCTATTTGCATAACCGTCTTCCATGTCACCTCGTGCAAAAGTTTCGTTTGGGTGATAAAGACCTTTTCTTTGGCTGCAACAAGGCTGGCTAAACAGTGGTAGCACTCCTCCTCTATAACAGAAATTTAAAAATTAATTAAAACGTGTAAAACAAGACAGAGGTACATTAATCCCTCATCAAGAGTCAGTGTTTTCTTTTTAATTTTTATATCTGAACCGAAAACGCTGTTAGCAATATTAAAACAGCTCGTGTCTATACTTTTCATCATTTTTCAAGAGAATTTTCCGAAATTTACTTCTAATTAAAAACTAACACATTACACACATTTGCCCCCAAGTTATGTAGGTTTGTTTCTACGTTGAAATAACAAACACAAAAAATTCGTACGGAGCAAATGTTACGCTTCTTGCTGCAGGGAATGAAAATCGTTTCTTGCGCTTTGTCTTGAGGCGACTAGAGGGAATCCCTGTGGAAGATTTTAATTTAATTGCGTTTCGCCTTGTTGCACGTGCAAGGAGTTAAGTAATATTTAAAGCAATCAAGGGATATATTTCAGACTATACGAAAATTGAAAATCTCTTAAGTCAGGGCACTACGAGGCCTGGACTTTAATGAAAATTCTAAATGAAATTTTTGGTATATGTGGATATAAATATCTCTAGATATAGAAAATGCAATAATTATTTTATATTTAGTAGAAACATAAATTATTCTTATTTGCACAATTTATCGTCAAAGTTAAAAGTGTTAAGTAGTTCGACTCAATTACACTCGATTGTACTTAAAATTCTTCACCTTTTCTGTCTAAAATTAGACACTTATATTAAAGATTTTTTTTCTTAAGAACTATTTCAGTGAAAGCATCTTTTTAAGAACTCTGCCACGAGAGGCCGGGCATCCTACTTGAATAAATATTATGACTAAGAGTGTCCCACTTTCGCCACCATTTCGTATATGAAAATAAAATCTTCGTATACATCACTTTTGATTATCTCAACAGAAAAATTTAACACGACATTTATAGAAGTGCCACCAGCACGTGCCATAAAAAATTCAAAATAAAAACACTTCAAAGTGTGTGGAGGGAAGGTGGAATTTTTAATAGAGGTTTACATAAAACCCATGCTCTCATACATAACATTGTTTTATGAGTATACCCATAATTAGTAAAGGAATCGCCGCAGAAAACTTGCTAATCGGCATCAAGAACATTTGCATAATTATTGCACAAATACCCAGGTTGCGGTCGGTTTCGAGTGGCGCAGAAGGACTCGCATCCAATTCACAGGCATGCGTAAATTGTTTGGTCAACAATTATTCTAATAACTGACAAAATAATTGAATTCAATTGACACTGAAACTGGTTCGCAGGGGAGAGAGAAACGTGTAGTTTTGGAATATTGATTCGTTCGAATGGTGTCGAACGTATGTGTCTTGCAACACGGGGTTTTGTGGAAGACGACAACGACAACGACAACGACAACGACGACGATGAGGATTGACGATTTTCCAAGTATTCAAGCGTATTTCGCAGAGCAAAACCCAAGGTAGGTGAATGGAGGTGGGTTGAAAGCAAAAAAAAAAAACTTGTACTAGTCGGAGCTCGCATTTGAAAATGATTCGACTCAATTGCCGACATCCTGCCCATTCAAGAGCCAAGTCGAGGCGTTTCCAGGGCCTAATGATTACATGAACTCGCTGAAGCAGCGACACGTAACTGGTCGTAATTAATACAAAAAAAAAAAAAAGAGTTCCTCACTTAAGTCTACCACTCACTAAAAGGTTTAAAACAATTTAACGCGATGACAGAAATATATTAAGTGATTATTGCACAAAACATTTCATATATAAATATTTGGACGATATACGTTTAATTCATAATTTTGTATTTATCAGAAATCGATTCTTTTATTCTAAAAACAATTAGCATATTATGTTACGTAGCCACCTTGTGGGGCTTGCGCCTGCATCAAAAGAAAAGCATTTTTTTTCCAATAATCACATGATACTGCTGCGGGTGCACCGTCCCTCTTTATTGGAATAATCGAAAGAAACTTGATCCGAAATTGCGTAACGAGGCAGCAACTTTTTTCTTGCCGTATATTTCGTTAAAAGAAGGAAAAAATGCGCAAATAACTTCGGTACAACTGTCCCCAAAATATGTGGACGTAATGAGCGAAAATGCTGTCGATTTGTGCATGTAACGACATTGTTCAAACATATTTCGGGAGAAAATATAAATAAATACGAAAAATTGTTCTGAACAAATTTGTGGACGAGGTTTCTCGGTATTTGCTTTCAATTTTGCACAATTAACAGGGCGAACAGGTTGGAACTAGATATCAATCGGATTGCGTAGAGAAGGGGAATAAAATTTATAAAGCACGTCTGCGAAGATTCCTAATGTGGAACAATTCAATTTATTCATTGAGGCAAATCAGAGAGTTTGCGAAGGAAGCAGTTCAGTTGATAGGCCTTGAACTTAGGGACGTTCGGAGTCAGGCGGAGGTTCGAGTGCCGGTTCATAATTCGATTTTGCGGTGCACACATCATTGAGTTTCAATTAGTGTTCTTTAGTGGAGTCGTAGCCAAATATAACTCTTATGAACAGCATTATTCGGAATCTCATTGTACGATTTCTTGACGAAATTATCAAATTTTAGTTCGAACATAAACTCTTGGGAGGTTCAAAATTAATTGCCTTATATTGAACATGATTACAGGATTTAGCAATGGTGTAATCATACGTTAAACTATTCCTTGTTTCAATATTCTGGGAAGGGACATTATGCGACGATTCAGAGTCATACATTCATTGAACCATTAGAACATCAAGTTATAATTATGGTTTTTGATGTCGTCTTTTACATATGAAAATCAACAAATTTTAATATGATAACAAAAAGCTTTGTTAGACTATAAATAATTAAAGCAATTAAAGTAGGTTTAATAGCTCTGTATACGAAACTGAATCCACTTTTTTAGTAAAGTTGTAATGAATTAACAACCAGAAAAAGAATGGTCTGTTTTGTGATATTTTGTTTTCCAATAATTTATCCCTTTCCATTATTTAGATAATGATCAGAGAGGCGGTTTTACAAATAGCATATGACCTTTTAAGTAGACGGTGTTCTTGGAATTTCTGGATGTTTTATTCCGCAAAGTTACCAATATAAATAGAGCACCGTATTTGTTAGGTCATTCTATATTCATTACGTGATGTATGTATTTTGGAGTTAAATTTCTACCTAATTTCAATCTTGGCAAAATCTACCCCAAGGCAATGAACATTTCCATTAGTCAATTTAAATTTCTGCCAGACTATGCTGTTGTTTGTGATTTCTCATTTTATTCTGTCAGTTACATACTTTTGGAAATCGATACCCAAGACTTCTGGCTATGAATTTTATCAAGATTACCAGGATTTGATTTTCAAAAGAAACACTTTTACGGTATCGACACTACCTGGTTTCTTTCAATTTTAATTGCTTTGTAGCAAAATTAATTGAATCTAAAGGTTAAGATCGTGAAGTTTATGATGTACATGCAAGAAAATGCGTTTAAAGTCGAAATGACCTTCATGACCTCAACCTCTAAATTCGGCTCAACTGAGCTCGTCATTAAGACTTTAAATTGAAATTTGTGGCTGCTGGCCACAAAAACCGCACGAATCTAAAGCCAATGCGCAATTGAAATTTTTAGCAGTCCACAAATCGAGTGTGAATTTTTCTCTCACAGAAAATATACAAATCTTCGTCTCTGCCCGCCGATTCTACACCCCCTTACGAGTTATCGTTAACTGTTAATAAAACATAAATCGAGTAGCAAATTTAGTGATAATTGCATTCGCACGAAGCAGTGACCGCAGACAATGCCTACCGCCAGGTCGTAGGCACTCTCTCTCCGTCGAGGAATTCTGTTTACATCCGAGGACAGAAAAATTGAATTTTCGCAAACAGGAACTAGAAACAGCAGCATAAAAAAATATGGACGTCTTGTAGGAAAAATATGAAATTGAAGAAAATCGAATATCTTAAGACGGTTGGAGGAGGCAGTGGTGGTAACCGCGGCGGTGATGGATGGCCGTAAACAACTTGTTGACGATAAGCCGCTGGAATATAGAGGCATAAATATTGAATAATACGCAAAGATAACGCGGCCGATAACAGCGAATCTCGCTTGATAGTGGGAGGTCAATTCGAGATAGACGAGGACGACTATCTCAGAAAAAATTCGCCAGTGTGTACCGTCTCGGATGGATGGTTTGTTTGGGGACTTTGAGGCGTAGTTTGAAGCCATCGCCCAACATCGTTACTTTTGTCTGGCCCCGATTGGTGCCGGGTTAAACCGACTGAAAGTGGTTGAGGTGAACGAAACTGGAAAATTGTGGCCGTTTTGTTTCTCAAATCTTAATAATTAAGAAGTTCTTGGAAAATCGACTTTGACTCTGGTGAAAGATGTTCGATATGGTCAATTGGGTTTAATTTATTAGCAGATAAATTCATAGACAGACCATTGGAAAGTTCATTGTTTGCATAAAATATAGAAAATCAATTTCCGAGCAAGTATTCAAGAATTAAGAAAATTTTCCGGTTGGTTCGATGAAGTTATAATCCATCCTCTATGGATGGAAATGTTCCAGAATATTTACGAAAGGTCATGCAATTTAATGCAGGTTTTTAATTTAATGTTTTACTGAAATTAATTAGGTTTTTGACCCAAAATCGATGAAAATTTTAACTCAAGTTATCTATAACAATTTGTAGTATTGCTTGCTTTCTATCTATATCAATTTAGGTCGCTAAAAAGGCCCTTTAGAAGAAAATATTTCAAAAACTAATTTGAAACTTTAAAATGAAATGCATGACAGAGCGAAAAATAAAAACTTCTGAAACTGATTTGAAGCCTTAATTTTAGTTATATCCGTAATGTAACTAGGAGGTCTTCATTTTTACACACTGAGTTACTATGCGCTTAAAAATTAATTAAAGGTTTTAGGTGTATCAACCTAAAAAGTCAACAACTCACAAAGAATGTGTACAGTCAGACTATAATTTTTTTTATATAGGCAGTGATGTAAATTTATTTTTTTTTTCAGTTCCCTTGGATTAAAACTTTATAACATTTGAAAGATAGCAGTCTATTTATTTACAATACTTAATATGCATAATTTTGTGTAAATCCAAGATAATTTAGGGGTAATAAAACTGTTTTTGCTTTTTCATTTCCCAGCAAAAATGTTCTTAGTATCTTTCCACTGTGTTCAAACGTCACAAAATTAAATGTTGCTTTCAATGAAATTATTTAAAAAGCTTTGTGAGAGTAGCGTACCACAAAAGTTTAATATGACACGAGCCAAAAATAAACCGCAGTGTTTTATCCCAAAATCCAAATGAAAACAAATTAAGCAAAAGATATACACAATAACTGGGAAATTCTAGATAAAAACCGATTTAAACTGATAAATTGCCAACTTGAAGATTTACACCTCAACAGGTAGTCCTAAATTGTGTGCTCTCGGTCCAACAATTGACGACCTCACAATACAAAGGAAGATAAGAGGACCGAAAATAAACGAACGTCATTCTAAATTTACCATAGGTGTATACTAGCAATAAACCTGAATCACGCGTCATCGTCGTTGCATACAAGCGTCGGTAATATAAGTATAAATCCACTGTAGACAAGGCTTGCGACACCATCAAGAAATTGTCCGGGAAGGAAGTAATTTAAGAATTTGGTCGCGATTCTCACCTGACATGAAATGCAGTAGAATTGATGTGATGGGATATAGTGTGGGACTGTACGTGATATCAGGGCAGGCATATCCCAGAACGTTGACAATCCTGTCCGCAACGGCACGCCCCTTGCGTGTCAGGTGATACGGCAAGCAATGGGCCGAGTCTACGAACGGTGGCAGCATAATGGGCTTTTCTGGTAGTTCTGTAGTCCCAAACACCTGTAGAAAACGAAAAAAAATGATGTTTTATTAATCAAACTGTGTTTATCGCAACACATTAAAGTACACTTTACCTGATTAACCATGTCCCAGTAAAAACCTTCGAGCATACTTTTCCCAACCTGATGCTGGCTGCACAAGGCTGGCCATAGTTGAGACCTTATGGAGGAGTTGATGGGCCATGAATTGTCTCGGATAATTATTTTCACCTCACGTTTCTTCCCCTGCTGTATCAGGGGTTGAACTTCTTGAAATGACTTTAAGATATTCTTCTTTCCTGTAAGACAAAATCATAAGGTCTATAAGTCCTTTAATATGTAGCAAGTATTTTGAAGCAGGAAAAGACAGCAATTTTGATCTAAAAATAAAATATTCGCTCAACTCCTCCGTTATCTTTAAATTTTATACTTAGACTTAAAAAAGCAATCATGTGAACGCCACCGAGATATTTCAATCAAAACAGCAATCACGGCCGTTCCATTTTCGTCAAAACAGTCCAAAAACAATTGAAATCTTTTCAAGAGGGACAACCACATGATTTATAAATTTATTTGAGGCTTTATTAAATGAGCTGATAGTCAACAATGAGGTGATGAAGATTAGATACACCTAAGTAATCGAAAAAGAAAAATTCAGAGTCCGATAAGCGCGAGAACTGGCTTAAATTAAGTACCAACTAAATTGAACATAGAAAACCTTTATGCGTCGCAAAAAAAAAACGGAAGAAGTCAGTAAATTCTCCTACGTTTTTGAGGGATGTAAGACTACTTTTATGAGGGGATTTCGTTCAAGGACTTTTAATTTCTCCACTAACTTCAATAAATCAAGTTTTATCATTTTAAACATTTTCAAACACTGCTGGTAACGTTTAAAACGCAAAATGACTTTGAAATTACTTCTCGATTCAAAGTAAAACAAGGGTTTCGCGTCCGTAACTCTCTTTTGCAATGGGTATTTATAAAACCCTTTTAATTGAGTTCACAGCGATGACTGACCTTCCCTTCCGTAATTTCTCCAGGGAGGATTAAGAAATCTGATCCTTTCAGAAACCCTTTCCTCACTTACACTCACGGGCAATTTCAAAAAGGAACGAAATTAGAAGCTGCCTGTCTTAAAAAACCTGAAGCAAATTACATTTAAAAAGTTTTAATTTGCTAAAGGAGGTAAGTACAACGAAAGGAAGGTGAAGTGTCTTGTCTTATTTTTAATTTGAAATCAAATTTCATAAAAGTACAAAAGTTAATTAATGAATTTCTTCGACGTAACGTTACAACAATTTTATTTACACGAAAAGTTAATCAAAAAATAAATTTTAGTATGTAAACTTCTCCGCAAGATTTGCAATTTTTATTCGCTGTTAAGGTTTATGGTTAAGACATTTAAATTCGATAGAATTCTATGAAATATATAAAAATTTTAGAACTTTTGATTTAGCACCACTTTATTTAACAATTTAACAAAAACTTTTCTTAAACGAATAATCCTTGAAAAAATGTTTTATTTCAATTTCATTAAATAGGTGAAAATAAGGAAAAATTGGACGAATAACAAAAACGTACAAATGAAGGGATACCGCGAAACGTTCGGAGTATCAGTAATTAATGAAATTAATATCGCAAATGAAGTCGACACAAAAGAACTCTTTGTTACGTTACAATTTCTGATTGGTTCGATTCTTAGCTGAACGGGAAATGGGTGTAATTAGCATTACAAATTTTGAATCACATTTAATAAAAGCGTACAAAAATCGTTTTGAATTTGATTTACCCTTGAAATTATGGTTAAGAGAAAATTAAACCTACATTTAGTAATAATTTCAATACAAATTTAAAAAAAAACTTCATTAGAAGCACAATTTCATGTACTAAGAGTAAATTGCCGGTTTTTTTACGTACTTTATAAACTTATTAATTAAAAACCAACGCTAGCTTCACTTTTAAAGAACAATTGTTTAGCTAGAAATAGTTTATGATTATTCAAATATTTTCTTCAGAGTGATTTTCCTCTTAACTAGCTCTTCTAAAAACACATTCCTTATAGCTTACTCAAATATTAAGCCCTAGAAGCATCGTTTTCCACTAAAATGTTAGGAAAGTTTTTTGAGTTGGAATTAAAACATTCTCAGCGTCTTTAATTTTCCAACAACGAATTTGTGTCTCAATAATGAAGCTTCTTTCGATTATATCTCATCGGGTCAGTATAAAATTCTTTCACTGATACGATCAAGGACAAAATTATGATAAAGTAATTTAATTCTTCATGAGAGAGATTCTGAGGTCAAGTATTGCTTACAAAAATGTGCCAATTAGTAAGTAAGCATGGTAAAGGCCGAATTTATTCCTTTTTTATTATAATAAAGATAAGCCCAAAAAAATCCCATTAACATTGTTCATTTACTTGCTGCTAATCGCTTTCGGGAATAATAACTACAATTTCACAAGAGTACATATAATTGCCTTATCAAATTTTTCTCAATGCTTTAGGCGTTAGAGCACGTTCTTAAGAAATATTTTAAAATAGTCGACTCATTACGCAGGAACAATGATTCATTTGTAGTAAAGTTCGGCTTAAGTTCAATGTTATCAGTTACTGCTCTGGTTTCTTTTTTTTTTTTTTTTTTTTGTAAGAATCGAAAATAATCCCCGGGTTTGGATTATTCGACAAAAGAATTGATAGTCTATTTATTCTATTAGTAACTTAGAAATGGTTCTGGTGACTAATCAATTTAATTGGTTCCAATTAGCTCATTTTCAGCATCAGTTTGCTTTTTGATATAGCAAAGTTGCTCAGTTACATACAAAAGTAGTGATCAAACTATCCGTGAAAACAAAAATAGGATATTAAGAGATAAAAAATAAACTTAAAGCATTAAAGTACCTGGACTCAGCTGCCAGCACTGACAAACAACGTTGATGTCGTTCGTGCTTCCGGCGACATAAAGCGGGAGATCGAAAATCTTTTCGCAGTCGGGATCGACATAGGTGCTGCTTCGTCGACTATAGTTTTCGAGTTCCCGCAGAGCGATGATCTTTCCCACCATCTTACACTCGTATTCGAATATCTCGAATCGGGATGTCTTACGCACTTTGTTGGCACTCTTTGCGCAATTCATCGATATTCACCGATCACTTTTGATCACAAGATCATTGTTAGATCGTGGGTCCCACTAATCACAACACCCACATATCATCCACTGTGACAAAACAGTCGGCAATCTATTTAATTCTTAACTAATCCGTGCCGGTGAAGTTTGGCGTTCAAACTGAAGCTTTCGCGGCTGCGCAGTGATACAGTTACGCGGATTATTCCGCTCTTGTTTACTAATTAGCTGCAGCTTTTGTTTCCAGTGTGAGCGAATAAAATTATACTTTTTTTTTTTTATTTGAATTTTTTACATTATTTCTTTTTTCCCCTCTCGTGTTCTTAATCTGGAATAGGCAAAAGGTGGCAAAGGGCGAACGCCGCAGGCACGTGATTAAGAAAATTATTAATAGTCGTGAGAAAATACATTTGCAAGCGGAAGGGGAGTAAGTATTCGAGAATAGCGACAAAAAAAAAATTATAGTAATAAAACCACATCGCTAATATCGTGCCGACTCGCGATTTGTTTATATTTACCGTCGCTCTGTCCTAACATAAACATTAGAAACGTGCTAAATGCACTTTACCTTTACGTAAGTTGCGAATGATTTTCTAAAGTGGCGCACAGACTGCTGATTTATTTTTGGGGAAGCTTTTCGTATTAGTTCGCGGTTGATTTTTTGTTTTTTGCACACCTCCGCGGTACTCTGCCAGCTGTTCGTGAATCATATCTTTCACCTGTTCACTTGAATCGCTAAAAGAATGTCGGTAATTAATTTTACATGGCGCTCTAGTGAATTGTAGAATCATTGGCGATAAGTTTGCTTTTTCTCGACTGAATGGCGATATGGTTTGCGATTTTGAATTTTTTTTGCATCCCACTGTTTTTCAATAATAAAGGCATCTTTGGTATCAGTTGAGTAAGTTTGTTCTCAGTTATAACCGAAACGATTTGAGTAATTTTTATAAATAGATGGGTTAGAGGTGTGTACGAATCTTCTGATTAACATTGAGAGTATACAAATTTGACGAAATAAATGAATTGTTTTCAACCGATATTTTTTTTCCGGTATCTACGAATAATCGATTTTTTCAGAAACGTTTGAGGAATTGACACACAACAATTTTAAAACAGCATTATCGAAATTTGGTCATACAATTAAACAAAATAAATAATAGGACGTATATATTTTCTACCTGCCTAGATTTAATTTGATATAAATATTTTCCTGTTGCTGAAGAATGTTTAGATAATGTAATAATGTTAACATTAAGTTTAGAATATTATAAATGATAAAAAAATACGTTGTACCTATTAAGTGTTTTTCTACGTTTGATTTTGTATTGTTATCGATTTCCTGTTTTCAATCTTACTTTAAAACCTTTGTACCAAAAAAAAAAATATATATACTATGTATCAACAACACATCACATGAGCTACCCATGTCAGGTTATTCACTCATTGTCAGTCTGCTTATCACATCGTGCTAGATTTTTTCATTTCCCTCATAACTTCTCGCGCAGAAAGAAAAAAAAATATATTAAAAAAATTACGAAAATAACATTTGAGAAAGAGACATCTGTTTACAATAACAAATGCCCCGAAACGAAATGCTCATCGAATTGCTTATGGGTCCCAAAGATGTTTTCATTTCTGCAACTTAAAAGATATCTTCATGAGTTTTTGCGTTCAAGTACAAAATGATAGCATTATTTATTGGCCGTCTTAATTGAAAAATATCTTCGAGAGGTTCTGGGAACTTGGGGGGCTTTCTGCTAGGTTTGTTTTTATTGCAATTTCTTAGTTAGGCTAGCTCGTTATTGTCAGCGACTAATTGAGATGCAGAGCAGCTTAATTAATAAAATTGTTAGAAGTTTGTGAACGTATTTGCAAAATTAGTTCTCAGTGGGTGTTATTCAGATTTTTATTGGTATTCTAAATTTGGGAAAAGCCTTTTTAGGCATGAATAATATGATGACACTGAGAGGTTCAGACGTTCGGTTTACGAGAACACTTTCGACATTAAAAAGCAACAGTATCCAATTTTCTAAGTTTTCTCTAAAGAATAAATGTATTATTGATTTTCTAAATAAAAAGAGATCGATTTGTTTTGAAAGAGAACTTTTCTTAACTCGTATTGAAAATTTTATCCTATTCAAAGCTCAGCCATATCTTTTACAAGGATGCATAAAATTGAAATATGTTTTCGTATATAATGGAAATTTCTAAGATTTTATTCAGCCCAACCAATCCAACTTCTATTGTATAATTTTACATGTAGGAGTAAATAGCATTTAGTCTAAAAATAAATCTAACAAAACAAAGTTATGACAAACGAAATTGCTTTTACTTTTTGTAAAAGAAGGGAAATTCAATTTGAGGGTCGGACAAATTCAGTTTCGTCCTTTTATTTAATATGCCGGAGAACGATATTAAGTTCAATCCGAGATCAAGTACATTTTTAGATATATGCGTGATTTGAAAATTTCCTTCCAGCCTATAGGGACTGATGCCGCAAGGATCGAAATAAAATTCGATTTGGGGATACGAAGCAAAAAAAAATATAATGCAAATACATTGTGAAAGTGATTCTGTAGAAGGGAATGAGCTGACTTCAGGAAAATCTGACAATTCCTCCTGTTGAATAAAAGAAAATATATAAGGGGAAGTACGAAAGTAAAAGCCTTTCATGAACTCCATTTAGTTTTATTGCCACTTTTTACGTATATATGGTACGGCAAAAGGGATCCAAAAATGAAGAAAAATGTTTGAGAAAAAGCCCACAAATAGGCCAGTGGATAAATTTCTGTGCCAGCCTTCAAATTTCCCCCATCAATCTTCTGACACCATATTCTTTGGATTTGTCTTGGATTAATGTAGAGAAAATGATTAATTCAGTGGAAAAAAGCAATGTGCTTGTAAGGTGGCTAAAACATTTTTGTGGCGCTAAATTAAATTGAGACATGGACGTATGTCTATTAAAAAAATAGTAATAATATGTACAATTTGGCCCCTTACGAAAACTGCCAAAATCTAATCATCCTCCAGTCCCTCGCCCTACGTCGAGATATCGCCGATATTGTTTTCGTTCACCAAGTTCTAGCCGGTTTCTTCGATTGTCCTGACTTCCTTTGCAGCATATCCCTTAACACTAACAACCCCCGTAACGTTAGATCTTTCCCTACCTTAACTATGTACTATGTACTAACTATGGTCATTTCGAACTCTTTACCAGAATGATGCGGATAGTCAACAACTCTACCGCCTTCGATTTCCATCTTAGCAAAACTTCTCTTAAGCTTGCCCTATACTTGCCCAATCCAACCCTACAATCTCCATGACCCCCCCTGATCTAGTTATAGTAATTTAGTTAATTTAGTTTTTTTTTTGTTATTGTTTGTTGTTATTTATCTATGTAGCTTGTATTAAGCTAAATCAATAAATAAATAATATATAAATATCCCCTAAATTTTAGAATCGCTGACTTTGAATAAGATAGTTAAAGTTTAAAGAGTTAGTCAGTTTTCAAAATCTCGATTTTCTAATAACATTAGTTTTGCTTACTTTATACCTGAAGAAATAAGGTAGAAAAGCCGTTTGGTATAAAGCAGGTATTGATGAATGAGAATAAGATACTTTTTTAATGATTTTATGTGTATTTTATTTGACTTGAAATGCGTTTTCGACAAGACGATCAGGATTTAGTAAAAATTATTGCACCGATTGGACTAAAATTGTTTAGAGAATGTTCCCTAAATGCAGAAAAGTTAGAAATACTTATTCATATTTAACCATATTACTACAACTTTTACAAGAAACATTTCGATCTTTTACTCCCCCGCTCCACAATGGAGATATCATGATCGCCAGGGACAAAAGGAGCTAATTTCAGGCTGCCTGATCACAGAATTATTTGATTAAAAACAAATAAACAATTTTTTTTCACTAAGTTTAATATGCATATTTTTATGTATCAAAATATCAAAACATAAAAATAAATTTTAGTATCTTCAAAAAAAGTGTAATAAACCCAAACTGACCCCTTAAAATTTTAATCCGTAATCTTGAATACAGACATTTTGATACCCTATTATGAATCATTTAAAATAAAGTATAACAAATCTAAAATATTGTCGAGTAATATGACAAATATTTCGCACTATGTGTAAAATAAAAATGACACATCAAATATCGGTTCACATCAATAGATCGACCTAAACAAAATTCGTTTTTGTCGCCATACATGTGTGAATTGACTGATGTATTCTAAAATTAAAACAAATATTGAATGCATAAGTTGATTGTTATTTCAAATGAAATGAAATAAAACAAACATTTAAAAATAAATGTTTACAGCTAATTTTAATTAATTTTTGTTGGAATGTAGCAAGATTTAATTTAAATTCTGACATCGAAATTAATGGATACGAACCTAAATCATTTTTGGCAATATTTAGTCGGGTCATGCCTATTTTATTTGCTACATTAAACCCATCCTAGTAAAATCAAAATGACAAACAAACATCACGTCTGGCGGAAAATAATTCCAAATAGAAATGCTTTCGTAAGAAGTTGCAATATACTTAGAAATGATACTTGGATCAAGTCCAAGACAATTCTCAGAAGGATTAAATATTTCAACAATAGAAAAGCTTATCTGCTAAGAGCAAAGGTCTACAGAAAATTCCTAAAAAAACAGAGATTTACAAAATAAAAAATAAGATCACCTAAGCAAAATTCTATTATACTTCGGGTTCAAACCAACAAGTAAGTGATCATCTCCATGAATCACTTGTACGAAAAGTCTTAAGACCACAGAAATGTACACTCAATCGATCATGTAACATCGCAGATCGTTTATAATTTCGATCAGTTTGTTTATGCTGTACCCAATCGGCCGGAGAGGGGGAATAATTGGAACGGTGTAATTATCGGAAACCCCCTCGATAGTGCGGTAAGGATAAAGTTCGAACTCACGTGAGCCGCATCTGCGAGCCGGTGCTCATCATGATCGGTGATGTTAATGATGATGATGAGGTTTCGAACAATGACAAAATAAACAAGCCCCAGATACACGATGCTCACTTGCTGAGGTATAGCGGCGAAAATTATAGGGAATAACTTTTCATTTAGACAATTCTAAAAATAGGCCGTTTCTCGGCCAATTGCTAACAAGATCGAATATGCATCATTATTGCGCTTTAAATGAGAAAGTAACTAATTAGTTGAGGTGTTTGTACCAATTCGTACAGGTCGAAGAGAAAGTTGTTATTTTCAGATTGGAATGTGCGGTTGGGAAAATTAATGTTAGGATATTATTCAAATTAATTGGGGTTTTCCGTTTGCTGATCTTATTTGAACTTCAAAAATAGACATAAGAATTTCTTAGGTTTAATGTATTGCTAATGTCTGAACAATTTGTTAGAATTTTTTTTTTTTTAATTAATCATGTTCTTCTCAATTTTAAAGGTAATTCAAATATATTTAGCGGATTAAAACGAAAAGTTTACATGTTTAATTCTTATTTGTTGATGCATTCGAAGAAATGAGTAAGTCAATATAAAAACAAATTCATTTTACGATTTCTAAGCGTCAGAAATAATCATTATGTGGTGAAAATATTTAAATTCAACCGGATTTGCTAAATCTTTCGCAATTTCCATTGGATTTACTACAAGATAAGTGGCTTCTTTTAAATGTTATCTAAATTGAAATTTGTGGTGTGATAGTAGAATATGGCGGAACAAATATGCTAAATTTTATGAATATGGGATTTCCCCTAAAAATAGATACAGGAATATATATTTAAATCCAAAGTCTTATGTTCTTTTATATTTAAAACCAAAGTCTTATCTTCTCATTGCATTTACTTCTATTATCTCTTGTACTCGTACATTAGGAATGTTAATTTTGGTAGGTTTCAAAAAAATTCAGTGTATTACGAAACCTTCTAGAGATGCGTTCTTTATTTGAAAAATGATCTTATTTAGGGTCATTTTCTAACTTATTTTTTTATTAAATAAAAATTTAAAGAAGGTGTAATAAAAAACAGGGTTTATGGGAATATTTCAGAAGTATTTTTGATTACCTTCTAAAGTATATAAAACTTAATCCGAACGGGTAAAAACAAATGTTTGTAGCATACTAAACCTATTCACCATGCGAAAATGGAAGGAAGCATTATTTTAGATAGAAAATTTCTACTTGTTCATTGTCCAGTCTTGTTTACTATTTCTAGATTTCTAGAGAATTTTTAATGAAGCCCATAGCAACATAAGACAATGTTCGCAAATATAAAATATAAATAAAAAACGTAGTAATCTATCGCAACGCAAATAAGACCATAACTTGATAAAATCAATATCTGCAAATAGCCAAAGCACACACGGATAGGAATGCGGTGACAATCTGGTGGATATATTCTGAGTCATGGGTGTACTTATCACTAAATTGTCTTTCATTAAGCGAACTCAATGGGGTGCTAGTCTATCGTGGTAATATTCCTTCGACAATCAGAAATCAAACAGAAAAACTTCTTCCACCTCCCAAAGGTTGTGCTCTGTCTGAGCAGTTTCAATCGTCTGAGGAGCGCCTTCTTTTTATTGAAACGATTTCCCCTGGGGCTCCACTTGTGCCCCAACGAAGGTGTGAACCGAATATTGAACCTGCTGAGAGCAGCCGGCAGCAGAAAAACCAGTTGGTATGCGAGCTTATTGCGACGTTTTCATGAATAAGATAGTCGGACCAGAAGTTGTAAGACGATTTGCGAAGTAATTTTCAAGACGGTAATTAGCCGCGGTCTGTTTCTGGAATCGTACTGAAGTCGCAGTGGGAAACAGAATGTTCGTAGTGATTTAATATTATCCGGCTAGCAAAATACACTGATCGCGATCTTTAAATAATTAAGTGATCATAGTGTTAAAAAGGCGCGAATTGACCTTGTTAACACCATTGCCCTGTGGTCGTGTTTGTTTATTAAAAATCCTCCCATTCGCTTGCAAATTAATTTTTCAATCCTGGAGCGTGCCTGAAACGCGAACTTGCCACTAATCACGTACCCTCACTTTGCGCTAATCGATCTCAGTTATCACTCTGAACAGCTGTCTCTGAACAAGAAAACAAATTCCAATCGATCGAATTCGGATCGCTAAATTACGTAACGTAAATATTATGCATCGAGGCAGACTACCGAAGATAGCATTATTAATATATTTTTTTTTTGCAAGTACCAAAATGCGGTATTTATTTCTCTTGCCTCTCGGAATCTTTAGAACAAAGTATACAGACTGAAATATTTTCCACTATTGCCTGAATCTTGCAAAATTTTTATAATAAACTCCACGATCATGATGTTCGCGATCGCCCGAAAAGATCCACTCACTATCTTTTTTCCGGTCTTTGTCGTCTAAGACTAGGATCTGTACTGAGAACGTCTTGCACTCACTGGGGAGTTTCTTATCAGACTCTTTAGCCGCGTTCTAACACATCCCCAGCGCCTTCTGTCTATCGGACAAGACTCGGATTCTCGATCCGACCGAATATCTGTCTAGATGCGTACTATGCACAGTACACAGAGTCGACAAAGAAAACGTTTGCGCTGATAAAGTGATAAATAAAGCTCCCATCCGGGGCCAAGGAATCGAGGAGGGTGCGCCGCAAAACTCACGGTGCGAATTGATTCTCTCCCGCTATTCGCGGTTCAATTATTTTCTCTCAGTGCAAACTGAGCGAATTATAAAATTAGAAATATGCTTCTTTGGGGAGCTGCTAATCTGCAAAAAAAAAAAAAAAAAAAAAAAATCGGCGCTTTGCACCTCGAATTAGGAACGACGGGGGTTAGGTTTTATACGCGGGTGCAGGAAATCGCACCTGGGGAGTGATAAGCGGAGGTGGGTTCGCCGCGCGTTGATTACGTTATCAGCGCAAAAGCCAGACAAACACGAACCCGCTTAAGTTTTTGTTGCTCAACATTTGTGGCGAGGCCGGCCTATAATTTTTCTGTTGGGGTTTCAAATCGCCGGCTATCAAGCGACTCTCGAGTGTTTAAAGCGATAAGGTGTTTTCGCTGCTTCAGTGTTGTTATTGCATACTCGCGGGCGTTATCTTTATGGACACTGTTTTTTTTTCTTTACATCCATTTTTTTAAGTAGTCACAAATATCTTCCAAACCGAGGAAAATAATAAAAACAAAGTATATGAACTTTAGCAGTTTTTCACACAAATGATGTCATAGATAATTTATACCACTTTTTAGTAAACAACTGTAAAACTTTATATGAGATAATTTTTTCTTTACCAAATTATCATAGGACCATTTGGGAAAAATACTTTGCTCTACTGATTTCATTTTTTTCAATTGTTTCACCTTGTAAATGTTTTTGAACTCTGATTTTACTTTCATTTAAATTTATTACTAATCATTCAATAAAATTAGTATTTAAAAAGATTAACAGATTTTGTTAGACTATACAGCTCCAAAAACGAAAGCCCTAATGTTCGATATGCCTTAGCTTAGGGCTCAAATCATAAAAACAGTATTATTAACACTAAGAACTACAGACGCGCAAGTCTGTAATTTTAACAATTTTCTGAACCTTTAATTTAATACGCTTTCAAATTTTAATTATTATTAATAATTATTTATAATAATTATTAACGGAAAAAGGTTTTTGAATATGTCGTAATTCTCAATTCTATTAAACTTTGGCATAAATCAGAAGAGAATTACAAAAATATACAATTAAATTAATTAAAGGAATTGATTACCAGTAAAATTAACTAGTTTTTGGTAGTTCTAGTGTTAAACTTTGAATGAAGTGAAATGTAAAAACTAATTACTTTTCTATAAACGTACTCATAAAAGTGAGTCATAAAATAAATTTGTATTTAAGGTAAAAATTACCATACTTTTTAAGGTTCAAAATGTTACGCTGTATGACAACATTTGGCATATATTTGGTAAGTGTTTTAGTAGCTTTTGAAAACACTTTTCTTATTTGTCAAAAGTCAATAATAAAATTAAAATTTTTTAATAAGTTATTTAGTCAAACATGAGATTGTTTTAAAAAACAATTTTAAAATTGTTGTTATTGAATCAATTTCTTCTTTCGTTTTCTTGTAAAGATTATAATTATTATTAATAGTCATAGGACTTGTCATCACAATGCTTTGAAAGAGGTCCAGGAGTGGCCTCCTGAGTAATTACTGGCGAACAACTCCAACTAAAGTGTTGAACGCCCTTCTCCACTTTGTACCAGTGGAGCTCTTTGAGAAGCAAATTGCAGCTGTATTAGCCGCTAGGGTCAATTCGGTAAAACGATGGATACGCACGGATTATGGACTCCAGATTCCTTAGTCATCGTGCCCCTGAGATGGATTATATCATTCCTAAGCACTTCTTTAATAATAAATTTAATTCCCACATCCCGACTAAGTCAAATTGGACTCCGTGCAGATGTATACTGACGGATCCAAGAGAGAAAATAAAGTTACTAACGGCGGTATTTACTGCAGCAACTGGGCCTCGAAATATCGTTCCAGTTGCCCAACCGCTGCAGTGCTTTCCAAGCAGATGTTATGGCTATCTCGGAGGCAATGAGGTGACTACTGAGGGTCATACCACCCCAGCTCAGAATTTCTATCCTCACTGACAGCCAAGCCGCAATCAAATCACTATATCACCTCGAGGGTGGTTGCTGAATGCCGTTCTCTGCTAAACCATCTTCCTGAGAGGTTGATATCAACCTCATTTGGGTGCTTGGACACATAGAGCATGAACTCACTTGGTGCGGTACTATTCTTCCGAAAATAGCCATTTTACAACATGTAGGTTTGATTAACCTCTCGAAAGTTGGAGATTAAGAAATCCTATTAAAATATCGCCGACATCACGTGAAACGGAAGAGCACGTGCGAGACCATCAGACTTGATTTGGCCAACTTTCGACCGCAACAGGTCAATCGAGCTAATTTTACTTGGGAGAATAACCACTAGTGAAGTAGTAGAGGTAATACCCGGACACTGTCTAATAGGCAGACATGCTGACAGGTTCGGTGTACCCAACCACTTCTGTAGAAGTTGTCATAACAAGGAGGAGGAAGGGAGTGTTAAGCACCTCCTCCGTCACTGCCCAGTCTTCACAATTCGCAGGAGCCGTTGGACGTTCCTTTCTTTGATGAACTATCAGACCTGAGCTCGATAAGCATCCGAGATTTAAGCTTGTTTCCAAAATGGTTCTTCACTTAGGCTCAGAGTCGCTCCGTGTGATAACACAAAGAGCCTAAGCTTTGGCCTAAGTGTGCCTTGTAGGAAGCCACTTCAACCTAACCTATCCTAATAGTCTTTAAACTGATTTTGTTCAACATAACATGTGACCGTTGTGTCTGATTATAAATATAAAATATTTTTACATCTATAAACACATATCCGTGGAATTCATACTATTTTAGAAATTTGAAAACAGAAATTTTCCTGTGACAAAATAACGATAAATTACTTACAAAAACACACAAAAATAACAACAAAGCTACTTAAACGGTCCTTGACATTGTGTCCTACATGTCATACCCTCAAAAATTTTCCATTTGAGCTTTGCTCAAAAATACAACAGAAACAACATCTGATCGGTGTTGAAAAGTATTTCTGTCTTTCATGAAAAGAATTAATTTATTCGCTCCGAATTGACAAGTAGAAACTTTTAAGAAGCGTGCACACCAAATCTCTTCAATTTCCCTTATGATCAAATGAACCTTTCCCTGGGTCAGCCTCCGAAATTACATGATCAAAAAATTCGAAAAGTTTCTTGATTGTTTGTTTTCGTAATAATTTCTTGTAATTATATACGTTTTCATGACCTCAAGATCTTCAGCGAGATCGTTGAATTTCTTATTGTAATTTGTGTATCGCCGGGGTAGTGATTTCAGTTGATCTCATAATAATAATAAATTCAGCTTGTTTATGTCCCCTGCGGAACGCGGCTATTTTCTGATTGTGTCGCGATCAGAAGGTAGGTGACTAGTCACGTCTTGTTGCGGATCAACTGTGAATGCATTTAAATTTTTTAGAGGCTGTCTTTTGTGAAACGCGTGGGCGAATTTAAAATGGCTTTATTGATGTGAATATTTTTGTTTACATGTTTGCGACCAAATTGATTCTTGAATAACTTGTTCTTTACCGTAACGCTGGATGGGGAGGTGTATTACTTCTAAGCTGGATTAGGAGTGCCTCTCTCGAGACTATCTCAAGGATGAATTTCTTAAGAGACTGGAAGTTTTCACTACGTCTTCGAATTACCTTACTCCAGGTATATTTCCATTATTTTTCATAATTTCCTTAGTAAAGGCTTTAATGCTCCTTTAGTAAATTAATCGAGCATAATATTTAAATTACCTGGGGATGAAATCTGCTTTAAGTATTACTCCCTCCTTTGGTTGTTTGGTGGTTTGTAAAAAATGAATAAAACTTATCTTTTAAATCCCCTAAAGCTGTGTATAGCCTTCCGCCAGCTATTTCAAATTTGCTGTTCACATCGTAACCGACGTATCTTTTACAAAAGGCTCGACAGCAGCTTATGGCGCAGTTTCAATTAAGATCAGAATTGATAAACACGTGAAATAATAAAATGAAGTGAGATTGTTGCTCGCTACGGGCTCTCTTAATTACTGAATTGATAAATTGCAAAGTTGAGCGCCGCCTGAAAATAATTACTCTGTCTCGTGACAAATAATTTAATCCAAAATAGCGGCAGCAAGTATACGCGGCGAGGTGAAATTTTGATTTATGAAAAAATTTAAAATTCTGTCACGTTTTGGGGTTGGCAAGGGTTCGATAATGCTCATTTGATTAATTGAAGAACAGCAGGAATATGGCATACATTTTTTAACTAGATGATGATAGTTAAGCCCTAGATACAACCGTAAATTATGTAGCGATATATAACCAAGCAGTATATAGAATTATCTCTTCATCAAAAATATTGAAAACTTTCCAAGGTTATAACACGATCGCTGATTGATATAAAGTTTCTTTGATATGAAAAATTGTTATCGAAGTGTATTCAATTTTCGACATACACTAGTATCTCGAAAACAGATAAAAGTTATATCCCTCATTATCCATATAACGTACATCAGACAGCGAGTAATAAACTGCAATAACATTTCTAGATACAAAACTTTAATATATTTCTTCTATTTTGACAAAATTCACAGGTCTAATATCTAATGAAATATGAATCGAATTTTAATAATGCAACAAATTAAAAAAAGAACAAAGTTAATTACTTTGTTTAACCATTTTTAACTTTTAGTTTTAGAACTCTCACCACCTTGTCCCTCCGAATTTGTCATCAAGATTTTATCCAATTTTGAGAAATTGAAACGAAAACATAATTTATTTTTCGATATTGCCTTCTTTTTTGTTGAGTCAGATAAAGGCACAGCTTTCGACTGATCTTTCTTAGATTCCTCTGAAATATGATGTAGCTCTTCAGATTTTTTCGTATCGTTTTCGTATGTTGCTTTTAAAGTTTTTAAAGGAATTAATTTGCCCTCAAGCTCATGTATAACTATTTGCATTTGTTGCCAACCTATTCGCATATTACGCAAATGCCAAATAAGGTCCTCAACTGATATCTCAGGATCATTTTGGTTTCGGGACATCGTTTGTATTTTTAAAAATTATTTTTGAAAACCTGAAATTATTGTAAACTAACTTTAATTTTCTATATAGAAATTGTACGCGTTAAAAAAATATTCCATCGTACTGCAAACTGACACACAATTTTGGGATCTTTAGTATAAAAATTTGTACAATCACAACTGCATGCATTCAAAAAAACATATACATAATATGCAAATAGACAAAATATGGATATTGTTCAAAACTTGTTTGTTTTTTACTCATGTTAAAACATACAGCAAATGAGCAGCTCAAACTACGGGCATAATATCGGTCCTAAAAGAAAAATTAAATATTTTTTAAAATAGATTTAAAAACCAGGAGTTCATTATTGAAATCTGGAATAGCAAAACAAACTGTTGAAAACTCGTATGCTATCTTAATAGTTTATTTCAACGAAGGATAACTAATTGAGTGTTTAAAGAAAGAATCACCGTCCAACCTAATTTCAAATCGTTTCAAGGATCATCAGCTTTCATCTAAGAACCGCGAATAAAATTTCTCAAGATTCATAAGAAAACAATTAGCCTACTCGAAAGATCTAATCCATGCACACATGGCAAGTCGGAAAGCAATTTTTATAAATGTACTAAATCGATATTTTCGGAGATTTAATTGAATATCCACCCCAAGCTAAAAGCAATTTTACAACCGAAAACAATTGCCAAAGTGCGCGCAAAATTTAAAAGGGGGTCTGGGTATGGATGAGAAAAATGTTGTCTCGTAAAATGCGTAAAACCGATAGAACTTGTTCGATTCTTGGAAGCTATTTTAAGATAACCGGCAGAGTAGCACATCCATCATCTCTCAGAGGCACTATGAATTGGCATCAAGTCAATTATTTTCTTGCAAAATTTCTCCGGGTATTTTAGGAAGTAGACAGAGAACGGTCAGGACAAGTCGACCAAATCGACATACTTGAAACGGATGAATGTCAAAGCCGAACATCGACATTGAGGCACAATTAGAAGATATCGTAACGATGATCATCTCGCTAATTAATTGCTTCAAACCATTTTCGTATTTCGTAATTTTGAGCCCACAAATCTGGCCCCAAGGACGTAAATCTACTTGCCGCACTTAAATTACCTTGATTTCCTTTTTATCGCCGGAAAAAAATATTGGATGCAGCGAATTGTCGCTAACACAGAAAGTCAACAGATTTTATACCTTCGGCTGGCGCACAAATGGTAGAACACGTTGTTTATCTATTTAATAGATAAGGTACATAAAAATCCAAAAATCGCAAAGATAGGAAACAAAGTAAACAAAAGCAAGAAGGCGACCGAAACGGGGCCATTTATCATAAATATAAATTTAAACCAGCGACAGCAGGTGAATCCAATTGGACCGCACCTCCCTCGGGGCGGTTGAGGTGGCCAAACATTAATTTATGGCCCTTGTGGTTCAAAGTGGTTTGTTGATGAGACACTCCTGGAGTCACACGCGTTTTGAAAGTGAAAATTGTAACACTTTAGCGAGACTAATATAACGCCTAAAGCGGAAAGAGAGGTGTTAAAATGTCGATAAGACGTCGGTTGCGATGACGTATTATATAACACTTTAGAGAGGTTCAATGATAAACTCAAATTAAAGATAAGTTTTTTACGAATATTCCAAGATATGTGGCCTAAAATATTTCTTTTTGATGGTTATATGCATTGTCCAGTCGAGGGGGCTTATGTCGAGTGATTAAACTAGACACAATTTCTGTAAAATTTGGACAATTTTGAGAAGTTATCCTATTTTCAAGCTCCTTATCTATTTTCCGCTTTGTATCTAATTAGGTGAAGACATGAAGACGAGAATTTTTCACAGCACATTATTTGTAATTGTTTGATTTAATGTGCATCACGACTGAGTACCATGGCTTTCCAATTAAAAATGATTTGAGGTTCCATCATTTTACTCGGTCATTGTAAAACTAATAGCACTTATCACTATATTCAATTAAATTTAACAAATTTTTCCCTCCGTCTACTTATTAAAATAAATTGTAACTTTATAATATACTTGGTTTATTTGTTTTTATCTTTTAAAACAAAAACTTATAACTCTTAGCATGAACATAAAAAATTAAGATTTTATACCAGTAACCTTCGCAGTTCACATCATTGCTATTAAAAATTTAATTTTCTGACTCATGTTATTATCCTAAAACAAAATTAGGTAAATCTTATAAAATGACCGCCCCAAACACAAATCATGCGAGATGTGTGGTTGAGTCATATTTTACCGGTTTTTATATTGTAGTACATAAACTCTGTGTCAATTAATTTGCAAGGTTTTCTCTGGGTAATAGGAATCTTAAATGGGTACATTATTGCGATCTTGGTGTAGTCTTCAGATTTATGCATATATTATAAAATTTATATGCCCACAAAGGGGATTTCTAATTCTGTATAAAAGTTTAGAACGTAAAACAAAAATATCTATCTTCTGCCATTAATCATTCCAAAAAGTAGATAATAAAATTGATGTTATGCCAGAAATCTGTATATTTGCAATAACAACTGCTGACTTTATAATTCCAAAAAGTCATATGTAATCAAAACGACTTTTAATAAATAAGGCTGATAGGTTGCTTGAGTTTGTGAGCGATTATTGCTTATAAAACAAAAATTGCGATAATGAAAAGTTCACCTATAATTTTACTACCACTTTGACTGTTACAAATCCTTTTTATTTGAGTATTTTTAACAAAAACTGTAAATATCTATCAATTTTAAAATCAATGAAAGTCCTACACTACCAAAAGAAGCCCATATTATGGTACTTAATCCATCGAAATTCAATAAAAACCAGGCCTGGATAACTTTCTGCTTAAGTGGTACTATTTTCAATTTAGTGTGACTTCTGCACAAACGTATATAATAAAAATCGTTTTGAAATCCCATCAAACAAAAAAAAAAAAATACCGACTATCCACTCATAGTATAAATGCGTACTTGAAATCAGTTATCATATTAGAAGCTAAGGTGAGTAGTTCCTCATTTAAAATTTAGTCGAATATGATAAAAGTGTTATTTTTATACACTCTTGTAACCTCAAGTGCATTCAAATAGCTATTTTTTTAAATGATAGAAGATGACTACAAAAAATATTCGATCTAAATTACAAATTTCTTTAAATGAGGTAAATAAAATTGGACTTCGACTAGCTTTTCTTTATAATGTCTTACAAAAATTTAATTATTGCGAAAACAAGAAAAGTTTTCGTTCTTATCTCCGATATCGCTATTGTAAAGCTAGGTTTTTCCGACATGTTCACATTTATAAATCCCGAGAATGTCTGAAAATGTTGCCAAGAAGGTTTTATAATATGATTTTATATAGTTATTTTTCCCTCTTATTCAAGATAAAAATTAAAATAGATTTCAAAGTGAATTTTAAAAATACGCTGTCTAATTGGGAAATTGAAATTCTAATTTTACTTACCTCCGGGCGGTGTAACTGGGACCACTGTAATCTGAGTGGTGTCCACGTGAGGTGCAAAAGCCTCATACAAATCGGTCTCCTCCTCGATTCCGCTTAGCTTGTCGGCGTTCGCCGATGTGTCCCCATTTACGGGCATAATTTCAATCGTGACCTTGATCTTTCTGCTTCTCAAGTTCAACTCCTAATAAAAAGATCTCGTCAACCCAATTAATCTCCCCAATATCTTTGGCTATCAATTGCAAATCTCGAAATTCTTCTTTCAACGTTATAGATATATCTGACTAGACGTAGGGATTTCTATTCGTAGTAATAATTTTAATGGTAAAAATTTGATCTCCAGAAAATATCCCTTTTTTCCAAATTTATTTAATCCTTATTTTCGTTCTTTTTAAATCTCTTTGTTGATAAATCTCAGCAGTATAAGGCGGCAGTTTTGCTGACTATTAGATTTATGGGGATACAAGAACCCCGACACGATGGTGACTTATTAATCTCATTATAAACAGCTTAATTTACGTGAGATCCTCAAAAAGCATCTTGTTGTCTGAAAGAATAAAAAATTTAATTTTTAACAATATATAGAAGTTATAGTCAACGAGAATGTGTTTCAGGCGTTTGGCGCACGACTTAACCAAATCAAAAATCCGTAGAATTGTTGTTCCCAACAAACTCGTATTGCTGCCAATTTTAAGTTGTTTCTCCCTGGTATGTGTGTTATTATTTTATTTAGTTTTTTTTTTCGAATGCACCAAAGAATAGAAAATCAAATTGAAAATTTTCAAGAGCAGTTTAACACATGCCCCTCGGCTCTCAAGCGGCCGTCGGCGGCATATGGGCGGTTCTGGCACGAGATAGAATTACGAAAACTGGCGACATCGATTAATCAAGGCGAACGGCGACGTACGTAGTTATTTCGGTGGATTTTTGCGGGAAAGCACGTCACGTGTCTGGCAAGCTTATTACTATAAATATAAATTGTTTGCGTTTTTTTTTTTCTGCTCTCCACAGGGAAGCATTTTTCTCAGACTTACCTAGTCCCATAATATCAAACATACTCGTACATGAAATAAAAATCCTCAACGCAGTCCTATGCGAAGGTAGAATTTCTTTAGTTCACGTTTTATGTGGCATGGCTTCAGAAGCAAAGTTTCTTAAGGCATACGTGTATAAAGAAGTCTACCCCGGTGTCACATTAATTCCCTCGGGAGTAATGACTCAATGGTTTTTCGTTTCCGATCGATGGTAACCTTAGTTCGGATCAGATAGCAAGAATGCTCTACTTGCTCCGATTTCTTTCCATTGTACACTTTGTCTTAGTAGGAATTTCTACGACACGACACGATCTTTGTTGCGTAATTGAGCAACCCATTCCGATTTCATTTTAAAGAGTGGAAGAACCTACCAAGGTCGGATTGAATTGCAAAGAGAACTCATATTTACCGGAAGCATTTTATTTTGAGTTCGTTCGCATTTAACTCCTCTAGGTGTTATCTGTGAATAAACTCTTCGAAGGAAATATTTCAGGGGTATAATTGCATCTACGACGTTTTGTTAAAAAGATTTTTGAACATAGTTTGCAACTTAATATTTATTGCGCAAAAGGAAGTTTTTGCATACTGTGAATTGCTGCAAATTTGCTAACACACCGGAATTTTGCGGCGTAAACAGAACAAATATTTCATCTGACCCTTTAGTTTACGTAGGTCAGCAACTGATACTGTTTGTGTACTGACCATTGCAAATTCTGTTTACAACACATAAAAAACGCGGGAAAAAGAGTGTTTTTGCCAGTACACTTAAAGCGTACCAATAAATTTTAGAAACTATGAAAAATATGTAACATAAATCAAAATGTTAAATTTAACAAACTTATTTGGAATTTGTCAATTTAACATTTTAGGGCTGTTCAAAGTGATATCGACCAAATAGTGTTGGAAACGTAAAAGCAATTTGTCGGCTCAAACTACTATAGCCTAAGTATGGGATATTATTTAGTTATTCATTCATTCTACAAGTCATTTTTTATTACTTCTCTTACAGAATTGTAATTTTTATTTAACGAAACAAAAATAGTAGTTAAAAATTTAACGTGATAGCTCATGTTTCTTCCTTTTTCTAATAAAAATGTATCCTGGAAAATAACTCGTATACTTAGGGTACATAAATATAAATACCTTAGTACTCCCTGGGGTTATGTTTGCATAAAACAAGACCCACTTTATAGCACGCAAAAGAAAAGCAAAAATACCAAACAAGTTATTTGGCTCGTAACACTGCTGGCACCATATTTGCGATTTCTTATCAAATCCACAAAGCCGCCCACTCGCATCTGCTAGCAGCCACTGCCAAGAACTTCTTACTATCTGAAAATGTTTTCTTGTTTTCTTATTATTTATATTTTTTCCTTAGTAAGAGGTTTCCTCCCCCCCGATGGTATCCTCCTCCAAGGGCAACATTTCGCTTAATTCTTTTGCGAGAAATCAATTTCCCCTAGACAAGATGCCTGCATGATACGACTCACTGTCTAGGGCCATTTTATTACTGTCGGCAGTAGCAAGGGCGCCTCAAGTCGGCGGTTTTTTTTAATAATTTTATTTACGTACAATTCAATCTCAATTTGCCTGGGACCCCCTATCAAGCCTCTTGGCCTTAATTGTCCTCTTCGACAAACAAAAAGATAGTTCGACAAATTATGTAACGCCGGCCAGACCACACCCCCGGGGATTCGACGGAGCACTTACTTTTCCTTAGGTTCATTAGCCAGTCTCACGCGTAATTCGATTTCACGAAAATTAACTGCCGGTGTGTTCTCTCTTACGGGTTTATTAATTAGTGTCTTCCGGCAAAGGGCGATTGCATATCGTTAATCACTAGCGCATTTCCACAAAGCGCACTCGAGCGAACGGATTATTGGAAAACAATAAAAGAAATTCCTCGACCCGCAGAGCGCTGGAGCCGATGGAGCTATCAATCAAAGTGGAGCGCGCGCCAGGAAAATCAGCCTTTGAGTTAGTTAGATACTATCGCGGTCTGTTGCTGACCCATTTAGCGGTGAGATTATCCAATTGACCTTCTGGCCCACAATCTTGAGTGAGGGTGTTGCGGAGGTCACCTTTTTTCTGGGGCTCAATTGGATAATTGCATCCTTATTTTTGTGCTCTTGGGTTTGATGCTCGGCTCGCCTTTGAGTCGCGCTCGAGGTATGGCTCCACTTGCCCCAAATTGAATTAACTCTATGATTTGCAAATTTTTAAATAGAGGAACAAAAATTAGAACGTGTAATAGAAAGCTGAAACAGCATGCATGCGATGGAAATTGCGTGCACTATCAAGGAAACCATTATCGTCATATAGTGCATAATTAATTTGTTTTTTTTTGTGTTTTTTAAATAAAATTAAGCCGGAAAACGGCAATTTAACGATAGACATAAAGAGGACTGCAATTTTATATAGACTAATAATTCCCTTATAGAAATCTCTTTGAAACCTCTATTAAGATATTTTGATGACTAATTTAAATGTTGAATTATTCCTCTAATCACGCAAGTTGAAGTTAAGCAATGTAAGCTACGACATCATCTTTTATATTAATTGATATTGTATTACACTGAACTTACTTCAACTCGTTTAAAAACTTTCGAAAATTAACATCAATCAGCATGGTTGATAAGAATAGAAACAAAATAAAAAGCATTAACCAAGATTTAGAATGTTGGACAATTATCCTTGATGAAAAAAAGCCTGCACGTAATAATTATTGATATTTTTTAAGCACCAATGCGTGATTGTCAGACAATTTTCGAATTTCGGGATGTTGTTCTTCAAGATTTGGGCCTTTTTACTTTCTGATAGATTTCGATAGATAATAAATTCATTAAGTCATTAAGAAAAGTTATTTTTAAGTCATTAAGTCATTAAGAAAAGTTATATTTTAAGTAATTTTACTTCGGATAAAAAACTTTCCGTTTCCTCAAGATGAGATTAAATTGTTCCAATATTAATACAATTTTTGCCTAAATTATTCCAAAGTGTCGGCATAGAATGAGCTTCATTGTTATTATTTTCCCGAAAAAAAAGACAATAGAGCATAAAACAATCTGTATAAAATGAGCTATCAACAGAAAGCGAAATGACTTAATCAGTCAAGACGCAAAAAGGGAGAAAACCCTTCACTGCCTTCTTGGCTGTTGCCTCAAAGCATTTTTATTATCTTTGTACGCGACTTCAGAAAGTTCACTCCGAAAAGAACCCTTCTCGTTGAGCGACAACTTTTCGAGGTCTTCCGTAAACTCTTTATGGAGATACCACCCCCGTCTCAGATGATGCGACGAGGACAAAAGCCTATTGTTCGTCGGATTAAATCACGCAAAAATCGTCGATTCGATCCCTGAGAAAAGCCTGCCCTGATTGGACTTTGAGATACTCCGGCGTCAGGATAAAGTTTTTTAATATTCCCGTCCTCTGGAAGGATCAAAGTTTCGGCTTTATTGTCTTGCGACCTAATTTTTATTGAGCCAAAAATTAATGGATGGTTTGCGTGATGTAAAGGAGCTTATGGCGCGTTGCGTTCTACCGCACGACATCCTGTGCGGTTTAATTACGAGTTTGCGGGAAGCATTCCAGCCACAGGAAATAAAGTTTTATCGTAAGACGGCAACGTTTCATTAAATTTCTTCCCTCGAAAATTTACTTGCTCCCTAGGGAAACGGGGCACAATTAAGTAAGTTAAGTGGCATTTGTCGCAAAGAACTCCCCCTAGTAGCTCCACTGGGGCTCGGACCAAATAGAAAAGGTAATGTGACTCGATTAGCAAGAAATCTCTCACAGCAACTGAAACTCCTTGACGGCCGCTTCTAGTTCAAGCCCACCTTAGAAGTCGAGGTCTACGTCGATCTAACCCGTAATTATCGACGTAAGGCTGGTGATTATTTTATGAATTTCGCAGCCAGTCAGTGCGTCAGCTAGTGGGAAAAAAAAAGGTTTTCAGGTATGTGCGATTGCCGTGCAAGTGCAACAATCAATCGAGAATTTCCAGGCGACTGGCTCTGTGAACCGTCGTGTCCAAATAGAGCTCCACATCTCGAGAACGGTGGATTTAAATTAAATGGAGCAAACGCCAGATAAATCGATAGCCGTAGAGCGCCTTAATCTAAATTAATTTATGCACTTCGCTTAGACGCGCCGGCTGTGCGTTCCAGTTAGCACCGTAGCGCACTATGCCATAATAACGCCCTGAAATGTCGCCGTCGTCGTCTTAGAGTCAGTTAGTAAAATGCTAGAAACTAAATTGTCGATCGCGCAATAATTCCATCTTTCAGTTCGCTTTGAATTCAAAAAATGAAAATTTCACAACTCGCGCGATTCGTCGACATTCCCAGCTGTCTACCTTAAATTCGCCTCTTGGATATACGCGGGAATTCGACAGGAAATTTGCGCCTCATTTTATCAATAAATTTCCCCGGCATTACTAAAGGCCAATTTGAGGATTGTGGATTAATGCAGATTGCTTTGGGGCTGTTTGTTTACCTTGGGGAATGCGATGGAATTCGCCTGTTTGTTTTTATATCCGGCTCGTATTGTTCGGAGCGAAAATTAAAATGTTTCAGATGGCTGCTATTTTTTTAATAAAATTAAAAGGGGGTCTCGTTTGACTGTTAATAATTTTTGCCAGAAAATTGATTTTGAAACCGATCCAGCTTACGTTTTAGTTCATTTTTACTCTGATCTAAAAGCTCCTGCGGCTTCAAAGAACTTGTTTATTTTGTTAATTTAAACTCCTTAATGTTAGCGAACGAATTTTCTTTCAAGAGTTGTAATTCAGCAGTGGCAATAAATTTTACGAAGCTACATTATTTGGAAACAAGAAATACATTACATGGGTATATGGGAGACATAAATTTAAACATAATGTTATTAATTAATTAAAGGATAATTACTCAAAAGTAGAAAAGAGTCAATGTAACAAATATTCTTTGCAGAATAAAAAATTTGTAGGACTTTAAACCTACATGATCCAAGTTTGATCTTCAAATCTACAAACCGAAGATCTATTTTATCAGGAAAATTTTAATATAGTATGGTTCACAATTACAAAGTGATATAGTCTCATAATCAGGAATAAAACCATAAAATAATATCCACTGAAGTTGTATCTAGTAAAAACTTTCGCAAACACGAGATGACTGGATGATATTTTATTGAGTAATTAGCCTAAGATTAGATTCTTGACGACACGAGTAAATTATTCGCCTATCAGATTTTCTCACGATTCGTCTCATCACAATGCTCATTAGCTTTTTTAAAAGAATAAAAAAACATAGTTAACAACTAAAAAATTCCAGTTCACCTACGCTGCTTCAGAATTATCAGAGAACCGCAGAACCATACGTTGACATTTTTTTGTTTTCTTTTTTTACAATTTTAATGCTACAAATTACACTGAAACGTAAATAATTGCTCAATAGCCCTAGTCTAATGTTGGAAGAAATATTACTTAAACGAATTTTTTAGACTGGTAAACTTGGAAAGATGCGAAAGGGAAGTCGTTAAAACTCTTGAGTGGGTCGAGTTAACTCACCAAGCACCATAAATAACGAGTAAAGATTTCCGGCTAGCGCTTCTGCAGCATGCTCGAGGCAAGAAATATATTTTTTTGTTTTGTTTTACAACTCGTCTCCTTCGTTTATCAATGAGACAATTATAAAATTTTTTCTTGATGCAGTAGCAACCCGGATAAAAAAAAAGAAAATAAATAATAAAAAAAATTAAGTAAAATAAAATATAAAAATAAAAACAACTCACCGATTTCATCGGTAATTGCGGAAAAATACAAAACAGCTGAAATCCACACTTTAAATTTATTTTTTGTTTTTACTTCACATCAATGGAGTTTTGAAAGGCATTGTGCGGGTTAATCTTTCCAGCGATAAGGTCTTTTATTGGCGCAATAAAATGACACGAATTTTATGAGAGCAGCTTACCCGGGGTTAATTATTGTATTTTTGACGAAAAATTTATCTTTATGCTAATTGGCGGAGGTATTTGTGTCAAAATGCGATTGAGGTGGGTTCTCAACCAGGCACACTCTTCAAAATTAAAGTTTGCTTCTGTACTTAGGGTCAGCGTGATAAGACCCAGTCGGAAGCAATTTACACAAATTTAATTTAATTTAGTTACGTAAACGTTGCCTGACAAAGTAAAATATGTATTTTATTTTTAGAGTGAGAATTCCTGTTTTCGAGAATAAAATAAATTTGTCATGTCGGTTAAGAAAAATAATCTTAATACTTTTCATGTAGGTTTTTTATATTCCAAGATCATTGAATATTTTCATATTTAGAAAACGGTGTAAGCGCTATTAATTGATGTTATTAACATTTAAATTATTTTTAAAGTATCTAACTGATTATACTATGTAACAGGTATGCTGTGCCTATAAATTGTATAAAAATATACTTTTTGTAATATTTTATAAAACTACAAATAAAACAAAACGACAGCCTATTAATAGAAATTAGCGAAAATGTGGGCCATTTATCTTACAAATCTATTTAAAATAAAATGTGTAGAAAGAGAGAAACAAATTTTTATAAAACCCCCAAATTTGACGCCACTCAAAATCCCTTGAAATTAAAAATTCATACTTATCTCGGAGGAAAACCTAACAAAATTATGCATATTTTCCTTTTTTATAGAATTACTCTGTTGATTCACTCCATTCAAATTCTAAATTAGTTCTACACCCTCATTTCACTGTCCTAAAGGTGGTAAAAGTATACCCCAAAGATGTCTGTAAAATTTCCATCAAAATTCTGTACCTCTTTGACTGTTAATTCCTAAGTTCATTTTCATATTTTATCAGTACAAGAAAAAGGTGGATCGAAAGTGAAAATGGGGGAGCAAAAAGGTCGTTAAAATTAAATTTCAATTATAAACGGTGGAGCGAGCACTGCCCTTCTTTATTACTGTCATTTCGTCTCATTACACCCAGCTCAACCAAGACTTTTCTCTAAGACAGAATGAAAAGTTAAATTAAATTTGAATTTCAAATTACAACACTTGAAAAAATAAAAAAAATAAAAATATATGCGCTGTTCAAACATTTGAAAAGATATTATTATCTTTTCCCCTGGGTTTCTTTTAAGCGTCGGGGCATTTATACACTTTTTTCCCCAGAAGAAGTGAAGCGTTGAATTAACTTCTAGTCTAAACTAGAGTTTAATAAACAGTATTTCTTTTATAGTTTCAACAAAACGATGCCCCTGATCACATAACAGAAAAAACAAAATGCCTGCACTCGTAATTTCTAGACCGCGGTATGAAAAACTACAAATAAAAAGGGCTGTTAATTCTGCGTGGGATTCATTGAATAACCCTTAATAAACCAGAACCCAATATTCTGAAAGGTGAGTTCTAATTGCATTGACCTAAATTATAACACCGTTTAAATGCCACTCTGCACACATGTTTACTTCCCAAAAGGTATGACTAATATATGTCCAATTTCCACCCTTCAAATATCGGAAAAATTGGATTTTGAACCCAAATCACGAGAATTTATTACATCTCTGTACGTGCAGTCATGACATGCATCACAATATAACTTGTCGGCCTTCAGGCGCAACACCTATGTATATTTTAAAAGGAGTCAAAAGAACACTTGTGGCGTGGCAGAAGCACTCCTTTAATCCAGTGAAGAGTCATTTTTTATGCCCATCCTCATTCCCATTTCCGTAAAAGTGGATCAATAAAATTAGAGTAGAGCAGTCGTTTCGAGGTATCAGGGCAACTGAGATAAAGTAAACCTTATAAGATATTACTTGTGGCTAGGAGGATTTATTGAACGATGGTGGTGGATTTAATTAAGTTGGGAAAAATGGTTGCTTCCCCCATCGTTATCTACAGTAATAAATATCTCAGAGTTTTCTCTAATTAATTTAATAAGATTAAAAGTTACATTTGCCCTTTAGGTTCAGATTATTTTACTTAACTCCTGGGAAGGATGGCTATACAACCAAAAATTTAATTATCAGATTTTATGAAACTCTATGAAGAATCATATGAGCCATTTGCAGGCATATTTTAAATAAGGACCTTGAACTTCTTTAAAGTAAAATTTACCTTTAGAGAATAAAGAATAGGAATGATCCTTAAATCTAATTAAGCTTTAATGATATGGTCGTCGCTATACAGCCAGTTAGGGAGCAATATTGTAATAAACCTTAGCCATAAATTGACTGTTCAGCTAATTATGTCGTAAAACTAGGTGTTTTCTAGAAACACGTACAGTATAATTGTGTAAATGGATGACATAATTGAGACGAAGTATTTTTATAATTTAAACATGAGGTACACTTTTTTTATCTTTATTTGTCCTTCAGTAATTTCTACAAGAATTTCTCTATTTGTGTAGTTTCACTCGTAGCTATAATTTACAGTTCACCTATATTTTTTTCGTAAATAAATTAATTTAGAGCATGAAAATCATTATAAAAGGACTCATTTTCACCGTTCATCGCCACAACTCGATACCATAAAATTTCCAAACATCTAATTTTGTGTAGTACGCCTCCCTAAAGCACTTAAGAAATTGGGTTAAGATAGTCACCGCAAGATACAGCGGTGGCTGCATTGCGTACTACATAGATAACATTAAGGAATATCTGAGCATCCTTCACAGCTGGGAATCTTCTCCCCTAACCAACTGTGTAGGTAGTTCTGCATTAACTTCTGAAGCTCTGTAGGGACCCTCCCTCTCAATCTTTTAATTAAATTTCTTGATTATACTAAAGGTGTTAGCTTTTAACATTTAAGCATCTCACACGTTTCAACGAGCCCATAAAATGTCTCACTTGAGACTCATAAAGAGCAGACGCGGGAGACCCTAATCGCATTTTATCATCCAACCCCCAAAAAAACACTCAGATATGCTGCCCAAAAGCATATAAAGGCCCATTTGGGCTTATATCATAAAATAAATCAACAGAACGCGCTCCGACAAATTGCTCTAAGGCGTAAAAAATTCTTCGCACATGCTTGCTTTTTGGGTACATGGGCATAAGATTTTACTAACTGAACGTCCTCATTCTCCACAGCTCTTTGCCAGTTATGCCCTCTGGAGAAAATGTAAGGTTCAATTAGCAGCTCAACCCTTTGTAGAAAGGATCTGAACCTACCGGCCTGGGAAGAACAGCGCGCTAAATGTATAAAAGATAAAAATAAGTTAGAAAAATAGCCCTATCGACCCTCGAGTGTAACCACCTGAAAATTGGTTGTTTTATTTAAAAACTCACCCAACAACAGGGGAAAATGCTTAAGACAAAACCTTTTAATGCCGCATGACCGCGATAAATGCGTAAATTTCACCTTAAAGGCTGTATAGAGGTAACGAGAGGTTGTAATTTTCATTTCATTGACGTCAGCACCGAAAACCGACGTAGATGTCGAGGAGTGCTAACTCCGATCGATACATTTAGAAAATTCATTTTTAGTTCCTCGACGCCTAAATGAGAGGATTCAGAAAAAGGATTTAAAAACACACCTTCTGCAAGAAAAACTTTTCGTATTTTTACAGAGTTCAACCCAAGTGGCTTTTTAGGGGTGAAAATTTTATTTAAAAAGGAAATCGTTGTCCGGCGCATTGTGGTTGAGAAAGGTAATTTCAAGTTTCCCTTATTACCTTTTCTGAGAATTCGCCTGAATTAAATATCAGAAAGAATTTGCTTTCAAAACTCACCCAGGGGTTGGAGGGTGCATTAAATTTGTTTATGCAAATAACCATTCATATTAAATTTTAAAAAATTAAACGAAAATTTGTATTTTAGTTAAATGGAAGGTCTACTTATTGTTAGTATTTTTAAAAGCCGATTTTAGCAACACAGCCTCATAACATTTGTACTCAATAAGTTACTTAGTTAGTTATTAAAACGGTGGGAAAGAAAAGCCATTTATTAAAAACTGGAAATACAGAAATTGAAAACGGCTCAGATAGAGGCTAGTTGGCTAGTACATACCCGAAATTAAGTAAGTTTACTATCAATTTTATGCGTAACTAGAACCTTCTTTAATATTTCATGTAGCATCATTATCCATGATATAGCAAAATTCACTAGAGATAAAGAATTTGGTGTTTAAGTTCACATCAATTTTTTTAAGGAAAACAAAATTCCCTAGCCTCCCTGTGGCTTGATGCCCAAATATTTCCTCTTTTGATTTACATATCAAATAAATCACTTGCTCATCTCCTCATCATTATATTTGCGGTGAATTCTTGTCGCTGTAAACATCGTAGGTTTGCCGAATTGACACTCGTCGCGGACCCTCTGCAAAGAATGTATTTGAGATGGGATTTCCCCGGAATTCTCAAGGGAAGCATTAATTTTAAGACACTTGTCGATCGATTTAAGAAATTCGCAAACGCGGTCAGTTACAGTTGCAGCACCCCTAACAACAGTCGTTACACGTCCGCAGTCTTTATCTTGATTTTGCACAATAACAGACGTTGTATCGACGGAAAATCGAAGTGCTTACTTGCGATATTTCCTGAGAGGTTTACAAATTTGTACAATTTTCTGACGAAAACAAATTGCATCAAAGAAGCATTAGTCACCGGCAGGTTCCACAGTTGCTCAGGGCGTCATCGCTAAACCCTACCTCTGTAATTTGGGTAATATACAATTAAACTGGAACCCCGCACGTCATAATGTCGCTTTTGATTGATAAACATTTTTAAGCATTTTCGGTAGATTGGCAGAAGTAGAAAATTGGCATATTGTCGCTTTGCCTGAAATATTTTATGATTCATTGCTTTTGTCGGCGGTATCGATGTTGATGTGTATCTTTTGTATCTAAACGATTAATCAGCGCGTAGCTGTCAACGCCACTGTTGAAATTCAATTCAGGTAAATTCGCAATCAAGCAAATGTTGCACGAGACCTTAATGAGCTGTGTAAACTGCGAAAATGTGGTGGCGCCTGCACCT
This sequence comes from Philonicus albiceps, assembly GCA_963969385.1. Lineage (NCBI taxonomy): Eukaryota > Metazoa > Arthropoda > Insecta > Diptera > Asilidae > Philonicus > Philonicus albiceps. The sequence continues at coordinate 22,915,804 of OZ017775.1, forward strand.
GAAACATTTATTGAAATTGCTGTTTATATCGGCGAAATTATGTTGTTTTTATGTATTTATGGATGAGTTTTAAAATGTGATTTTAAACGCTTTATCTCTGTAACCTCCATTAAAATAATATATAACATTTTTAGTGCATTCATATGCTTATTTTTTGTTGGTAATCGAATTTTATGTTTTTTATTTAAAATTATTATAATTGCTGGCACTGTTCTAAATGATTTAGCATAGAAGTTGTAATCGCAATAGCCAATTGCAAAAGACTAGAAACATCAAATTGTAGCAAAAGGGATTTATTTAAAAATTTTAAAATTTAATATTTTATCTTTTTGTGTCGAGGCATGTGCGTTTTTTAGATATCGTATATATTGGGAACGTTATTATATAAAATTTATTGAGGATCATCAACTATGCAGATTCCAATTATGAATTGAATATGACGAGTAGACTGAGATGTTTTAAATCCTATGTAATTTTCAAGAATATTATTAATCATTTTTATATTGTTAAAAAGCATTTAGAAATTTAATTTTCTTCTGTAATAATCTGTTTTCTTTTTTTTCTATATTCTGAAATTAATATCTGAATATTCCCTTAATTCGATTGTTTGAAATTTTCTATAATAAATAACACGACATTATGTAAAGTGCTGCCAGAAATTTTAGGACCAAACGTTGATTTTGGGCATATATTCTATTCCCTAGCCCATCACTTGTTAATAAGAAGAGGGATGGTGACAACGAGTGTACATGAAATCTTTATTTGACCTTAATTATCTTATAAAATTTTAATTTAATTCGTGTACTAATGTTAACAAAAGAAAAAACCGTTGGTCCTAAATCTACATGCGAAAGGTAGTGCTCCAGTAATCATTATTTATTTTCCTTTCAGAAAATTTTACGATACATTGGTTTTCTCAACCTGAAATTGGAAAATTGGAGGTAGTATCTAGGTTATAATATCTCTTGCTCCTGCCAACGACTCTCCTGGGAAACTTTTTCCATAATGTTCAAGGAAACTGCTCCAATACTTTAGCCTTCTACAGGAGCAATAACCGTTGGTTCAACTCTTTACCTCCTCCATTTCCACTTGGCCTGATTTTCTTTCTTTCTCGAGAATTTTTCCTTCGGACGCATTTTTCGTAAGCTACCAATCTTCTGGGCAAGTGTATCTCTGTCATCAGTCATCATGAAGGCGGATCTTATGAGTTATTACGGATACTTTTGGCTTTCAGCCCACATTAATAAATGTAAAGGATAAAATTTTGGTAAATAAGCCCAGAAGAGACCGAGCACTTTCGTCAAAATAGATCAGCATTAGGCTAGCCTAAGAGCATCAGGCTGAACTTCAGCAAGAAGTGCCACTTCGGATCCCCTTAGGCCGTTTGTCTATCGCTGTAGTGGAGTGGAGGTGATCTAATCTCTCACTGGGGCACACTAATCTCGCCCAGCAAGGCAATCCACGGGCATTACCCAGGGGCACTGGGGCCACCTTATAAGTGGATTAAGCTGCCCGAGAGAGCTCTCCTTGGCCACGAACAGCAGCAGAAAACGATTATGCACCAAGCAATTGGAGCATAATCAGCAAAACTTTGTCGAAATCTGCATCAAGCGCTCCGGGGGGAAAAAAAAGTACAAAAGTTAGCAGTTCTTCTTACCTACGTGCGTTGAGGCACTTAAGCCCGAGCTGGCGATTCTGAGAAATTGCTGATACACCTTTGGGGGCGCCTGTGGGGCGGGGAGCTACTGGAAAAGGGTTGTTCACCCCACGGCGAATTCATCGTCGTCTGGAGGGCACCACCGCCTCCAGCTGGGGGATGGAAAATCGATAAGATCGCTGCAGTTATTTCTATTTTTACGTCTTTGAGGGAAAACATGAAACGCGGGTCCCTCACGTGACTTTGAACGCATCAACCGGTTCGCTGGCTGGCCCCAGCGCGCAACAATTTGCAAGAAAGCGAAGAGGCACGGAGTGAGGGTTTACCGGAGTTACGGTTTTTATGTGAACAGTTCTTACATCAGGGCCATTTTTCTAACCAGTGGGGCGCGCACGGGAAAGGGGATTCCTGAGTGGATTTCAGGGTGCTTTTACTTAAGGAAATCGATGCCCCCTGCGTTGCGAAATTTACAAAATCACCCGCCCGCGACAGAAATCTTAAGAAGTTGAGCAACTTCATAGCCGCATTTGACAGCTGAAAAGTGCACTGATTTGGGAGCCGTGGCCAAAACCCCTCAAATGCAGCGAACGGGTTTTCCATGCGACAATTACTCACCTGAACCGCTAATTTCCAATGCAGGTTAGAGCCCAAACGACCTGCGAAAAACAGCAAGACCACCACCAAACGAACAGAAACACCGAACACAGAATTCACCGAGATTTAACAGAAAACACAGGCAATGGGCTGCAGAATGACAAAACCTCTCAAATGACAAATTCTCTTTTTTTTTTACTTATTTTCTTGTCACAAACTGTAAACTGAACCTTCGCACAGTTTTATTTTATTAATGGGATCGAGCCACACTTTCAGCACTTCTTTGCAGCAGCACGGAGCGCCCCGAAGAACACTTGCCTGATGGGGGGGCCTCCAAAAAATCGTAAACAGAAATTGTCAGCAGTGATGGGATCGAAACCGGAAACCAGTGACCTCCTCTGACGATGAACTCTTCCCCTAGACAATTTTATAATTTTTATCGGGTTGGATTGTAAAATCTCTCCGCTCCTTGTGACTCTGTGCGACTTCTTGGACCGTTCGATTTAATGCCACTCACACGGCGCGAGCTCCATGCAACGAAATTCACGTCTCCCGTCCGAAGAATTTTCTGATTAGAAACTCTTCTGAGAAGGCTCCTCAGCTCGACTACTGTGCCGCTCCGTTGTCCCTCAGGCGCGAGAGCCCCGACGAAAGAATTACTACGCACACAACGATGTGCGGGGAACGTTTTTATTAAACGAAACTGATGGATGATTCAATAACGCGAGCGTGAGAACGGGAAAAACATGTTGTGCAGGTATGTCAGTGATTCGGAAATTGCGGTGGAGGGAGAGAGATAGCACGTGTTTGCTGTCAAAAGTTTCATGGAATTCTCAAACAGTCGCGACAGGTATTTATGCGCCCAGCAATATAAATTAATGACAGAATTTTAATTTTTCAGGCATAGGGGCATTATTTTGAAAATTTCATATTATCAATAAAACATTAAATCCTTTTACTCAAAAAGTACGGATCTGAATTGATAACAAATATAAGATACGTTATAAAATGTTCTCTTTAGCAAACTACCAAAAGATTTTAAAAAGTGTACTGAAAAATTTTTTTAAACTATATTTGATCAATTACAAAAAGACAATCAACAAAATATTTACGCAAAAATCCTATTACACATTTCATTGTTCTTCCTGTTTAAAGCTAACGTAATCCCTGGAAGCCGGTGAGTCGCCTTCAAGGCTTTCTTCAACTCAAAATTTGTTCGAGGTATTGACAGTCTTTTAACAGATTTATGCCTACAAAAGGAGAGATTGAAATATGTTATTATTTTTTTAATTGACTCATTCGAAAATATAGTCTCAGCCACTATTATGTAAAATTAAACTCACCAGATAATCGAATCCGGTCGACTAAGCCGTAAACATAGCTTCACATCGCTGTAAAAATCGATATCAGCTTCTAAATTTATTTTAGGGTCTGTGCCCACAGAGAATTTTATTTCCGTTGTAATATACGAAGTACCAAGAATCATTGACCCTTGAAGAGCCGTGCCGTAGCTGAATGGAAAAATATTGATTACGTGTGAACTTCTAAAAAACATTGAAACCTACTTTTTAGCAATTTCTGTATGAGCATTTCGATTCCATAGGCTGAATTGAATTTGGCCGTTAAGATCTACAGATTTAGCACCTAGGACATTTACGTATACAGTTGCTCCATTCTGCATAACAACATACTCTGCATGATCTTGGAGGAGGGTAGTGGCTTGATAGGCGGGTGTAGGTTCGGAAGCTGTTCCGCTCCAGACATGTGACATTAGCTCAGATTGTCCGTTGAAAAATACAAGTGGACGGAAAACTACATCGTGCACAGATATTTCCATTCCAGCAGTTGCTACCTCTTCTTCTTCTCCTTCGACAGTATTTGTTTCTTGTTCAGACTCTCCAACAAACGACGCTAAGCCTTTCGTGTATAAGCCGAGCTGGTAAAAAAAATTTAGATTTTTGCTTTATAAACTAAGGAGAACAAACCTTACCTTAAAAGTATTCACTTCCTTTCCATCAGCACCTAAAAGCATGTCAACTACACCCCTTTTAAGAATTCCATTCTTTGTTTCTTGGGTACTGAGAAGAGTTTCATTGAACGAAGGGCTAGTGGATAAAGTTCTTTCAAGCACAGTTGTAAGACCTGCAAATAAAAATATATATTTTTAAAAAGTTATTTAAGCGAACATTGCAAAACCATTTACCTTTCTGCGCCAAGATTCCATAGTTATTCAATTGAGGTTTCTTTTTCCAAATGTTCTGTACCAATGAGGCGAATCGGGGACATTTACCAGAAATCTGTTGCACTTTCTGCCATAAATACGTCTTCACCTCAAAGGCATCGTCATTGGATGCCAAAAATAGTAACAAGTTCGTTAACTCGTCTTTAGTGGGCTTCATATCCAAAAGAATATCCAGTGCTAGAGTTCTTGCGCTGGAATCATAAATTTTCTTGGTCTGATAGAAAATCCTCTCAAAAACCCTCCGCTGTTTGTCTGTGAAATATTTTATATCGAAAGACCGTAGGGCTTTCATAGCTGCTACTGATAGAATTGAACCCTCCTCCGCAGCCAAGTCCAACAAATCTGGAATAGTACTTGGATCCCTAAGATTCTGGAGCCCTCTAATATAAACCTCTTTGCAGTGAACTGCTTCACAGTTCACCAGCTCTGATAGAAGGAATGTGCCAACATCTTCCACTAGTTTGGTTTCATATCCTCCTGGTGAAATCTGTGCGTATCGTCCAGTAACAGCGCTTAAGGCTTGAATAGTTGTATCGATTAATTTCTCATTTTTGGATGCCTCATGAAGTTCGCCTTTTAAGAGTTCAATTACATCGGAAGTTGGTTGCTTTCCAACAGCCAACGATTGAAGGAATCGTTCAAGAATATCAAGATTTTCATCTAAACCGAATTTGTACACTTGAGTTACAGCAAAGTTGGCCTCATCGGTTTGAGTTGCTCCTAAAAGGTCTATGAGCTGTTTTTGTATTGTCTTTGCGGAATGTGATTTAAGGATTTGCATAAATTCTTCATGCCGAGTTATTCTCGCTGTAGGCAGCAGTTTTATGAGATTGAACGCAGCTGTTTGAGTCCCGATCGTTTCATCTTCCATGTTCTTCAGTGAGGATTTAATCATAGATTTTAACTGAGGAAATTGGCAATTAATACATAAAAAAAAATAGGAAGAAGAAATAGCCTACTTACATTCCCATTTATCTTGCTCAAATTGCCATCAATAGTTGACTCCATACCAAACGTTTTGTACCCCTCCAAGCTAGCTAGGACGGATTCTAGATCCTTCTGAGGCTTCTGTTGCGCGTTCTCATTTGAAAAGCTATTAAAATGCATAACTGATTCGACAGTAGCCCCTACATCCTGTTTAACATTTATAAAAATGGAATGTTTTTCCGTGGAGCAAATGTGTCGTAAGTGACCGTCCTGATGGATTTCGTAGACCATGTCCTGGTAAGACTTCTTAGAAACCCCTAAAAGATACGAAATTAGATTTTTTTGTTGTTGTAAAATTGAAAAAATAAATCTTTTAACTTACCTAAAGGTCCACTGTCCCTAACGTTCAGCCTTACATCCCAATTGCTGGAATCGGTTACAAATTTTCTATATCTTTTTGCATCAGGTGGGAGATGCATATCATCGGAGCATGATCCGAAAGAGGTCCCTTCAGTTTTCGCCGCATCTTCAAGATTAAAATGGAAAAAGTTTGCAATGCCCCGCTTGAAATTTAGCATGGATACATCGTCATTGAATTCCGTAGTGAGGAACTGAACTGGACTGTCGTCTTCTAAAACTAGGAAGAAGCTCTGCTTGGGCATGTCGTCAAGAGGAGATTTCTTTTTAGAAAACTCTTCTTTAAGGTGTTGGCGCACAGATAGTTGCGGAGCGTCGAATTCGAAATATAACAATTGGGTGGAGTTGGCGTTCCATACAGAAGAAATTGAGATTTTTCCTTGTAACCTGTAGCTTGGGGTTTCTTCAGGATGATGTCTTTGGTCATACATCACGACATATTCCATAAAGTCGAAACTATGGCTAGAACCGTAAGGTATTAGTTGGGAAGTTGCTGGAGCTAAAGAAAGACACAAATGAAAATAATTAAAAAATTTAAGGAAGGAGAAATTTAAGTAGAAATTTATCAATTTATATTAGAAGCTTTTGTGATCTGTGACTACTTGGGACTAGCTTAAATTGTTGATCTAAATATTTGGATGATTTTGTTTATTTTAATGCAAATGTAAAATTATATAATTCAGTTTTGCTTTTTATTCAGTCATGAGCATAACTTTAAAAGAAAAAAATAACTAATAATAAACTTGTAATTTTTATAATTCCTGATAACTTTTAGAGATAAGAAATGAAAACAATTTTTTAAAGAGTTAATTCCTAGAAATAATAATTTTTTTGTTTATCTATAATGTGTTTTTAATACTCCTGGTAAATGTCCAGAGTTCTTTTGGTAGTTTGCCATTTATGCAACAATTTTTTTGCAAGATTAAAAATTTGTTTAGCGAGCACCACTCAGTGGATTCACAGCCACGATAAAATCGCAACTGTCACTAGAAAAACACCTGGCAAACGGAACGAGAAATCGCAGTTTGTTCTTTTCCGTTGGCACAGAGCAAGATGGAATAAAACAAAAACAGAACGGAAATTGAAAGAGCAGCAGTTACAATTTAAATATTATCAACTCATGAAGAGATTCAGGAAAAAATCTGCACCGAAAAGATTAAGGTCAGCAGTAAATAAAATTTTGACGGACCAAAGAGATGATTCACTCGAAGATGGTCTGAGAGCAGTCGCAGACAAAATAGGCGTTATCTAGGGCAAACATTTGCATATCTAAAAATTTACGATTGCCCAAAATTCAGTTTAACTCTTATCTTGAAGAAGACTTAGTCTGAAAAGATAGTGAGCAGGGCAGCTGCCGCGTTACGAAGTCGCTAACTTCCACGTAGGATTCCTTTTTATATTTATTTATATTTTAAATCGTTTGCCACATGTCCCGAGGGAAATGAATTTCAAAGTTGCTAGAAAATAAAATGTAACACGTTCTTATTTCTGATACGCCACAACGGCCGGAAGGGTCACTGGGGGTTATCAGTGGAGTCCGACCTGCAGCACTCTCTCCAGGAGAAGTAGCCGGACATGCAGTATCCCCAGAAGGGGCCGACTCCCAGCCAAAGGTCAACAGCACCTGATTATCAATTAATATGCGCGCCGGGTATTGTAAAATTGGTAAAAATTCCTTACCGCCGATGGACAAGAGGGCGCCCACAAGGAGAAGCACTTTGCTCGACATTTTCCACGTTATCACTCGAACTGTATGCGATTTTCACTACGTTTACACAGCGATCTGGCGGAACCTAATTAGCCGGAAATTGTCATTTTATAATTGCTGTTTTGATCGGGGCGAAGATACCGGCGGCGAAAGCTTTCAACCGTGACACCCGCACTTGTTGAGTGGAGCAACCGAAATGAAGTGAAACGTCAGAGCGACAGTTCAAAACTGATCGAGTAGATGGAACGCCACTGGCAATTGGCGCGGCGGTTGATTGGGACAGTGGCTTTCAAACTGCGAAGGGATTTCCTCGGTTGATATGGTGATCATATGGAAATTAAAATTTTTGAAACCTGCATTAAAACGTACTGTTTTTACTTATTATGAATGAATTCTTTCATTTTTATTAGAGTAAACAGAAGAGAAATGCCCATTCGATTTTATTTAAATCGAAATTCATGGTTATCTTTTAACCAAAACTAATTTTTACAATAAAACACTCAATATAAATCAAAAACAACAAAATATACACATATCGAATTTTGCAAGCGTAACAATTTATTGTTATTGTTATTGTGGGGAGCTACCCTTATGGTATGTACTGCGACCAAACGATATTTTGTGCCATAGCTCCGTTAGTGGAGTAGGCGATCCGCTACTCTAAAGAAAGCCAGAAGGTCACCCACAGAAGAATTATGAACCTCAGCTGAGTTTCAGAACCCTTTGTCGAAGGTCCCACTTCTCTAGTCCGTATCCAACCCAGACAGTCACACAGAATGTGAGCTGTTGTTTCCTCGTCCTTTAGACATAGGCTATATTCCGTCTCGACTAACAGACCTAATTTATGAAGGTGAAGTCTGACCCGGTAATGGGCAGATAAGTAACCCACCAGCCGCCTTAGATCCACTTTGATAAGCATCGCAATGATATCGATTAGTTTAATAAATAAATGGATTTTAATATTAATCTATAGAATTTTGTGCTTTTTGTAAGATTTATTTTTTTTACTTTTAGCTTTAAAACTAAATAAGTAAAGAAATATTTTAAAAACAAGCTAAACAAAAACAAAAGAAACCAAGAAGTTCATAAAATCTAAATAATAAAAGGGTTGAATATGGTTGCTCTATAGAAATGTTATCAACAAAAGTGTGATAAAATAGACACATACTATCTATAATATGATTATGTGATTTTAAAGCTTGTTCGAGGTTTAGGGGTTTGCTACTCATTCCCCGGCACGGCCCCACCTTGTCTTAAGTGCTAAATCTATGCGCCACTTATTTCGAGTAGACCCTTACATGTGCCTAACGAATACTGTGATCCGGGTGTGATTTTGGAGTTTTCCTTTTCCTAGAAAGGTTGGAAACCAATGCTGTCGACGCCAATTTTGCCGAGAACTACATACGGTAGAAAGTCATATTTGGTTTAGCAAAGTCTCAAGTCCATGCTGCTAACCGTTGGGGAGTGCTCTCATGAGGAGACAATCCTGGCTACGGCATCAGATTATTTCTATTATTTTAATGTATTGCCATCAGAACTGAACAAGCAAGCAAAATTTCTAAGTCCTAAGTTTAGAGGAAGTGGTTCAAATTTAGTTTGCAAGATTTGAACTAAACATACATACATGTGAGAAAGCTTGTAAAAATACGCGCATTATTTCCACATAAAACGTCTTTCAATTTATGTTTGTAATTTAGCTACAGAATAAACGAATAGCATTCTTCTGCAGTGCGAAAACCATGGTATTTTTAATACCAGCAAACTTGTATAAGAATTATAAATTATTATTAATAAACAATAACAGCAGAAAGCGATAAAAGCGTCACAATAGACTGCGTTTGCGTAACGTAATGAGTTTACAAGCAAACAATTTACCTAGCTTTTATAGGCAATCAAAAATTATGTTTGGAGGCGTTGATTCCCAGATAACAAATAGTCAAGGGAACTAGCTCGTCACAAACACTGACTTTAATAAAACCAGACTTTAGCCGCCTGTGCAGAGTTACTCACTTCTGTTTACATCTTAATTCATTGAAATTACCTGAGTATCGCTAAGATAACGCAATGTAAAGGTATTGATAGAACTGTTCAATTTCTTGTGAGAAACTTAAATATATATCGCCAAATTACTTTTGATAAGATTATCAGTTGCTCAGGGACCCTCGTGTTGCCTTCATCGTTTAAAATGTTTTGTTTCGTTAAAATATTTCTTAGTTTTATAGTAGTTCATAATACCTTAGGAAACGGTGCACAAATATAACTAACATTTTTTTTAAAATTAATACTGATTTATTTATTTAGATGAACTATGTGTCGTCCAAGAAAGTTGCGAAAGGTGTCTTGCAGCTGACTATAATTGCGGCTGGTGTACGGACAAAGTAATCAGTATACGATTGAAATTTTCGATTAATTCAACAGAGATTTTTTTTTGTCTAGAATTTTGATGCACAATTTCGATGTATGCCGCAGAATAAGCTTCTATCAAACGGGTGTCCTGCAGAAAAAATGGTAACAAATCAAGCTGAAATTGTTCTAGAGAAGAATGAAGCTCCACAAGACTATAACCTAGAAAACCAAAACACTATTCAAATTCAGCCACAGAGGATGAGGATGAAGCTAGTAAAATGTAAGAATATTTCCGAGATATAAATTTTATTTTGAATTTTAAACATTATATCTTTTTCCAATAAGCTCATACTCAACATTTCAAAATGAAATACAGACCGGCTAGAAATTATCCGTTGGACTTGTATTATTTGATGGACTTGACATGGTCGATGAAAGACGACAAGGAAACTTTAGTGAAACTTGGCGACGAACTGGCACATACTTTGGGGAAATTAACGGAAATTTATAGATTAGGATTTGGAAGTTTTGCGGATAAACCAGCGATGCCAATGATAATGCCAGGAAAAGAAGACAATCCCTGCGTACTGGAACAAAGCACTTGCAAACCAACATATGGATTTCATCACCACCTGGCCCTTACTGAAAATGTTCAAGAATTTTTCAGAAAAGTTAATGCCAGTGAAGTCACTGGCAATCTAGATAACTTGGAAGGTGGTTTAGACGCTCTTATGCAAGTTTTAGTTTGTACAGAAAAGATAGGCTGGAAGGAAGACACTCATACTAGAAAGATTATAATTTTTGCAACTGATGGACTCCTTCATTTTGCTGGTGACGGTGTTTTGGCGGGAATCGTGAAAAAGAACGATAAGCAGTGCCATTTAAATGAAAAAGGGGAGTACACAGGGACACTGGAGTTTGACTACCCTTCTTTAGAGGAAATCTATCGAGAGCTTATGAAACGCAAAATAAATGTTATTTTCGCTGTTACTAAAAATGTTGCTAAAATTTATCATCAAGTTCACAAACTTATGCCAGAAATAACCGGTGTTGAAATTTTGAGTTTAGATTCATCGAACATTTTGGAGTTGGTGAAAACAGGGTATGTTGCTCAACGTTGTGTTTATAGTTGTACTATTTAAAAATATTTTTTATGTTTTCTTTAGGTATACCAGTGTTGTTCAAAAAGTAAATTTTGTTGATAACAGTCCACCATACATTTCGATAACATATGAAACAGACTGTGGTGGTCGCTATCCATTCCCTCTAACTAGACATTTTTGTAAAGAGCTTGAAGTAGGAAAAGACATTGAATTCAACATTAGAGTTACTTTGAAGGATTATCCAAACGATGGAGTGTTTGTTAGTGTTATTTGTACTTGTTGATAGTAACTAGAAATTTAGATTGGTATTTTTTAGAATCATAAAATCCGAATTGAGGATCCAGGAATGCCAGAACATTTAGAAATCGATGTTGAAATTCAGAAACCATGTCCTTGCTTAGACAATGAAAATGAAGTTGAAGAGAAAAGTCAGTTATGTAATTCGAATGGTCGGTTTCACTGTGGAATGTGCTTTTGCTACGAAGGTTGGTGAGTAAAAAAACAAGAGTTTAATGTTGTTAATCAGAATGACTAAATAGATTTAATTTTTAAACAATTATTTTATTTTTATTTTTATTCTTCTAGGATAGGAAAATCATGCCATTGCAACGCCCAGAACTACACAACTATAAAAGAATTAAATAAAAATTGTCGAGCCCCAAAAGAAGGTAACGAAGTCTCTCCAATTTGTTCTGATCGTGGCGAATGCGAATGTGGTCAGTGCTATTGCAATAGAGGTTTTAATGGAAAATTCTGCGAGTGTCCCGATTGTCACGATTGCGACGACGCAGACCGCATGGAATGCCACTGCGGAAGGTGTGAATGCAAAAAGGGTTGGACCGGAAGTGATTGCAGCTGCTCAGTGTCAACCGATCGATGCATATCTCCAACGAACGAGCTATGCTCAAATCATGGAACATGCAAGTGCAATAAGTGCAGATGTGCTAGAAATTTTTTTGGGCAATTTTGTGAGGCAAACGTGATGGGATTGAATAACCTTTGCGCTTATTTTGATCCTTGTGTTAAATGCCACATCGAACAGAGTCAAGGTATTAATAATTGTGAAAATATCTCAGAACTTTGTAGAGGTAGTGATGGAGAAGAATTTACTGTGGAATTTAATTCGGAGGAATTTGGTAAAATTTTATTATTTTTATGCTTTAAATAAAAAAAATAATACTATTTTCATTTAGACTCTGAAATTACATGCTACATCTATTTGGAGAATAAAGACGGAGAAAAATGCCGACATCAATACGCTTACTGGAGGTACAAGCATGAAACTACTTACCTCGCAATTCGTTTAAATGAATGTATCCCAGTAAATTTCGCCGCTGTAGGATCACTGATCGCTGTAGCAACAGTTTTAGCAGGATTGGTAATAATATGTCTTATAAAATTAATTGTAAAATTCCATGATGCAGCCGAGTATGCGAAATTTGAAAGAGATCGAGCTGGAACATCAATGCAAATGAATGCTATCTATAGAGAGGCTAAGACTAGATACATAGTTCCCTATCAAAGTGAAGAAGAAATTGTCCGGAGTCAGTAGTTTAAATTTTGAAACATATATGTTAATTTAAAGTATAAATGCTAATTTTAAAAATAATAAAACAAATTATATTTTTATTTTTTGACTACGTTTTTATTACAAATATTGCTAACTAAACTTATTCATCACCTCTTTACAATCTTGCACTAACTACCTGCTGAAGGCATTCTAAAAGTCATGGAATTTCTTTCCTATTTACTGTAATCCTCGCGAATTTCAATAAATACATAAATAAGCCAAGCCATTATATCAGTTTTGCCTTCCAAATCTGCTTAGCATTGCGCATTCTCATTTAGTACATACATAAAATATTTGGTGCTGGAACCCACAAAAGTAGGGAAATGGCCAGCTATCACTTAACTTACTCTAGAATTGTGACTTAAACATTTAACAGGGTAGAAGGAAGGAATTAAACAAATAATTTAAAACAATTAATTTTCCGCTACCTATCGTGCAGTTGGCTAAGATATCTTCAAAGAACGCGTTCACCATTCATCGATGATGTCCGCTGGACAAGAATTGATGCTGATTTTGGGATATCATCAATTTTCGATTGATGCTCCTTTGAGATCTCTGTTGGAGGATATTTAATTTGTGGGTGGGTTGGTGCAGCATCAGGTACTAATCGCCGGAGGAAACCAGAAGCGACGCCCCATGGGAAGACCCTGTGAAAAATGTTATGTTTAGTTTTTCAATTTTGTTAAGACTTATTTGCTCAAACCATTTTAATGCAAGAAGAATTTTTACGTAGCCAGGAATTACTGCAATCCTCTCATTTTGCTTAATTGCTTTAAGAATCCTTTCGGCAACGTAATCAGAGCCTAAAGTTGGTATCCACCTGTTATTAAAACAAACATTTTTTTTTCTCTCATCAATTTATATATTACGAAAAAAACTTATACTTAAGACTCACAAGAAAATAAAAAGCTTCTTATATTGAGTCATAACTTCCAGAACCATATGGAATACAAAATCACCTTGAGACCCTACCTGAACTTGTATAGAATTTTAATTTTGGAAATTTTCTCATTATTATTCAGTGTGCGATCAACGCTTTTACTCGGAAACAATAAAAGCTACTCATACGCAAGAATCGCATTTCTTGTACTTTAATTTTTTGTCTGAATTTTTCATTCACTTCAGAGCACAATGCAATGTCAATTCTTTTGGGAAGCAATTTTATTTTTTTGGTCAAAAATATATTTATTGTTTCCTCGAAGGTTATTGGACTTCTGTAAGAGTTTTTTAAATGAAAAACTTTTCAGATTTTCGGTTTTATTTGATTTGCGATTTTCAGTTGCCATTGCATTATATTTTTTCAGTCTGGTGTTGAGATAAAAAAAAAGTATATTAACATACAGAAATAACTTATTGTTGGTAGTACGGATGATGTGACATACAATAAATGGGATCGAAAAGATAGGAGCTTGTATAAGAATAAAAATAACCTTAATAAAAAGTAAATATATAGCCCTAATCGGAAGGACTAACGACCTGCTTCAAAAACTTATAAAATTCTGGAATAAACCTACCTTGCATTTACATCTTCGAACATTCCCGTCTGTTGAATAAAGAATGGGCAAACACATGTTGTCTGGATATTATCATATCCGAGGACTTCAAGTTCCATTCTCAAAGATTCATCAAATCCTACCTGCGTTTCGATTGTTACGAAAAAATTTAATTAAACATCCCGTTTAGAACAAAGTTAATATTAAAAACAATATAAGAAACCAACCGCTCCAAATTTACTGCCACAGTAGTCAACAAGTTTTGAAATTCCAACTTGTCCAGCAAGGGATGCAATTGTTACAATATGACCATAATCCTTTGCCATCATTCTTGGCAAGAAAGCCTTTGTTGTCTGAAAATAGTAAGAATTTTAATTTTAATTATGCTATATTTAGAGTACAAGAAAATAAAAGAAACACCATTAACTTACCCAAAAATGTGCCATAACGTTAACATCAAATGATCTTTCGATAAGATAGTCGGGCGTGTCGAGCAAAAGTCTTCCAGATACAACACCAGCGTTGTTAATGAGAAGTGTGACCTGCAAATAAAATAAATAATAATAATAGAAAAGTTCAGAATTCATAAATATAAAAACCTAATTAATTGAAATTAATTTCACATGTTTTATATTTAATAGCATATGTAGTCGATCCCATATTCGGTTGAATTAAAAGGGTAAGGTTATTTTAAAAAAAACCTACATGAAGCAGTATGCCAAGGACTAGACCGCAAGTCTTACATTTCTCAATTTTCTCACTTTCAATCAAATTTAAATTAAATTACTCAAACACAAAACAGATAAAAGCAAATGAAGAAATAATCGATTGCACGAGAGTCCAGATCATCAATTCTTCAATAACAAAACAAAAACCCCTGCATGCTCTACTAAACCGTAAATCAGCAGTTATAGTATGGGCCACTGACCGTGAGATCAAACCGTTGAAATGTTGTTGATCTATCTTAATTTCAAAAACGGCAAGACATCTTAAAAATAAAAATATTAACCTTACAACCCGTTCATTTCCGCAAACTTTTAATAACACGGAAGTCCTTCCGAAATCTTCTCATGGTTGACTATCCCAAAAAAATCCAGTGCAAACAAGAACCATGGCTAATTTTTTGCCACTTATGGTACTTCACTTTTAAGACGGAAATATATATGTGATATATTTACCAGTTATTTTATGTACTACCTCGAAATATGAAGGGTCAAAATCATGCCTCCAAGAAACAAATTAATATAATTTTTTAGGAAAACTCTCTTGGCTGCATTCTTTTAATGGATCGGTGACTGTTGGTAAATTATGGAACTACTTCTTATAGCGGATCCACTGAAACCGGCCTTCATAGTGCAAATTTTCTTAAAAGGTTCACAAATAGTCGTAACAGCAGAAAACAGTTCAACCATGAAAATTTCTCAACGGTAATCAAGCGATCTTGTTTGATTGTGGCAACGAGTACAATGTCAATCTGCGATTCGGTTAATTTACTCTAAATATCACCATAATGATGCGAATCATGTTTTCGTCACTTTGAAGCATCTCTTCAAACTCGTTCGGTTTATAGTAAATATAGCACGAGCGAAATTTATGTATGATGTGATTGCATTGCAACATGGACCGCATTATGTGTGGCGTCACATGAGGTGCCACAGAGTTCATTCACGAGACTTAATGTGCTGGAAAATGACTGTCTGACTATTGCAATGGATCCACTTTTACTTTTTACAGTACCACTTCAGCTCGACAATTATTCGGCACACACCGTCCCGTCTTGATTAGCCGCTGGTGCTACTGCTGGCGTGTCGACGAGGCTACGGAATCGGTTGTGCTGTGCAGAAGTGGAAATTATTGAAAAATTGGAAATTCACTGATCACACTGAGGAGCCCCAAAGAGACCCAAAACGGCAATTGGAGATCGTTACCGAAAGAGCAGCAGAGCAATCGTTTGACGGTAGGTAGGTTGAAATTGCATAACCTTTTCATGGCCAAAGTATAATTATCTGACCCAATTAACTAAGCGAATATTTTCGATGCAAGCAGATTTCTAAATGCATCAAGCATAGAGTGTACCGCCCACCCTCATTGCAAAGTATTTCACCAGAAAAAAAATACATTTGAAAGGCGATGGCTCTGTGTAATTTAATTATTTAATTACTATTACTATTTCCCGGAGGTAGTCTAATTAAGGTGGGCTTCTGATCGGAACAAATATTTATTTCTCTATTTCATCATACTTTTCAACCGACTCGAAATCTTTTAGCAGTGCAATGTTGAGAAGTTTCTCCTTCGATCTTGCTAATTAAATCACCGTAAAATCATCCTTAAAATTGTTTTTCGACATCGAACATTTGAATTTTATACGAGAATACTCTCCATTATCCTAACATTTTGATCAGCTTATCTAATGTGTATCTATTTTTTATGAGCCTAAGACAATGCATTAGATATAGAATTTGAATTACACTAACAATAGACCCGTACTATACTATAAAACTTGTTATACTTACATCGCCCACTTCCTTTCGGACAACATCGGCAGCCTTATAAATTTGCTCTTTCTTTGAGATGTCCACATTGTACCCCTTGCAGATTCCACCCATCGACTGTACAATCTTTACCGTTTCATTTATGCCTGGAAGAAAAACAAAAACATAAACCTTCGTTAATCTTAAGGCCTTTAAAACTTTTTAAAAGCGCATGCTTCGCGGACTTAACAGCTGCAGGTGACCATTGCATTGACTGCTCACGAATGACGTGAATTGGTAATGCGCATTACGCGGCTACTTCCGAGATTACGTGGACGATTTAGGCGGAACAATTGTTTTTTTTTCATACGTGGTCTGGATGCCGAATGGCAGGGAATCAAGCACCATTATTAAAAGTAATGACAACCTACAAGCTACCGGCGAAAGTGCAAGTAACTCCAGATGAAGGAATGAATTTTGCTTGGATTGGATCTTAACACATTGAGGGTCTGGCTGGCACAAAGAAGAATTGTTTTGTGAAGTATGAAAAGGTGGGTATTATATCAAAGTAGATTGACAGACATTCAATTTATTCAGGAAGTATTAGATTATGCGATCAATTGACTCTAAATACCTTTCAGAGATTAAGAGAAAAGCTTTATAGTAAATAATATTATAAGTCGATAACTGCACTAAGTATCTACCAAAACATAAAATGTAGAAAAATATCCTCATAATAATAACAAATACATTTGCATTTATTATTTAATCTGGTCTGAACTTGAACGTATATAGAAAACCAATTAAAAAAGGTACCATGCAATAATTATGCAAGCTGCCATTGATTCTTAAAGTAAAGTTGGTAACTTTCTTAACCTTGGAAGTTATGCGGCTGAATGTTCAGCTTCCGAAGGTCGGACAGAAAATTCTCATTCATTCACATGATAAGAAAAATGCGGTTTAATTACATGATTCGTAATTCAGATTAAGAGCCTTGACCTGTACAACGTCGTTTTAATATAATTTTGCTTTAGTTAAATCCTTTTTCTCTTCTTGATAATTTGAACTATTTGAATTTCCGGAAACAGAACTATTTTCAAATTGTGAAAGTACATTTTTATCTATGGATGGATATCTATACCAGTATTATTTTTTTAAAGCATGATTATTTAAAGTTTATTTTAAAACAAGTAAATATTTTTTATATTTAAAAATGTATAGACAATTTATGTGAAAATGTGAGGCAGTTTAAACTTTAGAAATTTTACCAAAAATTAAAAGTATTTAACATGCTTTCTTTCAGAGTAAATTTTTATCCAACTCTTGTTTGTTTAAAGGCTTGTCCAACTACGTGATGTTTTTTTCGTTTTCTCTATGTTAAACTATCTGAGGTTTTTTGTAAAGCCTTTTGTAGTAAATAGGTAAAGGTTTTTCAAATTGATTGAATAAGTCTTTACCTATTAAAACATGAGTTTTTAAAACTTTTTTTAGATAATTATCTTTAGTTAAACAACATCAACTTTAAGTCACCTATCAAGTTTTATATCCCACTGAGCTGGGAAAAAATGTGCCACCCTGCGAATACCTTAAAGACTTGAGCTCGTAAATTGATTATTATGTTTTTTGCTTTTTACTTGGTTTTGTTTATTTTATAGTGACGACGTGCCTTCAGTGTCTTAAGAAAAATACCACGGCTTGATGAAATTTCCTCCCTTCTTCCAGCATCGCTAGCACTTAAATCAGAGAAGGTGCAAGACACGGCATTGTCTGACCCCTGCCCATTATTCATTTTTGTTATTTTCCTTTTCCCTCGCGAATTTCACATTTTTGTTCAATTCATTTTTTTCATGAAAGTCCGTCGCGCAATGTTGACAAGGTCAAGAACAAGTGCTCTGTCCTGCATGTATTTATTTATGTTTTTTTCCTCCTTTTTACATTATTTTTTATGTATATTTGTTGGTGTTTTTTGCAATTAAAATCAACAGGGTCCTTGTGAGTTGCAAGTTTTATATGTGGGATTTTTAATCCATCGTATAATTGCGTCGGATACAGCTGAATCGTAATTACGTTTAGTATGATTTAAAAATTTTTACAGTCAAAAATTCCATACCAGCACCAATGCAATTAAACTTGGTGACATTTTGTGATAAAGAATGCTGCTGTCTTAATTTTATTGGATTGAGATGTTTTAAACACGAGATTATATCTCTTTCGTCTTCATTAAAAGTTAATGGACAAAATGAAAAATATGACAATTGCGTATTTCAACAAATATGACCTTTGACTATTTTTATTTCGGTAGCTGATAAAAAAATATTCTCATATAAAAATATCTAAGATAAGACGCTACTTAATAGATATACTTACTAAAAAAACAATATCATTAACATTTTACTCCTTCTAACATAGTCAACATCACTAAATAGAAGATTGATGGACATTTTTCTTTTTAAAACCCTCCAAGCCATAAAAATTCATTACAAATTTGCACACGTTTCTTTTTTTATTCAGCGAATCCGTGCTAGATCCCAATAAACGTAAAAAAAATTCCATAAGAATTCACCTCCGAAAAACCTTGAACTGGATACACGAGCGCTTTCTTAAAAATTACAATCGACAATCTTAGCATTTTAAACGGATATCGTCCTAATCTTTGAGTTTCTAAAAATCAGTTTGATTCATTTAACTGAACTGTTTAGTACACTAACTGGGATCCTAGTAAGTAATTAATGTTTTAAGCTCAAATAAAATTATATAGGCAACCTGTTTATTTTATAGTGCCACTGGTTATTCTACAAGGTGCGTCTTATGGCAGAATTTAATTTAACTATATAGTAAAATTATACAATTTCT
This sequence comes from Philonicus albiceps, assembly GCA_963969385.1. Taxonomy (NCBI): domain Eukaryota; kingdom Metazoa; phylum Arthropoda; class Insecta; order Diptera; family Asilidae; genus Philonicus; species Philonicus albiceps. The sequence continues at coordinate 22,935,185 of OZ017775.1, forward strand.
GCGCTAAGTTGCCAATAGCTTGATTAATGAGTAATACAAATTACAATACCAAAACTTTTGGGGAAATACAAAGTGTAGTTCGAAACCAATACGAGTAAATTGTTTTATATAGAAATTCTCAATCCACTATCAAAACGTCTTACATAAAAAGAACGTTTCAGCGATATATAAATATATGCTTACTGATTTTAAAAAAAAGAATATAAGCAAAACTACAAAATTACCTTCCTGATTGATATCCCAAATGACAACCTTTGATCCCATTTCTGCTAACCTTGTGGCAAGAATTCTTCCGATGCCATTTCCACCTCCCGTGACGAGAGCAATTTCACCTTTTAAATCCTTTTCCGGGTAGCCAAATGCAATAAAATAAAGGTCCTGAAATAAAAACAAAATAAAAAAATTATATATAAAAAATTTAAAAACTGGTTTTACGATTATTCAAACAATTCGTAATGTATTGCCAACGAAAAATAAAAATAACTAATATCCAAAAATAGCTCTCGAAGCTGGAGGGCCATTATCTCTTTTCATAACATTCCACTTGTGAACTGCAACGCATATTTCTCTTGGTTTTAAAAATTTACATTTGAACTTTTGGAAGGTAAAACTTTGTTGAACTCAAAATTTAGATACTTAGAAAATTAATACCTTTAAATTACTCATGTCAGTAAAAACCTATTCAGGAAATTTACTAAAATAAATTTTAATTTAACTTTTGAAACTTGGTTACGTCTAATCTTAGTTTAGTTATTTTTTGCTGCATATTTGAAATAATAAATCAGTACTATATAAAAATTTTGTAGTAAAATTTGTTTTTTAATTGAAATAGAATTTAATGTATGGAATAAATAGAATAACTAATTTTTTTTTCAAAATAGACCAAAGTACGTCTACTTATTCTGCATGATAAGAAAGGTTTTCTTTAGGAAAAATTTAAATCCAGTTGAGGTAGTTCCCTAAATAAAATTTACTACCTCCACATTTTTTAAATATCATATTAACATAAAAAAAATTTTTATTTATCACAATTTTATTTATATTTATAAATCAGCCAGTTATTGAAAGTTAACCACTCCTTAAATTCTCATAAACTTTAGACTGGTTTAATTAATTTTCACCTGGAAGTAAACATGAGGTAAACAAGAACTCTGGTCACGATCGTTTCAAATTTCACAAGACCTAACATACCCACGTTAATGTGAGATCCGATCAAATACGATTGATGGCTGGTCTGCGGCTTGTCCAGACGCATTAATGCAAAGCCTTCGGAGATTGCAACTTATAATTTCTTGTTGCGATTCTGCAATTCTTGAAAATAATGCACTTAGCAGACAGTCGGCCGTCGCGACCACTACTGTCGGGAACAGGTAAATATTGAAAAAACGTTTCACAACGACGTTTAGGTGAATAAACTTTAAACGAGATGACTGTACTATAAAAGAAAATTACCAAAGAGGCTTAAAATTGATTCGTTCTCTTAAAATCTGCCAAGTCCTTTTGCGAAAATTTTAGGTTTATGTTGATGGGTCACTTTAGTGGTTCCATTTTGTTTTCAAAGATATTTACAAAGAACAGAAAAACATATTTTTATGTTTACAACTTTTTAGGGAAATTCCCAATTTGCATTTAATCCGGTTACATTTCTTGAATATTCAACAACAGAATTTTTCAATTTTCAATCGATGGCGTATCTATTTATCTTTAAGACAGGTGGAAGTATTTCCATAATCTAAACTATTTTTAATCCATTCACAGCTTTGTTAAAGTTAAACCATAAAAACTCATCATACGCAGAAATTCTTTATTATTCTAAATTTATTTTTGCACTGAAATCTGTGCGCTCTATTTCTTTACCCCAGATAAACTGCAAATGATTAAGGCGCAATTGTTTTAATATTGTGAGCAAATTAAAATTGAAATAGAAAATGCTTATCTGGAATTTTGTAAAACTTTTCAGACTGCCCTAATTTACATCAAGTCTTTTAATTTTTTTTGGTACATGCTTTGTTTACTATCTCTTTTCTTGGACTAGATAGATTAAAATGTTGCAGGTCGAAGTTGTCCTTCTATTGAAGGTGATAATCTAAAGGTGAAAATTATTTTTCAAAAATAAAAATAAAGTGATTTAAGTTAAGAGTGAAGCAAATATTGGTAATTCCCATTGATTTTAGAAGCCGTTCACACAAAGAACAAATGCTTAAATAACAAAAATCAGAAGACTAAACACTGAACAAAAGAACGTTTATTTGACCTACCAATTGCTTTAGCATTCACCTGTAGTTTTCTTCACGAACTAATTAAAGCAAAATTATCTGTCTACGAATTTTAGAAACTTTTGTTATCGGCTCAATTGAGCGTTGAAATTTCCTCATTTCAATGAATGACTGAGAAATTTTATTAATCAGAAAATCTAAGTTATTGAGTAGAATGTAGTCTAGCGTAAATTACCTATGTTTTTACATAATTTTATGTTTACTTTTTATTTGGGAAAACAAAAGAGTTTTCTCTTGTTTTGTATTATTTGTTTATAGATTTTGTATTGTCTTTTGTACAAAAAGTTCAAAGAATGTGATGTCATAATAATATACGATTATCTATTTAAAAAACAAGTTTGGATTAAACGTGGAAGCACATCGAACTAATTAAATAGAGTATGTGATCATGTACATCAGAAATTAAAAAGTAACCGAAGGTACCCCAAGTTCCTATAGTAAAAAGTCTGACCTAAAAAATTTAAAATATGCGATACAATATTACTTATACGGAAGAAATTACCACTAATATCATCTTGTTTTTATTACAACAAGGTCAATTACACCTAAAAAAGTTAATTTTGTTAAATTTTTTATTATTTTTCTGTTCATTATTAGGAAATAAGCAAAATTATACAATACTTAAATAAAATCAGTTAGGAGAAAACAGCATTAATTATATACATACATATCCCCTGAAAATTACTGAAACAATACATTTCCAAAATTTGCCAACCTACCTCAATAAAATTACGAAAAAATATTTCAAATAGCGTGACAAAAAGCGTCCTACCGCCACCCAATTTGCAATAAGCATACCGCGCTAGCGCAGTGAGTTTTGGGGCAAAAATTTTAACCTATAAAAATGAGAAAAATCTGAAGCAATCATGAAAATTGCAGCAGTAACCCTCTTACACGTTTGTAAAACAAAAGTTAATTTCATATAACTTTACAAATGAAGCAAAGTAAAACTGTGATGCCACTCGTTTGCTAGGAGGTCTGAAGGCCACCAGGAACCCCGAGCAGTCGAGTGAATGGTCGAACGAGTTACTTACGATTCAGACAAAAACGGAAAAAAGTGAACGTCTTTTCCGCACAGTTTTTTAATGGAAAATGACAACGCTGTTAAGTCTTGTCGTACACTTCATTTTATTTGTTTATATGACAGTTATTATGGGCGTGAAATAAATCACAGGAGGTATGATGGAATAAAGAATTTATTTATGCACGTGACCAGAAGGTAATTTTATGACTTTTATGTTCTTTTTATTTTTACGAACATACACCCTTTTGAAGTCCCACAAGGTTCTTTTAAGTGCTATGTCCTGTTTCTCGCAGTTTTAAAATATACCTCTAAGTAATACCCAGCTTAGTAATCTTTGGCTTTTTTAATAATGTCCTTGTTAATCTGAGTTGGACTTAAAAGTTTTACAACTAAATCTATTAAATAGTACATAACGAAAATCTACTGAATAAAGTAAGGTATTAGAAGCGAGTTGACTTTTTTAAATTGAAGACAAAAGTAAAGTTCACTTTTTTAAATTGAAGACAAAAGTAAATAATTTGCAAAATATCTTCCATAAACATTATTTTGTATAGCAAGATTAGACGGATGTTCTATTTATAATGGCTTCTTTTTTATACTAACTATACATATAACGGTACATTCTTTATTCTTAAGAAACCCCGATGTATAACACTATTGCGCATATGAACTTTCTGAAAAAAATAAAAGTCATTATTGTAAAAGTTAAGTTTAAGTTAATTAATTAAAACTATATCCTCTTTATTTAAAAATAGATGCTACTTGCTCTGGTAACATTGATATACATCCATACAAATCACTTCAGGGTCAATTTAAGGTGTGGACATACCACAATCACAATTCTTGTGGTCGATCAACTCCTGTATACTGAATTAACATTTTTCTAACAAGTTCCTCAGAAAAACTGTGACCTTGCCAGAAGTCGGTTTTTAGCTTTTACCGAATGCCTGATAAAAAGCTAAAAGACGCACGCATAACGTTAGCGTAACATTTTTTTTGTTTTATTGTAATGCGTTTTAACAAGTTTCCCAACACCAGCAATAACTCCATGCACGAGGTGAGTCTGGTGAAATCTTTAATTTCATCTGAATAGTTAGCAAGATAGACCGTTGGAGGTAGACTACAAAGCATGTGGTCGGAGGCACCGTGACATTAATCGCTTTTCGTGATGCAATTGTATAGAGCAATCAAATTTACAAGCTCAGACCAACCATTTTAATGGGCTATATTTTAGATAGGTTGGAGTATTAAAAATGAAACTAACTAACATTCTAGTTTCGAACGTACGATTATGACGTCAGAAGCTCTTGGCTAATTCTTACCTAGGCACGAGTACTTCCAGCAAAAAATGGTTAAAACCAGCTATAAAGATTGCAAAATTTCCCGCGAATTTCAAAGGTGGTGGTTGGTTGCCAGACTGCCTGCCACATGATATTATACTCTGCGTGAAAACTCGATTTCTCAATTTTTCGAAAATATTTACTACCTTTCTGGCCGGCGAACCACGCCACTAAATCAGATTGATTTTGGTTGAAGGGGGTAAAGTCCATGTGGCACCCAGGAAGGTAATAAATTGGACGACATACCGTCGAAGGTATTTTGCCGGTGTAATTTGGATCTACAGAATACAAGAAAAAAACATACCCATCTGGCTAACGTTGTACGGTCGTCTTGAGTAGCCTCTTTGTAGGTCAAGATGCACGGTGGCGGCGATGGTGGACGAAAACCATTTCTCTCTTTCACCTTTCTTTCTGCGTTTTACGCCAATAAGTGTTTTATATCTGCATCTATATCGTAGTTGCAACATCTCATCGCAAACCGCACTTGCACCTCTCAAGAAGACCGGTACACGCTTCTAGCCATCGCCAACTTCTCGTGGTGCAATTCGCTTGCGGCTTGAAAATGAAAGTTCAACCGCCCAAAAGAGTTGACTGAGAAACCGGCTTCAATCTTTTCGATTAGACGCTTAGGTTAAGTTAACTGTGGCTGGCAACATACCTTCCGGCGAAATGCATCACGTTTTTTTTCATTTTTTCTTCGTTTTTCTTATTATCTTTTATTTTATTTTATTTTTTTTTCTAAGCAACTGCAATCTGGACCAAAAGAAGGTCAATCAGTGAGATTTATTCCCCGAGAAAGTTGCATCATAGGCGATTACAGCATAACTCGCATAAAGCGAATGTTGCACCAGAGACCAGTAGACAGCTGGATTTTGGCGCCTTTTACAGATCCCAACTTTAGTGAGTGAAGGTAGACGTGGCTTGTTTGTAAACAAATATTTGAATCTTTTTTTTCTGTTATCTGCTACTGATTTGCTATTATTTAACGATTGGATTTTTGAAGGCCGTGACCTACCTTTAAGTAGGACAACATTTACCTTAAGGCATTTGATTTTATTTTAATCGCCCTACAAAAAAAGGTATGTGAAAAATTTGAATTTAATAAATAACGTTCGTTATGTCTGTTGGTTTGATGCAATGAAGGTCCTTTTTTTGCAAAATTAAATTAATTATATTTGCAGTGAAAAATTGAAAGTGGTTGCCTTCCAAATATCAATCAATGTAAGTAATTTCGAAAGTTTTAACATTAATGATAATCAAATGAAATTGTATTTGGTTTAAAAATTTAAACACATTCATTTTGATGTTAGGCTTTGATACTTTGTAATTTCAGGCTGATGATCTATATCTAGCCGATCGATAAGGAAAAAAAAAATACTTATGTAATATAGGAATAACTAAAAGATGTGGTCCTCCTTTTTAGCAGGATGACGCTCGATCTCATACAGCTTAAATTATCAATAATAATTTTCCATTACTTTATGCTATCTTAGCCATATGGTTTCCATTCTATGGTTAAATCAGAAAAAAAACTGCTAATGCTACTACTAAATGTTAAGTTGTAACAGCAGCAGCCTTAAAACCACTTAAAATAAAACGTGCTTCTCTACTCGTCATAAATCTATGCTTCGCAGAATTATTATGCTCCAGCACGAAGAAAATAACAAGTTTTTTAAACATATTCAATTCAAAAACAAAAAAATCTTTTAATTGACAGTGATGATATAAGGAGTGTTAACACATTAAACATTTACATAAAGCGGAACGAAAAGGAAAGGGTTTTGTTCCCTTTGAAAAAAAAAAATTTAAGAAAAGCATTTCGCTCCAGTCAACTGAATCGTTCGAAAGATATGAAAATTAACAATTATTTTTTACATTTTCTTAAATATAATTAATAATTTTTGCTTACTCATTTAGGAGGAATGAATATAATTTTATAATATCAGTTATTTCCCATTTTAGTCAGCTAACCTCCGTCAAATACCGGTAAACTGTTGAAATTTGCAAAAACACGCGTCAACATCTTAAATTAATTAAATTACAATAAATTAACAACTTAACGTCCAATTTCTGTGAAGTCATTAATCAAGATACTCTGCCTATTTCAACGGCAATATCGGACAAAAGATTCCGTTGTTAGTTAAATAATAGAAGGGATTTAAAACGAGTTCAAGTATGCAAAAAGTAAAAACTTCAATGTCACGGATGAAATGTCTTTTTGATCGTTGAACCTGACGCAAATTAGCTGAAATTTTAAATTATTCAAAATCTACCGATACTCTTGTTTATTTCAAAATGTATAACTTCTTTTTTAAACTCAGAAAAAAAAATGTTAATACTTTCTTTTGGAAATTATTTGCATATTTAAACTCGATAAAACTTCCGACGTCAAGAGATGATCAAATTTGTGAAAGAAATTACGTCAATTTTGATCGTTTAAGGTAAATTTTTCTATTGCAAAAGTGACCTTGATTAAAATTATAAAAATTTCTTAACAACTTTTATTTTTGTAAAATATACAAATACTTTTGGAAAGTGTATGCCATTTTGATGGTAATTTTTGGAATAGATTACAAATTAGCATAGTCCGTTATCTGATGTTAAATGTTAAAACTGTAAATGGATTTTGAGTAATTGCTATACACCTTTTTTTTTTTTTTTTAATATCATTCCGTTAGTATTTGCAGAAATAACGTGAGAACCCAGACGAGGAAGAAAATGTGAAGGTTATTTTTAATCGGCTGTATAAATTTACAACCACCAACAAGAGCTTGTATAACTGCAAATGCTTGTTCTAGGAAATATAAATTTATTTAGCTTAGAAAATTCACATTTCTATAAGAAAATATTTTTTCTTTAATTTCATTTTGTTACTCATGTGATAGTAAAGTTGTAGAACTAGTTTTTTTCGATTATTAACTCTGATGACTAACTAACGTGCATATAAAAACTGAATTATGTTCATTTTACGTTCCATTTGTGAAATTTTAAAAAAGTTTCATATTTCAGCAAAAATAAATAAAAATATAAACATAAAATTAGAGCCAAAATGCGTGCTTGTCCGAGAATTATAGATTGAAAATATCTAACATTTGGAATTTATTTTCTTAGATTTTAATTTAGAAATTTCGTACTGAAGGCAAAGTACCATACATACAATTTGACTCGCCAATTTTCGCAAAAAAAACTAACAACATTACTTGGTTGACCATGCATAACTATGAAAAGTGAAGTAATTCTAGTACCATGGCCAATGCTCAATTAGCATTACATTTTGTTTGCAATCTAGACTATTCAAAAAGGAGTTTCTAAATCACAGTCGTCGAACGTATTAAATATGTAAATAATCCCGGAATAAAAATCTCATTATTGTAGGTGCGTTCAGTGCAATTAAATCGCGTCAACAAAGCGCAATGAGCATAAATGAGTAATTTACATTCTTTGCAAACAAGAGAGATAATGATAGCGAACATTACAGCGGATACACAATACCTACAAATTGATTAAGGAATTTCTTCATCAATCTTATTTGTAAGGTGTTTCTTAAGGAAATATATTTTAATTAAGTGCAATTGATTGCGTTGCTTGTGAAGGGGTGAAAACATTTTAATTCAAATTGCAGCTATTAATTTTTTTAAACGTGTTTGCAATTTTAAAACTGGTAAAAGTCTTTGGTAAATGCGATTCGGTTTTTGATTTTGTGCCAAGCATAATTTCGATGATTTCTTATTAAATTAGCCGTTTATTTTTTAAGTTATCCATATCCAAAATGTTATTAAGAAAAAAATCATCCTTATAACATTTTGGACTTGAACAATTTCCAAAATAAATGGCTCAAATGTAAATATTTTGATACCTACATAAAAATATCTTACTAAGTTAAATTTTCTACAAAATTCTGATGATAAATACTTATTAACGTGGTAAATATTCTTTCTATCACGTTCGAATAAAATCTCGTTAACTGGCAAGAATTAATATGAAATACTTGTTATTTTAAAGACTTTTATTATTTTAGTAAACAAATTCTGTTTTTAAATGTTCTTAAATGGTATTTTCAAAATTAAGTATTAATCTTATTATTATAAAAACTGTTAAACCCAAATAAAGTTGTTAAATGAATCTACTTTAAAATCATCAATAATATTACAGCTTGTTTTCTTGTTTATACATATGGCAGTATGGTGCGCGTCTTCCTTTATTATATCTAAAACCAATACAAACGAAAAATTCAAACAAAACCAATTAATACTTTTGTGTTGTAAATTATATAAAATTTTCTTGATTATCTTATTTTCGATTTACGTTTTTAGTTTTGTTCTTAATTAGCTAATATTTTTAAATTATGCATCATAGAGTAATGAAATCGATTCTGTTATCAACGAAAATAGAGATTTGATAGTCTGTAAACATTTTAAGATTGATAACCGGTTAAACGAGAAAACTGATTAATTAAAGACAAGATTCTATTTGCCAAAGAATTAGATTTAAAGTTTCTTCGAAACCACATTTCGGGATAGTGTTAATCAAAGTTCATTAACATTTTTGGAACTTGTGTTTTATGTATAATAAATGAAAAATCAAAACAGGATACATTTTTTGGATTTATCTAACGTTTTTTCCTTTCTAAATTGTGGCAGTGTATGCCTTTTGCATCAACAGTTAAACAGTTTAAAGCAAACTCTAAATTTTCGAATAACAGAATAATGTAACTGATCTACTTTAGTTGTAGAAGTGTCTCTGACTGTTGCTCTTACCTGAATAATGTATCCAATAGAAACAATGATGAATACAAAAATATCCACAATTGTATGGAAAGCGGTTACTAAGAAATTTGGTTCCGCCGGCTTATCCTCTTCGAGGATCTTTCCATTACCCATTTCATTAGCCATATTTTAATACTTTGAACCTTTTGAACCTTTTCCTATATTTTCACTTAAATTTTGAATATAATCACGTTACTTTGTAATAGTTAAAAATATCACTAAATCTAGCACCGTGGTTAAGGAACAGAACTTTCGCACCACAAACGTTCAACAGCTAACGTTTTCGCGAACTAATCTGTTAAATTGAAAAAAAACAAACACAAAATAAAATAAAATTCTATACTTCAATAACAAAAGTTCGAAATGTTCGAAAGGTTCATTTAAAAAATTTTTTGTTATATTTTACAGGGCCGGAAAGCCAACCACAACGCGACTACACTCGCCGGAGTCCGATGCTTTTATGACTTCTGTTCGAGTCGGTCGAGCTCTCCTGATGCGATGCGGACTGTTGTTGCGGTGCGATACGTCGTGAAGACCTTCACCGGTACACGATCACTATAGTCGTACGGCAGGAACGCGTCATCTTTGGACAGACAGTGGTTTGGCCACTATCTGGGGAGCTCCCCTCTCGCTAAAGATTCAATGCTGCATTTCTTTTTCCGTCGGTAAGACGATTGTAGTAAAAAAAATCTGCAAAAAAAAGCTCCTCAAAATTGCTTCCTCTAGAAGCAGCACGCCGACTGCAGTCACATATACTCAGAAAAATCCACATATGAATTAGACTGCTTCGTTGCACCGAGTCACAGAAGAAAATTTTTGTGATTCGAATTAATTACCATTAAAGGTCGACAAACAGAACATTTTCGGCATACAAAAAAAAAAGCACCTTCCTCAATTATTTGGCAGTATTGTCTCACCTTGCCAAGAAAAGATAGTGAACGATTTGTCACTGAATTTTTGGTTGTATAATTTCTTGCGTTTAGTCGTATTTCGTGTACCCCTCATTTGTGGAGGATGCGCAAAAATACATTTGAGGAACGGCGCATGTCTACGATTATGTGATTTTTTTCATGATTCCAAAAAGACAGTCGACTACTAAAGATAAGTTTTTTTTTTGTTTTTTTAAATAGTTTACAAAAAATATTCATAATTGAGATTATGTAGATGCTCTACTTCCGTTTGTGAATATTTTAAGATTATTTCGATATTTAGTGCAATTTAACAGTTTTACTGATTTGTTCATTGCCTTTTTGGCTACTAACTTTCATTAATTTACTACGACAAAACTGATAAAAAGCCTTTCGCATTTGTATACCATATGCATTTTGTATATGTACGCAACTAATACTTTTAGTAATTAAAATTTAAATTTATTTATTATTTTTATTTGCTAATTAGATTTGCTTATCTCGCTGTACAGAAATAGCACAAACTATAAATATAAAAAATATTAAATTATCATACTATTAAACTCCAAAGTTTAATCTTTTAGAGAATTTTTAATAAAAAACATGCTCCCATTAAACACGATTGACTATCATTTCTATTGACGTAAATTATTTTGAAAATAGAATTTTTATGCAGATTGTATAAATCTTTTAAGATTAAATCGTTCTAATTAAGACTGTAAAGTAGTTATAATAAAAAATAGTAGTTGAAAGATTTTGTAAATATTTTTCGGAACTAAAAATCAATTCGGTATCATTAAATACCACTCAAAAGTTAGAGGTAGTAATAAAATTGATGAGTTCCAAAACATAAAATAAAATGGTATCCGCCGATGATATCATATTGCAATCTTGTTATATCAGCTAAGCGTAAATTAATAAAACATCTTGAAAAGACTGTTGTTTTTTAATTAAAACAATAAAATTGCAAGACATAATTTGACCTTACTATGTCATTCAAATGTTCTCTTTTCGTTTATATACATAATAATTGTATATACGAATTTCTAAGATAAATTGCAATATAATTAATTCCTTTTCACAAGCAAAAGTATAATCAATTAAAAGAAATTTATTAATATTAATTTTTATATATACTTGCGTTTTATTAACCATTTTGCGGAGTTATGCAAAATCAATCGCAATTTCTTATGATATGAACGGATCAAAAGCTACAAACCGTTAAACTTTTGAAGAAGATAAAAAGATCCAATAATATTTAGATCCCGTTTACCCAGTTTGATTTACTGCTTATTTATAAAATCCGTTTTGTTAAGTTCAATCCCTGTTTATCCAGTTTTAATAAGGAAGGAAAGTAAATATTTCCATACAGAAAAATGGAAATTCTTAATTGTAGGCCTGTTATAAAGATATCAAGTTTTAAGTTTTAGAAATACAATCGAAATTGATTATAACAAAAAGTTAGACATTTAGCATTGAAAACCAATGAAAATAAAGATAGTACTTATATATAAATAATGGGTGTTTCAAATTGCGCAGTTTTTCTTAAAGAATAAATAAAATATAGATGGCGCACTGAGTTCGTCTGGGTATTTTAACATTTAAGAAGTGTGATGTATGACATTTAAAAAAAATGGCTTCGTACACGATACAACAACACGTTCAAATTATTGAATTATTTTATGAAAATCAGCGTTCTGTGAAAAGTGCTACAAAAGTGCTTACGTGAATTTTATGGTTTATATAATCGTCCATCTGAAAGCACTATTGGTCGAATTATTCAAAAATTTGAAGAGACCGGTTCGGTGGAAGATCAAAAACGTGAAAAATACAGTCGTAGCGGTCGTTCACAAGAAAAAGTATTGATTTGGTTCATGAAAATGTTGCTGAAGATCCTCAAACGTCCATTAGACGATGTTCATAGCAAGTTGGACTTAATGGATCAAAAACATGGCGTATTTTACACAAGTATTTAGCTCTAAATGAATGAATATTGATCTAGAGGATATTTGATTTCAGCAGGATGGGGCTACACCTCACTTTGCACAAGAAGCAATTGATTTATTAAGAGAATAGTTTCCTAGACGTGTAATCTCAAGAAACGGTGATGTTAATTGGCCACCAAGCTCATGTGGTTTGACACCGTTAGACTATTTTCTTTGGGGTTATATGAAAAGTCAGGTTTATAATAACTATCCACAATCGATTTCTGCTTTGAAAAATGAAATTATTCGTATATTTGGTAAGATAGAGCCTCAATTATGTCAAAATGTCATTGAAAATTTTAACAATAGAGTGGACGTCTGTGGAGCTGGAAGAGGAGGCCATTTGGCAGATATTATTTTTCGTATATAAATGTCATAACTGATGATACTTCAATACCAATAAAAAGTATTTAAAAAGAATGCAAAGTATGTGTATTATTTCTTCTTAAAAAAAATTCGAAACACCCTTTATTAGCGAGTTTTGCAACTGCAGCCCCAATTGCACTTTTTAATTCAATTCTCAAGGATAAAAGTAAATATTTTTTTGAATACAAAAAGTTTTTGGAATGCTGCTTTTAGGCTCTTAATTACCCATGTCAGTTTACATGATCAAAACAAAATTAAGGGCTGAAAAGAAGAGTATGCATTTTCATGAAAGTAGTAATAAATAATTTATTAGTACTACAAATTCTTATAGCTTATATAAAAAATTCATTTAATTTCAATACTTCTGCTCAGTTTTCTTTAACCAATCCAAGGTCTCGGCAAGTGTTGCAGATTGTTTTAGAAACTAATTGCTATCTAAAATAGAATAATTGCCTTATCATTAGGTACATTACATCTTGAAGTCACGTGTAAAATAAATACGAAAGTTTTTTTTTAATTGTATCATGGTGCATATAAAATTAATTCATTTATGAAGCAAATTAAAACAGTCACATTATGACTACTTTTTATAATTTTATTAGCTTTTATTGCGCTTTTAATATAGACTGAGTAATAATTAAAACGTAAAAGTATATAATTTTATTTTCTCCCATATAAAGTCCCAAGAATAATACAAGATCCAAGGTAATTAAAAAAAATTATTGTAAATTATCGTTGGATTCTGTTCAAAGAAAAGTGCCCACATAGCATGTTTATCGGTGCAGAAAAGCAATAAATAGTGAAGTTTTAAAAGTTGAATATGTAAATTTCATTATATCTGACCTGCACACTACATGCAAATGTAATTTTAATTTGTTATCCAAATTCACTTAAATCTCGGTAACCATTGATCACCTGATATGATGATCGATAAGTAAATATTTGTCGACGCATCAGCGCATCAGTCTAAAGCGTTTGGTACTCGACAAATATCAAAGCCTTTAAAGTACAAGTAGTATCTTTAGCATCTTCGCTGAACAAAGGTATTGGCTGAACCAACACTAGCCGCATACCTCAAAAGAGGTTTGTTAAGATCGCCAACGAAGGCTAGTTGCACTTAATCTCATCGGTCGAGCGATTGAATTGTAAAAATCGAAAAGTATCGGATGACGACGGCAGGAGTTTATTTATGAAAGCCAAATTAAGCCCTTATATTCAAGATAAATTATTTACAGGGCTTCTTATCACAAACACATCTTGTGAAAACTTGAAACAGTCTCAGTTAGTAAGATAGTGGCCTACAGTTTACTGCAGATGGGACCTCCATTGGGCCCAATTGAATTATGAATGTCGAAAAGCAGTGTTTATCTTGTCACTGTTATCTGAATTTTGTTAAGATGATTTACAAGAAGTAGTTATTTTTGACAGCATGACCTTATTCTCCTTGTGAAGTTACAAGTCAAGTAATCGGATTAACAAATTTTTTTAAAATAAAAATAGCATATGCTGTCCATATGTAATAGCCTCAATATTATTCCAGTAATCTGATTCAGCAAATTGCACATATTTACAAAACTAAAATTGCTTCTAGGCATAGAAGTAGAAGCTATAAGTAGACGTTTTATTTAAAAGCATACGAAGGTGATTTTCTCTCACAATGGAGTTCCATGAGACTCCAAAGTGATGGCACGGACGCAAATACTTTTACGATTAGCCCTGCCTAGGCTCATACGTCTCCAGTAGTTGACCTATGTGGTCGGTAAATTTTCCACAATTTCATGGTAGAGTGAAACTACTCGATAATTTCCACTACAACCTGAGAAGGGTCACGCTATTAGTGAATTACTGACATAAATGACCAGATAAAGTCACGCTAATTGCCATTGTAGGCCACTTATCATTTATTTTACTTAACTTTTATTACTTAACTTTTGTGTTACGTAAGTTTTCCATGATTTTTCATAAGTAAATTGAAAGTTAATTAAATAAAAAATTTAAATGAACACTTACTATATGTTTAATGTATCACTTTAGACTTTTTGTTTTTTTAGTTTTAACAATCTTAATGTATTTAATGTATATTTTAACTTTAAATTCCATACAAAGCTCTTAATATTTCTCAAAAAGTTCTATACAATCAACTTTAATAAATAAATTAAGTATAAAGTGCAAGAGTATTAACAATACAAAAGTACATTTCAGCAGTTGTTCTCACCTATTGTATTTATAGTGCATTACGATTACTATTTATTTTTCTAATTAATATATAAATTGCGATGTTTCTAGGTACAAGATATAACAGAGTGATTCCCTCCTGTGTGGGTAGTTAAAAAATGTTGTTGGATACATTTTTTTTTTTCATAAAAATACACAATCAGTTAAAATAAGTAAGGTGCTTTTGTGGAACTAAGCGAAAAGTGTTAATTAATACAAATTTACATTTATTACTACCTTAATATTTATGACTCCTTTCAACTTAACAACTGGCAACTTATCATAATTTGTTTTTCTTTAATTTATTACTTCCACATGCCTTTGTCTGAAATTTATATACATACACCGGTGTGCAACAAAATAGTAATGCGACCATACAGCAACTTTACTGTTCTAGAAACTTTATAGGACCTTTTCGCTTCGACGGAAATACATCCCAATTGCATTCTTAGAAGTCCGCTGAACAATGTTTGGATCAAAACATACACCCTTAACTTCACCGGGCATTTCCTGCAGTAGAAAAGGAAAGTGGACTGTGAAAAATAATAGAAACGACCGCGATATTTGTTAATATTTCCCCATAATGTCAGTAAATTTAATTTTGTTTTTATATTTACTTAACGGTAGGATTTAGGCCGGGATTATTAAATTTATGTGGAAATAAGTTTTGCATCTGAAGTGTTTTTAGTAAAAATAGTTCGAGGAAAACATTGCACCGAGGAACAACGAAAAATAATAAAAAATTTACTGCCCCAAGGTAAAACCTATAAATTTGTACAATAAACTATTGGCTGTTCCCCTACTGTAATAGCTAATGTAAAAAAATGGTCTGAGAAACCAGAAATCCGAGGACGAAAAGAAAGCTTAGTGCTAGAGAAATAAGAGATATAACCAAAATGGCTAAAACCGATCCTTTTACAACCTCTACAAATATAAAATAACAAATTAATCTCAATGTCGACACTTCTACTATCAAAAGGAGGCTAATTGTTTCTAAACTTTTTAAAAGAAGTCCGAGAAAGGCACCACGCGTAACAAAATGCAATATTAAAAATCGAAAGAAATTTGCGCTTGAGCATCAGAGTTGGCCGGAGAGCAAATGGCGCAATATTCTTTGCACAGACGAGACCAAAATTGTTCCCTTTGGTTCTCCAGGACGTAAGCAGTACATTAGAAAACTAGAAAATGCTGGTTATAATTCGCGATACACAATTAAGACGGTTGCTTTTCGTATTATGGTACTGGCTCTAAATTTTGAGAATTAAAGACAGCATGAATGCCAAAGTTTACACCAATATTATGCTACCCTATGCGCAGGAAGAAATGCCACTGAAATGGATCATGATGCAATATAACGACCTAAAACACACGAGCAAATTAGCGAAAACTTGGTTTTCTTCAAATCGGATTAAGCATCTGGAGTGGGACATCTCAGTCCCCTGATCTTAACCCGTTAGAAAATCTATGGGGCGATATTAAAGAAGCTGTTTTCAATGCAAAACCAAGAAATGTAGAGGAACTTTAGCGTGTAGTACAATCTGCCTGGTTTGCGATCCTATTGGGGCGTTGTTAGAGATTAGTTGATTCCATGCCCCACCGTTGTGCAGCTATACTAGCCAATAATGGCTATGCAACAAAATAAGGAGAATAAGAGATGTTATTGTTTTTGTTGAAGTAAAGTCTATTTTGAATCTTACTGAATTATTAGAATGCTAAATATATCTTGCTACTATTTTTTTTGTACCCTTTTGTATCTTTTTCATAACGTTATTAATTTCTACAAATCAATAGTGTTAACAAACAAAGACATCCCCTTACACAAAAGGCAACATCAGGCAGTTTTAGAATTTGATGAAAAAAAAAAATATATTGCTCCATAAGTAGTGAATAGTGAGTGTTGTCAGACGAGATCACATACATTACTATTTTTTTGCACACAGGTGTATATTTACTTTGACCTCCTGAACTAGACAACTGCGATCAAGGTTTCATTATTACTTATTGCGAACCATCTAACTTAAAGCAATATTTCACGTTCCCAGATTTTTATATAGTGTGAAACATTAAGGCAGTTAAATAAGTAAATTCCTATTTTAAATAAATTTCATTATCAGAAGGGCTTATTTAAAATACTCCTACTATTTATTAAATTAATTTCAAACTCACAGATCTTTATCAAATTAGATAAAATGATGATTTTCTAGAACATGTTAGAATTCGATAGAAATTAGAAATTAAAATTGGATTTAATACAAATCAGAAGACTCACAATTCAGTTAAGTAAGTCACTGTCAATCAATAGCCTCAAAGTATGCAACGCGTATAACAGTTAAATTTAAATTTTTACTAAATTAAGATGAATAAGTGTAAAAGTAAAAACTGGTTATTCGCAGAACATAAAAAAATAAGAGATTTAATTTAATAAAAATGATGTTGCTCTTAAGTCAGTAAAAACTAATTATGCTGAGTTTAAAACGCGGAGAGCTGTATAACACAGTAATGTAATAGTAAATTTTTAATTCTTAGTGATATGGTTTTTTGGAACTACATATTTTAGTAGTTAGTACCAAACATCATCAATAAGAAGGAATAAATGAAAATTATTTTCTATGATTATCCCCTTTATTAATTGAACGTTCGCTGTAGTAATTAAGTAATTTAACTACCGAACTATTGTAATTAATACTGGTTGCATACGATGACTGGTACCGCATTATTTTGTTTCTAACTAAAAGCTAAAAACCTTCTCTTTAAGGAAGGAAGCAATTTTATACCGAACAATTCAAACATACTTAAACCAATGTTTGTCGGGCATTGACTTGCTTACGATTTACTTTTGTGACCATTGCCAACGCCACGGTAAGGTGGCGGTTTAATGTAATTTAGTAACTACTGCCAGCAGGTGAAAGTCTTAGTGAGAATATTTTTCTTAATGCAGCTTGCATTCATTTTTCTTACCCATTCGGCTTTGTACCGCTTGCTGGCCGCACAGGCCTCAGGTTTTACAAAAATCAAATCCGCTCGACCTGCAAGGGCACTTTGAGATTTCACATCCAATTTCGAATAGTGAATGCGCCAATTCGAATTTATAAATAAATTTTTTTTTTTGCTATTCAACTGCATGACGAAATGCATTTGTGACGGTTTTTAGGATACTTGGTTTAGTTAATATGATTAAATGTATTTTGTAAATCAAATAAAAATTTTTTTAGTTCCGTGGGATAGATCAATTAATGCAGTTATGGTATAGAAAATCAATAGTAATAGTACAATTACCTCTCATTTTAATACGAAAAACCGTCAACCTAACGCTAGTAATACTCTTCTTTTTATTTAAATTTAACCTAGTTTCGTACACGACTTCATCACCTTGGTAATTAAACTTAAAAAAAATAAAAAAATGTCTTTCTTCCAAGCATAATTTATCCCTAGTTTACAACTTCCATTCTGAAATTTTAATTATACAAAACTCCGAAAATTCACAAAAATTGTATGTTTCGAAATACCTTTTTAAACCTAGTGGGTAAAAAAACACCCTACGAAATGATCTGGGAAAGGTAAAAAAGTATCACTTTCCATTCGAGGCGTCGATCCACATCAAGTTTAGATACACCTTCAATTCACATCAAATATCAAAAGATCCTCAACCACACAAAGAAGTCCACTTTTTCTTTCTTCTGCTATGTTTGCACCTTTCTCAAAGAGCAATTTTCCAGAAGAAAATTTCTTTTAAGGCCTCCTCAACCTCAAGAAATCCACCGAATAGTCCGTCGACAGTCGGTTGTTAGTCCGCTTAGTAAGCGGTTGATCAGCGTCTCAAGACACTGAAGCATCTTAAGACTTTTAAATTGTACGAATATTCGCTTAAGGCCGTCCTAATACGAGTTTATTTCACGGTAATTTTTTGTGCGTTTGTGATTAACGTACTTAGTTAAAATTTAAGTGCTTATAAAGTGATCTTGTTGGATAAAATTGAAATTTTAAAAGTTCCCTCTAAAATGACCGGGCTATTATACGAAAATAGGTTGGAAGGTTTCCTTTCATTTATTGTGGATTGGATTGTGTTTTGGATAAAGTCAGTGTTCTTCATACTTGAGGCGATCTATCTCACTTTTCTGCCTAGCAAATTTAGAAAGGAAAAGGTACTTTTCTTTTTCTGTTTTTTTGAGTCATATTTATTACTTTCGCTTTTACTGAATCTCCGGTTGTATGTTTTCTTATTATAAAATTTCAGTTATATGTTTAGTTAACTGAGGAGTTTTCCGGCGTTGTTACTTTCTCTTGGCGACTGATTATAACCATTATTGTGACTATGTACATATATCATACATCCTTCTTATGGGTAGAAAGTTTAGTTATGAAAATTTAACAATTAAAAAAATTTGATATTGAAACTGAGTTAAGTCTAAAGATTTTAGAAATTAGCACCCACTTTTGTGAAATTAGTAAATGCATCAAGGGTTTTAATACAATTTTTAAGTTAACTTTCTTTTAACTAAAATAAAAATGGGTTTTATGAAACAGATTCATTTAATTTAGCTGTGCAAATAAAACAGATTAAGGCTTTCTTCATCATATACCTTAGGATTAAGTTTATATATTTTGTTTTAATTGATTAACTTGATTATACTATAGGCGGTTTTTACTCAAACATTAATTAAATACTTTGTATGTAAAAGGTTTCAAAGGGTAATCGACGTAGAAACTCAAAATAACTGCATACAAAATCTATTCTTTATTGTTAGATGCTTTCGCAGTACTAAAAATAAGGAAAACATTTTGCAGTGACCCACAAATTACTATGCTTGGATTTCTTCCATAGACTCTTTATTCAGCAGTCCGTCCTTATAACATATTCATTGCACGTACGCTTAGAATTGAATCTTAAACCGGCTGTAAAGTGCAAACTAAAAGATTATTTGCATGCTTATTTACTACTGCATTTTGCACTTTATTCTTTACTAACATAATACGTAATAACTGCATACAAAAGGATTATTTATAAACATACCAAAGACAATAAAATTAACAGGCAAAAATATAGGGATCATGAAAATTGAGTTTTTATTATTACTTTATTTTATTATGGTAATATAGAAAAAAGACAGCAATTTGAGATGAGTGCAATAGTGCATAATTTAATTTTAATTTATCTCAACAATTTTATCACCACATCCGTGCAGTTATTATTTGTTTATAGCTAAAAGAGCACAAAATTTCAAAAATAATAACCAGGCAATTTGCAAAGTTACAAAAGGCAGTAAATGAATGGTGTTTCAACATCATAATTGTTTGTTGTTAAAAAATAAAAATAACTTGACTGAATCTAATTACAACGTTAAGACAATTAGAGTACCTTTGTTTTGATCGGTCTAGCAACCAACTGTAGCTAACGAGCTACTTCTTCCTTTCACCTAGCATTTTTTAAGTAATGATTATTACTAGCATTTTCTAAAGTATGCCATTTCATTTGGAAACTCGAATCAAAAGAAATTGAGATGATCGAAAGTTCAAAGACCCCGAATTTCCGAAGAAGAAAACTGTCCTCTTTGTCTAATTATGATAATTTGATGTAAGAAGATCCATTATATAAAGAAATTCATTCAAAAATAGTTTCCTAAATAAATATCTAGGCTTGTAACAAATGTAATGTAATTAATATAGATCTAGGACAGCCTCTGTAAATCATTTTACAAACATTTAAGTTTTCCGTCTTCAAGGTCAAAACCTCGATTAATTTGATTCAGTCGTGCGCCCAATTTTTACGGTCTAATAGAAATAAAATGGAATTACAACAGTTTTTCGATATGCAATCATGGAGCTGTATTAAAATATTCAAAAATTCGCAATATTTTGATATTCAACTTTCAATATATTCGTTCTTTTTACTTCTTTAAAATTTTTAAAAATGGTGAACGAATATTTAGAGGCTGAAAGTAAAAAACAAAAGTGTTTAAGAAAACGTTGTGCAGCTTTTAATGTGAATTATAACGATCTGGATATGGATAAGCGTGGGTATGGGTACCTGGGTATTATAAAATTAGTCATGATTGTGGTTTGCAGAATTAGGTGAAAGCAGTAACGATTATTCTGTTAAAAAACAAAAAAAAACAAATTAATTGTGTAAATCATGGTAAAAATTAACCATAGGGAAAGTATTGTAATTACCATTCAACATGTGGGATTTTATGAGTTTGAATTTGGAATTTTATGTAAATTAACTCTTCCATGAAAACCAGTTGGTAGCAGATGGTTGGAATTTAGGAAAAACGCGCAGTAATATTTTTAGGTAAACTAAACCGATATTTAAATGAGCTTTTATTTTGGCGGGAAACTAAAATTTATGCAATTTGAAGAAGACTACCATCAAAATTTTTAATTTTAAAACTGAATTGTTTAATTTGTTTCATCTATTTTAGGACGTTTCCGGACAAGTTGTATTAATCACAGGAGGTGGCGGTGGAGTTGGACGGTTCCTTGCCCTCAATTTCGCTAAATTAAATGCGAGAGTTGTGATATGGGACATCAATCAAAACGGTAAAAATCATTGTATCAATAACATTTGGTTGTTTGTTAGTAAATATTAGTTAAATAGAATTAACCAGCTAAAATAAAAAGAAACGACTTAAAAAACTGGTTATCACAAATTATCACTAATTATCACAAAATTTCTGTTCGCATAATTGTGTGAAAGCACGCTTCAATGAAGAATTTTAAAAAAACGTGAGACATTTTGTATAAAAAGTGTCTACGAAAGTTAGTGCTCGCTAAAGCTAACAAGGCGATCGTTAGTCGCCCATTTGTCTGCACAAATTAGACGATACATTTCGTTTGTATATTTAAGATTTTATGCTGTTGACAAAATTGACCCAACAGTGAAAGTGATATTTTGTGTTAA
The DNA here is from genome assembly GCA_963969385.1 of Philonicus albiceps. Classification (NCBI taxonomy): domain Eukaryota; kingdom Metazoa; phylum Arthropoda; class Insecta; order Diptera; family Asilidae; genus Philonicus; species Philonicus albiceps. The sequence continues at coordinate 22,956,962 of OZ017775.1, forward strand.
TTGTCCTTTACATAAAATGAACAAATAAAGGTTATTTTACAGTAGGGTTTTTTAGGTAAAAAGAAGGTCGTTAAGAAGGTCTATAGTCATTTAAGACGCTTACAGCAGCTTTTAAAAAATTAATATCATTCGAACATTGATTTTTTGTATTTTATTTCTATTAAATACAAACCTTAAAGATAGACTGGTTTTAAATATTTACAAACATAACATTTTTTTCCAGCAATAAAGACAACGACAGACCTTCTATCATCCAAAGGGTTCTCTTGCAATGGTTACGTAGTCGACATCTCGAATCGGGAACAAGTTTATGCCAAAGCCCAACAGATCAAGCAAGAAATTGGTACAGTTGATATCGTGATAAACAACGCTGGGGTTGTCTGTTGCAAGCCCTTCTGGGAACTTCCAGAGAAAGTGATTGAGAACACCTACGCGATCAATATCATATCCCACTATTGGACCGTGAAGGCCTTTCTCCCGGAAATGATGGAGCGAAATCACGGGCACATCGTAACAGTCGGATCGGTTGCAGGTCTTATTGGAACCTACGGATGCACTGATTACAGTGCCACGAAATTTGCATGCGCCGGCTTTCACGAAGCGTTATTTACAGACTTAAGGACCCATGGCTATGACAACATTCACTTGACCCTAGTTTGCCCCTATTACATAAATACAGGCATGTTTCCAGGTGTAAGACCCCGAATGTTTCCGATGCTGGAACCAAAATATGTTGCTGATATGATTACAAAGTCAGTAAAGAGAAACGAGGTCAATTGTGTTATGCCAGATTCTGTGAGAATGTTGCTACCGCTTAAATGGTAAAATTATTTATTATATTATTTGAATATATTAACAAATAGTTTGTTTTTAGCCTATTACCGGCAAAGATGTGCTGGGAATTGATGCACCGTGTTATTAGAGGACCTCAATCGATGATGTTATTCCAGGGACGGGGTGGAGTAGCCGCTGGATAGTTCGTTTTAAGAACAATTTCTAATTTATTTACATAAATCAGAATGCTTTTGTTAATGAGGTTTAAGAGGAAAATTTAGATTAAATATTATATTTGTGTTATTGTGCTTTTCTTTAATTTTATGAACGTATATGATCATTTTAGTAACTAGAACTGAATTGCGACTGCGACAAATTTCAATAATTACTTACAAATATAAAACAGAGCCTGATTCAAAATCCTTATCCAAAGATCATCAAATACAAGATGTGACACTCGTGAAGTATTTCCTTACCTTTTTCCGACCTTGGCTCCATTAGCTCACCGTCCTTGCAAATTTTGCTAAAAGTTGATAGTAGTAAAGGGCTCACGTGTGATTGAAAGATAATAATTTAGGGGTAGGCGGAATGAAAATTAAAAGCACACTTGAATACTTTATCCCTCCTTTAAAAATGCACGGTGGAAAAATATAAACAGCCCGCATCCGTATATATGCGCTGTGTGTGTTGCCTGCCTCTTCCCCATTTTCGATTCAAAATTTTCGCATGCCTGAGCATTGTGCGCGGACGGCACTAACACCATGCATGCAAAGAGACTTTGTCCCGCCTTTAAAAATGCGTGATAAAAAAAAAAAAACGCTGTACATTATTCCCTATACTGTAAGTGCTGTAGATGAGACTATTTGGCTTATCTCTTTCGTTCTTATTGAAATATAAATAAGGCATGGGAACCAGTAGGCAGTTTTAGAAATTGTATATGGGTTAGAGCTTTAGGCTTGCATATAGAGAGTGTCACATCTTGTACTTGATGATCCTTGAACCTTACCGATCTAAAATATTTTCTATTTTCACACATTGAAAACATAAATCACATGTTTTAAATTAAAAGTTCGCCTTAACAGAATAGAAATGTTTGGAGTAGTTAAGTATTAAAATTACGTTCACTAGTTTCTTGGAATTACTTTTTTGGTTTTTTCCTTAATTAACGAGCGACTGGTTTTAACCTGCAGCTAATTGTTTGGACAGGTTTTAATACGTATAAGTATACCTTAATTTAATATAAGTGTTAAAAGCTGCTAATTTCATCGATTCAGTTTAAAACCGCTGAAAAAAAAAAGAAAATACCGAATAAACAGAGATGCATCAACAAAATAAAGACCATTTTATTTTTATTGCATGCAATCGGTAGAATCTATAGATTAATGTTTTATACTAAAAGATCGGAGATCTCATTAAACAAGTAATGGAAACCAGTTCTTGTCAGACAAAATGCCCATCGGTTTGACTAAGAAAACAATTTTATAATAAGCTGGGGTTCCTTATTTACAAAAATAAGAGAAGTGGTTATAAATTCACCTCTGAGAGACCAAATAAAGACAGTTTAAAATCAGAAGTGGCCGTGTTGAGGCGTTAATATTTTCATTTTCAAAAAATTCGCTTATAAGCGCAATCAACTAAATTGTGACTAGTCTTTTCAGAGGTAAAGTGAGCAAAAATAATTTTGGGTTGTGCTTCATAAGCAAGAAGTGTTACTTAAGGATTTTCGTTTGGCCTGAAAAATATTCCATTTCGTCAATAATATTTATTTTGATTTTTATATACCGTCGTCCGTTAAGTACATAAGTTCAAAAAATTTCAAAAACTATTTGCTATTAGTTCGGGACCAGAAACTACTTATTTTAGTAGTTATTTGAAAGAGTTGTTTTAAAAAAAAAACTAACCCATAAGGCATCTTATACGGCAAATTTGCTTTTTTATAAATAAAATAATAAAATTGACTATTACAATTATTTTGAGTCTTTCTAGGAAATCAATTCAAAAACGACTCAAAACCGCAAAAATTCACTCAAACCAATCACATTCCTTAAGTATACCACCAGCTGGCGCGAAGTTCGCTAAATGAAAATAAACATCTCCAACTGTCACACTGTTGCCGGCTGTCTTTTGTTTTGGGTATTCACTTAGAGCCCAAGGCCAACATTTCAATTCGATTGCATCTTTAATCAAAAAATGTCACGTAGCACAATAGATCGAATTTGTCTACTGTTAGTTTGTTTAATTTCACTGTCGGGCGCAACACTTGGGCCGCGTGATAACAAATCGAAGGCACCGAAACCAATCAAAATCAAAAGTGGCCCGGTTGCGGATAGCGTCTTTGCCAGAGATTTGGTGAATCCGACCCCCAAAACGAGGGATATTGTGGTTGAGAGCGGAGCTTACTATCAGAACACTAGTGCCAGAAGGTTTAACGGAATTACCCTCGGCTATGTTACTCCGGTAAGTTTAAAATTTGTCTTCTCAGTCTTGCTGGAGAGATTTGATTTAAATTTTTATTTAAGTGGCACAATCATGGGTATGATGTGGCAAAGATCTGGGCTAAAAAATTCAGTATAATTTCACCGGTATGGCTACAAATCCAGAGGACTGGAAGGCAAAAATACGAGATTAAAGGTACTCATGATGTGGATGTCCAGTGGATGAACGAAGTTAAGAAGGCAGGAGCTGGGACGACCAAAAGTAAGGATAACTTTACTTTTAAGAAGCGGGTAATGTTTAACAATCTTCACGTGGTAGTATTCCCAAGAGTGCTGTTTGAGAGAAACGATCATCTCAAAGAACCTGGAGAACGCCAAGCGATTTGTGAAGCCCTTCTAGACGCAGCTTCCAAGTACAACTTTGATGGCTACGTCCTGGAACTGTGGCTCCAAATTCACGCTACCGAAAAACAGGCACGAGCTTTAGTTAAAGAAATTGGTAAATATCTGGCACTTTTACAAAAACTATAATTTTATTTCAATTATTTATTTTTTAGCGGTTGCCCTTAAAAGTAGAGGGCTTGAAGCAGTTTTGGTTGTACCAGCACCTTACCTCAATATAAAAAAGGGAATAGCTTATCCATCACAGTTCACTTTAGAGTCGTATGATGAGCTAAGACATTACATTTTAGCGTTCTCGTTTGTTACGTATGATTATTCCTCTGTGCAGAATCCAGGTAATCGCTTATATTCTAAAACTTTCTCCAAAGAATGGATTAGTGAAAATTTATTTCCTTCCCAGGACCGAATTCACCCTTACCATGGCTGGAGTATGTAATCAAGCAATACGAACAATACAAAGATAAAAGCAATATACTGATTGGATTAAATATGTACGGAATGGACTATACTCCCGAAGCTGGAGGCCCAATCATCGGAAGTGGATATCTCGAAATCTTGAAACAAGTCGACACCAAACTAACGCATGATGCTCTTAATGAAGAACAATTTATCGAAGCTAAGTAAGCGGTGGTTTTCATCCAACATTCAATCGATATAATGAGTTACTTTCTTATTATTATTATTTTTTTTATTTTAATCTAACAGCACAAACACAGGACGACATTACATATTTTATCCAACTCTCTACTCGATCAATAAGAGAATTGAGCTGGCGCAAGAGCATGGAGTTGGTCTTGCTCTATGGGAAATCGGTCAGGGACTTGATTATTTTTATGATTTGTTCTAAGAAAAATACTTACTTTAGGACTGATAGTAATTAATTTCTTTTTTAATAAGGTAATAAAACCTTCAGTTGTAGAACTAAGTCGCGTGGTTTTCTTTTCAGGCTCATGAATAAAATGTTGGTAGTCTGTCCTAAACTGGATACCTACGCTTGTTTGAAAAAACAATGTGTTTTATTAATAAATAGCTTTCCTACATACATCTGTTATTTTTGTGTTCAATACTAATTAAATGATTTTTACACGTAGCATAATAAAAACCAATGTTATATCTAAAAGAATAACTTCATAAAAAATTGTCTTAAATCGATTTCGCATCGGCGTGGGATTTTTTAATGCCGAATTCTTTAAGGTTGGATTTTAAGCCCTCTAGTGTTTATTTATTTTTGAAAATAACTAAAACTACCTCGAATATTTCTTTACAAGGCGTAATTAATCTTTAACACGTTCGCTACCGAAACCTCAGAAGAAAATCTTGTACCATAGCCTAGGGAAAATTCTCTTATAACATACGACTAGACTCCAATTGGCATTGGATTTTATAGCATTATACCTAAAATACTGAAAATAAACAAAATATGCAATTTTTCTGAACTGAACTAAATATTTACGAAGATGGATTAGGAACTAAATCCGAATTTAATAAACCGTGAAAAATGAGTCCAACACTTTGTCATAAACTGGTAGCTGGTAGCGAACGTGTTAATTACAAATAAGCTTTACTGCAATCCAAATATAATCAACATATAATTTTTAACGACTAAAATCATAACACATTGGCCAATGAAATTTACTGCACTTCTCAATCAAACCTGCACGGAAATCAATTATTAAGTACCACGCACAGCCACAACCAGATCTACAACTTGCCTGCAACACCTGTACCCCATTTGTTGGCATCTAGCCGAAATGCACCAGTTCGAAGTGCACTGAATTACCGAAATCGATGTGCAATCATCACGTCTAAAAATTAGTAAGGCACCTGGAATCACACCTCAATCCGCAGCAGAGTCGGGCAAATGAAAACCGCGAAAGAAAGTTGAATGAACGTAACAATTACGTCTGGTCAGGTGTGTTTATGTCGCGAATCTCTTTTTCCCACATTTCTCCCAACATCATCATAATCATCGTGAGCTGAATTGAAGAAAGACTTAAGAGGGAAACCTATCCGCAGCACATCGCAAGTAACTCAGATATTCAAGCGGCTCTCGCAAGAAAGAGTTTGCGGCGTACGGAGCAACGGAGCCTCTATAAAACCTTGCAATTGCACAGTAGTTAAGTTCAGTCTTTTGCGCGAGTTCGAAAAGTTTTGGGACCAAAGTCTCAGCCTTGCGGTATACCTAGGAGACTGGTTTTAAATCGGGCGACACTTAAGGAAAATGGGTGAAAATTGCGGTAGATTTTCTGAAAATGGTCCGATCAAAATAGCCACTTTACTGCTGGTCGGCTTGGTGGGTCTCATGCACTGCGGTAAATATTTTTTTATTTTCAAAATTAATTTACCGGAAAATTTGTAGTTTGTGAGTTAAGTGATTTTGTTTGTATTAGAAACAGAGTGGAAGTTAAGGTGATTAGGGAATCAGAAAGTGTTACAAGAACTTCCTGCGACCTTTTCTGGATGGTTTTAAAGGAAATGATGTTACCCAACCGATTATAGGGCCCCGTATAAGGAAAGGTTTCCAGAAGTGGAGCCCTGATTACATAAAGGCGACTATTCCAATTTTGTCGCACCGAACGACTCGTTGTTACCCCAGAAAGAAGCAAAATTTTTCGCGAAGTGATGCGGTTTTGCGTGAAATTGAAATGGATACCTGAAACGATAAGACCACTCTCACTCTTGTTTGCCATTCGGTGATTTTTGCCAAGTGAAAATCGAACCATAGTCGAGCTCGAGGGCATTCCAGAAAAACTAGTTTGTCGTGCGACAATATCATATTTTATTGTATGTACTTTTCTTAAGGAAAGCAAGTTCTACTCATGAACTTGGGAAAATTATGATGCATTGTTCCGGAACATCTTGGCGCTTCCATCGTTACACAGTAGTCGGCTTAAGCACCAAAGCGGATGCATTTGATCCATTCGCGATTTATGAGGGTTTTACGAGCGACCAACAATGGACTAGTTTCGAACCAGTTTCCAAGGGAAAGGCTTGTGAATAGGATCGTTTCCGTTAGAGAAAAGTTTCCACCTGCTTAAACCGATAATATGTGTGGAAAAGATGCAAACTATAAAATTTTATTTTAACGACTTGTTAAAGATATCGTAAAAATCGAACGTTTGTGCAACATTTTAGAAATTGATTGGATATGTGTCCTTTTACATACCTGCGTGTATTTTTTTATTCGATTAAAGAAAATTCTGCTTGTATCAAAATTTACTAGAATAACTTTTTTGCCATTATCAAGGAAATACACATTGCGGAGGAGGTGGAATTCCAGAAAAATATTTACTTTACTGTTGGTCATTCGTAAAAGAAAATTAAAAATACTGCTGAAAGTGCACTTTCTAATGCTTTCATGAATAGGAAAACTTTCATAGAAGCAAATCGTTGTAGGTCTATTTTGTTTGTTTTATTTATATTTGGAGACAAACATTTTAATAAAAAACGAATTCCACCTTAAAAGTGGTCCTACCCATTAACTACTATAAAAACAAAATTAAGAACTTACTTACCAAAGATTGGGCAAAGCTGATTTCTTGATAATTTTACGAAATGGACAAATCTGCAAAAAACTAAACAAAATATGAATTTCTATTCTTTTTGTAAAAATTCTCGCCGTTTAGGACGAACATTTTCCTACTTTTTCTCATATATTCTCATCTATCCCACATAAAAAATAGAAAAATCGATTGTCTATAAATTACAAGGGTCAGCATTTTGTCCAAGTTTATAAATTGGGCCAGGCCATGGTTTAAGAAGTTTCGTTTTTCCATTTTCTAAATATCTTTTTAATGTTCAAAAATTAATTTAAATTGAGTCCTTTTCCCGTTTACTTTCAGTCCTCGCTGAACGCATAGTGAAACGCAGTGCAAAGGGCAGAGTCAACTGCCTGGAAGATGGTCGATTCTATCGCAACCCAGATCGACCAGTTCACCTAATTTGGTCAAATTCGGAGTGCTCCAAGTATTATCTCTGTCTGGACGAGGAAGTCTTCGAATTCAAGTGTTCCGAGGGTCTCCTCTTCGATGTCAGCAGACAAATCTGCGACTTCAAGCAGAACGTGGACAATTGTGATGTAACCGCCGGTAAGTGAAGCTAGACCAGAAAATTATAAAAAAAAAAAAACTATATAAGACCGAAAACCCCACATCCAATATACCAAGAGTCACGAACGCATTTCTCGGGTCATTGAGGCGTTAAGCCGCAATTGAATTATGTCAGACGTTATGGACGAGGTTGCACTCTGTTAAACATCGGAAACATGTTTTATGCGCCGGTCGATAGTAGTTCAATGCGCCGATAAACGAACCGACTGACCGCCTGTCCGCCGGCTAGCCACTAGCTAGACGAATATTGGAAGAAAGTGTTTTTTTGTTTTTTACTTACCTACTTTTTTATGTTTTTATGCTGGAAAAGAGGAGCGAGCTCCGAAACCTCTTCTCGAGGCGGCCAAGTGCCCTGACCAGGGTCAACTGGGCTGTGGAGATTCCACTTGCCTGCCGAGCGAGTACTTCTGCGATGGATCGGTGGACTGTCCGGATGGATCTGATGAGGTAAGTGGGTTACTTTAGATATATGGGATTTTTTGTAAAGCAAGAAAAATTGGGTTTTAGGGGTGGTGCGATGTGGAAAATGATCCCAACGCCGCCGGGTCTTGTGACCTTGCGAATTGTGTGCTGCCTGATTGCTACTGCTCCAAGGATGGAACTTTGATTCCCGGGAATCTTGAGCCGAACCAAGTGCCTCAAATGATTCTTCTTACGTTCGACGATGCCATTAATTTTGAAAACTGGGAGCTCCTTACAAAAGTTCTCCTTACACCGAACAGGAAGAATCCTAATGGGTGTAGAATTAAAGCCACATTCTTCGTATCTCACCAGTACACCAACTATCAACAAGTCCAGAAATTGTGGAACGATGGTCACGAAATTGCTGTGCACTCTATCACGTGAGTGTTAAGTTGTAAAGTAGTCATTACTTTTTTTTAATTACGAATGGGAATTGGTAATGCAATCTCCGTTCATTTAAATTTCACACTCCATTTTCTTAGAATGATACTTACAAACATTTTAAACCTAAATAATAAGAATGGATCAAGAAGTTTTAAAGTAAGTCTTGCAATGCCTTTTCTAGACACCGAGGACCAGATCTTTGGTGGTCGAACAACGCTACCATCGAGGACTGGTTTGACGAAATGGTGGGTCAAGCGAATATCATAAACAAGTATGGAAACGTTCGGATGGAGGAAATTCGCGGGATGCGGGTTCCCTTCCTGAGGGTTGGCTGGAATCGGCAGTTTCTTATGATGAAGGAATTTGGATTCGTCTTCGACTCCTCGATGGTAGCTCCCTTTTCCAACCCTCCACTTTGGCCATACACGCTGGACTATAAAATGCCTCATTCTTGTGTTGGAAACAACCAGAATTGCCCGTCCAGGAGCTATCCTGGAATATGGGAGATGGTGATGAACCAACTAGAGGCAGGAGAGTACACTTGCGGGATGGTGGACAGTTGCCCACCCCACATGAACGGGGAGGATATCTACAGGATGCTTACGCACAATTTCAAGAGGCACTACCTTACAAACAGGGCCCCCTTTGGCCTCTACTTCCACACGGCTTGGTTCAAGAAGACCGAGTACTTGAATGCATTTTTGGTGAGTGATTAAAATTTTTAAATGAGAATTAAAACATAAATTCGTAAAGCACAATAAAAAATTTTAAAAGCGGTAGGTTAGCACGATTAAAATGAATTTAAAATCTGAAGATTACGAGAATATTTTGATCGCTGTGTTCTATTTTTCTGAACAATTTCAAATTCTATGAACAATTCTTAAAATTCTATAAGACGACAAAATTTCAATGCAACGAGGAATTTGGGATCGTTGATTTTTAGTATGTGATTTAAATTTTTGTAACCATTTTTAAGCTTTGTGGCAGTTAATGCTGGGACTGGGACTGATTCTAGAAAATGTAGATTTATAAATGGAAATTCAGATATCAAAAATCAATTTAAAACAGGATTATATTTTTAAAATTGCATCGCTTAAAGGTGATTTGAAGATTGGAGAAGCAGAAAATTGAAAAAGGCAGCCAGGATAACTTAGGGCTACTCTATTTTTGGCTTAATTTCAGAAATTCGTGGATGAGCTCCATAAACTGCCGGATGTGTACTTTGTAACCAACCACCAGGCCATCCAGTGGATGAAACACCCAGTCCCCAGCAATCAAATACCCCAGTACGAGTCGTGGGGCTGTTCGCCGAAGCCACTGGATGTCTCAGAGATCGCCTGTAACCTCCCGAATACGTGCAAACTCCGGAGCAGAGTGCTCCAGCAGGAGCGATTCCTTTACACCTGCAACGAGTGCCCCGCTCAGTACCCCTGGATCCGAAACGAGTTTGGGCTGGACTAGGAAGGGAGCGATCACCCCATAAAACCCTCAAATCCCACTGCTTCTTAGTATTTATTACCTTAAGTTCTATCTCTTTGTTAAGTTTACAAAAAAATAAGATGCGTTTTATGAATCTTGCGTGATAAACGGGTTTTGTATCGACTCCATACCCTCCTGAGGGCAAATGAGGACTACCGAGGTGCCGCGACAGACCACGAGCCCCAGATTCCGGGTCTCCTCGGCCAGGCGGAACGGCTCGTCGGGATCCCGTAGATATTCGATGGTGTTGTCCAGCACGAGGTTAAGAAGCGGATCGTACCCCTTTAGGACTCCGGCAGCCTCGCGGCCGCCCGCGAATTTCACGCGGATCGTTTTCTCGAGGTACTTTGAGAGGTCAAGGATCGACTCCTTCCTGCGCTTCTCTTTTCCGTCACCGCCGCCCTGAATACGTGAATATGATTATTAATTTTGTACTTACATTTTACCAGGCCACTCACCTTGTTTTTATCTGCCATCGTTGTTAATTTTGCGGACTCCACCGTTTATAAACAAATCACTTCTCATCCAACGAGAAAGGTTATGGCGGGTACCGCTGACAGCCTGTGAAGCGAAAATGTGTAAACATACAGGTCCGGGCAAAAATTGATTTTATGTGTTTTAGAGTTCATTGGCAACGCTGTTGGTTTTGCTTTATGGTTTGTGTCCTTGATACGAAATAGGCGCGAAAACTTAAAAAACAATGAAACTCATTTGAACGAGTTTTTTTTAAATTTCTCATCTCATTTTTTTTATTTAATTCGCACAAAACCACTACTCCTGGAATCTGATCAATTTTTCAATGAAGAAATAAAATCGCTCAAAAATTGATTGCTCATTTAGTGAATAAAAGGTAAAAAGAACAAATTAAATTAATTTTTCAAAAAATGTTTGTCCGAATTTATTGCAATATTTAAAAGTCTTGTGTAGAACTTACTTTCAAATTGTTTAAAGTAAATTTTGAACGAACAATAATCCTCCATTCAATAATTAGACTATATAAAAAAGGTATTTATCTATTTTAAAACAGAATATTTTCTTTTTAATAGAGCGGACCCAACTAAGCACGATGATCAAAGTTTTTGGAATATTCTCTATCGCCGTGGGTTTCATAAATTGAAACAGATAATGCAAGTGCAAACACGAGTTAACTCGTGATCGGTCAAAAACGTTTGGGCATGAAAACACGAGTTAAGTCGTGACCACTTGCGCGAAAATGAAAATTAGATAATTAAAAAAACAACGAATTACAAAAGTTTTTTTCTAATATGGTTGAAATGGAGAAAATTTTAAAAGTAAGCATATTTTTTTTATTAAAACATTTATTTCAAAAAGACCACAGTCATGGTAAAACCGTTAACAAAATTAAAAAGCTCTCCACATCATGAGAAACTATTTTAATCAAAATCTTTTTTTTTTTTTCATCCGAAACTGAATTAGCAACGGGGAACAATTTCTCTAAGGCACAGAGTTAGTAGCAATCGCAATGGGCCACGTGACCGGCCCCTTCAAAATAATGTCTCCTAGGGCTTGTTTTATTCTAATAAATCTCCGCTTAAACTCGAGCCCGCAGCCCTTCGACAGTCGGAAGTCCAATAATATTTTGCCGTCCATCTCAATGATATGAGCCTTAAAAACTAGCCGAAGTTTCCGTTTATCTATGGTTGAAATTGTAACGATTCCGTCGTCGTTCACCTTCCACGTGTATCCGAGCTTGTCCAGAGCTCCGGAGAGTCGCTTTATGGACTCATCCCATTTTGTGGTGACGAAGAATCTCGTCATTCGACGGACCAGTCTTTGGAATACGTTTTGACTAGCTGACTGCGTTGAGTTCATCTGGCTGCAGAGGATCAAGTCATCCAGCATCGCGGGCTGCGAGAAACAGAACCCGCTTCGACCCTCGATGGCTGGGTATTCGTCACAATCCTCCAGAGGATTGTGATCGGGCTTAACCACAGGAATCGGCTGGGAGCAATACATCCGCGATGTGGAGTCATCGTACGGATTTGACACATCGTGGTTGGAACGCTGTCTCTTCGCCTTCGGGGAGCATATCAGAGAATCGGTAACGTCTTTAGATTTAAGATCTGGAAAGTAGCAAAAAGGCAGAGCCGTTCTAATTACAGAGCTTGTAAAATGGTCGTCTGTTAAAACAAAAGATGCGTCATTTAAATCAACTAAAATAAAAAGAAAACGTCAACCATTTGGTTTTTGGTAATAAAGCTCTATGGGTACGAATGAATTACCATACAGCTAAAATCACCAAAGACAAAATAGTTGAGGGAATAAAATTGCAAAATGAGCAAGTGTTAGATACAATTAGACTACTACAGTTTCTAGGGTTACAATCTTTTTGCGAATTTACCTGCGCCGGGACCTCTTCGGCGACTGGGCTCCTCGATGGATGGGGCGCGTCTTCAATGCTTTGGTAATCTAGCTTTATGAAGTAACAATTCTATCATACAGCTAAAGCGCCAAAGCGATGAAAACTGCCACTATTTGCAGGTGCGGCTCGGATTGGTTTCGTTGTTAGGAAGTGCTAATTTACTAGAGGTGTAAACATTTAAATAAAGTGCAATTTATACCACAAACACTATTCTAAGTGCAAATGTAGACATTTTGTGAAATGCTACTAGCTTATGCTTTATTCCATGCATTGGGGAAATTTATCAGTCCACACTCATTTCGAAAACTTTAATTTCAATTCCGCTGTGACAACCAACAGTGCATATTTCTCTGCGAATAATTTTGCTGACAAGCACACATTTATTTTATATTTTTTACACATTTCGCAACATTCATCAGCAGATTTTTAGCTTATACAGACTCTAATTTTAACTCAAAATCTCTTATAATTTCTAGAATTAATTTTTTCCCAAAAATTTCGTATCCGCTTGAGTCAATTGTAAAAATCCTACAAGTATTTGAATTCTAACAATGATGATGAAATTAAACAAGAATTTTTGTGCAAATATAATGACAAATTTTATACAAATGCAAGGCACAATGCAAACAAGACAAAATATATGCTAATTATATAAATCTCACGTGCGTCTAGTGTATATTGAATCTACCATTTATTCAATAGAATTTTTCTAAAACATCAGATTAATTCGATGAAGAAATTCGTACCACCCGAAATTAATTTAATTTTGCTACCAAATTTTTGTTTTGTGAACATTTGTGTAAATAACCCAATTAATTAATTCTATACTTTTCGCTGTCCAACAATTTGAATGTATTACTTTAGTTTCCGCTTAAATAAAACTTCCTTTTTTCTCCTTGAACGAAGCTCCTTAGAAATTGTCCCAGTTTTATACATTGAACTGAGAAAATTTATTAGAATATAAGCGCACTTTTGCTAACTCTTTGATTAAATTCTGGGAAAGAGCACAAACAAAATCTTCATCGAATAGGGGACATCTCACTAATTTCAAGTTCATACTAATTTTTTTTTTATTTCAATAAACAATAAACAAATGGTGAAATCAAACATCTTTCATCAAAACTTTTCATATTTACAAATTGAATAAAATATGTGTGAAGTGAAAATTCGTTTTCAACAAGAAAAATTGATGTTTAATTTTTCTAAAACTTTCGATCAGGTACAAAGGTACCCTCAGAATCAAACATTCAACTGAGAGTCACTAAGTACCTGTTCAAAAATTGAGAACGACAAAGAAAAGCATTCAAGACATTATTTTTGCAAAATATTAATAAGCGTAACATAAGACACTTATTTTATACAATAAATAAAAATAATAATCAAATAATATAGCACACAGATTCGATAAAACACAAAGTAATACTAATTAAAAACTAAAATAAAAACTTACCCGAATCTCCAAATTGTATGTGACACCATTTGTGATCCATAATTTTATCTAGTGTGGGTCGACTTGAGGGAGTTGGTGCTAATACCTTCCGCAGAAGCGATATCACAAGAGTGTCTAGTTTACTCCAAGGGGTCATCGTGGTCCATTTATCGTTGTCTTTCCACTTGACATACTCCAGACAATTCGTCGATGGTTGGTCCCAAGGTAGCTCTATAAAAAAAAATAAAAAAAAAATAAAAAAAAAATAGTGCAACTTTTGTTCATTCGTTATTTTCGATTTTTCATTTTATTGTTATTTTATACGAACTGTTTTCTTATATAACCGCGAAAAAAAAGGAATGAAATATACAAGTACACGAATATTTTGCAAGCGTTTTTTCACAAATGTCAATACATCGCTTTATAAAATAAGGATTTAGACCGAAAAACAATAAACAAAACGACAATATAAACAGAAAAAAAGTGCATGATTGTGTTGCAAATTTGGGGGGACAAGGACATTACTTTATATTTGAATTAATACATTCAATGGATGGATATTAATATTTGGAATTTTGTTTATTGAAATATTTCTTGTCGAGGTTTTAGATTTTGAAATGATCTTCAATTGAAAATATCTGTTCCATCTAAATATTTTTGTAATTTTAAAATCCATGCTTTCTGGTTAGCAGACTTTTTAAGGCGACTGGCATGTTACTGACAATCGTTCGTGTATATCAACCGGTGTTTTTTGTTAAATTTAACTTTCAATCGTAAATAAAAAAAAACCGTATACATTAAATAAAACTGCCATTATGCAAAACAAAACATCGCCACATCTATACAAAGCAAACTCAGGCAAACAAAGACCGAGGAATAAATAAATCAATCTCACAAAAAGAAAAAACTAATCATTGTTTAACGAACAAAATATGTATTAATTTTGCAATCTTTATAGAAATTATTAAGAGATTCTATTTTGTTCTCATTCGTTAAAATCTCATAAATTTAAAAAAAAACAACTGTGCAAAGTAAAAATAACAAACTTGATGCATAAATACACTGTGCAGAGGTTTATAATGCAATTATTAAGAAAGACAATAATAAAAGTATATTTTTCATCACAAAATATATTTCCCTGTTCTGGGGTAAAAAAGCAAATTTAATAGAAATGAAAAAAAAATAATAATAAAAAGAAATTAAATCGTGCAGTGTACATAAATCTCAGTCACTTCATACAGAACAAGTGTGCAAATTAATACAACTAAAAATGTAAACAAATAAATAAAAATAAACACTAAAAAAAAGGTGCAGCAAGCAATTTAAGCCGGAACTTTGGTATTAAAGCTTTAGATGATTTCAAATAATAAATCTACAGCTAGAATACCAAAGAACCAGCAAAAATATTATGAATAAAAAAATAATGAAATTACAATTGCGTGATGGTGCACTATATATATAAAAAAAAAAAAAAATAAAAATATCGTCAATAAAACTCTCAACACACGCTGGAGATGCAGAGAGGTGTGCATGATAATACGAGCTATTTTCAAATAGGAGGATAATGCAAGGATGTTTCTTACCTCCAGCCAACATCGTCACTAGGATGACTCCACAAGACCAGATGTCCGCCGGTGTCGCGTGGTATGGTTTAATTAATACTTCCGGTGCAACGTATGGTAAGGTGCCGCATCGCTTGTCCAGTAACCTCTCTTTTCCTTTCATTCTATTCGATCGGCAGGGGGGAAAAAACCAAAAAATTAACAAAATATTAGTACCAGTCGATCTGCGGATATGTGAATTTCTCCAGGTTTGTACCTAATACCTAAACATGGTTGCCATGCCAAAGTCTGATATTTTTATGTTATCGTGCTCATCCAGCAGGAGATTCTCAGGTTTCAGGTCTCTATGTGCAACACCACGGGAATGTAGATATTTCACGCCGGAAAGGAGTTGTTTGAAATACCTTTGCGCCTCATGAAGAGGCATACCAACATCGGGCTCTGCGAAAAAAAAAAATTGCAACCACTCAATATTCAACTCCATAAGCGATTTTCTAGAATTAAATCATCCAATTTTCCCCGAGTTACACGTAATTAACAAAAACAGTACTGTACCATACATCCACTAATTCTAATTTTGTATAAATTCTCGAGACATTGAGCAGCAATAGCCTCCGAGATATTCATAAACTGCACAGCAATGAACATAAAGTAAAAACTTAAATAAATTGCGCTGCCATGCTCATACAGTCGTCTGTTAGCCCAGAATTTATTTAATAAAAAAAAAGAACCACGAAAAAATATAATACCAATGTGCTCTGTACACCTTCTGAAATGTGTTATATAAGGAAAACCACATTTTAGCCAGGCAAATGTTTACAAAATAATAGATTCGAGTTCGCCTGAGTACTCAACTGTGCAAAAATAGGAAATTTATCTCTGTTTAAGAAAGGTACGTAATCACAACAAATCAATAATCACAGAAAGAAAATTGATAAAACACGAAATATGCATAAAAAAAAAATATATTGAGAAGGGTTTCAGGTTGGCAGCTAGGTTTGAGTGGGAGTCTCTGGGTGGTGTGTGGCGTGACGATACCGTGCACTACTTTTTAGATAAATGTTAGTTAATGAACTGCCAGGAGGATAGTTTGCGTCTCGGAAGATTAAAACTCTGTTTGGGGGGTGCGCATCGACGTTTTCATAATGATATTGAATTTGTGAAGTTGATTAATCGGAAAACTATTTGCTGTGGAAACGTGTTTATCAATTCAACTAGATTTGAAAATAATAACAAAATTAAATAAAAACCCCTCCCTGATCACACTTGAATTTATTTTAAAATTTTAATGACCAGAAATTATCGTAGCTTTATGCAATTGTGTCTTTAAAAGTTTGCAATTACGACTTCCCCAGACAGGTTCCTTAATAAGTCTATTCTATTTACCTACTGCCTTGAGCTTACTTCTCTTTACCTTTTCAAGTCTGTAGGTTAATTGTTTAAGAGCCTAATTGGTTAGAGTTCTTGTGAGGAACTTATGGTGCACGGGCGCTGTTTCAGATTCAATGCAAACCAAATTTCTATGGACTTGCATCAGATCTGTTTTACACAAATGAGCACAATTTCAAATTACGTAAATAGAATACACCTAAACTTTTAGCTATTTCACATGAAGCAGAAATTAATTAATACGAATCAAATTGTTTTAGATTAATAAAAGAAAAATAAATAGTAAAATTAATTATTAAGTTTCTCAGCTACAAATACACCTAATTTCTACTTATTATAATTGAAAGTACCTACCTTAAATTTTTAGTCTTTGTAATTAACTTAAAACTTTCATAATAAGCTATTTTTACTGAAGATTTGTTCATGTTGCACTGAAAGCATTATTTTTGCAATTGCCTCATTTATTTACGCAATACAAATTATATGAAACTGATCTGCATAAATCATTAATTATTACTGAGTATTCAATTAAATTTGTATTCAGTTTCTCTTTCAATAAAATTTAACAATTCCTGAACTGAAATTTGGACAGAAACAGAATTTTCGAATTCAGATAGGTAATTGAAGTGGATTTGGCTTTTTTTTGTAAAATTTCTCTTCCCTTTTGATTTTATTTAATAAGTTAAAATTGTGTCTTTGTAAACGAATTGTTTGCGGAAAGATAACAAAAAAAAAAAGATTCTTAAACAGCCTTCGCATGCTTGTTTGTTTATATCATTACAAGGTTTTAAAAAAAAAAAAATCGCACATCTATCTGATAATGTAATCGATCTCAGCTATTGTAAATAAACAAACAAAATAGCTGAGAATTAAATTTTTAAATTACACAATAAAATACATGAATGTTTTTGCCAATATCATCAACAGTTTAGGTTGAGGCTTTGTCTCTGAATCAAAATTGTGATTGGCGATTATGATTTCAAACATCGATAATTATGAGGGCTTCATTCGATAAATTTGAAATGAATAATTTTCAAAGACGAAATACTTTGCATATAATTGTTATGGGGAAATGTTTTGTTGCGAACTATTGTTTAGGAATCCTATACCGAACTTTAAAAAATTATATACGGGCAATTGTTCTATAGTTTTCCATATGTCGAAGTCACTTTAAAAAATCACAATGACCTAATTAAGTAATCTAAACAGTTATGTCACACAAAAACTCGTAGAATCGGAATAAATGTGACCTTGTTCTCCACAATGTTTGATTTCAGCATGATCGAAAGTTTTAAATTTTTAAACCATGAAAATGAAGATTTATGGGTTTGTAAAGTAGATGATTGATTTAGAACCTGATATTGAAATTTGGAAAATGCAAGAATGTGATTAAAACAATTTAGGTACCCGGTATTATTTACGTTTTTGAGGAAATAAGAACTAACTTGAGTGGTAAAGGTAGTTTTTAGGTATATACCGAAGATGTTTTTATATTGAAGACAAAATCTAAATCCACTTTTTCAATCTACGGATAAATTCGATTGTTTTATGCGCAATTTTTTGACGATGGTTTATCGCTGAGCTGAATTCAAACTTAGGTTCTATTCACGGTATCATTAGATTAAGTGGACACAATCAACTGAAAAACTGGTTCAATTCTTTATTAGGGATGAGCACTTATGCTACTACGAACCAAGAAATAATAAAAAAATTTAAGGACTCACCAATTCGGTCGAAGAGCTCCCCGCCAGCGGCGTACTCCAGGAAAATGTACTCGATGTCGCCCTGGGTCCTCTTCCCGAAGTACCTGAGCACATGTTGATCCTGGAGCATTTTTTGTATACAAACTTCCTTCCGCACGGACAACATGGCATCCGGGTGCTTCCGGAGGTCGACCATTTTCATGGCGACTGCCTCCCCGGTCTGGCGATTAATCAGCAGCTTCACTCTGGGGAAAAATCAAAATCGAAAAATGAGAAACTTCAAGTGCGGCTCCACGACTTGGTGACTACTCCGCCGACACCGGGCGAGGGCAAGGCGGCGATGGCGGAGCCCGGAGGAGCGTAAAAGGTGCATGCACCATCTCCGCAGAAGAAGGTCGTAGCGCCTCCCTCTCCTCCTCCTCCTCCACCATCCGCTGCTGCTGCTGCTGCTGCAGCCGTACCCGCGCAAAGTGCGAATGCTCCGGGAAGGCGGGAAGGACAAGAAAGTGGAAGCGGGACAGTTTCGGGATGATGGAAGGATGAGGCCGCGCGCTCCCGTGGGAGCGGAGAATGAGGAAAAATGGCCAAGAAAAACGGTATACTCACTCGCCGTAAGCACCCTCACCAAGGGTCTGCGCAAGCGTCCATCCCTCGACAAATTCTCGACTGCCATTTTGTGAGGACATTTTCTCCGGCACCACAAAAGCGAAATACAAGAAAAAAAAAAAAACGATGAAAAGCGCAAAAACGGCGATGAGGCGACGACGAAAGGCGAAAAAAAAAATAAGTGCGAGCGAAATCTTCTTTTCGCCGGCCGCCCTCCTTTGAGAATATTTTTCCACACCGCTTCAGTAAATGTCACAGAGTGCTCCAGAAATCCGAGTGATCGTCAAAACGCCGCTGCCAACTGCTGGCATCTCCACAGCAGCCACTTTTCCGGAACCGGTAAACTGCAAGAAATTGCCGAATTAGCGGTGAGGTGCGGGAGGGTGCTGGTGGCGGTGTCATGGCCCGAGGAAGGCCCTTCTTTGTCTGTTAGGCCGGTGGCTGTTGAGGGCTTTTTTGGGTTTTTGGTGGTAGCTTGGAATCGCTTCGATGACCGAACCCCGATCGACTGCTATGTGCCCTTTTTTCGCAGAAAGCCGGAAAAAATTTCTCCTTGGCAACAAGAAACTGGCCGGCCACGGGCCCGGTGGCGTCGTCGACCAGCACCAGCAGAAAAAGGGCAAAACGAGAAAATGAATTTTTAAGAGATGCCGAGCCCGAACAAGCAAAGAAAAAAAAATTAAAAATAAAAAAAAAAATAATGCGACGACTGCTGTTTGAGCCAGTCTCAAGGCAGCCGGATCGGTCGGATCGCGCCATTGTGGAGGAGCGCAGAGCAACCCCGGAGCCGCACCGAGACCGCGACGACGGCGGCGAGCTGTGCGCCAGAAAAGAGCGAGCATGTCGTCGTCGTCGCCGCCGCCGCGCGGAGACAATGAGAAATGGCGCTGCTGTGGTGAGGCGCTGCCACAGACACACCGAAGAGGCTCCATTTGGGGCGCAGTGAATCACTTGGCGGATCAGCCGCGCCGTGGTACAGCACAGCGGCCAGAGGAAGAGCCAATGACCACTAGAAGACGGCGAAATTACGTGAAAATTTTGGGCCGAGCTACCTGAGGAATACCGCGGCACCACCGGTCACACAAACTGCACCACTTTTCGATACTCCGCTTCACCACCACCGCGCACTTTTTCCACGACGTGACCAAAATTCCCGACATTTTTTATGCTCACTATCCGGCGGAGGTAGTTGAGAAAAAAAAAAGTATAATTTAAGGGAAAAAAAAAATTTCGTTCACACAATTTTCCCGGACTGGATAAGGAGAGCTCGGCCCACCGTTCTGATGATTTTCCTCGCCGCCCGGTATGCAACAATTGCGCCAAAAGCGCAGGCAAATGGCCTCGCCTGCCCCAACGAACCGAAATTGAATCGGGTGGCCACCGACCGCTGGAGCGGGCCGCAATTCTAATTACTTTTTTTTTTCTTTAGATTGAATATTTACCCACAAATCCCGGTGTTGAGTCGCTCGAATCGGGGCCCGGATGCCGCCCGGGTTAAAAGGAAGACGTTTGACGGTTCTCTCCTGGGCGCTAAGAAATTCCAACAGAAAAAGAAATGTGCACCGACACAGCGAGCCGCAGTAGCCAGCGAAGAAGACGAAATTTTCACGTCCCTGTCCCTCGCCACCTCTTGTACAAATGCATACGAGTGGAGCGGAGAAATCGCGCTGTCGCCATTACACCATGGCTGTGTGCGTCCGTGCGGCAATGGCCCCGCGCTCTCTTTCGCACTACTGCGAAACTTTCGTGTAACCTCCTCGAAAACATCGAAGGCATTACCATGGATGACAATTTTCGAAGACTACCAGAGGCATTTTGAATTTATCCGTTTGCAGATTATTCTAGATCTATTTTTGCTGTGAGTCAAAACGCAAATTTTCAACTGCATAAAATCATAATTTTAAAAAGTTATTAAAAAACAAAATCCAACAATAGATAGAAAAATAATTCAACAAGAAAAATACGTTGAAAACAGAAAACGGTATTTCACAACATGAGGCGTTGATTACCTCTGGCAGTTCCATTTCAATTTCGACTAGTGCGCTGCATACCTGCGGAAGGGGTAAAATCGATTTTTAAAGAGCCCTGCTGCGCTTAGAGCGAGAAGGACATGCTGCTGGCAGTGGTGTGGGTGCGTTACGCATTAAAACGGCTTTTTATTTA
The DNA here is from genome assembly GCA_963969385.1 of Philonicus albiceps. Lineage (NCBI taxonomy): Eukaryota > Metazoa > Arthropoda > Insecta > Diptera > Asilidae > Philonicus > Philonicus albiceps. Next base: position 22,978,242 of record OZ017775.1, read on the forward strand.
AATCTATAAAACTGATTTTAAAGAATAGTTTGCCGGTAAAAAGCAGGTGAGGGCGAGAAAAAATAATTTTTTACTCGAATTCCAATTGGAAATTATCAGAAGAAGCAGCGAAACCCGCGAAAACTCCTTAAAGGCCTAAACTCATACACCGATAAATGCGCAACAGCATGCTCATAAAATTTTAATGGTGTGAGAGAGTTTACCGGCAACTTAATAATCAATAAACATCGAAAATCATATGATTGCTGGTTCTATGTTTCTGTATAGACTGCGCTTTTCGGTGCCAGAGGACTCTGGTTGCGTTAGGGTCCTTGATTGAAATTTAAAATATTTTGGGATAGTTTTCTGGCAAATAAAACTAAATTTTGTTATTTAATTGCAAAATCATTAGCCATTGTCTAATTTTTATTTATTTAAAAATTCAATTAATAATGTTGAAAAGTAAAGCTGGGTTTATAAGGCCTAACCACTGCGATGGTTAAAAAAGAGAAATGAAGAAAAATTACAACAAATAAACGAGTTTAACGGCTTAGGAAAAGAAAGCGCTGAATAGAGCAGCCGGTTGTAGAAAGAACATCTTTTTTTATCACACATATTGCAGGCTGATAAAAAATAAATAAATATCGTCCAGTATACGTCCCACCATCGCGAGAATCAATTAAAAATGGTTCTAAGCCCGCAGCAGCTGCAATAGTCGGCTCATAATGCACCTTCACCCTGTAATTAGATTGTATTAAAAAAAAAAAAAAACGTTTAGACCAGGACCGCAAAATTTATGAATTTGTACACAGGCAGGAGTGGGGTAGTAGTCAGGCAGGGTGCACTTTAGTGCGATTGAATTAGAAAAGGGTTGATTTTCTCCCACGGCGGCAATTTAGAGGAAAGGGATTCAGGAAAATCCTTGTTGCCCTGTAAGGCAAATGCTTACGAACGAAGGAAAGTGTGAAAAATCATTTCGATCCAGGCGGGAGTGGGTGGGCAATTGTCCCTGCTGCTCGAAATGAAGAAAAAAAAATAATAATAAACTCAGAAAGTGCTATGTCGGTAAGGTTTTGAGTATAGGGCGCTTAGTACCTTAATGCTTGCTATTTTTACAGTCACCGGGTGCAGGAAACAAAACAAAACTGCACTAGTACTTCCAGTCATTTCAAATATTAAGGGAAAAAAAATATATAGCAGGAGGAAAAACATGAAAAACGGTCGGAAAATTCAGAGGAGAACAACGACTACAAGGCGCATTTAAAAAGGGATTTTTTTTTCCTTTTCAGACGGGCGCTTTTCGTAACGTTCGTTGTTCCTTCAATTAGTCATGAAGCCATTCAAAAATGCGGAATTATGTCGTCTGGCTGAGGAGGAAACTGCGAATGGAAAGGAAGTCGAAGGGAAAGGCAGGAAAAAAAAACATAATAAAAAAAGCGAATGATGGAAATGAAAACAAAAACGCCAGCGGCCAGGAAGCACAGCGGAAGTCTCGGTCGACGCCGCCATCAGGCCCCCTGTGGCACGGGGGGTGTAGGTGATTTCGGGGGGAAACAAGAAAAAAAAAAAAAACCTCCCATGAAAGGGAAGAAGTCATCCCTTTATCCAGCCAGAGCCCTTTAACGCAATTTAGCAGACGCATGCAAAATTACCTTCATCGCTTCGATCAGGCTTTTTTTTTTTTTAAATCCTGACGAAGGGCTCGGATCCGGGATGCATGTGGCGCTGCCGGCGGCGAGACGGCGAAATGACAAGGGTGGGCTTAAGGTTTTCCCTCGACCGAAGCCCTTCCGGTCGGCATTTTCTGATTTCGTAATTAAATCATGCCTGCGGGAAAAACATGTTGCCTAGAGCAGGTGATGTAACATGAATTTTTGCAGGTGTATGTGACTTCGACTTTAACGTCTTGATAAACCCTTCCCGGCGGTAGCGGATGGCCTCCCTTCTGTCCATCCTAGATCTCGAAACAACGACTGACTGTGCGGCTTTTCGAAGGTTTGAGGGTTTTCCGAAGAGATGCAACTCAGCGTCGATAGCATGAATATTCATGAAAAATGCAAATTCCGGAGAGTGGGTCGATGCAATTATCGTCGCGGCAATATGAATAAAGGAAACCAGGGGGATTGGGAGTGAATAAGCTGAAGGCCAAGGTTTGTTGGGTCCTTGGAGCCCTTTGTGCAATGGAAATTTTACATAAATAGCCTGTGGGCCAAAACATTAAGCATGCAGTTCATTCGGCCCCACGGTAATTTTACGTTTTGAATTAATAAAACACGTTAAAGTCGACTAGTCACTTTAATTGAATAAAATAAAAATAACTTCTGTAAGGGCCACGGAAAAACCGGGCAAATCCCGCTTGGTCTTAAATAAGTAAATTAAAGATTGTAGCATATCTTCTCAGCAGCACGGGTGTTTGTAAGGAAAGCTGAAAGGGAAAAACAATAACTTTACCCCTTTTCACAAGTACGATTCACATTTTGTGCAATTCTAAGAAGGGAAGTATAAAGCATAGCCATAAAGTCCTTCGCACATGTGCAATGAACAAAATAGGAAGCAGGCACCTTCTTAATTGAACATGTCCTAGCATGCGCATAGTTTAAGCGCCAAAGGATTTAGCTATGACCAAGTTAGAGGTATAAAAGGTTAGGCAAAATTTGGGAATGGGGATTATCGCGGAGTACTCGTTCTTTGGACACCATCGGGCGTGCTGCTGAGTTGTGTCCTGCTGCAGTTTGAATTCGAGAGTTGTAGTCTTTACACTTCTTTGCTTTTTGTAACTTGAGGTAATTGTCCTATAAAATCGATTTTCGTCAGAGTTTGTTGTTGTTGTAAGCGTTACCTTATTACCTATGAAAAAGGAAAGCATAAAAATTAGTTTTTCAAAAGCAAAGAACTATGAGGTAAAATATTATTTAATATTAATTAATATTTAAACTAAAGAATGAAGTCTGCATAAAAAAAAACAGATTTATTATCTGGGATACCTTTCCGACTTAAGCTAAGCTTAAGTTAGGGAGATAACAATCATTCTTAAATGGCCTTTTTATTTTATTGCTTCTATGTGGTCATATCAAAGAAGTTGTTTGTGTAGAGAAGGTATTCATAATGAAATTTTAATTATTTTTAATATTGCAATACAGGGAAGTATGGAACTTGATATTTTTTTTCGAGAAAATTAATGCATACTTGCCGGGCTGCTTATTGAAACAGTTTTGAAAAAATTTTAATTAAAATGTTCATTACTACAGCCTTTTCCCTGCATGTGTAGGGTTAGTTAGAGGTGGAGGTCCAGCCAACCAACGAATGCATATCTATGTTTTTTCTACTTATACTATACTTTCACCAGTATTTTAAAGTGGGAAGCAGCAGAACGCCTAGGAAGTCACACTTAACGCATTAGCATTAAACTTTTGCGAAGTGGTGCAAACTTTGACTGACTTCGCTCTCCCCTTGGACCGGATGAATGTAAAAAGTGCAAATAGGATATGAGGGACCCTCTAGCCCACTCAAGCGAAATATGTGTGCCGTCGAAAGTGGACTCAGAGAGAGAAAAGATGGAGGGATAGCAGAACAGGGCGGGGATAGTTTATGAGGGTTGGCGACGACCACGGCACCATGGCTCGCTGAGGTCTGAAGCACTACAAAATTCATGTGAATCTCGAGGGGATGACTGCAGAAGCATCCTGTGCCTTCAGTCCAGGGTAATGACAGAGGCACCAGCAGCTATACCACTCTGCCGGTGGTTTCTGCGCTAAAAACCTACTTCATTAGGAAAAACTTCCAAGTCACCCGTCGTTCTCGGGCTTCTCGACACTACCGGGCCGGGCTAAGGATCATAATTAAATTCGAAGCGGGTGCATAAACGGGCGCTTCGTGCAGGTTGGCTAAGGTCTGGTGGGTGGACTTTCTAAAGTTAACCGGGGACTTGTTATCTCAAAGGATGGTGCTTATGCTTTTTTATGACACTTTTCTAAGCGATTTGCATATTGATTCCTTCCCGGCTTAATGAAACTCCAGATGGTCGACATTTGCAAGTCTTTTGATGATTTAAGTGCTCAACTAATTGCTGCGAAAGGATAATCACCCGTTCCTATGTTGGGGGTGTTAAGGGGGCGGCCATGTACTGAACATAGATTTTCTATTTTTTTTTTTTTTTATTTTCTACACGTCTACAGTATAATTTTAATGGCGATAGGGAAAGTGCCCCATTTCCGAATCATTGTCAATTTTTTGAGCACAAAGTTCATAACTATAGTTCTAGAGACATGCTTCAAGTTTGAATCTTTAATGGCTTCATTCCGCACGGTTTGCGGACTTGAAAGCTATATAAAAGTAATACTAATAAAATACTGCGAAATTTATATTCATTTTATATTTATGTAAACTGTGAAATTATATTTTGCTTCAATTCCTTAATAACATCCAAATTCAGAAGGAGACTTCTTGCCTTTAAATATATTTGCTAAGATTTATTTCTAAGTAACCAAAATGATATCAAGTTTTATTTAGATTTGTGTCTAGACAGTGCTTTTACCGAATGTTTGAAGTATGGCCTAACCTTAATTTTTCTGAGAAAAAGGAAAGCCTCTTTATTTGCAAGGACATGCCATAAAGGCATTAATATCATTCATTATCTAAATGACCTTCAATAGGCTTTGCTACCCATTCATTAGAGGATTTTGTAAACAATTTTCTCTAAAAAAAAAACGTATGAATGTGCGAAAACTCCACGATTTAGATTTCCTTAAATTTCTATTGCGAAAATAAAATTTTATAAAAGTTCCTTTTCGAATATGAAAAGTCAAAAATACAGCTATGTTTTATGTAGTTGGTCTTTTTAAATGTTTAACTTTTTAATTATTTCAATCTTCCTCTTTACGAGAGTCGTCTAAAATGAATTAACCTTTAGCCTATTGCAACGTGTCGTGGTGTCGCCGAGGTTCCATTGACTGCACAGCACATCTTTTAACACAAATCTTAGCAACGTTAGATCCTTTCTCATCTTTAGCCTCGTAAGCTATCGAAGTGACTACGGGTACTTCGAACCCTTCACTAGAAGGCCAAAAACTCTGCCGCATTCGACCTGTATATCGACAAAGCCTCCTTCAAATATGCTCTCTATCTGCCTAACCCACCCTTACATAAACTCATCCTTTACTCCCCTATTTGTTTGTTTTTGTTTCCTCTTATTATTATTAAATTTATTTGATTTCTTATATTAGTTTAATTTTAGCTCCGTATTGTAATTTTTGTATTAAGCGAATTTAAAAATATAAAATAAATATTTCCATCTAGATCAGGTTAAGTTTTGCGACTAATTTTATGATTTGTACCCATCTGGCTTCCAAAATATGTGTTACTTTCTTTGACGATTCCAGGTAAAGAGAAGAGCAATTCTTAACCCGCGAGAAAAAAACAATAGCTTTTTCTAGTTTTAGTTAAACTTTATTACTTATCTCTGGACAGAATCCGGATTAAGACTAACCCTAGCATGAAATTCAAAACAATTCTTATCTTAAGGTGGGGTCTCGGATGGTATAGCTGGCTGAGTGGTTGGCAGTGATGCACTAAGTATGGCATTTCGATGTTGTCGTTTCGATTTCCATATGAAATCTCTGGTTAAAAAGTAAGAAAAGCTCAAAAATAAAGAAAGCAATTTGAAATTAAAATTCAAAAAAATTATAAAATAAAATAAATAAATCTTAAGGTATTATTGGTATGATACTAAAGCAGGACTATTCCCAGAAAAGCGTCAGTATGCTGCATTAAGCCATACAACACCGCAATTTAAGAAAGAACCAAACGGATATTAAATATCCATAACATATGTAAATTGATACTATATTTTAATTATGGTAAAATATATATGCTTAAATTATTGAAGTATATTAAAAAGCAAACGCTTTTTGAAGTGTTATTAAATTGAGAATAATTCTAGATTTATATATTTTCCGATAGTTGCAGTTACAGGTTACATCTATAAATGACGGTTAAATATGAATATAAATGTTTGTGATACGAGTTAATATACTGATCTGAATAAACGAACGATATGCTTGGAATAGGTTATCACGCAAAATTCTTTGTGGTTCGTTAAATCCACTAAAATTAATTGGATTCTATACAGTAGAGCAAAATGTTATCTCGTTTAAATTTTATTTGCAACATTGGATCCCTTCGACTGAAAGTCACTCATATTTTTAATTATACTCATATTTTTTATAAATACATAACATCAGTCCTTTTTTGCAATGGAAAATTTTAAATTATAGAACGTATGACCCTGGTTTTTATGGTGGCTGCACGTAGTAAATAATTCATTTTGAATAGGTTTTCTCTGGCAGCAGTATATTGATCAATCAGATGTATCAAATTTAGATTTCCTGATGGAAAACAGATGGCCCTGAACCACACCCCCTATTCTAGGGGTTATGCCCATAACGCTGGAGCGTGACGCCTGAATGACTCCAGAATCTAGGGAGCAAAATGAATCTATCTGAATACGCCCCCAACGTTGATGAGGGGGAAGAAGTTTTTTTTTTTTTTTTTTTTTTATTTAAAAGAGCAAAACAGATATTCAATAGTACCACTTTGCATAATTCCCTTTTATCCATCTGAACCCCCTAGTAGTACTTCATCCGGGATTTGGTACTTATGTAAAGATTCATATTTCAATTTTCAGTTTACGCCCACCCCTTCAATGACAAATGCATTCACGTGATGCAACTGCGAAGCGACTTGAATCTGATAGGAATCGGTCGCGGACCCGCCCTCTCTAGTCAGTATCCACCTCAACATCCGTCCGAAATGACCAGGCGAAGAAAAAAGTTTTGGGGTAGATGAAATATTGATAATAATTCGAGGAGTCTCGGTCCGGTGTTGGGTCCGCATTCTAAATTGAAAAAGAGAGCTTCTTAGCTAATGGCTGTCTGTGAGGGGAGGGGTGGATCCAGTCCAGATGCACATGTACACCGGGTCCAGTCGGACCCCATTCTCCAGGACTAACAAGTACACAGCACCAGCCCTTGAAGATCACGAATAAATCCTCATAAAAGCAAATAGGAAAAGTTCGTCCCGCCGTTTTATCTCCGCCTGTGCCTGACTGATTTAATGGATTTGCAACTTTGGTCTTTGTGGGTGCGGGGGCTGGGGACGGAATGAGCCTGCAGGGAAAGGTACAAGTCAGCCGTATATGGTGGATTAGCTGGGGGCACGTACGGGAGCGCGATAAATAGCTCTAAGGAGCTGTACGTGTTTCTGGCTAAAGAAACATCCGAAAAACTGGCCAACTTATGACCACTCGGACACACTCGATTCAAATTTACGATGGTGAATTAAGCCAAGTTCCCCCATAGTCGAGGATGGTGCTAATACTTTTCGTTTAGGGCTACATTTTTGATATATTTCATCTGTCGATCGGGTGAAATATAGACACATGCTATTTACAGAAATTACCTGATCGAAATGATTTATGGAGACTGAAATTAAATTGGGGTTTTATTAAAATTCTTTCTAGTTGCAACTTTGAATTTAAGATCGGTAGTTCGTGAATGTCTATAAAAATTTAAACTTATGTCCCAATGAAGAAATCAAAAAAATTATTATTATTAGATACATATTTCACAGGATTAAAAACATTTAAAAGTCCTCGAAAAAATTAAATATTCGTAAAATTACTTTAAAACACTCTTCCCAAGTATCGGTAGGGTATTTATCTTATAAATTTTGCTACTATTTTTGAGACAACAATAATAAAAACAGTAAATTCCCTTTAAAGGTCAACGATTATGGATATGATCATGCATTAGCTTAAAGACTATAAAATTATAGTCGAAAAACTGAAGAAGAAAAGGAAAAATAAAAAGAAAACTTTAAACCCATCCAGCATTTTTCCTCAAGGCAATTTCCGGCCGATTAAACAAATTAATTAAATTTTAGTTTGATTACTTTCCCTATCCCTTCCCCGCTATTTAATGAGTTTTCAAAGAGGTTGAAAACAATCACCTTGTCTCGAGACTCTCGACGATCCTCTACTCGAAGGATGCTGACGAGTTCAATGAATAATCCCCCAAAATTTGCCCCATAAAAAGGGGAAAACGAAATTTCTGCCCAAATCGAGGGGTGACGAGGTGTAGCTGGTGGATGTTAGATAGGTACCTATGTAGGGCCGTACGAAAATCAGACGGAAACGGATGTGTTTGCGTCTCTACCGAAGTATCTGCTCGAAAGAAGGAACCCTCATTTCCCTAGAAAAACGCGTCCATTAAAAAGCGAAGGAATAATAAAAAAAAAAAAAACAAAATTAGAACGAAGGATGAAAAAAAAATATCTTGAAATCCACGCCATTGGGAAAGGAAATGAAAAGAGTTTAACCGACACGACAACAGGGCGAATCCCTGGGAGTCGTTAATCAATTTTATGGATGGTACGTGAGAGGCCTAATCCCGGACGATGTCCCTTTCGATCAGAACCCTATCACGGGGCTCCCGAGGAGGCTGGCAAGGAAGCCATCAAGGCATCACCATCATTATCGGTTTACTTGCGATAATGTTCCCGACTTCACCCGGACCTCTCCCCAATCTGCCAAACTCATCCCGGTTTTTTTCCCCAGGAAATTTAATTGAATTTTGTGAATTTTGTGACTTTCGTGAAATTTGTTTTTCCGACTCATCCCTCCAAAAATAGGGAATCTGCTTTTCGGCCCATATTGAATTTAACGCCAGAATGCTAGCTGCCTTGGGGCATACCTTTAGACGTTCCTTAAATTGTGTGCGATCTGAAATAAAAGGGCCTTAAAGTGGATTTGTTTATTATTCGATAGAGGGGAGAATTTGCTTGAGGCTAAGCGAAAGTTGGGTAGATTATTACAGGACTACCAATTAAAGATATATTTAGTTTTCTATTTGAGCAGATAAGTAACATACATGCTCCTTTGATTTTCTTAACCATGGGTCATCGTCTATTACTAGATTAAACTAATTTGAAATAGACGAATATATGGAATGCCTTCAGGAACAATGCTGGGACCTTATGTTGTATTTATATAAAAGTGTTGCGTTTGACAAATATGAGGTTATGCTCAGATAACTTGGTTTATCAAAATTACACATGCATACAGTAAATACCTTAAAGGTACCTAAATTATTTAATGAATTTAATGATTAAATAAATTAATGGATGAATGTAGTTTAGCAAGGAGTGTGCTTCGTATCTTAATATACATAACTGATAAAGTATATCTTAATCTTATGTTATTTACAACAATATGTTTAAATTCTTCGAAAGAAAATGCGCTGTCTTATTTAGAACCACTTAACACATTTAAAAACATTTCTCTATTTGTCCAACACCGTTGGTCTTAAGAAAAGAAATATCTCTTGAAAACTAGTTAAGATAAAATAAGAAAAAGTTTTGTAAATATTTGCAAGAAAAAAAGATGTTATTTATTAACTTTTTAAAAAAAAAAATGAATATAATTACCCAGCTTTATAGTCCAATGGAATATCCTTTCCCTTTATTTTCATCAAATTAAATCGCGCCTATGAGCTCAAGTTCATTCGCTTTTTAGGCGACTAAAGTGGTGGCATCTAGCGACTGAAATACGTACGGATTTCTCTTCAGTTTATCTCACAATTTCTCTTAAATTTTCCCCGAGAGCTTTTCACCATGGAAAATTTCCCAATTTCCTTACGAGGCCGCCTCCTATGAAGAGAGTCTAGAAAACCCAAAAGGGCATTAGCCACACGACCTTCCTTCCTGCGCGAGCGAAAGCTTCGCTAAATTTTAGGACGTGATGTTCGTGGCCGCTGTTTTTGTGGAATTTTCATCTTAAACGGCTGGTGACACAACGAACCGCACTTATGTAATTACGCCCCCGCTCAAGATTTAGCCAAAATATAATTCTTTGGCACATCTCGTTTTTAGAGTTTGCGGCCTAAATCGCCCTCGTCCCCCAACGGCTGTGCTGTTTACCTTTGCATCATGTGCAGAAACTCCTCGAGGTGTGAAGTGGAAGATTTATTTATTGACCGGCCAGAGGATGGGGTTGCGCTTAGCTTTTCTGGGTGCTTCTGGGTTATGTAAATGAGGTCATCAAAGGCACTATCTTCTTTTTTCGGTGGGTGGGTTTTCATGAATTTTTTAGATGTGAAACATGGAGCAAAGCGTGCTTCCTTTGAGAAAGTGTTTTTTGGAGGACTCTATTTGCGGTTTTAACATTTTGCAATTAAATACATAACTTTTCGCACTAAGATCTCTTCAATTTATGTTTTATTTACTATTGGGTCATGACTATAAATCATTGGTGATACCACTTAGACGATATAGGTATTAAGAACCTTAAATTTTAACAATTGCGCTTGCTAATTTCATCCGGACGACATAACATGTTTCAGACATATCCTACACTATCTAAAGAATATCGAGTGATTTTTATAAAAATTGTGGTGGAGTAATGGTCCGAATCAGGAACAAGGAAGCATAAGAGGTACGAACGTTAAGGACGAAAAGTAAATACATCTCTAGGATGTCTTTAACAGAAAAATTCTTTAAAATCGACCAACAAAACAACAAAATGTAGATAATCTATAGAAGTTTTCTTATCATCAAAGCACAGCCAAGAAGCTCTTTGTCTGATACCTAGCTAGAATCTTTTGTTAACTAAATATTTTTGCTTAAAAAACGAAGAAAACAAAAATTACGAGTGCTTGAAAGGAGATCCTTGCAGAAACAACAATGTAAGAAAAGTACAAAACCAGAAGTGCTTTTAATTTGGTACATAAGAAAACAAAGTAAAGTTTCCCTCAAACCTAAAATGCTCGGCGCAATCAAACAAAGCCGGTGGTAAGAAATCTCTTGGCCTGTTAAATTTTCAACGAAGAAATCCTCTTTACATTGAGAAATTTCTAAGATAAATAGCACCGATGGCAGCCACCAGATTCTTTCTGTTGGTCGTGTGGCCCCGAATTTCATGTAACACCAAGCCGCCGCCGTCTTAGTAAAAAAAAAAAAAAGGGCGGGATGGAGATGGATAGAGCCTGCCTACGAAGAAAAGAACCCAACGGAAAACAATGGGAAGACGAAAAGATAGCTAACTGACGAGCAGCAAGAAGCAACCCTTCCTTACATGTCGAATACATTAAAACAGAATCTTATTATTAGGACCATCTTCCCCTGTCCCCGTCTGGGAGAATTTCTTCTCCGGAAGGAATGTCCGAAACGCCCCCGTGCACGCAAAGGGGTTTGCCATCAAAATGGAATTAAATTTCCCTTTTTCCAGGGTGGTATTATGTGGTCAGCAAGATATCAGCCAGAAAACGTCTTCCAGAAAATTGGCCTTTGACTTTCGTCCTTGACCAGTTCATCAAATCCTGCTTGAAAGGTAATTAATTTGCTAGGGAAGAATGAACAAAGACTGGCTCCCTGCGTCGTCGCCACTGTTCCTGGTCTTGTCTCCGCAAGCCAGGACTTTGGATCGATTTCGAAGGATAAGAAAAAAAAATTTTTTTTTTACTTCTTATTGTTTGAAGGAGATGGAGGAAATGCACAAAATTAATTTGAGGCGTCCAGATATCCGGAGGATGGCGCGGAGATCAATAGAAAATAGAGGGTCAATAGTTTCAAATAGTAGGCGTATTTACTTCAAAAGAGTCTTAACGCGTTTTCTTACAATTCTCAATTTCATTTCTTGGGAACTTTATCTTGAGCTCGTCTTGGCGAAGAAATAGTGTCGGGTTTCAAAACTTTAATGAAAGTGAGGTGGAGCTATTGAGGCACGTCTTCAGTATTTTTTTTTTTTTTATATTCGTATCTAAAGGTCTGACTCATCTGTTCTTCCTTGCAGAGTTAATGCAGAAAGTTTCAAGATCGTCTGTAAGATGTTCCATGCAGTTGCAGGACGTGCTTTGAACTATTTCGTACTTTCTTATACCAGAAGACCAGTTGGTTTAAAAATTTTTCCGTGTGAATTATACAAATATTCCTTACAAGTATTTCTTTTATTATATGTTGAAATGTACAGGGCAGGTTTGTACAATTGTTGATTTGAATTAAAAGAGAATATGAAAAATATAAAAATCTATGTAGATCTATTATTATTATCTGAACTTGAAATGAGTTTTATTTTCAAGGCAATTTGTAACTTAGCTATATATCGAAATTTAATTATTAAGGAGTCGCAAAAATTTAAAAGATGAAGAAAATTACTACTTTAAATGGCCTGAAGGCTACAACCTTTAAATATGGTAAAAATTCATAAAATTGTCTAAATGACATAAATTGCTTATTTAAATTTTAATTAATGTACATGAATCTTAATTTATTTCTCTAGATTTATCAATCAGCAGAATAGAAAATATGAAAACCATGGGGCTGCGTTTTTCCATTAGTGTTCTAAACAACGCCTAATTTTCGATAATTATTTGTAATAAATACTTACAATAGTATTAAATTTTGTTGTGTTACTTAGAAGGTCAGCAAAATTAAAAATACTAGGAATATACTCTTGAAAATCCAACTTGAAATAGCCTCTTTTAATGCTGGAAATTTGTATCCCCTTAATGAAATTTTAAATTGTAATTTTATCACAGAGAAACATTTTTGTAAGTCTTGGAAAAGGGAATAAGTTCGCTTATCTTTTTTAATAAAACAAATATGAAAATCTTCTGTATTCCACTGTAAAATGACTTCTCATTTATAATATTTTTCGGGTTTAGCCTCTAAAAAGAAGACAACTTATAAAAAGATTTGGAATACCAGTGATCAAAACGTACTGAAACCAACGTCAAATTTGGATAAATGCGATGCAGTAATACTAAAGTCCATTTGAAGTAAAGTACAATCGAAAAGCTGCATGATTATGCCCTCAGAAGATCAGAAGTGGTATTTCGTTGAACTGTCCCATAAAACGAACCTACAAATAAAGCCAGCTTTTCACAGAATATGCAGTTTGTAGTGGCATGCACCTACAACGAAGTTCATCAAATTCCATCATCTCTTGCTTTTAATATTTCAGCCACTCATGGGTTTTGCCGTCTAAAGCATAGCCCGGCGGCTACTTATGTTACAAATGAACGTAATGAGAAAATTTCGACTGAAAACAGTCGTCGAAGTTTATAATTCCTGTTAGGAGGCAGGAAATGATAGTTATATAACTAAATCGGATTTCATAAACCCCGATGCCAATTAGGAAAACCCTTACAGGTGCTTTTTTGAGTAATCAGTTTGTAGTATTCGAAAGCCTCATTCTATACACTTTGATGTTGACTCAATTTTATTAATTTTGAATCCCTGTCTGAACAGTTTCCTCTCTTAATCGTAAAATTAACAACCTCAGCAACTGATAAATTATCGATAATTTTGGAATTGTGGCCATGTTCGCAGGATATCCACGAACATGGCGCTGAAGATGTGCCTCCGGAAACCACTTAAGGGAATGGTTTCAGAGTTGCAGAGCAAATTCGCGTGTGCACTTGGCAAACTCATTCCGCACATGAATATTAACAATGTTAATGGAGGTCGCGGCTGAGTTTCGCTGCAATTACAAACCTCACGACGGGTCTGTTCCGATGTATTACCGGGAAATTGTCCAGCTTGCTTGGATACAATTATACACCTTGAATTCGGCAAAATATTTCTGGTTTTTTTATATAAAATTGTTAACAACGCCTCTAGGTGCATGTACACAATTTCTGGAAAATTAAAAGCGCTAGAGATGGTTCTGATGGTTTCCCAGAATTAATTAAATATTTAATTTACTCAGAAGACTATCTGGCATCCGACAAATCTTGTAGATAGCTATGAATATTTTTGTTCTCCCTCTAAATGTTTTGTTTATGTGTCTGTCGATTGGCAAGTGGGTTCCTCAATATGCACAAACATAGGGCATCGACCTCGTTTTAGTTGATCTAGCGCTCGAGCATTGTGTCATTAAAATTTCAAGAGGTGCTCTGCTTTAGGGCCAGTCATTGACACTATGTGGGATTTTCCCTAGAATGCCTTAAAACCTCTAGCTGGGTGCCCTAAGTCCTGCCCATTGGGCCGGGAACTCCTCCACTTTCGCCAGATGTTTTAGTTGGAACTTTGGAGAAGAGCCCGAACTCCGAGTTCAAATGGTTTTTGTGGCTTGAAAAAAAACGTTTGCTTTTTTCATTCTTCGAGAATTTAAGCCGGAGAGAGAGCGGTGTAATAGCTGTCCCGGGTCGTTTAGATTAAGCTAGCGAGTGGAAATAATGACTGGCGCCCAAAGGAGGAAATTGGAGTGATTATTTTCACCGAAACAACGGCCATTTCCGTTTATCTTTGTAACCATAATGAGCTTTCACGACATTCGAATTTTTCTCTCATTACATTTTGCTAGGTTTTTGTGGCCAACGCTTTATAGTGTTTCATTGGAAAGGCTATTAGTACTTTTTACTTTCGGAACTACTTATATACATTAAATTTCTTATTTGTATCGGAAAACTATTTATTTTAACTAGCCACGAATAATAATGATAGATAACTTTTTCATGGTGTCGCACTGTTTTGATAATGTCTCGAAAAGAAAAATTGGAAAATCCGATTAACGAGAACATTCATTTTCATTTCCTCAATTTTCTACTGTTAACCACATATGGGTGATAGGCAATAGCTGAATACGTGGCTGAAAAATATCTCATAAAGTTAAAAAGAGTACAATATTGGATATCGCCTTCTCAACATCGTAAAATTGCATAGTTAAGTTAAAGGTATTAAAGCTAAAATTTAAATTATTATTAGGTATCAATAAGAGAAAAAATATGGACAACCTTTTTGTTAAATATAAATTCCAATAAAAACATATTATACAAAATATGTTCAATGCTAATCAATATGAAGCAAAGTCTTGAGTAGAATTTTGAATCATACGATTGGAAATTTTAATAAAATACTTCCGAGTAGCCAAATGTTGCTCACTCAATGTAATGTCACTAAAATAATTAAAATCAAATAATAATCGGAATATTCACCGCTTATGATGAAAGAGGAAATCAAACTAAAACCCAAACGAATTTTATCATACATCGAATGGATGAAATCCTACTATTTGATCACTTCGTAATGGTTATAAAACTTCCAAACTAGTGCCATCAGGACAAATTAGATATTTGGTTGCCACGTTCCGAGCAATTTCATTAATTGCCTGCTGAAAATGAAATAACATAAAAACGGGGCTCCTAAATGCATCGGGGATCCATTAAATCTCTTCCCACAGGAGCAGAATGTGCACAAAATATCTGGTGCCTTTTATACTCGTATGCCTAGTGTGCCAGAGTGTTCGGCGGTTTTATTTCAGTACCGCACGCAATCACTTTTCATAAATTGCATTAGATCAATGCGAAAAATGCACAGTGGCCAGCTACTGCATGTTCATGGTCGCTGTGGGGTGTCATTCAAGTGGAGGGATAAAATCGAATTCGGACATATCTAGAGTAGCAATCGCCGCAAATTTCGGGGGCAAACAATAAATTATTCTGAAAAACATGAAAGTAAAATATTTTCAGCATAAAATCTGGACACCCGACAGCATATATCGGACCATTAAATAATGAAAGCGGAGTAGGAGCCCTCAGTGAATAAGGCTGGGGCTACTTCAATTATATGGGACGGTTGAGGTTTAATGCAACGCCTGGACATCTTCTGCTAGCTTGGGAGTTTGAGGGATAAGTCCCCTTGCTAAGCTTATCGCTTTAAAATGTAACCACTTTGAGGCTCCACTGGACAGCATAGGTACCTTCTTGATGCAAATAGGTGCTTCGGTGGAGATGCGTTGGATTGTGTGTTCTCTGTTCATTCCTGCTTCTGGGCGAGCAGAACAAACTGCACAAATTTAGAAAGATGATTAAGTTTTCCAGGGATGTAAAGAGAAACCGAAGTGGCTTTGCCTGGCTCCGAACATGTTCAGGACAGCCTGAATTGAGACTACTGAGCTAACGACTTGATTTATCGCAACGACAATTTGTTTTGCCGGCACGAATGATGCATCGCACAGGGATGCACATAACTAAGGGAATTACGATACGAAAAAGCAGATATGTCTAGAAGTTCTGGGGGATATCTGCTCCAGTTTATCAAGATTTATTTCGAGATTTAGCTCTTTTACTCCATCTCGGCCGCATAAGCTTTTGCATGCAGTTTGCGGTGGATGCGCCTTTTCTAGGGTTTGCTCATGTTACCGACTTTTTTAATGCTCCTCCAGTTAAACCAGAATATCTGACCGAAGCAAATTAAGTTTATATTGTATAACTAAATACATTTTTTTTAATATACATATAGACATTATATACATAGGTACTTTTAAGATATTCCTCCAAGTTCCAAAGTTTATAGTCTAACTACTTAAAAAAACGGATAAAGGGAATCACATATGACTTCAATGTATTAAGACTAAAGTATTCATTTTTAAGGTTTAAAAATACGAAATACCTCCGAAATCCTCCGATATTATAAAAGTAACACAAATGGTGTATAGAAATTTTTAATATGGATGTTCTGGTACCTTTTTTTTCAAATTTGGGAAATTAAATGAAATGAACCGCGTAACCCTTATTGTTGATGTGTAGTGCATTTATGTATTAAAAATGAAATCCCTCTCAAATTAAAAACCGAAACTAATGCCTTTAAAAGACGACGATTGTATTTGAATTGAAATTAAAATAAAGAAAATTTCTGTCTTATACAAATCAAAATTCATTGAAATGAATTGTAAAACTCTCCGATGATTTCCTAAAGTAAGGTCACATATTCTGAGGAAATTGTCCTTGATATTGTACTAATTAAAACAACCAATTTGCAAGGTGGAATAAAAAAAATTGTGCTTTAAATCCTAACAAATCATTGGAAATGTACTTTCCAAATCAAATTGAAACTCTTCCTTATTCATGTTATTTTTTTTTGTGTACTGTCTTTTATCTTTTGATATGATGCTTAATTCAAATGTTCAAAATTCGTGTAATACCACTTTGTTTCCATGTGAACAAGTTATAGAGTTTTCCATGAACAACTGATTTGGGTCTTTTGTTATTAGATTATCCGTGCACGTATATTTTGAGCGTAACGTTTACTATTCGAAAATTGAGTTGTTTGCAAAGTTTTTGATTTGATAAGAAATTACGTGAATGGAATTGTAAAATAAAAATCCCATTAGGAACTATTTTAAAATTCTTTCTTATTTTTCAGTGAATAAACGAATTTGGATAGATTAAAAATTGGAAATATCTGCTAGTGAAAGTAAATGACTGAATTAGTTTTGATAAAACTTTTCAATACAGGTGAGTGGAGAAAAAGTTATTACTTCCAACTAAATTTAATAAACGGCGTTTTATCAAAAAATGGACTATAAGAGCATTAATTAAAAATTTCATCCATAATTTATATCAGCTTAAATTCATGTCCACGGACAGTAAACTTTCAATCTGCTTATGTTTGTAACAGAATCCTGCTTTTAATCTCATAAAGCAAAAAGTGTACCTCATCTGAACTCATTTATGGACAGATAAAATGCATCCATGGTTTTTTTTTAATGTAAATTAATTTGTTATTGTAATAATTCCCGAATTTAATCAAGTGTAAAACAATATATTTGTTTATCCTCAGGCGATGAAAGTTAAATTTGGTACCTTGGGTCCGTGTAGCAACAAGTAGTCCAGTAAATAAAGAAATGGTCAACACGTCTTTATATATACCATACATATTTACATATTTCGTATTACTTACATAACTGGAGGGCTTTTTAAATGCTAAAAAAAACTCTGTCCGATGCAGGCAATTTCATAAATTTTTATAATTTTTACATGTTTACATTGGCCCTTCAGGTCGAATTGAATGAAACTTAATTAAGAGAATTAATTTTTCGTACGTTGCCAGTGTTAAAAAATTTAACCAGACGTACGCTGCTGCGTTGATATTTCATGTGAAAATTGAATTAATAGCGTTACATCAGTCAAACAATATTTTGTAGCAGATGCATCATCCCTAAATCGAGCTGACATCCTGAATTCATGTTGTATGAAAATTTTCTAGATGAGCTCACTCGGCCTCGGATGGAGGCTGCTGGTGTACCGGACCGGACCGGGCACAGGCCGGACGATATCCACCTCGCTGGTCATAATAAATTCGCTCGAGAGCCCTGACGACGACGGCCGGCAAGGTAATGCACCGATTATTTTAAATAAATTTTCCAATCTCAGATGCGGTTCCAATTAATTACCGCGAAGCTTTTTACAAAATTGAAATATAAAATGAACGAAACAGAAAAAAAAAAGTTTTTTTTTTCATTTTTTGTAGCACGATTAAAAGTATTCACGTAGCGTACTGTGGGGGAAGGGGGGGTTAAAAACCATTTTTCTCGTCCCCCAACCAGTCAGGCACTAAATCTTTATTTGCATTTAAAATTTGCCGCCTTGTTACAGCGCCAAACGTGACTGCACCAACTACAGATACTTTGTCTGAGCTTTATACACAGAATGGTTTTGTATTTCTGCCGGGCACTCGCAGTACTTTGGCCCAGTTTTATGGCCATCGTAACCAGATAATGAAATTTTGTCGTGAAAGCGTGAGTCAAATTTAGGACGTTATAAATACACTTAGCCTTCATAATTTGCGTTCATTCAGTTTTGGAGGAAATTGACACAATGTAATTGCCCGCGAAAAACCACATAAGTGAATGAGAAGATATAAAAATTAATTGATCTACATATTTACTATCATTTATAATCAAGCATTGCATTATACCTCCGAAAATGTTCTTCTTATCAAAGAAAAACAAAAACAATGAACTATACTAAGAACTCTAATAAATCTTGGTGTCAGAAGTGGGATGGAGTGAGTTTCTCAAGAAAAAAACTTTAAGAATTTAATAATTAGCTTCAAAGTCAACGTTTAAAATTTAAGAGCAAAATCGCTAAATTCATGATTGATAAATTATGATCGTAAAATATGTTTTCTTTTTTAAAAAATTGCTCTAATCATGAAATGTATTGAAATCGGTCAAAATTTGATTTATGATGACTCTCGCAAAAGTTTTCATTTCAAAATAGAATTGAACAAAGGGATTTTTGTCTGTTACCTTTAAAAATTACTATGGAAGATTTTTAATTAATATCAACTTTTTCTTAGATACGTTTTTAAATTTGTCCACCTATATTAAGTACACCTACATAAATATATGCATCATTAAAAGAAGGTAAGGTATAAAACGAAGATAAACTGAATGAAAAAAGCATTTTAGATGCCTTCGGACTTTTCCATTCCACAAGAATTTTATCCGCGAAAATTTATTTTTTTAATAACACATCAAAGCAGCTTACCATAATTTGTATTTGCCGAGGGCACACCTTGTCCCGTCCTGCAGGTACAAGTGTCTGTCTGCTTTATAGACCTATAATGGAAAAATATCAGAAAATGTAAATAAAAAAAGAAAATAAGAAAATAACCTCCTCCGGATCGTGTTGGAAGCACTTACAAGAGCCGATCAAATAAGTGTATGATACATTTCAAGGACGCATGTATCTGATGTATTTGAGGTAAGAACGGAAACTTTAGATCTTTTACTTTTCTTACCTGGAAAACCTGAAGGGAAAAAATTCATTTCAAAAGGAAATTTATAGCCTTCCACCCTAACCTGAAGTCCTCAGGGATAATCCTGTGAAGGGAATAGGACCAAAGCTTTCTCTGGGAATAAAATGAAGGGTCAAGATTTTCCTTTGGGCACACACCGTCCTTTAGACCAGGCGTCCTTACCTGCGATGAATAATATCTGCCGGGTTTCAATTCAATGACCGGCGAATACATTTGGTGAATAGCCAGTTGATACCCGGGTGCCGGGAGGGAGATTCGTGTATATGCCGGCTCTAAAAATCGCAGCCAGAAATCCTGGCCCTCTTCCTGAAAATAAAAAACCAAAAACAAAAAAAAACTTCATGTAGTCCCTTACCCGGCGAAGGTCAAGCCAATTTGTGTACTTTTGAAAAGTGATCTGCCTCTCTTCTCTCGGTTTCGAGTGTCTTCCTGTGGTCTATTTAAATAATTTTCTTTCCTTTTTTTTTCTGCACTATGCCCAGATCCTGAATGAGTGCCCCTGACTTGTTCCTGTGAAATGAACTGAATTATTCCTTGTCGGACAGCGTTTTGAATTAAATTCATCATCGTAAATATAATTTTTGCTCTGCGTAGGTTTTTTGTTTACTTCGGAGAAAGTTTCCTCTTTAGCAAATTGAGGAAGTGGCTTGGGGGTGGTGTTGGGAAGAAAGATCCCTCGTCCCAATTTTGTCTTGCCCTTTTGGGGCTGGGACTGTTTGGACTTAAGTTCCTAGGTTCCTTAGCAGCGAGGTCATTTGAAGAGCGTGCTATTTACTTTAATTTTTTTTTAGACCTTCTTGTTGGCGGTGAGGATTGTGTTTGTTGTTAGAATCAAAACGTAAAAACGTGCAGGGACTCGTCAATGTTAAGTACCTAAATAGGCCACCTTCCCCTAAGAGGCATTAAATGCGAAAAAGAAATTCGCATTTGCTTGTAAATATTTTCTTTATGGTGAGGTTTTTGCGTACTAGGACTTGTTGTAAGCAGACGTGTTCCAAAATGATTTAAAGTCCTGTTCATTTTTCTATTCAAATACTGAATAGAGGTACCTTCTCCATGAAATATAGAAATGTTAATGTTAGGTGGATTTGATGAACTTAGACTAGCACTTATTAAGCTTTAATTGTATAATGAATATTAAGACCTTGCCAAAAAAGAAATATTGTTTCTATTTTTCAACTTCTAGAATACTCCTCTAAAATTGAAAATCAATTTTTATTATTTTCCGAGAAAAAAGGTCATATGTTATTGGATCCGAATATTAAAAGGATCCAAACGGATACGAACATATCCAAACATATATGTATATGTAAATACACCCAGAAAAATGTGACCATAATATCCTAAGTTCCGTTTTGGATTACAATGAATTTTAATACATTTCGGTATTAAATTTAACTCTTTTAAAAGGCTTACAATAATTTTACCTGAAATAGGATTAATATGAAATTCATCAAGACGTCAATTCATTATTAATGCTTTTATGGAATAGCGAGTACCCTAAGTATATCGTCTTTAATCCTTGTCTATCATAAATTTTTAATCCTAGTATAGATTAAACCTACAATTTACTCTAGGCTAAGAATAAAATCTACTTAAAAATGAGGGTAAATTTCTTGGCAAATGAGCATTTTCCTCATTGATGTCATTTTATGTTCTGTAATTTTAGTGAAAGGCCGCAACGCGCTTTTTGCTTAGTTCTAGCAGTTGAAGTTTGTCTTGCTAAAATTTAATTTAAAGTGATATTTGGTCCTATAATGTATATAAATATATTTTGAATATTTATGTATTTTTATATTAACCCTATATCTTGCACTTTGTAATTGTAATAAATACTTATTACAAGGTTCAAACAATTTTATTATTTAAAATGCTTCCAATAAGTTTATTTTTGTTTAGGCATTCATTTAATATTTGAAAACATTAGATTTATTTCGCATAATTAAAAAATTAAAGAATTAGAAACGATTTCTGTAGCAATTGATCTTTAATAAAGCAAAGGATTACCTACTTATGACTAGATCAGGGGGTGTGGAGACTGAATGGTTGGGTTGGGCAAGTATAGGGTAAGCTAAGGGAGGTAAAAAGGAAATTGAAGGCGGCAAAGTTGTTCACCATCCGCAGCATTCTAGTAAAGGGTTCGAAATGACCATAGTTAGTAGTTTCAAGGCGAAAGTTAGGGAAAGATCTAACGTTAATAAATACTTGTAAAAAAAACAACGAACTATTTTACATTGGAGTAGTTTATGATCTCATATAATCATATCTCCACAGATATAAAAAATACTGACATATTATAAAACGCGGGATCTGTCTTTCCATTAGTGTGCTTATCACTCGAAAACGATATAACTGATTTGTGTGTTATGTTTTTCAATTCATTTTTTTATATATATTTTCTTTTTACATTAGGAAACATAACGAATAAATAGATATGTTTGGATATTCTCGAATCCATTTGGATCCTGTCAATATTAAATTTTTTGAGCGCAATTGGGCGTTATTGTTTCGTGTTTCTGAATAATTTAAAATTTAGGGTTTCAAAGATCTTTTACTCTATACATTTTAGAAAGGCTCTACAGATTAAAGGGTTGATTATTTAGTGTCGTTATGAACTGTGCCACACTGCGCCGATGCGCGGTGTTCCGCGTCGTTATGTGCCGCTTATTGCACATTTGTTAGAAAGCATCGTTCTGTTGTATGACAATTGTCTCGGAAATCGTTTAGCGCTTAAATTTGTGAAGATTTAGAGAAATGGAAGGATTGGATTTATTTGTGCTCGCATTTAACATCCGTAGTTTTTCAATAAACTTTTCCTCGTCCATTATTTCAAATGTTAACCGCTTATCAGTGAATTGTGAGGTTATGTGCTCCGAAAAAGTTAAAGTTGAGCACAGACATACATATAAAATGGACTGCTTAATCTCCTGTCTCAAACCCTCACCAATTTGATAACCAGCTGCCAGAGAGGGACGAGAGAAAATATATCTAATTAGCGTTATAGTTGTTTCCCTTTTTCGTATTGCAAAGTTAGAAGAATTTAAAAATTGTTATTTTTATAAGTAATTTTTTGATAATAATAAGATAGTAAGATTTTATTTGGGTTATACTTCCCAGCATGGAGCTGGAAACATCCACTTAACCCCGTAACTAACAGGTGCAAAATTTTAGGCTCTGTGGGTTCAATCATTTACTCTAAATCACAATAAAAAGCACAAACTTAATCAATCAATCTACTCTAAAGCCGATTAGACAGTTAGGCGCTAAGAGCAGCGTAAGAAATTTAATGGTTTCTAAAATTAAAATTAAATTTGCACTAATTTATTTTATTTTAGTTGCGTTCTTTCCCTATCTAACATGATCTATTTATGGCACTTCTGATTCAGTGTAAATCTTCTATCCTCCTTATTTCATCTGGAAGTTTATTATAGATGCCACTTGCGTTGGTAATAAGTCTTGTATGACTCCATTACGTTCTTGCTTTCTTCACCCTTAGAAATCCTTTTCCTCTCGTGTTATAGTTACGCACTTCTTCTTGTAAGCGTAACGTTTTTAATCTTCTTACTTCTTACTTTATGTATGTATTTTGCTTTCTTTACATAGCTTATTTAACATAAAGTTGTTCGGAATAGTATAAACATTTTATGTTGGTGCATCCCTTGGGAGACGGACGATACTAAACTTTGAGGGACTTGTCTAATCTTTGCACTCGTACAAGTTTACACTATGGAATTTGGTACCAAATGCATATTAAGTTAAGTACTTAATATGTGTCAGAACATAAGTGTTCTATACTAGTCCGATAGCAAAGTAATTTAAATTTGCTGATATTCCTATTGATCCTATTAAATGAGTACATAGATGCAATTTTCTTTATTAATATCTAAATATTTTGTGTGAATAAATCTTTCTACCTCAATTCCTTCTATCTCAATCAATGGATTTACCTATATCCAGCTTATTTCTTATTGTAATAATAACGTGAGTTTGTTTCCTTACAATCAATAGATCTCTATTTGCGATCTCTTTTAGATCATTTTCGGATTTTGCTCGATATAAAAATACAGTGCCATCGGCATATACTTTCCTTTGAGTAAAATATTTTGAATATTATTTATATACAGCAGATAGAGTAACGATTCTAAAATTGATTTTTGTGGGACATCATACGTTTGCCTCGAGCCTAGTTTTTGCAGTACATGATGATAGGTAGGTAATCTTTAATGGATTTGTTCCCCAATTGTTCAAAAAATTTCATCACTCTATGATGGTCTACTGTGTTGAATGGTTTCTGTGTATCTACAATAATGCCTAGGGAGTAATATCCGTCATTTAGGTCTTCGCTGATGTTCTTAAGAACAACCGCCGTTTCCTGAAATCCATATTAATTTTGATCAAACCCTCTATCTGCTCTAATAAAGTTTCGTATGCGATTATGCATTACGCGCTCATATCTTTTGATTGATTGAGTGATTGTACTCAACATTGTAATTGGTCTATAATTCGACGCTTAATAATAGCTTATTTTGCCACGTTGGAGTCGAAAGTGCAAAATTCATTTCAATTTCGGAACCCACATAGTGGTTGTCATTGCCTCAGAGGGGACAAATGTACTTGAACGGTCTGTTACGTCACTGAAGTTGATAAATTCGTCCGCGCAGCTCTGTTGCATCACGTTCATTGTGCGCACTTACACGGAATTTAGTAAGTTTAATTTTGACAATTTTAGACCTTACTGAAGATCCATAATTTAATTGTTTTTAAAGCTTTCTATATCCTAATTAAGCATAATTTTGTTTTTAAAGAAGAAGTGGGGCAAATCGTTTCTGTTTAAAAAACAGTGTTAAAGAAGTTAAAACAATTTAAATTACATTTTATGGAATTTTCCTCCTTATTCAACTTACTACTTCCTATTAAATCTGCTGAATGGTACAGGTATTTAATTAATTTCACGGAATTAATTTCCTGTCTAGAAGTAGAATGTTATATAAGACCTTTAACATTTCCCAGGGTGTTATATAAAATAAAAATAATAAATAACAAGCATATTGGCTGTTGGATACATTCAACTGTACCATGTATCCTTTGTGAAGACAAGTTTAAAAGTTGTTTGCGGTTATAAATCGTTGAAATGATTTTTGAAATATGATTTTCCGATATATTAATTTTAGTATTTTTGACCTTATAACTTTATGTATTTAAATAGATTTCCTAATTTTCATAAACACAGTAACTAAAATCTCATCAAATCGTGGAACGTGTTATTTCCAGAATATATGTATACAATGAGACCTTTAGCTAATGTGAAAACTGATTAAGTTGGAAGCATTCGTGGCTAATCCCTGGTTTCCTACCCTTTTTACAGGCACCACAAGCCGACTGGGGGCATCAGCTGAACCATTAATTCGTATCGATCGAACCCGTCACGCCACGAGCCCTTAAGAAAATGTGAGCAAATTATTTTCGAATAACTCTCAGATGACCAGGATTTGCCTCATTCCGTGCTTCCATTACACTGGAAAGCTCGGATTTCCGCTAAATTAATGATTTAAGGAGATTTTCTCGAAAAAAAGGATCCCTTTTCCCTATTATCGCCCTTTCGTTCGTCCTTTTTCTACTTTTATATTTTTTTCTCGTTTTGTGCTTCATAGCGCGGATATGGAGAAGATATTTCGGAAATAATTCGCACGTCCTGTTGTTTGTCCCATCTGCCGCAAAAAAAAAAAAAAACTAAAAAAAAAGTAAAATAAAATAAAATGAAAAATAAAAGGATCCTATCCATGAACCACCTTGACGACTTTTAATAAGTTAAGCGCTTTCGGAGGAATTTCAAAAGAAAAAGTAGCTCTGCTGAAGGAAACCCCGTCGACGAGTACGTGGTCGGAAAGTAAAATTTAAATGTTCGCAATTAGATCCTTTTATTGGGAGTGGCCTCATCTCCGGGGGATTATGCAAATTCCGAAGGTAAAATTCACGTAGAGAACAAGGCGAGGTACTATCCCCCTGAACTGAGGGGAATTACCGGGCTTAGGACGATGATCAAAAGTAAATTTTCGCTTATTTCTATGAGAAGGACATGTCGTGGGCGGTAGTCGTCGATATAAAGGCTTTAGAGGGGTTTAAAGAACTTTGACCTCAAAGTCCAGTATTAAAATTTAATTTTTTAAATGCTGTATTTTCTATAAATTTAACAACACAACATAGACAAACAAGTAGAAACAAGAACAGTCATATTCGAAATATTTTTCTATGTTGAATCCAAATCCGGCTCTATTAATTCAGGATTTCGATATATCCTAATGTAAATGTGCAAAAAGAGGTATTTTTGTTATTTTTGAGGTTATAAAACAAGGCAACCTAATTTTTAGCCATAAAACCCGATATGGTAGTTGAAGTATGTCTTTTCTTCTTCTCAAAACTCACTTTGAATTATATTTAAATATTTTTTATCCCGAAATATCATAAACTGAAATTTATTAGTTTAGCCTATTTATGTATGGAAGCCAAATCCAAGATCATTTTTGAATGGACAGATAAAAATCCTAAACACCTAGACCCATGTAATAAATTTCAGTTTACGATACTTTGGAGTCAAAATAATATTGGTATAATCAAAGCGGGTTTTGAATGAGAATCTAGAATTTTTGATGATAGTCCAGTTTTAGGGATACAATTTACATTTTCCTTTTATATAATCTCAAAAATATTCGGATTCAGTATCGAGTCGAGAATGACTATTGAAGTTTTTGTATACTGAACTTTTCTGGCCTGTGTTATTATTTGCAAATTCAATTTCGGAAAAATGTTTTAAATTTCTCACTCTTATTAACTATGAAGGTAATTAGAGAGGGTATTAAAATAAAGAAGCTTGAACGAAAGTATTAAAATGAATATGATTTAAGCATCAAGTTGCATATTAATTACTAAAAAGAAGAGCGAAAACGTAATTGCGATTGTTTCCTTGTAGTAGCGCCAAAATTAGATTCCAATTTTACTTTTTAAATTTTTTATAAATTTATTAGGTGATGAATCGGGGCCTCTGATAGTTCAGTTGTTAGCGCGCTGTCCTACCGTCCCAGAGGCTGTGGGTTCGAATCCCACGAATAACCATGGTCTCCTGCGCTACGTGGTAACACAATGGGCCAAAATTGGCCTAAGTGTGCCTTTCTAGGCAGCCACAGCAACCTAACCTAACCTAGGTGATGAATCGATAGAACTAATAATAATAAATAAATTCTTGCACAACAAACGAACTTCTTATGTTTGTTGCTTTAAATATTTCTGAAGACTTTCTCACATGTCCTTCATAATAAGAAAAGCATTCTTCCTTCTTTTAAATCAACTAACTTCAATGCAATTATAATTTTAATTTAAATTGATTCCACTTTGATCAAGTTTCATAATTGTTATTTTTCGTATTAGGATTTCCCAAAAACAAAAAACTTTTTTTTAAATAATTAAACTTCTTAAAAGGTTTCTTTCAAAACCAAAGCAACAATCTACGACAAATTTTTTATTAATATTAAAGACCTTAATTAAATATTCGTTTTAAAGCAAAATAGATTCTCTCTGAAGGGCTGTTGCTACTTGGCTCGAATTTAAGAGATATGATTCTGCTTTAAAAAGTAAATTAAATAACTTGAATTGTAGGATTTGTACTATTTAAACCAGCTGCTATACTTCGATGATCCCAAGCTATAGTGGAAACATTTTCATGATAGAATTCGGCAGGGATGTACGTGACCTAATGCAACTGTGCAACTATGCAGCTATGCAACTACGAAGCGTTCCGCCCTGCCATCCATGCCTACTCGTGACCTGAAAAAACCAATCTGAAAAAAAACTGACCCAAAGAAACAATATACACTTCCAATTTTCAGGTCGTATAATCGTGCACAATTTTCATCTGTTCTACTCCCACGCAGAGTCACGGTGGTTTACCTAGAAAATTTGTTCTCGTCCCTTTTTGCTCTCCTGCACCGAAGGCATCGACTGCTTATAACTTTGGGAGTCGATTGGAAAGGTTTTGTCGGGGTGCCAGTGGAGTCCCGGCTTATCCGATGATGCGAAAAAGTTTCACTCGGGCAATAATAAACAAAAAATCTAAGTCAGAGCACGTTTTATTACACCTTTAAATGGAATCACCTAAATACAGTACTGGCAAATCCCAGGAATACCCAATAATGGTTTGTGGCTATATCAAAATCAATAGAAGCCAACTCGGAAGCATTTCACATGCAGGCGGGATTCTTATGGGCATCTTTAGGGGTGTGTTCAGTAAGTCACCACCGGGCTAGGTGGTGTTCGTTTTTAGGCATTTACTAAAAGGCCTGATAGGTCGAAGACCAAATGGAGCTGTTGACGAAAATCAAAACTGCCGCAGGAGATGGCACCGGAGCCCACCTCTGAACCACTCCCTGCTAGAGCTTAAAGACCTTCCCGGGGATACAATATAAACGAAATTATTATTGTTATTGCCCCGACACCCATCCTCCTGGCCCGCCAGCTGCCAGGACTCCTCTTGTATAAATACGACCGTGGAGGAGCGGTGGTGTAGTACACGTTTTGTGGATTTCCCAATGGCTTCTGAGCCCCGAATCGAGCGAACAAGTTGCGACATTTATGCCGGAGGTTCGTTCTCCTCCCGGCGGCGGCTAGGGACCAGGAAGGATTCGTTCCATTTTGCCATTTCGATAGCCTTGAGCTGAATTTAGCTCTCTGGATCTGTAACACTCCTCCTCTGGGTGAGAAATGGCAGAAAGTATTGATTTGAATTTAGCATACATTACCTCAGCGGATATCTGATCCTCTGACGATTCGCAGAAAGAAAAAAAAAACATTTTTTTTTTCTTTCGATTTAAGGCACAACCACTTCCTGCTCGTTTTTCCCTTTCACGGGAAGTATCTGCGTCAGATATTTTTAAGGGAGTGTATCTCTTTCACAATTATTTACATTTAAATTGGAAATTGTGAAAAAAAAAATCTTTTTCGTATAACGCAGAGACTCCGCCCCATCGACACCCAAAGTCGATTACAGAACCTAAGTGGTGAAATTGTTTTTTTTTTCAGTAGACAAATTGCTCCGTAAGGCCGTGTACCCCCTTAAGGGTAGTAAGCATTCGAAATGATAAAAACTTTCCATGTAATTTCAAGGTAAACTTTATATAAATAAAATAATATTTTTCAAATCGTTTTCAGGTAAGAATTGTAGCAGGAGCTACAAAATATGTATAAGATTAATGCACAGGTTTTAACAGATTATACTGACCAACAGCAACTTGGCAAAGAATTGGCAAATCATTTCTATAGCAGTTTTTTTCTGTAGATGGCGAATTCGTTAAAGAAAATGCTCCATCACGTTTTCGAAAAAAAAAACGAATTAACAAAAATAGAAGGCTGTATTTTGACCATCATTAATGGTAATTAGGAATTTTCGACATTAATAGGTAACTATGGTCAGACTTCTCAGAAATAATTGTTTGTCTGGAAACTTGAGAAAATCAAGGTGAGGTCAATCATGTGTCGCGGAGTGTATGTGTTCCACAAGGTGTTGCGTTTGGTCCTTAATTATTTTCATTAATAAGGCGTCTGATAATATGGTAAAGAAAACAATAAAATAAATCATGTTTCTTGAAATAAACTTATAAATGATTGAACATTGATTTAATAAAGAGAATTATTGAAAAGGATCATTCATGCTTTCAAAAGCTATTTAAAAATGAAGAGGCTTAGCTGTGTCGAAATTCTGCGATTCATAGTTATGAACATTGAAAAAAAGAGAAAGGGTTGGTGTACTCCAAGGGTTGATGGTGCCGTTGCATCCAACAAAATAAATGCACTAATATGAAAAATGTTCCTTTGAGCAAGATACGCGGACATTTATTCCTGGTCACGCTGATAATTTTGTTTCTAAAACTATGCGGGTGGAATGTGTGCCCCATAAATGTCTTTGTCCAGAGAACAACCGCATGGTTGGAATATTTGTGGCTAGAGCCGCGAGTTGTGAAATGCAAATTTTTTTTTTATGCATCGGAAAGTTTTAATTTCATGGTTTTTGGATAGAAAGGACGACGGTTATAAATTCAACAAAATACGAGTTTGTAATTAACATGAAGACGCGCAGCAATGTGGTTAGACTAAAGGATACCTATAGGTGAAAATTTTTAGGGACGATACCCTTTTCAGGGTTATATTATCTTTTGGAAGCTGGATTATTCTTAAACTCCTTTACGGAAAGTTTTAATGTGTTTTTGATTACATCTTTAAGGGATCTTTGGGAACGGGGCATCCTTAGGGTATACAGCAGTTATTTGAGCCGAAAAAGGTAAGTCATCAACCCTTAAGAGTCCCTTAAAGAGCAATTAAAATTTGTTTTGCGCTCCAAAATCACTCGATTTAATTTTGAAACTGAAAAGGCAAGAATAAAACGGCTTAAGCTAGCCCCTCCCACTCGAAACCATTTCGAAGGAAAGCCAAAACGTAAAAAGCGTTTTAAATAAAACATTCCCAAAATATGCAGATTTTAGGGTGGTCATCCATCCCAAATTGCAGCCATAGATGCAGCTGGGTGTAGGGAATTATTTACGCTTTCTCAAAAGTGTTTGGCCACTGAAGGAATCCTGAGGGCCATTGCTCGGTGCTTTCGCCCCTATATTTTTGTGTTTTATTAGTTTTTTTTTCTACTCTCAATTTTTTGTCGTTTAAATTCGCGGCGAAATGTTGCAGCAGTAGAAAACCAGAAAAAACACACAAGAAAGCCAAAGTGAAACAAGACTTTTTATCTGGCCAGTAAAACTCCAATAAATTTTCGTTTGTGTGATGAAGTTGTATGCGCATTGCATTCTGCAATCCGTAGAAATACTACAAAGATAAATGAAAGCAAAGGAAATATACACAAAAACATACATAGACCATATACGCAGCTACTACTCCTCATAAATTCATGTGGTGAACAGGGATCATTTTATATGCAGAAATAAAACATTTTGGCCAGAAAATAAATCGTGAAATGTATCTCTTCGCGTCCACTTACAAGGGTCAATTCTTCTGGTGGAATGGGGTTTATTTTGGTAATTTTCAACATATTTCCGGAGATTGTGTATTCATTTTTTTTATATCAGGATATGCATTTGCAAATGTTGTCCTTATTTTGCTACGCTGGCAAATTGCCGCATTCAGCTAATTCAAATAACCAAAATGTTTCCGTTGATTTGTGACATCGTTGGCGGGCTTTAATTGCTTGGAAACGGAGGGTTTGGGTGCCAGTAATGAAAAGTTTGATAATTTATGCGCAATCGTGTGTTAAAGTAATTGGTATAGGAGATTTTCGGTCGATATGGCTTTTTCACCTACTTTTGGCACAATAGCGAGCGAGTGAACTATATTTTGTTAAGTAGAACACTCAAAATTGCTCCACATCGTTTGTTTCGATATCGTATCGGTCAAATATGAAGAGCAATCCAACCAAAATATCAATCTTCTCAATTTTATTTTTGAGTTTTGGAAATGAAGAATAGTTTTGAAAAATGTCCACTATTAGTCTTAACTTGATTAAAAGATTGTAAAGAATAATGGACCATATTTTGAACCTTTGGGCACACCATACTATAGATATAGAACATATCCTCTGGATAAATCAGTGAAACAGGTATCTCTTTTGTGTTTAAAGCAAAATGCTCCATGATACAAAAATAATAGACAAGGTAAAAATATATTTTGGCTATTTTTACAGAAAACATAAACCTATAGTGCCTTTTGAAAGAATTTTGTACAACTAGGTCTAAAGAGAATTTCTGGGATTTAATATATTTTTACACCTATCGCTTTGCTATTCTGATATTGAGGTTTATACATTCTTATCTATGATTTCAATATTTTAATATCGTGGAATAATTTTTGAATTTCGAATTAAGATTTTCTTTCGTATGCCCCAGAGGTGAAGGAACAGTTAGGACACCTTTTGCATATATCCCTGATATTCGAGATACGAAATTCCATTTGAGGGTTCTTCCGGGGCGCCGTACGCACGCACCTGTGTTTACTTTATGTGACATTTTTATCACTAAATTGTGGCCGGGTTTGCCATTAACCCCACATTGCAGATTATGGGATATTCCCATGCATATTTATTTCATTCGCGATATAATCAGCCGCCCCATTCGTTCCGAATTGTCTTAGGTCGTTGGGATTTAGGTTTAGGGGACAAAAATGCCTAAAGGAGCTCGTTGAAGGTCCCACA
Source organism: Philonicus albiceps (assembly GCA_963969385.1). Taxonomy (NCBI): domain Eukaryota; kingdom Metazoa; phylum Arthropoda; class Insecta; order Diptera; family Asilidae; genus Philonicus; species Philonicus albiceps. Next base: position 23,010,055 of record OZ017775.1, read on the forward strand.
CCAAACCTGACGTGCTCCATTGCCAGTTTAGCTATGCCATTAAAATTGCGTCGGAAATAATTTTGGATGTGATTACATTTCCGAAATTTACGAACATTAAAATATGCGTAAAGGGCTTGGGAATTTTCGCTCCGGTCCCGTGAGAGGGCGATTAAAATGACGTGCTTGTGGTAACCACCTTCAATTTGTCCTATGGGAACGGTGCCGCGTTTTCCGAGGGCCCCCTCAGATAAGCCCTGCCAAAACGACCTATGTCCGAGCTGGATATTACCTCGAAACGCACGTAAATGAGACATTTTATGTGACAATCTTAATTAATAGGTCTCTAACAAGGTCGCACTCTAGGATATAGGGAGGGTTTAAAAGGGTCACTAGAACCTATCGCACGTTCATGTGGCATATTCGTGCATGATTTAATTTTTGTTTTGCTTTTGTTCAGCCAACTGTTTTGATAATGTTAATTTAATTTTGGAAAATAGGGATCTAAAAACGTATTCTTTATGTGATGTGAAAATAAGGAATTAAACAAAAAACAAATATGTGGCAATACTAAGATTAATACTATCAATTTGGACAAATGTTTCCATTTTCGAACGCTATGATCATCATTTTTAAATTTTATTGTATTCAAATTTCAGCGGTATTTTACTTCTGAACTTAATAAAAATTGTTCCCAGCACGAGACCTTGTATTAATCGTTATTTGATCTAGACTATCGTTTGCAAATAATTCATATCGCTTTTCTTTTGAAATTAAATGCTTTGGTGGATTCGCAAAACGATAAAGAGAACAGTATGCTTCATACACCCAATATCCTGTGATATTCCACTGGTTTTAACTTTATCCCACGAACATAATATTTTCCGCTGTGCCTCGCGAAAAGTTATACAAAGTTACACTGAGGATACACTCGGTACTGTTTTCCGCTTGCTATCGAGTCTACTATAAAAAAAAAAATAAATAAATAAAAATGAAAGTTAAAAAAATGGTGTACGTGCCTCTTCGCGAGATTTGTATAGTTGAAGGGGAGCGAGCACCCCCTTCCTTCGCCGGAAAACTGGCACCAACTGGAAGTAATTCTCATTAAATTTCAAAGGGGATTATTTCGCTAAATAAAATTTTAATCGAAACTTTTCCTACTTGCTTTCTGCATATTTTAAGTTCACTCGAGGGCTATAACCTACAACTATAAATTTTATGGTTGGAATGCAGTGAATGGAAAAACCAAGAATTCGTTGGGGGAGGGAAATATTAAAAAAGATAAGGATAAGATCTCTTCTCAGCGAAATTACTGCAATAGGAAGCTGGTTACGCTTCTTTTACACTATTCCACTGTCTTAATTTTATTTATTTTATTTTATTTTATTTATTTTTTTTTTTTATTTTACTTCCTTCTGACCGCTTATTACGTGCAATTTTTTTCTACTCCGATCTTGTAATGCATACAACAAAAGGAAATTTTCTTCAGCATTCCGCGGCTGGGGAAGAAAGACAGCTTTAAGCGATTTCATTATTGTTCCGGAAAACTTGACTAACCTAAAGTCTATTGAATCTTGGAACTTGGAAAACTTCGTAGAAAATTTTATTCCAGCTTAGCGCGAATGACACTGGTGGATCAATAATTTTTCGCGAAAGTTTTATACCAAAACCAGACATTTTTCTAGAATAGTTGACTTTCAATTATACTTTTCGCTCTTTTACGTTTTCATTCGTTTTATCCGTAGAAATGATTGGGGCAGGTGCTCTGCAGAATTTCTATAGCAATTATTTCAAATTTCCTGCAATTTGCTTCAACCGGTAGAAGGTAGATCGATGCTTTATAAAAGAGTAATTCAAAAAATATCAAAAGAATGTTATTTAATTTAATTTAGTTCATTAAAAACACAAGTATTCAACATATTCTGTGGTGAATTTCATCTACGGAGCGTTTATCTAAATTTTCTTTTCCGATAGTAAAAAAATATCTACGGATAGCATCATCCTAATGAGCCCTGGGAAAACTCCAGTCATTCACACATAGGGCAAGATTAAATATTTGTCTATATAGAGAAAAAAATATGTTTTTGGTGGGCGCACAATCAGTTAAAGTCTAGATAAAGCTAACAAATTCCCTCCAAATTTTCCAATTTCTCTGTTAATTTATTTCACTTGACCTTTTTTCTAAGTTTATTTTATACTTTTCCTTGGAAAATTTACATAATGGCTCAAAGCATCTTTAGAAAATGTACAAAAATACGTATACTAATTTATTAACAACGCGTGCAGAAAAATAAAGAGACTCAGAATGAAATGTAAAATTTTCAACAAGAAGCGGGATGGATAAATTTGTTTTTGAAATGCAAAGTGTTGTGCTCTTGATGATAAATGTACACTTAATTCGAAATTAGAGAATTACGAGTATGGCATTCATTTATGAAGCAATGTATAAGAATTATTTTCTTCAACACTTTTATTTATATTTAGAATTTTCCCGGACACGTTTTTACTCTTGATACGGTAGTACGGACAGATGAGATCCGCTCATTGTCTCATAAATTTTTTGAAACTTGCTTATTTTAAGTGGGCTCCATCATGGAAAAATTATTTTTGCTTATTTATGGAAGGCAAAAGAGTCTTCCGTTCGCTATGAAATTACCTTCCTTCCTCCAAGTGTAACGTGATCATGGAATTATAAAAAAAATCTAATTATTATTATCAAATCATAGATGCTCTGTACTTTGTGACCACTACACTATCATCAATTAAGGTAGCTAACTAATTGAATACGATGAAAATTTGATAGGAAATCGGTAACTTATCGGAAACCTTAAATTAATTTAATTCATCCGATTACGAAATCCAATTTAAAGCACACAGGAGAGGTGCACTGGTGCGGTGATGAAATTTCTCACGTGTATATCCGAAATTTGATCTGATTTATCTATCGCATAGATGGAGGTATTTTTAGACGTAGGTACAGCATATCTATACATTAAAATATTTATTTTATTTTATTAAATTTTACTTGAAATCAATTTAGAAACCTTTTTGCAGAAAAATATCTCTGTAGAGAGTCGGATCACTTAAAAAATAGTCTTTACTGAAATCGCAGTTATACTTGGGCGCTTTAAAATGAACAAAGTGCACATTTAATATTTTCCAGATTTACTTCTACGGAAAATTTATCACTTTGATTGCGAATTAATTTTTCTGCAAAAATTTTTTGATTGTATCACCTGTGCATAACTGGGATTCTTCAGATTGGAATGGAAGGGGAGAGAAAGGGATGAAATAACCCCGGGGACCCTCAGTACACTGAGATATTCGGATCGATACATTCGGGGTACTGTAGAACTGGCAAATTCCACTTGGGAATCCGAATAGTCTCTCCAGAAATTTGTATCGTCATGCTGGCAGCCATAATGTCCCTTAATATCCTAATCACATAAAAATGTGGAGGAATGGCGTATCCGGGACCGTTGTCGCCATGATGTACCGAGCAGGGCATTCATTAGATTCAGTTTAGACGTTCCTTATCGGTTTCGGCATTTTTATTCAAGCCCTATGCCATCAATAACGAACACCCCGCTGCCACTAATGCCACGTTAAGGGCAGACAGTGGAAAGTATACTTGCCGGTAGCAGTCGTGGATTCATGGTGCACAAATATATCGGGTATGGTTTGGTTGCCCCAGTTGTATCATGTATGAGAAATGTATTAATTATGTACTATACGGCCTGTGTAATCCGATATTACCTGGCAAATGGCTCTCACATTAATTTGAGGTTGCCTACAGGAGGTTCAAATTTGTGCGCCGTTTCAAAGCGTGGTATATACGATTCTATCTAAGGCGCACTTCGGATAGGATTCTGGGGTTTGGGGTAGAATTAACTGAATTAGATATTCAGGAGAGGTTTAGCTTCCGATAATTAATAGTTTCGAGGCGTATTGTAATCGAACAAATATTATCAATTCACTTTTTCGATTTTAAAGAAAGATCATCTATACCCTAATCCTAATCATATTTATGTACATATTTCTTTAAAATTTGAAATTGCAAAAGAAATAAAACGTTTTCCTACTTAATTCATCTTAAAAAAGTCAATTGGTGAAATGAGCAGTTGATTAAAAAATTTAACTTTCGAACATAGGGAAAAATAAAAAAACAGATTATTTAATAAAGAAAGTTTTATGCAACGATTAATTTATTTCGTTTAAGTTTTCATTTATATACCACGTTAAGTGCTATATCATTCTGGAAAGCAATAGCTGAATACGTGGCTTTAATTCCAATAATGTCAATTTTTATAAATTCAGAAAAACATCCTTGTTCGTCGAATTGATGTGCCACGTTATAGTAAAAGTACATAAGTATCCAGGAAGTACTCAAGTTCCTAGTCTTAAGCATCCTTAAAAGTTCATCGTCGACCACCGTAGAGACTTTTTTCAGTACTTGTAGACTGATATCGAACTTCAGGCAGGTAGATGGACGGCAGTTCCATAATGCCTTCTAATTCAGCAATGAGTAGCTCCGGGAATTCAAACAAATCGTCAACGGCAATAAATTTTCATTGAACTCAATTCCTCGGATAGCAACTACCTTTACTACTAGACCAACTCTATTCCTTTCACTCACACTACACTATACGAACCCTTCATGTTGAATGCTGTGTGGCAAAAATCGAAGCGGGATGAGAAAAAATGGCAAATAAATGCTGACATATGATTTTCTTTGGAAATTGAGGCTAAAGCTCCTTTAATACTGCTCGAATCTCCCTGGGAAGAATACGTCCAATGACCTTGATAGAATAGAAGCCAATATCGATTCATAGCGTATCTTCACGTAAATATCTATCTACATACATATATGCCAACAGGAAAAACTCCTCTCATTTCATCCCTGTGGGGGGTGCCAGGTTTTCCTTAGCGCGTGAAATCTTTCTAGTACTTGAATTCACCTAGTTCTCTTTGACTTCTTAATTTCGTATTGGGAATGAGAAAAAAAACATGTCCCTCTAACATTTCAAGGTTTATGGAAGAATTTATGAAACGAAAATGAGAAAATGTAGAGCAGATAGTGGAACACTTAAAGTATTGGAGAAGATGATTTTGAGGCTTTTTTCTATACAATAAATAAAGAGAAAAGCTATTGAATTTTTAAAATGTATAAAAGAATTCAACAATTGGACTTGTAAAGCAAAATTATGGATTTGACTACAAAAGCTGGAAGCAATTTCTAAAAGATGAGATGAAAAAAACTTGTATGCTCTAGTTGAATTTCATTCCAAAAAATTGTGTGATAAATAAACGCGTAATTCAGCCATAAGAGCCGAATAGTCTGCAGGAATTTTAAAATTTACGTTATAATAGAATTTTTCTTCTTTAATAATAAGGATAAGGTAATTTGTTTAATAATTATTTTAAATTTTACAAAGTAACTCTTTTTTGTCCTTTATTTTTATTAGCAACACGACTCCAACATTTCAGAAAACTCCTTTAGGCCGCAGAACAGATTTAAAAATTCGGCAAAGCTCTTTTAACGAATTTAACTAAGTACCCTACTAGCTACCCTTAATGAGCCCAGTAATTTTCAGTTTGCCCTTAGAAAAGGACTGGTAAAATAACACCAACATCGGCTTCAAGCAACCGAATGTCAGTCATTTACCGTTGAAAGTGTTTACTTAGGTTCATCTTTGCACCCAGAAATCGGTTAGGAAGGTTCCTACATTCTTTGTCCATTCCTCTGTTTTAATTTCGGTAAATTTCCTCAACCCTAATTACATTCAGAGGAAAACGGGTTCCCTTCCACAGGCTTTAAATATTCAAAGGGAAAACTCTGAAAAGGTAGAAACAGCACCTTTAGCCCTCATCGTACTACTCCGGAATTTGAATCAGTCTCACCTTTTTGCAAAAGGATCGATTCCGCGTGGGGTCAACCCAAGAAATCGCGGTGGCATAACCAATTCTGGGTAAAGGTAATTGGCTTTAATGCTAAATGCCTCCTACGCCTAGACCACGAAAGAGCCGTGAAGCACGCGTCCAAATTACCCCCGAGCACCTTTATCAAAGTATTACAGCTGCTCTTTTTTAATTATATTAATTTGTCACAAATGATTTTATGGTTATTGATAAAATCATCGTCCCATTATTAGTCCTATTAATTGCCACATTACCACTTAAGTTGTTAGCATGCCTGCATTATGGATGACGAAGGATATCTGGGCGTGCGGTAACGGATCGCCGGGTTGTTAGGGGATGGCACCGCCGCCGCTACCGCGAAACACTTCGCGAATCACAAACGCTAATTGGAAGCAATTTAAACTTGAAATTCTGGATAATGGGAAGGGAGTGATTTTGAAGCCGCTTAGAATGCGTAATTGGGCCTGATTCGGGGGACGGAGGCTCCTCTTTCTATCTGAGGTACTTTGGTCCGGCGGTATCTTTTTGTATTGCGCTATTGTTTACCATCTCTAGTCGAATTTCCGAAGGTAGAATGAAATTTTTGAAAAATATGAAGCGCGCGCTAATGGACCATTACGGGAATTGGTTTTTACCACTCAATCCTCCCACTCAGTGTGATTCTTGGAACAGCGGAGATGAGGAGCTCTGCTGTTGAACTTAAGGACAATCAGTCACGTTTTTTGGCGAATTTTAACACAATCTCAAATTCTAAGGACTTGGTAACTTTTATTGTATTAAGATTTGATTTGGATGATTTGAGTTTTTTGAGAGCTGTGGTTATGGACTTGTAACAGATTTTATATTGTTCGATGTTGCTATAAGATGATCCCGTCAATAGCCCTTGACTTGAATAAACCAAATTATGAAGTTTTTACCGCTACTTTAGAAAAGTTTAAATAGGCACCAACTGGTCTTTGGATAGATTCACGAAATCTGTATATGATAAAATAACAAGTAGGATAAATACAGCAGAATAAAATATTAAAAATGATTACGAATGTCCCCTGGCATTGTTTGACAAAACTGCTACACTATCATACAAATACAAAGCTACTTGAGCAAATCTGCACTATAAACATGAATAGATAACAAAATGATCAAATATAGTACTTAGTTCTTCACAACTTAGATGAGGTTTTATAAAACATCCCTTCATAAAATTGATAAAAATTTGTATACCCATAATTTCCGCTTTAATAATTAAAGAACTAATATTTGAGTGATGAGAAAAGTACTATGTTTCCCTGTTTTACTATAGACTAGCGACACAAACTTGTATAACAAATAAACGAACTTCCTAAAAATTTAAAGATATTGATAAAGTAAACTGTTTAAATTCATTCACCTGATGTAACTTCTCAAGAACAAAATTTGTGGTCCACGATACTTTCCTAGAATCAAATTTTCCCAAAAAAAAACTGAAAGTCATCATCAAACGCATTATGTATTTTAATAATTTGAAGAAATTGGTCAAATAATTTAAAGTTGATAGATATAAAAGTTTAAAAAATAATGCAAATATTAACAGAAATGTAGACTAAATGTTACTAACCTTTTCTTATTCTAGAATTAAGAGGTACACATGAATTTTTAAGAATTTGGATGTATACAAAATATGCCATTTCGTTAGTAAGTACCTAAAAGATAAAATAAAATAACTTCAGGTCATTTAAATTTTTCGTAGAAGTACAAGTACAGATTTAATTGTAAAATAATGTAAAATTTTTAATATCGTCCAAAAGCCGATAAATTTGTTATTTTTTGCTATAATGAAAAATACAGAGAAAAATGATCTTATACAAGTACCTCAAAAAATGTTTATTAAATAGATTTGAAATTGTGTGTATACCAAGTTAATAGCTAAAATAGAAATAATTCGCGATATATTAAAAAGGTGATGTTTAAAAGTTACCCTAGGTATAATAAAATATTCAAAATAGATAAAAAAAATATGTCACGTCACGCACGAACATACGAGTGCGGTCCCAGGGGATCACCGCTTAGAGACCACGAAAGTGTCATCCTTCAAGGGACATAAGATTGAATTCCTGTCTAAACCATCACGAACAACAATATCACAGGGGATTTTGAAATGATTTCGAAAATACGTCGCAACCTTGATTCTTTTCCTTTGCCATACTCGTGTATATTCATACACGAAATTCTAACAAATCAGCTGGGGATAGCAATTTTTGTGAATCTTCCAAAGCAAAGCCTTCGAAATATGTTATAAAAAATTTCGTATTTAAATGCTTTTATTATTCATTCTTGCAAATATTTATAAAAGTTACTGAGCGTCTGCTAGAAAGCCACAGAAAACTAGAATAGTGTCAAGGGGTTTGGAATGGGTTAGAGGGTACTATCGTTCGTTGCCGTGGGTACTCCAGCATCCCAGAATATATCCCGGTGGTTGCTTTCGACTTGTGTTGTTATGGAAAAAATTAGCTCAGGAGAATTCCAGTGCATATTTTCCTATGTTTTGTGCATTTATTGCATTTGAGAATTCCGCCAAGTACCCGGCATTATAAATTCTCACTGGGAATTGAGGATGCTATTTCCCGAGCATACCCTTGTCTATTGTGTAGACATCCTGATCCTGTGTAGTGTGGGCACATCCTAAAGGTAGCTAGCCCTGGCTGACGCCAAGAACCTCCCTTCTTAAGCCTCAGGGAATAGTTAGCTCAATTTTTGCAAACACTTCTTTGTCTGAAGGAGTCCCGTGTGGAATCATAGGGAAATTTTCATCATGGAAATGTAGTCAATTCGAAATAAGCCCGGGAAAAGTAATTGATTTTTTTTTTAGTATTATTTTTTTTTCACAAAGTTGCTCCCGGAGATTCGTTATGGTAAGTACTTGGCAGGGAATTGGAATTGGAGTTCAACTCTGCGTCATCGGGGAGGGACAATTGGCGGAAAAGTGTCTACCGTTGGGATTAGCTCCGGAACCTTTTGTTGGAGCGGTAACTGCCAGCTTGACGTCGTCTAACAGACGTGAAATTGACGAAATGTCTGAGAGCTACTTTCGCCCGAAAATGTCTAAGAGTAATCTAAGCGCTGAATGTCTGGGAGAAAGTAATTCGCCTCAGACGGAAAAGGGCCAGCGTAATCAGATCAAGCGGGAGAGAAAGTTCAAGTTGTTCGGATGCTATTTTCTTTTGCGACCTGAGGGGCGTACTCTTAATTCGGGTTTAGAGGGGGGGCGGGCGTTCTGGTGTTCTCGTGGCAACAGCACGAGAAACTTCAATTCCTGGGTGGCATAAAGTTTTGTGCTTGCCGATGCTCGTCTGTAAACACCTCGTTGGCTCTAAGCCGCCGGTGTATCAAGGGCAAAAGGGGGGTACTTTGGGCGTAATCAGTAAAAATGGCGGGGAATAAATCTGAAGCCGACGGAACTTTTATAATTGCAAAGTTACTTTGTTCCCAGCCGAGTCCCCAAGAGTTGGTCGACGCTGCGCCGCCTGCGTTGCCACGGGAGAGTGTTCCATAAATTGCTAACGAAATCAGAAAAACACACTCCTACTATACTTCATCAAATTGCTTTTCCATTTTTTCCACTTTAGAGGCTAGGCCAAGTGGTGACGGGCGGTTAACTTCTACCTTCAGCCAGTCGAGCCCTAACTTTTCTCGTAAATACATAGCCCCAGGTGGGCTGGAATGGGGAACAACTAAAAGTTCTACGGTAAACGCAATAATCGAACTAATTGACACAGCCATCGTGGAGAGACGGATGAAAATCATCCATGTGCCTATAGCTGCGAAATCCTGGAGAGACTTCCTCGGTAAGGTAAGATAATTCTAGAATAACAAAGCACCCATCATTAACTCCCAGGCCTGTTCTAACTTGTGAACCTGGAATGGGTGTGCTCCACCCAATCCTCGCCAGCACAGGTAACTCCAGGTAGCTTCCGCCATGTGTGTGTGTGTGTAGTCAGGGCAATGCGACGTGGAGGAAATGTAAACAAATTTACCGCGTTTTACTTCGCACGGTGCTCTGCAAGATTTATAGCTTCGGCTAATCATGTCGAGTTGGGTAAATCAATTACGTGCTTATGTGTACTATAACTAATCTGGCTGGGCTCGCTCTAGCACTGTATGCGGAGTTAATGAGACTTTCTTGAATATTCAGTTACGGCATTTAATATTAAGCATGTTTGGGCACAATTGTGCCCCTCCTCGTCCTCTCCCCCCCACCACCTTTATACCAGCACACGTGTTGGCACGGTAACAGATGAAATCACTGACGTGAAGCGTGTCGAGGCATCCCGACGTTTGCTACTAATGACAATGCCAGGGAGGGAATTTCAAACAGACATAATTTTCGTAATTGTAATAATTTCCTAAACGTTCTTTGTACAATGAATTTTCGGTAAAGTAGGAGAATATATGATACATATTTAACCCATTCACTGCCAACGATGAGATATCTCGTAGTTGCCTATAGCTGAATGTGTGGCTGAATATGATCTCGGCAGCGAATGGGTTAAAGTTAGAAACAAGATTAGAAACTTTAAAACTACGCCCTTCTTACTATAAATGCAAGCTAAATAAAAGAGTAAAATCTCATGAAAAAACATTATAAAGATTGTAATTAAAGCAACATATAGCAGAACATAACTCCAAATTAATGTTGCCTGTTTAAGAATTAATTTCTGCATTCGAGTACTCAATTCAGCGCTTGCTTTCCTTAAGCTGAATTGAGGACACGGTTACATAAGTTGAATTCTTGAAGATGGGGACATATTTTAATGATACAAAAAAGAACTGTAAGTCGCATAGGTAAATGTAACAGGTAGCTGTAAATTAAAATCTATGTACATACATGTTTAGGGTAAAAAACGAAAACTAAAATAATCTTTTGCCAAGACTTTCTTTTGAAATCCGTAACTAAAATAGCTGAATGGTGCCGCAATCAAGCCAATAGAGTTAAGGGTTAAAAATAGTTTACTTTTACTTTCTAGATTCAAATGTGGTTGGTATTTATCTTTTGGAATCTTCGTTATTTCGAATGCTAAATAAAATAAAATTAAATAAATTTTTGTATTTTAAATTTATTACGAATATCAAAATCGGATCAAATATTTCTTGAATAGTGAACCGAATAAAATTATCAAAAATCGTTATTTTTAGTCAAGGAGGCATGAGAATAGTTAAGTTATTTAGCTTCTGAAAATTATTAAAAATGTCAATAGTAAACACAACTAATAAAAATGCAATTATTATAAATTATATGTTTATAGAACCAAGTAGGGAAATAAGTTGACTCCTAGAATTTATTCCGCCACGACATTCAGCTATGAATGCAAGCCACGTTGAAGTTTCTCTTTCATTCAACAAAATTAACCCTTTAAATTTGTTGTAATTAATGAATAGAACTAGGATTTTTGAAAGAGTAATTAATAGAGGGAATTAATTCAACTTGTGGAGACAAACTGAAGTGGCGCAATCTTCTTACATGCTGCCCTTTAGTTTCCCTCGGGCCACTTATATGATGTGTGCCCGTTCACGACATGCAACAGCTTCTAAAAAACTCTGCTGAGTCACTTCATATATTGTAGGACTTGTGGCTGAAGGATCATTTCGAGCGGGACACAAGAAGTTCGCTATAAAGGACTTGTCCAGTTGGCTGGATGAGCGTCATCAATCAACCACTGGGGAGCATACGACCGGCTCGTATATGTGCATAAGTGTGTTAATAAAGATTTGCCCACCGAAGGGCCCCAGGATGTAACAAAAACCCGGAGACCGGGCAGGGGAGGAGGAAAAACATTGTGTTCCTAGAGATTACATGATGGAGTATTTTTTGCGGATTTCGACGATTGCTAGTGCTACAGGCGACGGTATAATGATTTCTGGGGGATCATTGAGGGGGCCCGCTTAAAGTTGATGTGTTCGAGCTTTATGGCCAGAAATGAAATAGAATTTTTCTCCACCGTGTCGATGTACCTTTCAGAGGTAAAGGTTCAGGTGGAGGTCCCCATCCACTTCTCGGTGAGGTTTTAACCTGCTTCGTCAGCACTCGAGGGGGGTCGATGACGGTTCAGTGGCTGATTTGCCAGACGATAGTGCGCTAAACTGATGACAAAGGACTTCACCTTGTTTGCTTCGATGATTAGTGAAATGAAAAAATCGGTCTTCTCGAGGAGCTGCATTTCCAATGAGTTCTCTACCCCCGGTGCAATAGACTTTGTTGCTGGTGTACAACGGATAGGGCTGCTATTACAAAAAAAAAAAAAAAAAAAAAAACTGTAGAAATGGAAATGGCATTTTTCCAATGTTTTCCCTTCTTGTGGATTGTATGTAGCCGCCGCCGTTTATGTCTGGTCTGCAAAGAGAATTATTGCAGACCGCACCCCTTCCAAAAAGCACTAAATTAAGGGTAAGGCTACCTCCGCATCAACAGCATCGATTAGCGCGTCTTGAATTTTACGGAAACTCATTGGCGAATGGAAATGGGTGTAGTTATCTTCTCTGAATCTACGAACACTTTCAATAAAACGACCTTTTTTTTAGTATTTTATGAAGGTATGTTCAGCAGACTGGAAAGGCTTATTGTCGTTCACAGCCATTTTACTTTTTATTTTTCAGCGCGGGAAAGCATGGAACATTTTTTTTATCCACTTTTATTCATTTTGCTTTTTGTCTCCCGGCAACTATACAAAAAATTTCATCCTGAATAAACGGTTTTTTAAAAGTACATTGGGATAAAGTTTGGTAAGCGCAAAGGGTACCATATAACCCCTTTTCACTTTATCGGCGACGACAAATTTTTAATGTTTATAAAGGCAATAATTTTTCTTTGTTGAAATTCCAGACATTTAGTTCGACAGGTGTAATTAACAAGTCCAACAAAAATGCCCCTTTTTTTCTCAAATAAAAGTCAAGTGTTTTATTGCCACCAAAGTGTAGTTCATTTGGGTAGCAATTAATGAAAATTGGTAAAAAATTGAGAAATACAATTTTTTGTTTAATTTTTAAAATCTTAAATCCTGTGATCACATTTTTTAAATTGTTCAGTATGAAATGTTGCTAATATTTTTAGATACCCAGATTTGAAGAAGAATAAATATAAAGTAACTTAATATTGTTAAATTATATGAAATAATAAATTGTGTAATTTGAATTATCATTAAGGTAATCGCCACTATTCAGTACGCAATCCTACATATTCAGCAATGATATTTAGTCACTCGTATGATATAAGCTTGTGAATGAGATACATAAGTGTAGGAATTGAAAGAAAAAAGAATGAAAAGGAAGAGTAACTTCGACAATTAGCCAATCTTAACATTAGCGCTAATTAGAGAGACTTCAATTAACTGTCCGGGACACTATTGATTTTAATCCGAAGCTCAAATAAAACTTTTTACCAAAGTTGGACATGAATTGGATATAAACTCCACCGATTGGTCCAGCGCAGACGGTAAGTCCCCTATACCAAACAAAATTTCGGATAAACACAATGCCATAAAGTTCATAGTTCGTCCTTGCCGGTAGTTCATTCCCTTATATATAGAAAAGAGGAGAGGATTGCTTCGTCCAGTTATCTGTTTTTGATTTGAATTATTCTGGTGGTATAGTAAGGGCACAGATTCGTTGCATAAATGTAAGGATAGCTAGATTGAAATTTTGTATTCTGGAAATGCCACATTCCTTTCGGGGGAATTTTCACTGAAGGTTCCCGTGAACAGCGCCTTCGACAAATTACCTAAAATCAATAATTTCAACTCGATAAACCACAGTTTGTAAGCATTTATGTGAGAGTATTACAGATGTGTTGTTTCCCTAGTTGGAAAGACAAGCACTAGAGGTCACTTCGAGGATAAATACGTGGCCAAACATGAGTTAATATTTAATTTATACGTATAGTACCAAAACTTTTCTAAATAAACAAATTTTCCTTTAAAAAGATCTTAGAGCAGTACCAATGTCTGTACGAAATACTTTCTAAAGGGCGTCGTCACTTTAAGCTAGGTTGCTGTGCAACAAACGACTCTTAGCTGCGAGGCACTCTTGAAAGGTGCAATATCATTTGAGCTCCCAGGTGGGAATCTTGTGTACATTACACAGAGTTGAAGTAGAAAAAATTATTGCTTCTGCACTAGGAAGTCTCGGGCTCTTGCACCGAGTTAAGTATCACACTATCTCGAGAATGTTGAATTTTAATTATGATATGCAGTAAAGATTTCGTATAAGCTGTATCTTAAAAAAAGCTTTTAAAAATATTTTGTAGAAAAGCCGTTTCGTTTTGCATATGTTGATAAAAAAAGTTATAATTCTGAAAAAAGCAATTCTCGGTCGGATATGCTGTATGAACGTTATGAAGGATTTTATATTTATTAAGTCATTGAAATTTCGGTAGCAGCATTAGAAAAAAAAGCAGTGAATAGAAAAGACCTATTCAAAAGTCATAGTAAGAACTACTTCCCTTGACGGTTATAAGTTCAATTTTAACATCTAGTGAAAACCCCAAAAAAGCTTTTCAGATTAAAAATCGTTTTTTCAAGGAAGTCTTTTTCCATTCCTCTAATGAAAGGAGTTCTTTTCAGAGCATAAAACCTAATATCCGCTGGCCATTTGAGAAAATCGCCCCGCTTCATCAAAGGCAGGACGACAAAGTGACGCTACTTAGGAATTCTGAAGATATTTGCATGCATGCAAGGAACTAGACCGTTTCGTCTTAGAAGAAAATATCGTCGTAGTCGTCGACAAGGACGACACAAAACTTGAGCAAAGAAAAATTTGAGGAGGATAGCACAAACTTGTCAGCAAGCAAGCAAGCCAATAGCACTAATACCGATTTATCCAATTTTATTTATTTTCTCTTGCAAGTTTGACCTTTGTATACGACTTTTCTGAATCCTTTTATCACATCCCAGCGGTAATTTCCATTTTTCCGATATTCGGAGGGGGGCACGCGTGTGTAACGCTCTCCTGTCGTCGTAGTATTACATTGGTTCGGATATTGTAGCAGTCAGTGCACCATTTTTCGGTATATACCTTCAGCTCGATTCGAGGAACTCGCTTCTTAATATATGTCTAGAAATATCTATGTAAGTACGCCGAATGTTTCTGGATGTTAAAAATTCAAGGAGTCGGAAGGATAAATGCATGCTGCATGTAATACCGGCATTCAGGAGCAGCGGGGGATGTATTGCAAATAGGTTGAAAGGTTCTTTTGAGATAAAAGAATTGATTCATGCGCTCGGCAGTATTCAGGACGGGGCCCGCATCCGTTCATCCTTGAACATTCCGCCCTAGTGGCCTCAATCTGATTTTCAAATTACTTTCTCATTCCCCTTGGTAGAAGGTAATATGATTAAGGTAAAAGTACTATAAAATGAATCTTTTTGAATTGCCTTCCAAATATTAATTTCAGTTTAAACGTAATGATTTGCACAATTCAATAGGAGAAAAACAGAATTAAGGTTTTGAGTTCATGTTTTTCTATTTATTTGAATTGTGGAATGATTAATTTCATTTTATTGCAATTCACCAAATAATCCTAAATTCAACACAATTGAATTTGATGAACCCCTAACATTTTTGGCATTCAAGAGAAATTAAAAAAGGTATATAGGAGCATATTCCAATTATAAAATAGCTTCAGTCGCTAGTCACTATTAAAGTTTATTTCTTTAAAATACCTATGGGAAAATTTAAGGAAATCGATTGAAAAGTTTTCGGAATTCATGGTCACAGATTTAAAAACGCTGAGACTAATTTTAAGTATTCATAGCTATATGCGTAAGAAAGTCTTGTCGATTTGAAAAACAAACGGTTCTATGAAATTCCTCGAGAAATTTATCACTTTAACTATCATATCATACATATAACATTCAATAGCTGAATACGTGGCTGAATAAAATTTGGTAAGCAAAATGTTAATCTTTAGAATATTTATTCCCCTTTGCACTACAGAAATATCGGTGATTCTATCATTTTTAAATATTTTGTTTTAAGAATTTTCTTGAAAATATAATTACGTAATTTCATAATTGTTTTCAGGTGAGTTATTTAATTTACAATGCCATTACTCAAACAATTTTTGTTATTTTTAAAGCCTTAAAAAATGTTTTTACAATTTTATTATTTTGTGTGTAGCACACCGGAAACCTCTTTTAATGATTTTAATTATCCAATTGCCTGTGGGCGGCATCCATCATCAAATGAGGGACTGCCTGTCCAAACATCTCCCCCTGAAAGTATGCACGTTATCGCCGCACGTTCTGACTGCACAACAAACTTTTGCGAAAATGTTCGCGTTGAGCTGGCAAAAATGTGCGCGTGGACTACCGCACTTTTGCTGTAATCCCGCGGACGCAGGTGAGACAGGATAATTCTGAAAGGTACGCAATTAAGTAAATGGCTTATTATTAAATTAATTTGATTTAGTACATCTGCCCCTTATCTCCGTCTCAGGCACAGAAAATAAAGTTTGGCCATGATAAAGGCATGAGCCAGACAGTTCTTCTTCGAGCCTCCCCCTCCGCAACTGCTTGTCGGGATCAGGACGCCACAAAGCAAGGAGGCTTCAAGGAGCCAACTCCCCCGTCCGGTGTCAGTCGCAAGAAGCATCTGACATGATAAAAGCTTTGTCTGTATCATGTTACTCGGACCTCGGACCCGACTACAAACGGAGCTTTCATTAATATTTTTGAGTCGAAATCTTTTCAATTGGGGAGCCACTCACAAAGGAAGTTGTGGGTTCCGGGGCGGCGGAGGTCGGCCTGTTTGTATTCTTTCCCCTAGATACCGAGTTTTTGGGTGAAATTTCGTCGGAGCCTAAGATCTGAGGGATCTCCTTGATTTAGAAACACAAGAGGAAGGACTTTACAACGATGGGGATAAAGCGGCCCTTGAACGTTTTAAACAGTTCCGGTTGTAGTTTCAGGCTGCAGCGAAATTGAGCGCAATTAATTGCCCTAAATAGGCTATTTTAAGACTGTCATCAACTGAAGGGGGAGGCAAGTGTTTTTCCGCAATTTCTTATCTTTTAATAAAGCTGCTTACCTTAATGAGATGGTTTTAAGCCACAGAATAAACTATGGAGTCTAATTGTGACTGTCTGACTTTTGTCGTTTTTGGTTTTAACTCTTTTAATCAGCAAAGATTGCTCTAAATTCTTCACTTTAATTCTCTTCTTATGTTGAATAAAATGTAAATGCTTTAGAGATTATTCTATAAGATTTTTTCCAAATACGGAAGAATATGAGTAGTTATGATATGCAAGGATTCTAAGAGAAATTGATGATTTTTGATTTTATTCTCTTACTTGTACTATGAGACGATCTTTCGGGCCAAATTTTAAGATTGTAGGTCAAATGGCACCGTAAGTTTTGATGATCAGTGAATTAGTCTGTTAGTATCAAAACACGACTATGAAGGCTGTGTCTTTTTATTGCAAATTTTTATAGGAGGAGGATGATATCTCCAATAATAAACTTTGTTTAAAACAATAAAGAATTAGACTATTTTATTTGAAATCTTCTAGAGTGCTACTTAATTTAAATTCCATTTGGAACAATATCAAAAAGAACCTTGATTCACCTAAACAGCATTAATTAAATTGTATTCTTCCGTTTTACACGTAAATATTATGAGAAGGTAATAATTCCATAATTTAGACCGTGTTGTATTATGAGCAGCAGAAATATATATATAAATGTATATAACATATATAAATAAAAGGGGCAGTCTTTTCTACCTTTTTGGAATAATTTTCCTTAATCGTACAGTCTCATTCTGGGTAGAGTCCTCAATCGTACGGCCAATAATTCATTTTTAAAGCCGGCCATTACGCATAATCAGAAACTTGAGGAGCATTACGCCTTGAGACAGAGAAGCCTTGAAAACGTAATGAGTTCAGAGTATACCCCAAGGAAACATGGACCTGGTGTACGCTGCGGTGTGGAACAATTATGTGCGTATGTTGTATTAAATCAATTAAAGCACAATTCCTGGGTGCAATTTCCTTCGTACGCTCGTGTTTTCTGTCTACGAAAGCCGTATGATGTGCAAGAAGTTCTGAAAATATCTTGGGAAATTTAAATGTGAAATAAAAATTGCTCAAATTTATTACGATAATGCGACCATAATTCAGACTATCATGCAGCGCCTCAGATGCCGAAGAGGGAAGGAGCCATCAGCCTATCATTGGAGGCTTGTACCGACATCTATTTATCCCCACTCGAAATAAACTTGAGTTATTCTGCATATGTGCTCCAAGATTTGTCTGGAGCCCGATCTTGTAGATGTTTTTTTGGGACCCTCATTCCAGCCGTACAGCCTACGCACCCCGCCGCCGCAACTAAGCGCCTGTTTGTTCACATTCGCATTTATTCATGTTACTTCAAATAATAAAAGCAGAAATCGGTGCTGGGAAGTTTGCTCATGTGCCCACAATTCTCATTTTTAGCAAGGGGGCGCGGGGCCGTAAGGGAGAAGGCTCAATCCACCCCAGACCGTGTTTATTATGCATGTTGAGGAAATGTTTATGGCTGGCGTGGAAGTTTAGCATCCGTATGAATAAAATTTCCAAATGGAATTTTTCATGGAGTGCAATTTATTATTAGCGGAGCCGCCGGGGTCTACAGAGCAGTACTGCCTTTGGGCAACGAAAATGGATTAATTTTATCAAATGTTTCACTAAAAGGGATGAACTTGGGCAGTGTACGTTGAATTTTCAGTGTGGACTTTCATTGAAATATTGCATCCTAGGTGTGCCGACACACAGCACGTGTATACCTTCCCAGGAGTGGTGTCTTCTACTGCTTTAATTCCGATTTAATTTAATTCCACCGTTCACCCATGACCCAAGTGCGGGGCGTGGGTTCCGAGCCGGATTTGATTTGAATACAAAGTAAAATTTATTGGTTTTCTGGTGAAATTTCATTTGGATAAAAACATGGCGAAAAGAGGCATCCGTAGCTATCCCCGTAAAAGAGATCACTTTCAACCTCGGTCGCATGCATTCGCGTACGAGATCTAACGATGCTGCCCTAAAATTTGACTCGACTCACATTTTTTCCAATAACCATAACAATTTTTGGGGCTCGGCCAGACCGACCAGTGCCCCCAACATCTGTCCAATATTCCTATAAATTATGGGTGCCTTACTGGTCAATATTTCATCGAGGCATAAAAACATCGAAACCAGGTACATTTCAGAGTCCTTTCCACTCTCCTCCACGGATTTTCGGAATCGAATTTTCTACGAAAGAGTCGAGTGTGTCCTAAAAATGGGACTCGAGCCGGATCGTGCCTATGACCGACCTATCAAACCATTTTCAGGACTGCCGGCCTGTATCATTTGATTATTGTTATTGCCCGCCGGGTCGCAGCCCCGTGTGCACCACCCTTGCAAAAGTTACCCTGCTAACGACCTAATGCTAGTTATGCTTTCCGTCAATTGCAGGGCCATTTAAATGAGCAGCATGGAAATGGTTATTGTTGCCAAGTTCCGGACTCGAGTCCTTCTGGGAAATGGGTTTCTAAAGGAAGCTTGTTTCACTTCACTTACCGCTGAAACCATCTTCGAAACTTTCTGGACTTCTGGGACGTGGACTATACAGTGGCGAATTGAAACAACATTAAAGCGTATTTATTGGAGAATTCTCATTTTTAAAGTGGTTCCTCCGCAGGGCGAATGGGTCTATTGCACTATGTGCGGTCGTCGTACGGAAATGCCTGCAATATCCGCAGATGATTTGCTGAGGGACACTCCTGCGATTCATGTACACATTCAGGAAAATACGTTGTAGAAACTTTTTATGTTGACTATTACAGCTCATTCGAATGTGTATCGCTTGATATTTGTAGCACCATAATATTTACTACCCTTGCGATAGATGCTTTTAATAAATAAACGGTAGGAAATGTGCTGTGTTAGTTATTTCATTGCTGAATATTTTCAGAATTAAAAATTGGCAATTTTAAAGATATTGTAGATAGTGCAACAAAAAATACAGGTATAAACTAACTATATATGCGTATTTTGAATATTTTAAAATCCTTTACGAGGTTTTCTGTATATGCATATATTACAATATTATTTTAAGCTTAAGGCATATTTTCTAAACATATATTATATTATTTTTACGGAGCGTTTTTTTAAAATATGACTAAGAATATTTGTTCTAAAGTAGACTATAAGACTTTTCGTCTTCAGATCATCTTAAAAACAATTGGAGTAAGTTCAACGTTGAAACACAAATAAAATGCAATAAAATAACGAATTGTGGGTATATCATTGAAAACGATCCAATCAAATCAAACCGAGCTTATAAAAGTCTTTTTTTGGATAAAAATTTCTTAATAAAGTATTCCTAAAATTTTCATAAATTCATTTTAGAAACCTTTGACTTCAATTAATTCTTGCGTTCAAAGTCCTCAAATAATTCGATCAAAAAAGTCCAATCGTATTATTTTGATGTTATATGTGAAAACATTAAAGTCAAAGGTTACTAAAATGAATTTATGAAAATTTTAGGAATTTTATTAACAAATTTTTATCCAAAAAGGGCTTTTGTAAGCTCCTTTCGATTTGATCGTTTTTAAACATCGTTTAAAGTTTCACTTGCTTTAAGATTCTGAGTTATGTTAAAAAAATTGGTTTAAAATGATCTACATATATTACATTTTTGTGTTTATTTATAATATAATTTTGTATGGGGAATATGTTGAATTTAAAATTGTATCTCCTTGAAAAAAAAAAACTGAAAAATTTATTTTCCACAACAATTTATAAATTTGGTTTCGCATTTATTTCAATATGTGAAATTTGAAATTAATACGATTTTCTTTTTTTTTCTAAAAATATCGAGAATTAAATTTCCCAAGGAAATGTTCATACAGAGAAAGCAACGTAAGGTCAACGAAACATGCAAATATAAATCTCGTACAAAGCAATTTCCCAGGACTTCTCAGCATGAGAACAACATCGAGTTCCTCCTGTCCTCCAGAAACAGTCTCCTCGCACGAAGGTCTGGAAAATAGATTAGCACACGCACAAGCATAATTTGTCTGGAGGTACTCACGTTGTGTTCTCGCCCTGTCTTTTACCATTCCCCCTTCGTATTTTTCTTGGTGTACTCCTTCGGGAACAATTTCTGGAGTTTCCTATTTCCCCCACCATACGTTCCACCTTGGACTTGAATACATTTTGGACATTTCTGCTGACCTAAGCAAGGAAATGTGACCGGTACTATTTTTAAGTCGACACTTTATTTGTGTCGCCCGTTCATATCCGGCCCCGTTCGTTTTCCGTTAAACTCTTCACGCTTCTTGAATAAAATTTATATCCTTCCGGGATATGTTTCTGTGATGCCATCCATAACGTGATATGTGTTTACCCTCCTTGGACAAAATTATCGGAGATATAAGTCTTTGTCTGGAGTGAGGATGGATGGAATATTTCAGGGATAGTGAGGGCGTAGAGGCCGGCTTAACGGCTTAAAGTATTTAATTTTTGTTAAGCCCAGTTATACGACCCCAAAACTGCCTAATTTCGGTCTTGTCCTTGGAAGGAAACTAATTTTAGCACAAACGTTTGATAAGCCTCCGGCGAAATGAATGTGAGGGAAGAAAATGTCGTTACTTGGGCAAAATAATAAAAAAACAAATGGAACTGCTTACGCGGCCACAAAAAGTATCCCTAAACCAATTCAAGCCTTTTGAGGCGATTAGATAACCAAATGAAACGCCCGCCCGCTGTGCCCCTTTTTTGGAGACAAAGGAGCCTCCAATTGAACACCCCAGCCCCATTCGCTTCATGGGGCTTTGTAGAGTGCGTTCGCAAAAGAAAAGAAGGCCGTCGAAAAACAGACCTCCGAAGACGAAGGAAGAAAAAAATATCCATTATGCCCCCGGGCAGAAGTGACTCTATCATTTCAGTCGATTACAGGCCCGGCTGGCAGATATTTTACTATTCAAATCACAATTGTTGGCCATTTGAAGTTAGTACATCCTTGGAGGCACGTCAAAACAAAGGAAACCTAAGACGGTAACCGTAAGGAAAAATTGCCAAATAAAAAACTCAATTTATCTTAATGTTACAGTACTTTAGCGAATCGATAAGAGCGGAATTGCTACAGCCGCCTCGGCGCTGCCGTGCTGACGACGATGACGACGTCGAAAACGGGCGGCTCTGGTTTCGGCCCTACCCGTTTCACAGACTCTTTTCTGGTCTTCGACTTTTTTTTTTTTTATATTTTAAGGAACCTTTTGGCTCCTTGCTCTTTTGATTCCTTGCTTTGAAAATTTTAAAGCAGCCCCTGAGAAAGTGGGCAATTTTGTAAACCATTCGCTGAGACTTTACACGTTAAAAATGTAACAACATTGGAAAATCTCGTTGCCTCCCGTGAACTGGAGGCTTAAACGATTTTGAAGTAGAAGACCGAAGGATGGTTAAAGTTGGTCCAGACATGGAAAATCCTATGAAATTTTTGAATAATACAAAAGCGAAGCGTCGTCGAAAATTAAATTGAAAAATTTATAACAACTGACTATCATACGTTGTGCTGTAGCAACTTCTGGTTGCTGTACAATACACTTTTTTATTTTATTTTTAAGTTTAAATTTTAGAGAGTGCTTTTCCCTGAAAAAACATAAATCAACTGATTCATTGATATTAAGAAATGAGTCGCTCAGAAGCCAATTATGTTAGGTTGCCCATAATTGAATTTGTAGCTGACTATGATTTCGGTAGCGAATGGTTTGTCCATTTAATATTCTCAATTTTTGTTTTCTGGAGTTAAATGCATTGGCTTCTGAATGACTCAAATAAGACATTAAAAATGCATAAGTGCCAAAATTCAATTTTGTTAACAATTTCTATATCTTCTAATTTTCTGAGGTACGCAGAATATTCAGAATATCTTTTTTTTCATGGTTTAACAACTAAACTAGAGGGAAATTTTAAGTGTGTTAAATTTTACAATCTTGTTATGTGTGTTTACTCGTTAACTTTATACAGGCTTTACAACATGTAAAGTTAAAATTTAGGGAAAGTGTATGTCGTCTTCGACCGTTTCCTGGAGGAATGAGATATACCATAAAATATGCTAGGATAACCATAATCCTCTTTTTTGGATAGTGCAGGCTAATTAACATTTGAAATTTTGTATAAGTCTAAAGTTTTGTACGAATTTAATAGAACTGAATAAAGCTCCGAGTTGCTGAGTTGGAAAATGAAATATAATAAGAATGAGATGCACATTTTGCTATTCTTGAGAAAAGTAATCGAATTGCGCTAAGTTAATCCGGGGCTCATCACCACCGTCGTGATATTGCTCCATAAAGTTTGAGTTTGAAATTTTGCGGAGCTATGCAATCGGTAAAATCGATGCATCTAAAAACTCTTTGGAGGTTCTGCTACAGCTTTAACCTTCAGAGCACCAACAGGGAGCAATCTGGCAAAAATCTCTGAAGCGTAAAAGCAATAATTCCAATCTGCTCGTGAAAATGAGCCAAGTGCGATTGGCTGCTATTAATTAAGGTATGCATCATTTTCATTACGCTTCGCGGAACATTTTCCGAAATTAAATGAGAGCCCGACTAATTATGAAATTCCCTTGCAGTCAAAATAGGGCCACTGGACTTTGAACGGATGGAGAGTGCCCCCCCTCAGGCAGTGAAACGTAAATCACCATAAATTGCATTAATGCGACCAAAAACCAAATACACAAGGGTCTTAAATGGATTTTAAGGCACCATATGGTTCCGAGTAGAAGGAGTCGTACCTGTCGGGATGAAGCAGAGCCTCCTGCTAAATTTATCCTTTCGTTTGGGGTCCTCATAGACCTTTATGCATGTGCCCAGCCGCCGCCGGACATATGCTGCCTACGTCCCTGTGCTAACAGAATTAATCGGTTGTTGACTTTGCACATGCAAAGTGTGGAGTGTCCAATCGATGTGGACAATACAAATCAATCTCCGGGATATCGGTGGATGGGGACCAGGGGCCAATCTCTGCAGACTGACCGTAATTTTTCCTTCGTACCGCTGATCGGAAGATTAATGGCGAAGCCACCCTGAAATCTAATCCTCAGGTGCTCACAATGCAGCTAACATACATTTCGATTTGAATTTGGTCATTTTGAATATACGAGTATAATGGCTTTTGATGGCAGGGTAAAACACCTACATTTCTTGGATAGACAATGGAAAATCGAAATTGAATTAAAGCTCAAATACAAGACCGTATGCTATATGAGCAAATTCCTACATAATATATTTTTTCGCTTACTTGAATTTTTTAGAACTATATTTCATCTAAATAATTTTGAGATATTTATTTTCTAATTTTTGAGCTGATTAACCTCAATTCAGCTATTGATTTTGTCAAGCTGAATTGAGCATGGAACTGCAAAAACTATTGAATTTTCAAACGCAGTTGAATATGAGCGAAAAATTGTTTTTTAAAACTTTCAATCTATGGAAAAATGTGTTCATTTTAAAACTAAGAATTGATTGACTTTGTAAATAGATTTAAATTCAATTAATCGGCATAAATTACCTCTTGGATTGAGAATTTCAGATAATGCCATTTTGTTTTCAATTCAAAATGCGTTCACCTGAAAAATTAGTGTTGTTTTGAAATTTCATGCATACACATTTAAACGCTGAATTGATAAGTACTTTGCTTAATTCCCCTTGATGCATTTTTGCTGAAGATCTAAATAAAAGAAAGATTAAAAATAAATTTAAAAATATTTAAACGAAATATTTATTTTTAAAGTTACTGTGCTGGTTTTTTAAACTTGTGAATTTATCCTAAAATTTATTGATTTGTTATTTATTTCGAAATGAAATTTGGATCGGTAACTAGATGCATACCATATACCCCTATCTACCGTATGGAAAACAATGATTTTTTACATTTTCTTCAATATTTTCCTCCATCAAGTTTTGAAGTAGGAAAATAAAAACTGAAATCTTATAGGAAATTATTTTCTGAAAAATCATCTCTGAAATGCGTGCAGACATATAAATTCGAGATAAATTCAATTTTGTGAGCTCATCTATAGTTTGTTGCTATATCTTTGAAAGTTTATTCTCTTTCAGAAGAAAATTTTGCTTGAAATATATAAAATCGGATATAGAAATGTTTATCGAGAAATAAAAAAAAAAAAAAAAAAAAAAAAAAAACTAGCATCGCACCAAATTCCCCAAATTACTTCCTTGTTACAATTTTTACCTTTTTACCACTTTCATATCTTGTCGGAGAAGTTTGTCGATGCCAAAGGGCGAAATCAATCAAAACATTTTTCGAGAGAAAAACAGAAAATTGTCATAAAAATTCTCAAAGATGAAAAGCTGTAAACTTTGCAACAACGACGGGGAGATAAGGTGAAACATTTTTACAATTTACAAAATACGTTACGTTGCAGAAGTACACAGGGAGGTTCTGTTGAGGAAACAACTAATAGAAGGAGATGTTTCCATTCTTCGAATTTCATTTGCAGAAGCCCTAGAGAGCGGAGTACCCAATCATCCAAGTTACGTGCGGGTAATGCCATTCGCCAATATTGACTTGTCTTCGCCCCGAATGTTCATCGCTTTCTAGTTTGCATATCTCAGAGTAGCACCTTGGCAAATATGACGAGCAGATGCTCCTCCCAAAGCCCGTTTATCTCTCTATTGCGTCTAGATTAATGGTTAGGAAAATGATTACTGTTTAACTATGCGAAATCTCATTCTCAAAACACATCTTCTCAAATTCCATCCCCGGCCTCAGAAATGGATGTAAGTGTTGCATATCTTCCGGTCTGTTCGGAAATAGGACAAAATTATTGACGGCATTTGAAAAATGGTTTGGTGTCGATACAAATCTAAATCTATTTATCATAAAGGACGCGATTTTCTTCGAAGAAGGAAGCTGTTTTATTGATGGCATCGAATATTTCTCTAATCTTCGGCGAAATCTCCGCCCTTCGGCTAGGCTGTAGATCTTTGGATGTTGGCGGAGGGCTGGATGCGGTGGTGCGGTGCAACCGATGGAAAATGGATTGCGGCCAGGACGTGCCATTATTAACTTTAAGAATTCTCAATCGCTTTAAAATGGATTGTGTACCGGCACAAGATGGTGTCGTGTTGGCATGATAGGGCGGCAATCCATCACCATGAAATTTATGCAATGCTGATGGAATGCAACACGCCTGGGGAAAGTAGATGAATTATGGGGACAGGGCGTTCCATTAATTTCCCTCGGTTCGGCATTACAGACTCTTTTTAACAATATATCTACATATGTATATAGCACAAAAAAAAAAGTTGATACTCGCAATTACCTCGATGGGTAATGTGGTCACTAATGAGGAAAAATGAAAATAGGGTTTTTTTTTTTTGCGAGAGATATATGTGTTTAAAATTAATTGTCATCAAGCTGAACAATTAATTTACTCAAAAGTACTAAAAGCGCTGTAATGGAGAGTGTCAACACATTCCTTGTTGAAACTATAGCTCACAAGAATTTCTTATAAATTTAATTTAAATTTTCGAAATTTAACTTTAAAAAAATTAAACTATTGTAACTATAACCCAGTAATAGTAAAAAGAAAAAAACTGTTAACTTTTAAAATATCAGATAGTTTTCACTATATTTACATAGAGGAAGGTACTTAAGGTGTCATGGTTAATAGACGTTGTTTAATATATAGGAAACTAATATCTTGTTAATTAAACGTTTGACTATAAATTGCTATTATCTCAAGAGGTGGATGGGTATTATCATTATTATTATTGTTGTGGGCGAGACCCTTAGCCTCGAGCGTTCAGACGTTGTCCATTGCACTCATTGATCCATTGTGTTACGTAGCGCAGAAGACCATGGTTATGCATGGGATTCCGACCCACAACCTCTGGGACGGTAGTCCAACGCGCTAAAAACTGATTTACCATAGTCCCATATAAGATGGGTCACTCCTAAGGGCAAGGTATGGTTTAGTATTATTGCGATATCTTCAAGGTTTAATCTGCTAGGATTCTTTTAGTTTTCAAAGGATAGGACTCTTCAACTTCACTCTTTATTATTACAAGTCTATAAAGCTCAGCTGTCGGCAATGCATTGTCTCCTAAACTTCTGCAGAATATGTCAACAAGTAATGGCCTACTTATTTAAGGAAGGTGTCTAAACTATTACAATTAAAATTTTTTAAACACTACTTCTCACCATTCTAAAGCTGAAAGAAATATAAAATATAATTAGAGTTTAATTTTCATATAGTATGACACGAAGGGATAAGATGGAATCAGTAGAATCTCGTCTAATTGACACTCACTTCCTGAGCAACAGGTGAATGGGACTTAGTATGAGTACATGTGAAGTCTCTAGACTGACTTGAACTAAGTATAATCTGAGTAAAACTCAGTAGGTTTTCAAGCGCACCCGTGCACACATTGCCAGAATGGTAGCGGTTCATACAGGCCACTGGCAGCCAAGCTTGGCATCCCCTACAACGATCATTGCCGCAGTTGTAAGGATCAGGAGGAGAAGCAGATTCTTTCTTATTTCTTTTGCCACTGCCCAGCATTTGCAGAAGCAAGATGTAGGGCACTGGGCACGCAATTTCCTGATCCACGGCCAGAATCAGAGATATTGTTCTCTTTCTAAATTCCACAGAGTGGATATGATCTCTGAAGTTTACAACGTTCAACTATAAACGTTTTAAGGGATTTGGTGGTTACAAAACGGCGCACCTTAGCGCTAATTGGACTCGTTCTGAATGAGTCGGATTGTCACTCTAACAAATCAACCATGAATCTCGTCTTTATTTACCTCTCTCATCTTTTCCTTTCGGGTGATTCTACACAAGTTCGTATACCGAAAGAACTGTTTGTACTGTTTACTTTTAGTAAATGCTTCAGTTTTATTTACTTATCCCATATATTATTTATTAAACCATGTTATATTAATAACGTGTTTTGCTCATAAATGCTATAATTACCAAGTTTTCAAAAAAGTACTCTTCATTTCTAATAAGCATTATTTCCATTATATCCATAAATTATATAAATTTGATTCGGCATTTTATGCACAACTTTAATTTTGGGCTGGGCACCATAAGAGTTAATATCATATTTGTACGGCCTATGAAAATAATGCAGTTTGTCCGTATATTATAAAAAAAAATTACGTTGCGAAAATTTAGATAAAATCAGAGCTGACTCATGGATCTACAATACGTTCTACTTCGATGTCATTCATAATATTAATTAGGGGCGGATTGGCGACTTCCCGTATACCATAACAGACCATAAATATATTATTGATATCTTAATTCATTTGGTTTAGAAAATTTTAAATGTACTTCATTTCATCTCTTGGCGATAGTCGAGTAAAATCTTAAATGATTAAAAATTTAATCTTTAGTGCAACTAATTTCGTAGTCAATTACAATTATAATCTATTAAAATTTTATTCAATTTCCGCAGTTGAAAATAAAATCGGCTAGGATTATATTTGGCAAAACAGTTACAATATAAGTCGACTTAATTTTTAGTTAAGCTTTACGATTGATAACGTAATCGATTACAAAAGTAATCGCCAAACATTATCCTGGCTAATCGAGCGAAATTTTACTCAATTGAAGTTTTAATTCAGCTTTGCGATTTATAATGCAATTGGTTAATATTTGAATACATTATAAATTAAAATGATTGAAGTATCAATTGGTTAAAAAGTGATTGGCTTTAAAATTCTCCCCAAAAAATAATATATCAAACTTTTTAAATATACCACGGTAAATGCTAGCCAATATATTACTGATAAACTATTTAAATACCGTATAATCCTCAAAGCAAACAAAAATAAATAGTCAGTTTATGAATCATGTACTAAAATTTTTAATATTATTTTTAATTGAAATTGCTACTATTCTTCTACTTAATATAATAAATTATCATATATCAGTTAAAATACTAATGAGTCTGCTTACGCGAGTCGATTTATTTCCTTTTCTAGAAAAGTATGAGATAAGAGTCGTGTTGTCTCATCTTTCATTCCTCACTTTTTATGAAAAGTAAAGCGAATCGATATCAGCCGAAGAAACTCATTAATATTTATGCACTAAACTTAACTAAAAGTTCAAACGACTCAAATTTGTTTTCGACTAACTAATTGATTGGTGATTATTTTTCTAATCGGTTGAAATACCAATCGATTACATTTTCAATGACAAGGTTTAACTAAAATTTCAATCGACTAAAATATCATTCGACTAACGCTATAATTGTTTGTTGATTATTTTTGTATCCGATTGAAATATCCACCAATTGCATTATCAATTGCAAAGCTCAATTACCTCGGTAATTGTTTTGTCAACTAAAATTGTAATCGATTCAAATTTGCCCAGGTCTGTCTCATCTTACTCCAATCTTCCCTATATTGTTTTACAATTTATAGGGCTCTTTTTACAATGTAGATTAAGCTTAATGTCCTAAAAATGATGGTTTTCTTTTGTTTTTACAAACATAATTGGGATCAGTTTTCTATGTATGTTCACATCGAGCAAATGTATTCAACTACTGTTTTTTTTAGCTATATGAAAACGCATTATTTTCTATACCAATATCCCAAGTTTTTATATCAAGTAGCAAGCCCAGTTATAGTTTAAAGAATTCCAAATCCACCGAACGATGAGGTCAACTTTTGTCAGAAATTATTGACTATCCGAGATATTTGGTACACTGGTGTCACATGTTCTGTTCCATAAACCAAATCACTTAAAGTTTTCCACTATATCTCAAACTATCTTCCCCCGTTTTCCCCGAAGCCGTTGTAAGAATCTACAGCCGCGAGAACTAATCTCCTGGAGTACTTTGAGCTGTCTCTGAAGATAAGTGACAATA
The DNA here is from genome assembly GCA_963969385.1 of Philonicus albiceps. Lineage (NCBI taxonomy): Eukaryota > Metazoa > Arthropoda > Insecta > Diptera > Asilidae > Philonicus > Philonicus albiceps. The sequence continues at coordinate 23,039,842 of OZ017775.1, forward strand.
AATTTTAGAATTTTGGCAGTTAGTTAACCGAATCACATGAAACGTGCTTCTCAAGAACTAAAACCTCAAAATTTCTCCGCTCCTCGTTTGAAATTTATTCAATTCAAGTCAAATCCAAATTCAGTTCTGATGTGTACTTAAAATTGTGATCTCAGATACAAAAGAGCAGGGGAGGAGGAGTCATGTGGCTGAACCGCGATTCTCCATTATTACGACCGCATCTGCGTTATGTTCGACGAAGTTTCGAAAGTTACAAACAAACCCCCAAAATTCAGTATAGTGGAAAAGTTTTTGGGAGATTTTGGTATTGCTCTACTTTTGAGGCAGGTTTCGGGCTAATTGTACACTTTATTAGCCCATGTGTTCGATTTAATTTATGTTATATTCAGCGACTTGCGAGGGTGCCGTTTCCCACGGGAGATTTATTAAAATTAGGTCATTCGGGATTTCGAGAAGCAACGAAGAAGCAATGTTCCCTGATAGCACTACTACGAGGAGTGATATAATAAAACCCGAATAAGCTGATAAGTAGCCAAACCGGAGTTTGGCAAAGAGGAACTTATAAAATATAATGTTTCATGAGGAAATCTTTATTTTTAAATAATTAAAAGGTTCTAAAAGCGGAGCGATTGAAAATGAGGTTAAGATGATGACACTCTGAGAAAATTTTGTTGCTAAATTTTTAATAAACCTAAAATGACTTGAAATGTCTTCTTTTGATAATAAAGACGGTAGTGATGAGAAATGGAGCAGTAGTTCTCTCTTGCATTTTGTACTTAGAGCGGAGCTCCGTCTTTTGTTGTCCTAGGATACTTTATTGTCTTTCTCCAGTATTATTTTTTTGTTTTTTATCTTCTTATGCGCCTTTTAAAGCAGCGTGAATTTTTTAAGCAAACAAATGCTCTTAGTTTTTAAAATGCATCGCAAGCGCCAGGGATGGATCCTTAATGCATGCGGATTTTGTTGTCTTTTGTTTGGTGGTTTTTTCTCTAAAACAGATGCACAATAGACTCAAAAGGAAGGAAAACAGAGTCACTGCAGGACAGTGAGCTTTAAGGAATATTTAGCAGTTTAATGCAACAACAGTTCCATTATTTAATAAGACTGAGAAAAAATGCAACAGTCTTTTGGGATAGAGTCACAATTTTATATATATATATAATTTTTTAGATTTAAGGAGATTGAAGAAGAAGAATATGTATCAAGGGAGAAAATAGAATAACGAAATTCTGCTATAGAAGTCAAGAATTCGAAATAATTTCCCTTTAACATTTTTACTATCAATTTTTATTCAGCCACATATTCAGCTATACTCAATTTTTTAAGCAGAGATCCTGATTAATTTTAATGTATATGTAGGAATAAAAATACTAATATTGTCTAAAATCTGGAATTTAGAAAAGAAGAATTAAATTATATCAACACGTTGATTATACGTATAAAATTTTATTCAGCCACGTTCTTATTACGCGCTTAGATGCAAAATAAAGGGCAGTTTTATCGTCGGAGCATTTTCGGATAAATTTGCATTAAGTGGGTACTAATGATGCGATAGTCCGAGGTAAAACTAATAAGCTTTGCTATGGTTATCTGCAGCCCACCGGCCCTCCCTCAATTGTTTTCTTTCACAACAAGTAAAGATAATATTTTGAAATTATAAGCAAGACCACCTGTGTGCTGTCCTGAATGGTGTTGCTTGAGCTATTAATATTTATGAGCTTACCATATAACTCTGTTCTGCTTCTCAGACGAAGGATAAAATTATTGATTGACCTTCTAGTTATTTAAGATTCTCTAATAGTAATTCGTTTATATTTCTTAAAAACTATAAAGTTGAATTTAAAATTTTGCAACCTAACTTGATGAAACTGCCCATTAAAATTTTACTTTTTTGTTACCGGTATATATTCCACCGCCAGGAAAGCAAAATTCTTCCACTGCAACCAATTTATAAAGCATAGTTTTTCAAACAATCCTTTCAGCGTAGGCAATCAATCATTTTAAAAATTGTCAAACTTCTCTCTGGTTTTGTGAATATGTCCTGATGCAGTATCCACGCAATGTGTGTTTGTTTCTAGTTTCTAGTTTGTTTTTTGTAACTTGCTTTAATCCACCCTTATTTAGATTTTCTTGCATCACATTCGAAAGCGCACAGAGCTTTATATGTTTGAGCAATTTTATTGTTGTTGTTTTAAACCCTTAAAGCCGTGTTTTCGGGACAAAATTCTGCGAACAATCAAAAACAGCAATGTGTTCAAAATTTATAAATATGGATATTTGTAATAGTTTTGAATGTTTCACCTTTTCGTGAATTTAGCATGATGCGAGGATTAACTAGGATTTGGTCTAATTCGAGTGTAAGCTTTATTTATTCACTAAGCATTTTATCTATATATATTTTTTTTATGCAGTGAACGACTGTGTGAGTTTTTGGGAAATCGATAAAAAAATTTTACGGCCTCTTTTATCAATAGAAGGAAAATCCTTTTGGTTATTGGCCGCTCTTTTCCTTTTAAACTCTCGTCTCTGTAGCCAAGACAGTGTTGTATCTTTTAGATACGTACGATGTATCTTCGTGGCGCCAAACAAATTGAACGAGAGCTCAAGATATAAGTGCTCGTGTAAATTTTATTGGCCAAATCCCCAGAAATTGATGACGTTGAATTTAGGTGGTTTACGATTTTTTCTCTGGAATGGATAAAATGACAGGTAAAGTTGAAATCCAGCAACTTGCTTTTAACTTAAGAGGGTTACAAAATATGCGGGAAGTTGCCCTGCATTTGGCTGGAATTCCCGGAAAATGTTGTGCAAAATTGGAACGATAAGCGTAGGAGTCTTTAGGGAATTTGGCTTGTTTTTGTTTTTTATTCTGGGAATTATGAACCAAGTTGGGAAAATGATTTTAAAGAGTTTTCTTTTGCATAAAAATAGGTACCTCGGGATATAAATACTTGGGGGTGTTTTAGTAGAAATAAACTTGCTTTATATATTTGTTCACAAATTTCTCGAAAACTATTAGACTGATTTTCAACAAATTTATTGCGTATACCTCGAAATTGTTCAACTTAGGGCATTTTGTTGCGTATTTTCATTTAAGAGTTATTTCCAAATAATATTGCCCAACATATGAATCTTATACAGTGGAAGACAAAAGTATTGGCTCACTCTTAAGCACAGGACGAGCCACGTAAATTTACGTTTTTGCTTGAATTTTAGTACGCTACGTTAGTTTTCCATTTTATTCACATTGTAATTAGGTTTTCTTAGTACCATTAGTTATAGACATGTTAATAAATAACTTTCTATAATATTATAATAAATAGTGTTGGTTTAATAAAACTACACGCTTTAAAACCATACATACATGTTTATGTGACCAGTTAACACATTGACACTCACGATTTTAATTCAGCTATAAGCTTTGTAAGCTGAATGGATATCTATAACTAGATTCGACGTGTATACACGTCACAGCCATACATATAAAGATGGACCGCTGAATCTCCTGTCTCAAGCGTCCGCCAATTTGATAACCTACTCCCTGAGAGCGATGATAAAAATATATTGAAATTTATATAGTGCTATCTATTTTTATTGCATTGCTTGGATGGGTCGATTCCGTAGATTTTTTGAATGCGGAATTGCTGAATGCTGACAAAAATATTTGTGGAACAAAAATTTATAAAATATTTACTTTAAATTCAATGAATGTTAATAAAAATTATTATTAATTCCATAAAAAGGCTTTTAAAGCTTTTTCCCAACACACAACATAACACACAATTATTGTGTTTTAATTAAAGAATTTTGAAATAAAAGGAAATTTTTTAAATCGGTTAGCAAATTGTCGGGCGACTGATTTAATTTTTCATTTGTTTTGTAAACTATTTTAAAACGTTTAATTCGGTATTTCGAGTGTAGTATTTTGTTACGTATAAAAGCATATGAAAAACGATAAGATTCTAAAATAAATATATGTATACAATTTTAAAATGATTTGATTAAATTGTTTTTGTTATAAATTTACATAAAGAATGAAATGGACTCTTGTATCGTGCCAGGTTGCGTTAATGCGCAAAAGACGAAGAAGCCACTATGTCGTATGGAAATTATCATAAATTGTTCTGCATTAAAGAAATCTTTGATCATTTGATAGTTCTCCAGAGAATTGTCGGAGAATATGTGCAAAGGCAATTCAATCATCCCCTCCGCTTCTATAGGAAATCGTGGACATGACCGGTCCATTGTATATATGTATGTCTGTAATACACGTCAATCTAAAGTTATATTGTATGTGCGGTTGACGTGTATACACGTCGTGGAAAATAAAAAAAATTACCATTCAATATTAGAACTCAAAATTTCAGTAATGCAGATATCATTTAGTATTATAAGAGAAAACCTGTTATAAATAAACAAAAAGAAATAGATTAAATTACTTGATATATGGGTTATTCCCTATATTTTAATTTTTACAAAATTAGTTGATTATTTTCTCTGTGTACGTCGTATGGTTTTGTTCAGTTTGCTATCTACCCAATAACAATTGCAATAATTTAAATAAATGAAGGCCTTTGATAATTTTTGGTTTTTTGCAACCACGTAATACTTATAACATTTAACAAACCTTTTGTTGGATTTCATCTTTTTTCAACATTGAATTATTAATTTTTATCTAATAAAAATGAAATCCTTATAATTTTACTTTTGATTTTCTTGTTAAATTTATTGTGAGACTCTTTGTATTTTGTTCGGTGTGTATAATCGTCACCACTTGATTTAAATTACACACCCGGTGAGGGACTTTTAAAAGTAAATTCCGCAGTTAACTTGTTAGCTTAACTTCTAAGTGAAGGACAAAGGATGTTTAGATTGCTTTTGCATCAAAAACGATCAGTTCTCTTATTTTTATTCACCTGGATGTACAATATGCAACAAATTTGCATAGTGTAAAATATTTTTAAGGATTTTTTTCGTTTAGAATTTTAAATTTTTGAAAACATGAAAAAAACATCGGACACTAAGGCAAAGAAAGTCCTCTGTTATGCTAAAACGGGTTTAAGTGCTAGAGAAATAGCAAGGAAGACGTTTTTGCTGTTAGTAGAATATGCAAAACACAATTACCTGAACGTGAAAAGAATTGAGAATGTCGTAAAGTTCTCATTACTTTAGAAACTAAGAGAAGAATATCACGTCTAGTGCAAATTGGAGCAATGGATACTGAAGTACTGAGGTCCATGCACACTTGGGAAACACAAAATATTACTGGGTCTGTTGAAACTGTACGAAACGCACTCAGTGATAGCGGTTTACGAGGTCGTGTGAAGAAAAGGAAATCAGCGCTTAGTACCCCTTCATGGGAAAAATAACATTCTCTTCGCTCAAATGCACAAGGGTTGGTGTCTTGATAATTGGGGTAATCTTGTTTTTAACGACGAGTTAAAAATTAACAGAATTAACTCAGATTTTCGACATTGGCACTAAATTGGAAAAACATGATGGGAACGAAATTGGGAAAAAACTGCATCGATTAACTAATCCCGTATGCTTCGGAATGCCAATTCCCCCCCTTCTTTTGACTTCCACGTGAGCAAATCATCTCTGAGGTTTGAGCTCAACCGTCTTCCGACTTTCCCTCTTCCATCCCCTGCTCCCTTAGCCCTTCCACCCATTTGCCTCTAGTTAGTTTTAGTCCTAATTTTTAAGCGTTATTACTATGTAGCTTGTAATAAGCAAAATAAATAAATAAATAATCGAATGAAGGCAGAGGACTATATAAACATTCTAGAAACCAGTTTTATGAAGACTTTGTAGAGTTTCGGTGCTGAAAAGGAAAGTTTTACTCCAGGGAATCAATTATCCCCAAACATTGTGCCCCTAAGGCAATGGAATAGGCAATATTTTGATAAATATTGAGAAACCAGAGAATCAAAATAAATAAAATAGTTTTATATGTAGCAGAAAGGAATTTTGCATGTAATTCAGTTAATAAACTTTTTATAATCGTCTCAGTTATAAAAACAAATTTGTGGGCTATGCAAATAACCAGCTAGTCTAAGGTAAAGAAAGTGTGCAGTCAAGTTCTAAATTGTTATTTATAGGAATCTACCCTAAATCAAATAAGAAAAAAGAATTCTTACCGACCAATGTGCATACAAAGCAAAATTTATCCTTAGTTTCCTTAGCGAAGTTGTCCGTTTTCGGTGTTAACTTTAAATTTTCACTTTTCAATTATGGTCCAGGCGTTCACCTTACTCAAAGAAATCAGAATCAGTCCTTGGCTTCATGAAAATGCGCAATTTTTGCAATCGGAGTGACGTAGCATACTTCGTTTGGTTTCGAACTTGTCTTAGAAAGAAATACGAACATAAAAATCGTCCCAGTCTCCATAAAATTCCCGCTAGATGGCAAAAAACGCGCTTAAAATTCGATTAGAAATATATCGAACATATTCATCTTCCCGCCAAGAACACAATTTTCAGTTCATCCAGACGAAGATGAATCGCGGTGACGTGGGATTATTAACACAATTTTTGGACTCGTAGACAACGAGGAAAATTACTGAAATAATTGGAAATTATTAGGAGACTAGTAACAAAAATGATTATCAGAAAATTACGCATATTCCGGATTCAGTAGGACACCACCCGAAGATTTATTTGAGGACGAAGAATGTTGGAACTATCAAACGGAAAGTGGAAGATAATTTTAATGATAAAATTTTGCACTGGCTGTCTGCTGTGCTTCTAAAATCTAGGGTAAGTTGAATATTAAGTTCCCTGTTATGTGTCGCAGAATAAAATACCAAGCGAATTGTTTTATCTTCTGCATAATGGTGGCTGAATTGCACATAAATTTTCCTATAAGAATGTCTGCACATAATTCAGCTACTGCTGAAGTAGATGACTACAAGTTTTGGATCTTATTTCGTAATAGCTCTCCCGATATTTGAAATTTTAATTATTAAGTAAATTAAGAAGTCGTCTAAAAAATTTGAAAATTTTTATCGGTCCTAGAAGACTAGCCGACCAATTTAAATTTTAAAAGGCGACGTGTTTAGACGGAATTGGGTCCTTTTTCATACTTATTAGCTATTAATATTTTATGGGTGGCCTATTAAAATGCTTTATTAGCCAAATATGCAACACAAATATTAAACGGATTTTTACCTGTGTTTCGGGGACTTGTTGTTCTTTCTTTTAATAGGTTCCTTTAGGTACTGATTTCTGGGAACACATTTTTTTTTTATCTTATAGTGCATGTTAAATTGTCCCTCTCATAAAAATAGAAAAGTATAACTAACTGCAAGTAATTAGATATACAGCTATGGAAATGTAATTAAGGCCACCTTAAATTTATCTGAATATGCACAGATTTCTGAATGGCTTTTATGATTTTTTGTTTCGTACACCACTTTTTACAAATGTATTTTAAACTAAATAGTAAATTTGTCACAAAACAATAGGAAGCATAGGTTTTATTGGCAAATTATTGTTAATTCATTGTATTTACATTGGAAATCTAATTAAGACCTTATAAAAAAAAACAGAAAAATATAAGTTTATTTGAAATTTTGTTAAGATTTTCATTCAGTATCTAGTAGCAAAACCCTTTTGCTGCAATACCTAGTCACAACGTCTTTGCATAGATCGAATAAGACTTTGGCATCTTTCAACTGGTACGGCTTTCCAAGCTGCTTCCACTTTTGCATAAAGATCGTCCAAATTAGTAATATTTTGGCCACTTACAGCATCTTTCACATCTTTCCAAAGATGGTCTATCGGATTTAGGTCTGGGCTTGATGATAGAATTGTTTTTAAACCACTTCTGTGTTAATTTTGCCGTGTGCTTCGGATCATTATCCTGCTGGATTTTCCATATAACAGCACAATTCTCCTCAGCTCACAGCAGCATCACATTCTCCAGTATTTCCACATACTTTTCCTTAGTAAGGATACCTTCAATTTTATGAATCGGCCCAACACCATACCAGGAAAAGCATCCCCACACGTTAATTGATCCGCCTCCGTGCTTGACTACCGGCGAAATATATATATTTTGGATCAAATGCAACGTTTTTTGGTCTACGCACAAACCGCCTACCGTCAGGACCCAACCTATTTATCTTTGTTTCGTCACTCCAAACGATAAATTTCCACTGGTTGACAGTCTAGGTCAAATGAGATCGAGAAAATGTGACCCGCATTTTACGCTGCTTCGATGTCACCAAAGGCTAAAAAATGTATGGGGTCCTAATTATATTTCCATAGCTGTAAATATTCAAAAATGTCCAGGTAGGGTAACTGCATCAATTCGCGATCACTTTATATATTTTTATGCCATAAAATTGAGTACTTTCCCTAAATGGCAAACATTTTTATATCCTCATGTACGTGGATATATCGATTTCCCTTTTATAAAATGCAGGAACGCCAGCGGGGTAAGAATTTTGAATATTGCGAATTTGAAGTTCTTCCATCCAATCTCTTTTTATTTCAATATCTCTCTGATGGAAAATTTCTGTTAATTTTCCTTTAGGTGCTCGAAGAGATTAGTGCGCGATTAGATTGATTCATTTGATTTCTATATCTGCTATACTCGTTTCTTATATAATGTGTTGTTTTTTGTTTTTTATTGGCAATTAAGAGCCCTCCGATTTCCGAACGGAAGACCTTATGTTAATTGTTTATTTGTGATAAAAACGCCACAACATTAATTACTCAATATCAAGTTATTCGATGTTAAATTAATTTGGGTGGGCTATTTTCATTTTTTAATTTTTGTTTTAAATACGAAATCCACTTTTAATTTTGTTTCATTTTCATAGGAATCCTTTGCAATAGTGTGGTAAAATGTTCGAAAGTAAAACGACAGGCCTCTGGTACTTCAGTTGTTAGTGCATTGTCCTATCGTCCCAGAGGCTGTGGTTTCGAATCCCACGCATAACCGTGGTCTCTTGCGCTAAGTGGTAAACGTACGTAAAAACTGGTCTAAGTGTGCCTTTCTAGGCATCTACAGCAACCTAACCTAACCTAAAACGAGGGGCTTAGTTTTCTATTTTATTCTTCAGGTGTGTAACATAATGATTATTGGCCGTTGGTTGTTATATTGAATTTGCTCTTTTTAAATTTCTAAATGTTGAAAAAGAATTTTAATCAGCACCGTAAAAACTATTTGAATACTAATTTTCATGTCAATATCTTAAAGTTTAATATTGCTAGTTGGTGTCTTGTTTTCGCTATTTTGAAAACTATGTTTTATGCAAATAAAACAATATTAATATATGTGTGATACAGCGTTTTCTTATTAGAACTCTCCGTCCCATAGATGTGACAAATGTTTTTGGTCAATTTATGAAGATAGTTTGAAATGCGTTGTGTTTTGTACAGAATTGCTAAGTTTTAAAACGCTGATGTATACGAAGAATGTATACCAATTTAAATGTTCATTGTACTTTTTTAGAATGCTCTAATTATATATCCATTAAGTCTATTCGAATTGATGCCATATAATCCGAAAAGAGTTTTGGGCTATGGTGGGTGTTTTTTTAAGGAGACCCTCGTAACGAACAGGTTAGTAAATTTCTAGAGCCTGTTCAAACTAACAACAAATAGGTTTCAGAATGAAAATGTTTTTGAGAATTTAATTATAACTTTTGTCTTAAATCGAAATTAACGATATTACTTAACACTTTACCGACCGGTAGCGGTTCAACAGGATAAGCACTTCTGACCGGCCGCTCAGCCGCAGACTCACCATCACGCACCTCAATAATGAATAAGTAACGAATGTTGATATCATGACATGAAGATAAATAGGCTGATAAGCGTCGGCGACAAAAAGCCGATAAATAGACTATCGGTTGGTAAGCGTCGGACAGAAAAAGCCGAAGCTATCTATCGATTGGTAAAGTGTTAAAAGTGCTATATTTTTAAAATAGTTTCTTTTTCGACTTTATAATTTGGAAGCAATATAAACATTTTAGGCTTTTTATTTATATTAACAGATGAACGCATATCTTACTATTGCATTTACACATCACACACATATCACATCACATTACTTCATCATTAATCCTAAATACCATAAACTCCGTCGATAATCTATAAAAATAAAAATTTAATTCTGTTCGTTAGTAAGCGCATTACTTCAGAACGGCTGGACCGATGTGGTTCATGCCTTTTTGTTTTTTTTAAATATTCGTAATAGTTCGAATAAGGTTTTTAGGGAAAGAAAAATAAGAAAATATGCCCAGAAAATTTGATATTTCGGGAAAACCCTAAAAATGCTTTTTTCTATGCGTTTTTTGTACGAAATTAATCCTATAAATTAATGATTCGAACGATGGATATGCGTTATTATTTTTTTGTTTTGTTCATTATGGTTCTAGAAAAGTTTTCAGGAAAAAAAACCGGATTGATTACAAAGAAAATCCGGAAAATTCGGACAAACTGCAAAAATCATAGTTTTTGTATGCACTATCGATTATAACTGACGATAGGAACGACATATTTGGTTGATTCTTGTTTTGTTTTGTTTGTTATTCTCTAGGAATGGAAAAAAAAGCTTAAAGCGTAAATTAAAATAAAATTACCATTTTTAGACTGTTGATAATCAAATTGTTATTTAAGCTAGTCGGACAGTGACGAAAAATTGATTCAGTTGTTTATTTTCAATTGAATTGGGATTATGTTGTAAGTTCATCACAATCGCTTTATGAAATTAATTAAGTTCTAAGTAAACTCTATTCAGGAATGTGATGATAATGAAAGTGATGTCACTTCCTAAAATATAGCCGAATTAGCGCTTTGACCTTACCTAAGTTTTGTATTTATTTGCAAACATTTATTTCAATTGTTTATTTTAAAACTTTGTTTAATAATTAATTTTTTGTTATTTGCTCTTAACTCTCAAGATATTTAATTTAAAAATTTCTAATAGATTTTGTATTAAGAAGAAATAAAGAAATAACTCCAATTAATTTATATACCCTAAAATATGCTGTGGGTAAAATGATTGGAATTTTATCGTGTGTGAATTTATCGCTTAGATATTATAAAACTATTTGAAAATTCAAATAGGAGGACTATATGTCGATTTTATGACTGATATGATGTAGAAAGAATTTAGGAAAATGAAAACAAAACAGTCTAAGTATCGATCTTTGTCAATCGATAAAAATTCTTTAGCGATGCAAATTTTATCGTTAAGCTTCAGTCGTATAGTCGCTAAATTTTCCTGAATGTTAAAAATGCCGCAATCGATGTGAAAAATCCCGGAGTAAGTTTTTTCGTTAAAAAAAATAAATAGAAAAAAGAAGGTCTTTTAGGTGGCGTAACCTCACATAACTCAATATAAATGCAAATAATCCTGAAGGTGTTTCGATAACGCCCATTCCCATTTTCGCCTCTCGCGTAATTTTGTTGTCTTTATTAGAATTTGAGCAGGCGGTTTTGCGATGAAGAAAACGAAGATGAGGTGGGCGTTATTGGGGGTGGGTAGAAAAAAAAAAAAATTCGCGCGCGAAAGTTCAAGAGCGGCCAAGTTTGGGTTTGAGCTCATTCCTGGTTTTTTACTTGTAATATCAGTCACGTAAATACCAGGGTAGCCGGGATGAGCGCGGCATCACCAAATCAATTATGCAAATTAGAGCAGCTTCTTTGATGAAACGTCATGAACATTTTCAGCATTAAAATTGGTTTACCTGGGGCGTTCACCAGAATTTATGTTTTTTTTTTCTTTATATAGATAAATATGTATACATATACTTATATATTTTTTTTCACAAAAATCTGTGAACTGATCATAAAGCGAGGTAGGTCGACTTTGATGGAATTGTAAGTAATTACCGCCGTAGGCTTTGTTTGTTAAGCAGCAATATCAAAAATGTCCACCCCAACATTGGGTATATCTATGCATATCGCTAAGATTATGCAATGAAAATCAATGGACAATTTACCAAAAGTTAATGGGTATCGCTTCATCCGCAGATCTTAGAAACTTTCGTTGCCACAAGTTGAATAATAACCGTCTCACAGGGAAGTCAGGCATAACGAAGAACCAGCAGACGAAGCAGCTTACGATGCTGCTTCTCGATGATGTGATTTGTAGCACTTTAAAGCCACGCTCACATGTGCAGAATCCCCAGAGCTAGAAATTTCCATCTATTATTCACAGAGTTGCAGAGAGTTCGTGCCGGAGGAGGATGGTAAAAGTGGGACAATTAAGCTAAGTACCATAAGATATTTCGCGTGTTCTTTGGAGCAACTTTAGTATTTTAATCCACTCATCTGTAAGACTAAGCTACATAATTTCTTCCCTTATGAAATATGCTTCCGCATACGGCTCCGAGCGATATACATGTCACAGTCAGATTTCTTGAGAATTATTGCCCAGAATATGTGGGGGCTCGCTCGCTTACAGCAAAAATAGCTGCTCCTGTTCACGTTTGTTTCAAAAGTAATTTCTTGCATGGTGTTCCGCAGCTCGTCGAGTGGCTGGGCAAATTATCTTTTAATCTTCAACTAATTAAATTCCTTTGATTTTGGGTTTGCGAAGGATTCGGCTTCTTGCGATTATCATAATGGTGCCCGACCGATAGCACTTTACGGCAGGCATACGTGTTTGAGGTGCCCTCATTTATATGCGTGGATGGTTAGGAAATATATATATATAGTAGTATATTCGTAGTTCCTTCACCAAAATCATATTTCTGCCTAAAACTGTAATAAACCATATACAATTTTAGGAAAATCTCGAGAAATTTAAGGTGCAGCTTGATGGAGATTCTAAATTCAGTACTACGGCCGAATTTTTGTAAAACCACAACAGGGAACTTTTGTAGAAAAGGCAGAAAACTTTGAATGCAAGTTCTATTTCCTTCCACTGTTATATTGCAGAAAAATTTTAAGATAATTTTTTTATTCGGAATAAAACGTTTTTTCTTGACGAGCTTCTGCATTCTTTTTGAAATTGAATACCTATTTGATGTTAAGAGTGCTCATTGATTAATTGAAAGTAGTAAGGTGATAAGATTTCTTATCCATAAATAATTATAATAATTTTTTTTCCTCACTGATCACTAATCGTACTTCTTTGCGCATTTGGTTCATTTAGGACTAAAATTAATGAGCTTACCTTACACAAGTTAAAACGTAATAATCCTATAGAAATAAGAATTAAGATTACTATTTCATTTCAATTCTATTTGTTGTCGTACAAGAAGATGATTCATATTACGACTTTTTAATATTGTGTGGTAAATGTAGTAGTGCAGATGTTTTGGTTTTTGAAAAAGAAACAATTTTTTTCTAGCTTTCAAATGAGAAGAATGGACGTTTGTATCAGATATTGTTAATAGAGCGATTTTGGAAATTAATAAAAGTAAAATTGAAAGATTACACTTCTTATATAAATTTTAGTTGCTTTGACCTCCGCAGCATATCCCTTAACAATAACCCCCCCCCCTAACGTTAAATGTTTCCCTACCTTTCGTACTAACTATAGTCATTTCGAACCCTTTACCAGAATGCTGTGGATGTTCAATAACTCTGCACCTTCAATTTCCCTCTCACCTCAAATTTCAAAACCCCCCTTAAGCAAGCTTTTGCCCAACTCAAACCTTTAATGAAATAAATAAATAAAGTCTCAGACTACGCTGCACCGATACTCTTTTTCGACGTTAAATTTAACTCTTGTACCTACTGCTCAAGAACTATCCGGATTTTATTAGGTAGTCGTTATCTAATAGACTTTTTTTTTTAAAGAAAAAAATTTTCTGTTATGTTGGTATTCCGATTAGAGATGAATGGGAAGAGGGTGTCCTACGAGCAGACACATTACATATGTACATTGATAGCTTTAAGGAAGAATAGGTGGTGAAATCTATTCAGCTGTCGGACTATTGTACTTTCATACAGACAGAAGTGATGACCATATTGGAGGCGCTATCCTGGCTTTGAAGTAGCTCTTTAGGAAATAACCGGATCTGTATTTTCACAGACAGCTAGGCAGCAATTAGATTCCTAACGTCCATCTAGAGCTTCCATGGGTACCAGGGAAAAGTGATATACAAGCCAATGGGAAAGCGGACGAAGTATCCAACAAAAGCTTTCGTCTAGCTTTGATCCCGATAGGCCAGCGAAATTGATCTCACTTACGCAATCTTCCATCAGCTGCGTCCTGGAAGTTAACGTATTACCATTCTTTCGATCTTCCAATCTGAGCTCGACGAGTGTCAGGGCCTTGGAACAGATAATTAGAAATTCTAAATGGTTTTAAGTTCACTTTCGGGTTTTGCTCTGTGGTATCCTAAGTGTACCTTGTACTCTCAGAACATCTAGACAAAATTTCAATTTTAAGTTAATAAGATTGCGCAAAAAAAGTCTATAATAATTATTTTTGAGATCGCAGTTCTATTTATTTATCATACATAATTTCATTACCTAGAAAAAATTTCAGCGTCGTTGAAAAGTTGTTTAATAAAAAGAATTGGATAAATTTGTCAGTTACCGACAGTTCCCTAATTAAAAATACTTGAAATACATGAAGACAACATTTTATAAGGAAACATTCATGATTTTATGGTTCAAATTTGCTTAATCTGATAAATAATACAGAAAACATTTAAAGTATATTTTATAAAGCTCTATTTTTGCCTTGTAAGGATACAATGTAATAGTCAAATGTCGGTTATTTCAACAATAATCAATTCATAAATATCCTTTAAAATTTAAAATAACATATATTTTGGGGACACTGTAAACTTATGAAAACTGATACTGATTTATAAAATAAAGTGCAAAAGTTTAGAACTTTATGGGGTTTATTTGGATATTGATGCAATTTTAAAACTTTTTGAGTACTTTATAAGTACCAAAGATGTTTATTTATAGGTACTTATTTCCTAAGTAATTGTACTTGCGCTTCTTCAAGACTATCGTTCAAGATGAATGCGAAGGACATACGAAACTCGTTTCGACAAAGGACCTGGGATTAAATGTGGTTGTGAATTGCATTGAAAAGAATAATACAAAAATATACGGTCGACAGCATCTTCTGGACCCATTAGCCTTGTTATCTGTTTATGGGCGTTTAGTTTGCACACGCCCCGGGAAAATCGAAATATATCTGGATTTCAAAGCCATTCGGCTGCCCACCGCTGTTTTTCCCTTGGGCGACTGTTAATCTATTACGTGATATCCTCAGAAGATATCGGAATTTATGGCGAACCATTGGCATTATATGATTATCCTACAAAATTCGTGCAGAGTCCTGGCTCGGCAGACCAAGGACCCCTTTATTTATCCTTCGGGGTTCATGCCTTAAGTGTCGACCGGAGGAGACTGGATATTACGTACTTAGACGCGCTCTGCCCTCCTGGAGGTTCTTCTAGTGAAAAAAGGGAGCGATGAGGGAAAAAAATAAATACCTAAATAAAAAAAAAATTGAGGAATTTTTACATTTCACTAAAAGAGTTGATGTGAAAATCCCTGTGCGTGCGGCAGTCGTGGGCGAGTTGGAAGGGGTATGTTCGGAAAATGATTTTTGAGATATAAAAGCTAAATGGACTGGAAATTGAGAGCATTGAGGAAATTGTTATGTTGTGCTGGGTACGCCTCATCCTGGCTTTTGTCAGGACTTCTGCCCCTGATGGAAATTTTACAAGAAATGGTGCGATAAACAAAATAATGAATGCTAACAGAAACTCAGCGCGAATAAGAAGAAATGCCAGAAGCGCACCAGAATGTGAAGCGTAAAATCTTTTGAAATATGCCTGCCACAGTTCAAGATATTCCCTAAAGAACGTTCTTCTGGCGTCCCTGAATCCATTCGTTTATTCATGACATGTTTATTTCCTTTGAGAGCTGTTGGCATACCTTCATTTTTAAAATCAGTTTCTCAGAATGCTGTTTTATGCGTTCTTAAACAATTGCTGTTTTATTCAGCTTTCATTCACTATAAGCAAATTAAATTAAATGCTATCGGGGTATTTTAGAGGATTGATATCTGTTTAGTATGCGGTGCCATTAATAAGATGAAATCAGCGTGGGCGTAAATAATTACCTAAAATTAGCATAATTATAAAATCTGGCAAAGGAAATAAATTTCGAAATGCAATGCATCCTACGCCACAACAATAGCATTTGGGACATTTATGTTAGATAACCAGTTTAGCGTTAATCCAGTGTTTAGCTAAAATCTGAGCGGTGATGGCACACTACCGGGGTTAAAAATGTCTCCTTCCCTCGAACAAAGTGGATGAGTTAATTGTTTAACTACGTATTTTGTGCAAACAGGGCATATAAACCCAACCAGGGGAGTGGTGGGAAACATTTGGAATTGTCACCCAATATGGCGGGAAGCTTCTCCAATTAGGCTCTAATTAAATCCCGAGCACGCAACCCCGCGGATAAACGTGCTGGCTGTTAAAGGCTTTGCGTTTTAAATGTTTGTACTGCCCCAATGGGATTAATAATACATTGCAGAAGCTATAAACAAATTGTTAGCTTTCAAATCTCTGCGTGGAAGTGATTTCAAAATGACCACGACTATAAATTGTGAATTAGTTTGTACCTTTTTCCATTGTGCAGTTTTCGTTTCTGTTGTTGGTCCGTAAGGGGAAATTTGTTTAAAAGTACGTCTTTATAGCCGTTTTTTTTAAATTATGTAATACACTTAAATTAAAATTTCATAGCACAAATATTGGTGTTGTTCGGAAAGTAATTTGGTTTTTTTTTTTTTTGGTGAAAATGAAATATGATTTTCTTATAGTGTATAAATATTTTATTGAATTATATATTTTCGATTTTGGTCCAATACCTCTTGCCCTCTTTCTGGCAGTAGCATGATTCGTAAAACTTCTGATCTTTCGCTGTCAAAAAATTGATCCAAGTAATTTTTGATGTTCTTGTTCGAAGTAATAGTTTTGCCGTCTAAAAAATTTTGTAAAAACTGGGACAAATAATAATCCGAACAAGCCAGATCTGGAGAATATTGAGAGTCCAGCAGTACATCCCATCTAAGCTGTAAAAGCTTTTGGTGAGTTACCAAACTTGTATGAGGTCTCGCATTATCTTGGCGGAACACTACACATTTTTTGTTGATCAATTCTGGCTTTTTATATTTGAGCAAATCATTCAATTTGTCCAATTCATGGAAGTACACTTCAAAATTGATCGTGCTATTGTTCGGTAAAACCTCAAAATGATTTCCTTCTCCTCATTTTCTTAACGTTTGAGAAGCAATCACAGACGTCAATGCGACGAATCAAATTTTTTTTTTCTGTTAGAACATGTGGAACCCATATGTCGAGTTTTGAAATTAAACCAAGGCGCTTCACGTGATTATAAACGGTTGAATTCAATAAATTTAATATCTCAGCAATCTCATGAGTTTTTATTCGGCGGATTGCATCAATCAATGCATTTCATTTGTCTTTATGAGCTTGAAAAGGCCTTCCAGAATGTATTGCATCTTCAACATCAAAATTGCCGGAACGAAGTTTTGTTAACCAGTTACATTTTCTCCATACATATTCAATAATTTTTTTTTTTGAATCAACAGCCTTTTTACGTTTTCGATAGTAAAAAAGTTAAATATGACGAAAATTCTGCTTTCGACTTTCCATATTTGATAGGTCGCCAAACAAAAACTATTGCGCAGAATCAAACAGTTGAAAAAAACAAACCTGTCTGCTGTCAAATTACAATGCGGCTTAATTAATTTGGGTTAGTTAATGTTAAGGATCATATTTTTGAATGTGTTTTAAAAACTAAAATCTTTAATGTTAGAATTACTAAAATAAATATTTATGCTTTATGTATTTTCTACTTTAGTTTTATATATAATAAGGCCTAGCATTCAATAAAAATTTAGATTTTAAGTAAAATTTAAGCTTAAACAGATAATGGTGCTACGCAGGTCTTTCGCAGGGAAAAAATTCATAAAACTAGGGTTTTAAAACATGTCGTTTCCAGACTGCAGACTCTACTTTCTTTAGTGTCTACGATAAGTTAGGGACATAGTTTTAGTTAAGTTCTGTAGTCAGTTGAGATATAACTCTCTATGAATGGTTAGTTCTTCCTTTTTAAGAATAAAATCAAGCTAAACGTATTTTTTCTTGTGTTGTCAATTTTAAATAAAGCCTATCCCATTTGCAACAGTTGCTAGTGGAGAATTAATGCCATACACTTCTCAAAATTACTGATTCGTACTTTTAATTTTATAAATTACTTTAAGCAGACAAGTTTTTAGAATCATTAGCTCGATATTAAAATTTTAGGTTGATCTATGGTACACAAATTATTTTATGCATCGAAAGTGGACAAGTTGGTGTTACTTTTGTATAATGTACTGATTAAAAATATGCATGTTCTAATCAGGTCATTGAATCGCTTCTTGAAACATTCGTATTACTTTAAATTTAAATTTTGACCCTTTCCTCAATTTTCAAAGACCCCCCAACTCTTCAAATTACCCCAATTTTTCTTTCCAGCAAACCTGAATGAAGTCAATCTGAAATTCCTGGCAACCGACTGATATAGGAAAAAAGCTTTTCTATTTTCTTCTACCTGGGCTCTATAATAAGTTCTTTTTTTCTCGGAACACACATCTTGACTAGCCATTTGGTTCCAGGAGGCTTCTTCTTCAAGGAGGAGACAAGAAGCTTTTTGTCGTTATATTGCCCCCGCACCCTACCCAAATCGCGCCTGTGTCCCGTCCACTCCGTAGGGAACTGGATAAATTCCCGAATCGATTGAATTTTCTGCTCAAGCATTTTTGCCAAAAAGTGAACACAGCCAGGCGGCCCTCTAGGACTCTGATGGACTTGTTCCTTCGAATTTATTTCCTTTTTTTTCCATTTTTTCCTCAATTCCAGCCTATACTTTGTTTTGTTCCTGGGATATTTTCCCTGTTGGTAGTTGCTGCCGCTTTTATTACCCTCCTGATGCTCGTAAGACAGCTCTCATAGTAAAAGTCATTTCAGTGCGGCCGTAATGAAACAAATGATTCAATATTCGATAAGGAACATTCTGCCTGGCTGAATTTATGTTCTGCTGCTTCAGGCGCAACGAGTAGGGGGTGGAAGGTATTAGGTTATGACATAGCTTTGCACCAAAAAAAAAAAAAAAAAAAAAACAACGTCAGGAAGAAAAAAGGAATTGTTTTTCTTCCATGAAACCGATCAGAATTGGTATGGAGGGTTAAGTAATTGTGAGCTTACTTAAGATTCGTTTCGATGATTCACTTGTCTACAACTCCAAAACTTTCTCCCTATCACAAATTAACCTTTTGGATGTACAATGAGAAGCAATAACCAGCAACAAAACGATGTCTCTACTTCTGGTTCCACTTTCCAGGTAATAAGATACTGCTAAGCACTATCGACGATATTTCGAATATTTTTGGTGTTTTCGGTCTAAAATCTTATAATTATCCCTCCATTCAGATACTCTGCCGAGGAGTATCTTCTGCTCAGGGAAGCGCCTAGTTTGGCAGGGATCGTCTAAGGGCACCCCAATGTGCAATAAAGCGCTACAAATAAAGAATTGCCAAGAGATTGTTATCTATTGAAATCCTGGAATCGAATGTGGAATGACGACGTCCTGTGCACATATTGTAACTTTCTTGGACATAAAGCGAATGAGATAAGAGCTAGGAGCACATTCGACCTCCTGATAAACACGTTGAAATCTTGCCAAATGCGAATTTCCATTTCTTGTGTCCCCTGGGGGATTCGTTCAAGGAGCTCCTCCTTCCCAAAACACATGATGGTGTACTGTTGGCTTCATATTTTGCTCTGGTGACTCCTGTTTGCCCTCTGGAACGAATTGCTTTTAGTACTTCGTATCCAGGGGATGCGAAAAATCTATACCAATGCAAAGTGCAGGAGCGTCAATCAGTTTGAATTAAAATGCACGGAATATTTGTTAAGTGCAAAAAACCATCTATCCTACAATAGATTCGGAAAATGTCTGGTAGTAGGAAGGAGGAAAAAAGGAAATTTTTTTCCAAGTTTTATTTGTGTTTTTACCAGCAGATGAGTACACTTTGTTTGCCCAAACATCGAAAAATGGAGTTGTTTTAGGCGTTTTTCTTCCAATACGAATTTTGTAAAAAGGAGTCTTCAAAAAGCATATTTATTTAGCCATCTAAAAGGGGAGGAAATTTATAGGATTCCGAGAAAAGAGAACCCTACTATAAATTGAGTAATCCAGTAAATGTACAAATAAAAAAAGGTCGTATAATCAAATTAAATATTTAAATCTCATTTTGAAACACAATAAAATAGCAATATCCATTCAACAGAACAAATTACAATTATACATCCTGTAACATAATCGCTCCTGGCATTTCCACTGCATATCAATAATCACTTTTTTATTTCAATTTCAGAAAATTATTTCCATTAGTAGCAGTGTTGTAACTGAAAAATTAATTTTAACCACTTTCCACTTGACCGGAGGGTTAAAACAAAACAAAAAATTACTAGCAGAATTCTTTTTGTCTTGCCTCCGGGTGAGGAAGTGTATTTTTGTTTTTAATTTTTATCAGATTAACTCTACATTAATGTTAATTTTGTTGCAAAATAATCGCATCTGTTTTGCGTAATTGATTTTATGGGATTTTCCAACTTTAATCTGAATTATGCATTTCCTGGAATGGTTGGCGGGGGTTGTGCAATCCAATCGGATTTTATCTTTCATTACATTAAGTGAATTGAGGTTACTGCCATTGTCTACGTTTGTACGTATCTGCAACTAGGAAGTATTCATGGTGCGCATGTATTTAATTTATTAATTTTATTTTCAAACATTTCTCGTCCTACGTATGTTAATATAATTTTTATGACTGAAAGTTCATAGCATGCAATTTGCCTATAAAAACGATACTGATAGCACATTAATATCGACTATTTTATTATGAATATGATGGGATTGCTATCAGTTCCTTTATAGAAATTCAGTTTTATAATATTTTACTCATTTTATTGGTTTTCCTCCGGTTCAATATTAAAAATTAAAAAAATGTTGATAGTAAAATATAAATTTATATAATCGTGGAGTTTCGGTCACGCATATATTAAAACAAATATTTATTTGGTTGTTATTCGTTTTTTCCATTGTAAAGCTATTGTATTTTATTTATTCATTTTATTTAGCAAAAAAATGTTTTATTATTTTTTAAATCTTAAATGGTACTTGTAATCGTTGCAATTCTCTCTGAAGAAAAAAACTAGTTATCAATTTGCTTGGAAAAAGAAAATTTCATTACTTACCTGTACTTTGGTTCAGTTTCTAAATTTATTTCTACCTATACGCGTACGGTCGAATGCATTATAAGTTATTTGTGCGCTAATACTAAAAGTGAAAGCCCGCTGGTAACTATGGAACAATAGACCGATTAGGTTGTGGTCAACGGGCTTTTGCTTCGAAGAGAGATCCTTCTGTAAATCGTGTATTTTCCTTATAAAGTGCTTGAAATAGTCCTACGTGCTGTGTTTTACTCTTAGCCTGGACATCTTAAAATTAAATTTTACCACATTTAAATATGAACAAAACATTAGAAAATATTAACAATAATATCATGAAAAACTCATTCCAACAAGACAATGCACAAGCTCACACAATTATTGTACATCGACATTTAATTCTAATAATTTCCCTAGAAGAAAGTAACAATTTTACGAATAGAGTAAAATTATCTTACAATTTGTACGAAAAAAAGATTATCATCGCGTCACGTACCTTTTCCCACAAGCCCATTTCTATTATAGTCTTTAATGCTATCGAAAATGCTTAAAACAAGTTTTGATTATCTTATTATCACTTGACGAGCAAGAGAGCTCTCTGTGGGCCAGTCCCGGCGAGGCTCTTGACGGGGGTCCCCATTAGCTAGGAAATCAATATGCAAATCACTTTTAAAAGTGTCATAAAAAGCAATAAGCTATCCTTGGAGATAACAAGCTCTGCCAAGTTTCCGAAGTTTTCTTACTTGGAATTTAATTATTCTCCTCGGTATGACCTGAATGACAAAAAATGAATTATGAGTTACCCTTGATGAGGTGAAGCCTCTTACATAGCCCGTCGCGCTTTAGCTACCAACTGGGGCGGCGGACTAAAGCCCCAAATACTTGCATAGCTACTATCTGACTATCTGAAATGTGGCTTAATGGTCCTCCGTATAATTTTCGCTTTTTACACTTGTCATCTGCCGGAGACGGGGCTCCAACTTATCTCCCTTTTCACAAAGTTCTGCGAAGTTTGGTATTAATGCACTAAATTAGCGCATTTCTTACCCAGCGCCTCCTTTTGCGGCAGGTTAACCAGGAGGGCTTAGGAACCTCTGTTTAAGGTTGCTGCAACTATGCAAATGAAATACTTAAATAAAATGTTTTAAACAGTGCTAGTTGCCTTCCAGGAGGGTTTGTGGGACCAGAAATCCTTGGCCACAATTCAAATTTCCATAATTTCTGGATGCATCCTGGACAAGAGCGTGGTGATTTGTCAGCGGGGTCTGCGTAGTACTTTTGCAAATTAAAGAAGGATTCTGTGAAATTAACGTTCTCCAAAAAGGTGCTTGGCGATGGACAGGATGCTTAATTCAATGCCAAAGTTTGTATTATTTACCGCTATGGAAACTGGAGCAAACTAACAAGCTAAAATCCTGAGGGTCTCCTTCAATATCCGGGGAGCCAACAGTTAGCTCTATCTAACTATCTTTTCCCATAACTTATAAACTCTGTTAGCATCGCTTAAAGCTTATTGTGACTTATTTATCGTTTCGAAAACCAACCAAGACCCTCTTAGTTTCCCAGAAACATCGCAGCCGGGCGATTGTTTCTGTGATTTACATCGTGTGCAGGAGCCTGGCTTTGGTGCTTTGGTCAAATACTTTGCAACAGCACAAATTCTGGGAAATACAACCATTAAATATTGAAAGCATTCCTTGCTGTTAACATAAAAGTTGTCCATGAAATTGAAATTTGGTGAATTTTGACGATGAGAATTTTCTCAGGGCTTATGAAATATGCCAAAATAAAGTTTGGGTTATTAGGAATCAGTAAAATTGTCTAGTACATATTTATATGTCATTTTTATACATTTCAAAAAGCGTATTATTAATTTGTTGTAAAATACCAAGAAGGAAACATTAATTTTCGAGGAATTCCTAATAAAAGTATCACAAAATAAAATTTAGTTTATATTAATTTTATTTAATTTATATTTCTATGCATATCTATTTAAAAGATTTAAAAAGATTATTTAAGATAATTTTTTGTAAGACCTAAAAAAGGTAAAATATGGTATAGGATAATAATAATAAAAACAACTCCATTTCCATTGACTTACCTTTATTTGTTTTAATAATTCCTTCAATTAATTCATTATTAAAAAATTATTTAATTTCAATAATACTTCAGTAAACCTTTCGACATGTTCGCATTTCAATTTTGTATGTGCTATTCAGCACGTTCCCATTGCCCTTTAAGTTCAAAAGGATAGGCACGTTCTGCCAGACCTGTGGAAAAATTCCATTCAATGAGGAAAACACACCCCAATATTATCAGAATTCATCTCTGTAATGAAAAATCCTCGTACATAAAATTGGGTCAGGAATGATCAGTCATACGTACATAGCTAAAGTGTGCTCGTAATGCGTTCCATAGTCGTTAATGGCCATTAAATTTGTCTGATAGAAATACTACAGCACTATTAAAAACGATAGGTGGTTGTTATTTTGAAGTTAAAGTAAATTTAATTTGTTTACCTTATTTAATTATTATATGTATGAGTGGAATACCCTTTAAATGAATTTGCTTCTATTATTTCTCGAACATGTGCCGCACATTGCATTAATTATTAAGGGGAAAAAATCACTTGAGCCACTCAGAGGAGGTATCAATAAAAATTGCCTGCTCCATTCCATTTTGTGTTCTATAATTCCTTTTTCTTTACAATCTGCTGACTTTCCAATTTCTCATCCCTCCAAAGTTGGCCAATATTCCAATTGAGTATTATTTTTTATACCGTGTCCGAAAAGCAGAGCAGCTGCTACCAAGTTTCATGTATATTAAAATCCTCTTCGGAAAATTCTTCCCAATCCCTGTCGATCGAAAAGGAGTGGATAAACAATTCGTTTCGATACATATTTATGAAGCCGGAAATATTTGCTGCGGCGGAAATCAATGCTCCAAATTTATATATTTATAAAAGAAAAAGGGTTTAAGGGGGATTCCCCCACGCACTATGGATTAATGCATAGTTATATATATTGGAAATTTTTTTTTTTTTAAATTTCCTTTTTCAATCTGTAACAGTTGGAAAACTTTTGTTTGCATTTTTCTTTGTTGAAATTCGTTTTTTAATTCACTAAAAGTCAAGGTAAATTCGACAGTCCGGTTATCTATCTGTCAATAAGAAATGATTAAAAAGTTTTGGATGTTTTCGGAATTTTTAGTCGTTTTCAAATTAAATTAAGTAATAAGTAAAATTTACCTAGTCGTGCCATAAATTCTGTCACAACTTTAAAGAAGCATAAAATCTAAACAATAAAAGATAATATGTTTATTCCAACGAAATTTATATTAATAAGATATTGTTAATTAATTAATAAAAGCTTTACTCGAAATGACCTCCTTTAGCTTTTATACAAGCTTTTAAACGTTGTGGCCACTGGTCTATAGCGGCACGCACGGTATTCAACGACATTTCACTTGCTGCTTTCACCAACGATTTTTTCAGACTGTCCAAATTGCGGTGGGGAGTTCTACAGGCCTTGTTATCTAATTCTGTCCATAATGCATAATCCAGTGGATTTAAATCTGGGCTCCCGGATGGCCAATCTTCTTGGGCAATAAAATCAGGAATGTTGTTGCGAAGCCACTCCTGTGTGCTTTTTGCTTTGTGAGCAGGAGCAGAGTCTTGCTGGAAGACCCAATGTTGTCCACCGAAGAGGGTTTGTGATAAAGGTTTCACAACACCTTCCAGCACGTTGGTTTGATAAACCGCCGCACCGGTTTTGACACCTTTTTCGCAAAAATGGAGTGTTGTGACTCCTTTATGGGATACACCTCACAAAACCATTACAGAAGCTGGATGATGGCCTCGTTGCACCCGGGGAACCGTTTTTGTAGCTTCTTCTGATGATGTTGCATAAACCTTATCATTTTGTTTATTAAAAACTTGCTCCACAGTAAAAATTTTTTCGTCGGTAAAGAGGATGTTCTCATGACCATTGGTTGCGTGCCAAAGCAAGAGACTCTTGCATCTTTCCAATCTTATTTCCTTTAACCGTGGAGTCAACATGTGGGCTGTTGACCGACGATAAGCCTTCATATGAAGATCATCTCGAATGAGTCTACTCATCGATCTTGTGGAGATTTCCAACTCCCTCAATAAAATTTTTTGTTTGCGCAGTGGATTTCTACGGATGCGCTCTCGGACAGTTTTGATGCCACTGACTGTTCTAACGGTACGTGGACGACCGGTTCTTGCTCTATCATCTATGCCTAAAGTTTCATTAAATCGTTTTATGGCACGATAAATGAATCTTTTTGTTATTTTTAGCAGTTTCAATAAATTTAAAATTTCAGAAGCATTTTTTCCACACTTATGGAGTGCTATTACAGCGATACGATTTTCTTTTACTCCCCACTCCATGATTACGAGTCAAAGACTGTCACCAAACTGATCGGAATATTACGCCGTACAGTTCATTTGTTACAAAGTGCAACATAACGATACAATTCCAGGCTAATTTCTGAGAAAGCGCTCATTAGAAATTGTGTGACAGAATTTATGGCAAGACTAGGTACTTTTTACATCTCTATTTAGCTTAAGAAAACATTTCTAAATTAAAATGAAAGTATATTTTAATGCTAAAAAGGATTTTAGATTAAAATAGACTGTCCACGATACTAAAATATTAATTACACTTAATCTACTTTCACATTTTATAATGGCTATTCTTATTTTCGTTTTACATTTTGCAATTAATAGCACATTTCTTTCAAATTATATCCTCTACTCCATCGAAGCAGAAAATAAAGTTCTTTTAGGTGTATTTATGAAAACATTTTCAAAAGTGCGAAATCGTTCCATGCTCCCGTAAACATGCCAAACAGTTGCTTTGAAAAATTAATTTCTTCAGCACTTCCGCACTGTGAAAGAAGCTTTCTAAAGGCAAAAAAAGAAAATGAAATAAAATTAAAGAAAATGTCTGCCATTTCCAACTACGATGAATGTTTCTTGGATTTTTTTTTTCAAGTTTTTCTATTAAATAATATGCACCTTTTCATATCCGTTTTCATATTTATGTATGCATATCGTCTTAGTGAAGAAGGACGTATGTTTCCTTGTTCTCCAATGAAATCCTCCTCGACTGTGTATCATCCTTCTTTTTCTCGGGAAGAAAGGTTTATTTTAGAATTGTCAACTAAATGAGTTCATAACTAATTAAGAGATGCTATAGTGAAAACTTTAAATTAAAGGGGATAAGTAGAGGAATACAAAAATGTCTACTATAATTAGAAGTAGTAGATGTAGTAAATATTGTAAAGCATAGAAAAACATCTTTGGTTTGATTCTCATGTTCGTAGACAAATACTTATGAATATTTTTCGTTTTAAATTAATAATAGTAGAATCTTTTAGAGTTTGTAAACTATGCATTGCCGGATTTTGCCGAGAGTTCATAGCCAGAGCTCCTGACCGATTTTGATGAGCACTTATAGCCAGACAAGCATTTTTAAAATGATTACAATATTAATGGAAATATAGTATGTCAGAAGTTCTATTAAAATATTGTTAGTCCATTAATTTAATTGAAGATTACTCAGTTAATTCTAAAATATCTGAGTGGACTTTCATAGAACGCAAAGTCGTACTTAACATTTACTTCCAGAGATATTGTCGTCTATGTTCAAGAAAGCACTAAGCGGAGGAACAATTCAGGTTAAATTTTAAATGTTTTAATTTAGAGTTTTATTTTATAGCATCCTCGGTTTATGTAACCAGCATTTTAAGACTGTGAAACTCACGGAGTAGAGTTATATCGTGTCTTATAACCATTTATGTACTTTTGCGGTTGTATTTGAAGTAACTACGTTGTGAACTAAAATTTTTATTATTTTAAGATGTTATTTCGTCGTGTACGATTTGAACTTTTTGTGGGGTAATCCATCTGAAATGACGTGTTAAGTGAATGCAAGAAATCTTTTTGCAGTTAAAAAATACTCCCAATTTCTGTAGTTTAATCTTAAGTTAGTTGGAAACTACGTACTTTGGAAATCTTCAGAGATTTTATTCTTTTTCATCTAAAGTTTATGTCGGTGTCACACGAACTCATTATGTTTCACATGATTTTATGAACGAACAAATATTTGGGGTAGAGACTTAGTGACATAAACCAGACGATGAAATTTATGCCTGAAGTGCACTACCATAAATGGGAAATTTTTTTGGGGAAAAGAAAATTATGAAGAAGGATAAGTGCTGAAATGAATTTTCTGCAAGGAATAAACCCAACAATGCGTGTTGAAAATAATTCACCTCTCCTCTCACTCACGAAAGTACCGCCCACAAAGTACTCTTTATATTTCTCACGTTTTCCGCTTCCTTAATTTTAATTTGCCATATTTTGAAGTGGTGAGAACGAACTTCATTTTATTTTTTTCGACATAGCAGTAGAGCGACTTTAAATATGAAAATATGTAGAATAGTAGAAAAAGTAGTAGGAACAAAATAAATCTGGGACGCAGACCATTTTACTTATTTATTCTGATTTTTACGTAATTTTGCCAGTCTAGTCGTCGCATTTAAACCTTTTTAAATTAAATTCAGCACCCTGTTTTACTTAAATCATATTCTGCAGCTTGCTAAACAGTCTTAAAAATTATATAGAAAATTAAGGACGCTAGGTGAATTGTTTTATCCAGAAAATGCATGCCGGAAATAATTGAAGGATATAAATCCTTTTCATTCAAGCTTTTCCTTAGTAAATGTTCTCCATAGAAAATCGCAACAAGAACGTAAAAATTAAAGAGAAAAGATTAAGAAAAATTAAGACGCCGATAGCAGAAAAGCTGATTACACAACTGGGTTATGTTGGGGGGAAAATTTTAAATTCAGGCACATATGGTGCTTAGTGCAGACTTTCCTCTTTTTTGTTTTTTTTTTAGATATACAGGGAAAATTGGGAAATTTTTTAAAAGTTTACAATTCTTTTCAGGGACGGGCATACCATGTAGAGAAAAACTAAAAACTGAAAGAATTCGAGAATACAAAAAGATACAAATGCAGTGAATGTGCCCTGGGGAGCTTACCAATTTCCAAAAGTAATTTTGCGGTTAACGCTTCAGGAAAATGTCTTTGAAAGTGAACGAGAAGGAAGAAAGTCTTTAAAACTAAAATTTATCACTTTAATATTTTTAAACAAACTTACGTGATTTTATTTAAAATTTTAACCTCAAGCTACTATAATAACTAGGAGGAACTAAATCAATTAGGGAAAAAAATATATTGGAAAACCGTGAATACAGATTTAATATATTTTGTTGAAACTCTTACTTTAATTGCTGCTATTACGTAAATAAATAGGTTTGTAGGCGGAAAAGTATTTGTTTCATTATTGCAATGGAAACAAGTAACTTCCTCTATCAAGTGCTCTTATTTTATTAAGGCTTTGATGTTTTGATACATATTTCTGAAAGTTGAAAATGAAAGGTTTCAATTACGTTAATTTTTCTTTATTTATTTTAAACTACTTTTTTTCTGTCATAATGCCATTAGTCTACGGATTGCTTTCAATACAAAAGGAGAATTATCTTTTGGTAAACCCATCAGACTATTATATGCTTTTGAAAAAATGCATTTATGCCAACATATCTCTAAAAATTACAAAAAGGATTTCATTTTGAATAACACTATCAAAAACGCTAGTGGAAAACTATAAAATATACCCGGCGGGAGGAAAAAATATTAAATTTTCAACAAGTTCAATGAACCGACGGCTCCACTATGGATTTTATCATTGCCCACAGCAAAATACTATTCAAATAAATGCAGACAAGGAAGCATCGAGAATGTCAATAGTTCCACATCGGTATGCAAATCTTTTGTGCTTTATCTAGGGTTTTGCTATTGCTCTTCTATAGTGAACAGGACTTATCAAAAAAGGACCCAATTTTATGACTTCCTTTATGTCCGGAATAAAATTTGTTTGACTTTAAAATTTTTGTACAGGATGTGTACTTAAATTTTGTATTTTTAAAGAAATATTTAATATTTGGAAAAGTATTGTAAAAATTATCTTTATATCGCCTTGAAGCGGAAAAGCAATAAAGCAAATCTATTTGACGAAATGGAGCATAAGTGATGAAGTACCATTAACCTAGTAACGATTCAATTTCATGTTCACCAGTGGAGGTTTTAATGAAGCAAATGAGTTCTCAAACTGCTAATTATTGGTAATAAGTACTAGAGTGCGGCTCTGCTCTTAAGCTGAATCAAACTAGCATATCATTCCCTGTAATATTAGAGGGTATTAGGTTTCAAATGCTGCCTCTGATGAAACTTGTTTTTCTTCCATAACACCGCATTATCAAACGCAAAGCCTGAAATAGTGACCCTTTAGAAAATTCGCTTGGACTTTTAGGGTTATGAAAAAGTATACATAAAAATAAGTGCTATAAGCGAGAAAGAAAAATGATAATTAAGCTGAGGAAAATTTATGAAAATCATTAATCAAAGAGATTTGCCAAACTATGTAGAAAACATTGGCAAAATAGCTGTCTCATTACTCAGAATTGCTAGGAGAGGTATCAGCGAATTATTTCTCCCTCATTAATTATAAAATCAAGCCGCGTGAATTTAATTCATCATAAGGCGATTATAGCGGGCGATTTGCCCCCAATAGAATTTGATATTGAAGTAAATGTTTAAGCCATCTTTAGGTTTTAGGGCCCAGATAGAACACGAATGGTACTGGTAAATTTATACTAATCTGATGCTATTATTAGAAATTATATCAATTGCAGGGAGGAGTTATAGATAGAAATTAAATTGGGGGACAAGATAATTCAGTGTCCTTCACGATTATGGTATTTTTAATAATTGATAAAATATGTGAGGTTTGCAGGAAATGTAAATAATTTAAAAACAACCAAAATCAAATATTATTTAAGAAACTCTTGCTTGATTTCTACGTTCATTTCGAATAAAATTTGTTCCTAATAAAAAAATCCAATTAAGCGCGGTTGAGCAGCATTGAAATAGTTAAGTGCGTATCACGTTCGAATTTACATCTACCTCTACCTTCGCAGCAATTAATTATTCGGCAAGAATGCAAGAAATACGCAGGGTATAAAATAATGAGAGAATTTCATTATGCAATGCTTTCGGTGCCTGACATAAAAACATTCTAATTGGGCAGAGTCCGAATTAATTTTCTCGCCAAATGCAAAATTTCAGCTCAATTTTCGCAGCCATTAAAATCCTACTCTTCGGTTGATTAAATCTGATTCTGACACGAAATTAAAGGTCATAACGTTGGAGCTGGATTGCTTTCTAATTGAAACTGGGTTTCCCCGAGCTCGGCGGGATGTTTTATACATTTCCGCCCTATCCTGATTTCTGGATATATACCAAATTTGGGTTTTCAGCTGAGGGTTAACTTTAAATGAAAACCACAACGACAGCACTCTTGTCACACCCAGGATACAGCGAAAAGTTCTGGTGCAGAGTAATTGTCGCACTGTGTCATTTGGGTCAAGGTCCTGTTGAAATTTATGAGAAATCCTCTCTCCTATTCAAAATTGATTCGAAAAAAAAAAAACAGATGGAATTCACTTCCGGATATCTCACGGGATAAACAATTTTCTGGTATCATTACAAAGGGACAGATGCCGGCGACTATCCATTTCTCAAGAAACAAAGCTGGTGGTCGGACGAAAGGTTTCAGATTTCCCAGAAGTGCAATGCCACCTTTCTTGCTTTCTTAGGATATCTGCAAAAAAATCCAGGGATTCAATTATTCTTTTAGGATCCAATTCTGGATGGCTAGTTGATTTTGACCCGGGGAAAAATTTGTTTAGACTTCGCTTTTGTATAGCGAGTGACCTACAAAGGGAGAGCCGATACACAGCCTAAATCTTTACGAATAACTGCTCTGTGGCCTAAACTCCCTTAGAAAGAAAGTGAAGGATACGCCAATTTGTATCTTTTTTTATCTTTTATAGACAGTAATTTGCCCTTCTTGTTTTACACCCAACCACCGAAAAAAAAAACCTAGGGCATTGGAAAGTCTGCTGGAATAATAAAGAATTCGATGCAGGATTCTGGATGGAATCACGAAAGGGATAAAGATGTCAACAGGGAATTTGCGGTTTCGGACTAACCAGACAAAAGGCAAAAGTGAAAAGTCTTCCCCATCGAGGGAGGTTTATTTCGAATTTATCATAATAAACTCAATTCCTCCGAGATAGGACTAGGTTTCGTACACATTTAATCGAACCCTATGGTAGGTTTCATATTTTTTTGTTTTACTCCTTTTAGAGAAAAATTTGATGATGCAAAAATTCAATAGTTCTTGGGTTCTGTTAAGGAAAATTGATATATTTATTATGTCTTATTATGTCTGCAATTACTTTTCCTCTTTCGTTTCTGTCTGGACGCAACAAAATAAAAAATCGGAAAGTTCTTTAAACTAAAAATAATCGAAAATTAGCACTCTAACTGACTAACTTAGCTCCTAAAAATAATTCGGTTCCTGGTAATAGCTTCAGTCGGCTTTCACTGAATTAAAAAGTGAAACTGTTTCCAATTGTTTTCGCTTACTTTCAATCGAATTGTATTGGGACCCCTGCTCGAAAGCGACATTATTTCACCGTTCTTGTTGTTGCTTAGTCCCAGTAAAAGTTCCTGCAGGAGCAGGAGATTCTCTTCCTAAGCTCCATTTGATTCAGGGACTGTAATTGAAAAACGAGAAATTTGGCGTAATGAAAAATTTCCTGAAAAGTTTTTCGTTTTCTATTTTAAGCGAAATTGTCATTGCTTTGGCGCCTGGTCTTGAATCAGTACCACATTTTAGTTAGGCACTGTTCCCGCGGGAACTTGGTCAATTAAAAGTTTTCAGTTAAATGCCTTGACAGCTTAAATAAGGTGAGCTCGGGGCCCGGCAGCTCTGTGACATCGTTGTTCAAAAATTTTCTTAATATTTCAACAAAAACATTTTGCGACAACGGTAGGGACCGACGTCGGTTGTCCTCGAAGGGCCGCTATTGCATGCTAAGAGGACTGGGGTGGGCTAGAGGTCGCCCAGAATTAATTAGTTTTCTTCCCTTCCCCGATTTTCGGGAATAATACCAGGATTAATTCCTTTAATGACGACCCCGTGCCGCCGACGGAGCTAGTTTTGTTCTTCTCGTTTTTCAAAGATCCCTCGCATCGTAATATTTGCATTAATTTCATGAGGCTCTGAATGGTGAGTAACGGCCCCTAAATACCACTTGCAGCAACTTTGCGCCGTTCATGCGTTTTTAAAAGGAACTAAGGGCTGTGGGGGGATACGAGTCGGGAATTGGGTGAATTCCCGATTCATCGTGAAATAATCAGGACACTGAAGAAATTCAGAGGTAATTAATTTTTTTTTTCTTCCGGCCTTTGCCCGGGAAAGTGGAAACTACTTAGCTCGGCGTGGGAACGAGCATCATCGCAGCTTCCACTCCCTTAAGGGATGAATAGTAAAGAGTATAAGGCTTTGAACAAGAAGATACTTAGATACCTCGACGAGGACGGCTGTCGGAGTCAAAATGCCACTAAGCGTGCTGAGTAAGCCCTGGAGCGGGATGGGTCTGAGGCTCCTCCGTGTTTGCGTAATTCTTGAATGAGGTTACAAGTTTTCGCCACTTAAAACTTCTAAAGATGAAAAACAAGTCATTGTGCCAACTTTCCACTTGGGAAACAGTCAGAGTCGGGTTTCTAGACCCCGGCATGAGTGACGGATTTTAGCTACCTGAATGGAGGGGAGCCAGTCAACTCGTCGTCTTCCAGTAAACTTAAGCACACACGCGTTGAGCCCCAACTCTCCTGCTGTAAAGTGTCCCAGGTGAGGCTCCCCAATGCAAACGATGGCTTTCATTACCCACTTTTTTCCCTTTTTTCAGATTTTAAGTGGTGTACTGATGTACTGCGGCGCTTGGAGCGGCTGGGAAATATTGGGAAGATTTATGGAGTTCCTGCGGGAGCGCAGTATGACCCCGTGGGGTGCACCCAGTATAAATGAGTAATAGTTCCTCACAGTGGTGACAAATAAAAAAATAAAAAAATGTATGTACCGATGGAAGCATGTTCCTGGTTATTTCAGTTGTCGCAAAAACCAAAATTAATTACGTTGCGGCGAGCTGCACGTGAAAGACAAACGAGTGAAAGGGAATCTCGTGTAAATGAGCGCAAAAGCGGACTTCGGGATGCTTCTGCGGGACACGCGGTTGGAGAGGGATCGGGCGCAATTAAGTTGTCTGTGGCCGTTTTGCTTGTTGTTGTACTTTTGAAGGACATTTAAATTTTCCAGGATATTTCCTGGAATGAAAAACTAGAAAGGTGAGATGTTCATGTGTATGACAGGAAATATTCCTAGGGTAAAACTTATTACCTAGCGATCATACAATATGCCTGTATATGTTTATGTACGACTTCTCCTTGCCAGTGAGTAGAAAAAGCCCTTTTTGCATCATCCGAATAACAACTCGTTATAAAATCCATTTATCAGATAGTTTCATAGGGCTTTTTACCTAAATTCTTTCATTTTAACTTTACCTTTACCTAATATATTTTATTTTATACTATTGGTAAATCTATAAAACAAAACAACGATTTTAAGACTATTGGTATTTGAATTATTGAAATATTTGAATTTTGAAGTTTTGGTTAATTAACTTTGAGAAATAAAATATCCTAAAATGAATGAAATTTTATATTCTAAATATAAATATTATATTTTGTGTTCTGTTTTGGCTTTAATTAAATCTAAACTCGTGGATTTTGCACCATGGCAACGCACCGTCGCACAATGCTATCATTATCTGCGAGTTTCTCATCATAAACGAAACGAATACCATTTCGCAGCCACTGAATTCAACTGATTTAGATCCCTGCGACTTTTTCCTGTTTGATCAACTCAAAAAACCATTCCGGGGAACGCGTTTTAGCAGTCAAAAGCAGATGATACAAAAATTGAAACATGCATAAAAACAAATGTACTCAACACTGCGTCAATTTTACAAATATCAAGGTACGATGTTGAAATTTGAAGGGAATATTTGTGGCAGGTGGGACAACCTACAAAAAACAAACAAAAAAAGACAAATCGGGTGACTTAGGCACACGTTGGTGATTCCGTGAACTTTTTGATCAAGGGGGTATATAAAAATTTTCGATCTCATCGATATTCATTGTTATAGGTCGGTTAATTTACACAAAATTCAATTATTCATTTAAGCCTTCTCCGTGAGCCAATCTATCTACTCGTGAAAACCGGAATAAAAACCGTTTAGTATTTATGGAGAAAATCGCAAACAAACAGACATGGCAGGGGACTTGGTTTTATAATATGTAGTAATGTACTCGTATGCTTATCTTACAAGAATAACAAAAAATATTCGTCATTGTAGAGTTCTCTAATTTAGTGTATTTTCTATATTTTATTATAACTTTTGCTTAAGTTTTTTGGTCCAAAATTTAAGGATTTTTTTCTTCTCAGAATCAGTCAGATTATATTTGAGATTTTGTCTGGTTCAATCGTTCATGAAAATTAAGCTGGATACGATTGCATCCCATTATAATCTTAAAAATTTCCAAATTGCAATTAATCGTTACCCTGCTGACTATATCTCGTAGTGTCGAGAAGTTAAAAAATCGAAAATTACAAAGAATACCTCCTTAATATTGGAAAACATGCAAATCCATATCATATTTAAATGTAGATGATCTAAATTGTACTAATTAATATAACAATCCTTAGTAAATCTATTATGCTCCTCTATATATGTATGTATATATATTCTAATTAATTAAATTCGTTGTCATGAAAGCATTCTCATTATTAAATTATCGAAGCCATTTTTGGATATTCGAAGAGACAAAACACCTAAATTAGCTAATTAATTCAATTCAATAAACTATTCATTAATACAAGAATACACTTGTAATATCTTCATTAGTGTTTCCAGTTTATGCTGTCTTGATATTTGATTCAATTTGATTTCAATTTATAAATACATTATGTAGCGAAGAATATTGATACAATAATAATACCGTGCTTTTGTTATAGTTATAGTTATATTATTAAATTATAATTGTTTTTTTTTAACATTGGGAGGGGGGGGGGGGGGTGTATTGTAGGTCATAGGTCATATATTTTAATAATGAATCGATAAATTAAATGTATGAAAATTTAATTAAAATGTTGAAATAATGTGGATTGCAATAATTTTTTTTTTTTTGAAATCTTCACACACCCAAACCGATGTGATTTGTTAATTCCACTTAGGTTCAAAGGTAGTACATTTCCCGCCCTAAAATCAGCCACCTTTTATTAATCCGGATGGAGCATCCCACAGAATCCACATGACCACTACTGTGCTTTGATGCCCGCAAAGTGTCGTTCGCATACTAAATAAAACCATAACCAGAATATATACGAAGCCATTATGGCCGCAAAATACAGAATTGGCAATAAATTTTAGTAAAAACACGAAAACAAAATATTTCAGTGCAGTCTCAGTTTTTGGGGGCTTGCTTCGTACGGAGCCCCCCCCCCCCCCCGGCCCGGGGCCGCAGGGGGTTTCCGCTGGTGCAATTTCTCCCGTGCATACCTTGTTAACATCCGGGAAACAGGACACACACCAAAATTAGGCGATAGCTATTTGAATGCCCCAAGGGTTTTCGGGGAGAGGTGGAACTGACATGAGTGGTCAATAATGTTGTTAGCTGGGTGGTAGGGCGGAATTAAGTGGAAGCCACCAAAATGCCTTGTCATGTATTCGATGGAGGGGATAAGGTCTTAGTTATATCAAGCTCAAAAGCTTTAAATATTTGGGAGCACTTTAAATCTATCCCTAAATCCAGTGTCAATGTGAAATTTTTCGCATTCATCTCTTTGGGATTTTAGATATAACCCTATAGAATTATGAAAATGTGGGAGCTATACTATTATTATTGTCTTGAAGATCATTTGGTGCACTAAATTATTCAATATCAATACCAAATATGCAATCAGTGACTCCCATAAACCTCTTGTACTAATTTTTGCAAGATTTTATTTATTTATTTATTTATCGCTTAATACAAGCTACTGATAATAAGTTTACTTAAATAATAGAATTAATTAAAAACTATGACAAATTAAGACAAAAAAAACAAGAAAAATTAGAAAAGAACAGGCAACATTAGGAGGGATAATTAAGGTCATTCCTAAGAGATGATTTACTCAGGTGGAAGTCAGAAAAGGGGTGGGAGTTGGCTTTCCGAAGCATTCGGGTAAAAGACTTTGATATCAAAAAGATACTATTGGATATTATCCATTTCGAATTTATAAAAATCGGCCCCGAATATTTTTCTAATTGTGTAACATTTTTTTGTATAATAATTATCCAGGCCTTATTTTTTTTATTTATTCAAACTAATAGATAACTACTCTGACTCTACAATAGCATACACATACAAAACAAACAAAAAAACGTCAAGCTAATATTACCTATATTTTTTTTAGCAATTTAGAATTGAATTCTCAAATCTCTTTTTTATTTTCGTGTACTCTGGAACTAAGCCCATATGGCCCTTTCTGTGCGTTATAATTCTTTTTATTTTTTTTTTGTTAATTGTTAGCTTTGATTATTTTTACTTTTTAACGAGGGTTTTTATATGGGACTGAAATCCACAACCTCGGAATGGCATACTTAACCTATATTTAAAGTAACTTTATTTATTCAAATTGAAATTCAATGAATTATAATTTTTGTTGTAACAAGTAATTAATACGTCCTGATGTGGCATAGTTTGTACGATGAATCTGATTTTGTAAAATATTTGTTTTTGGAATGTTTTGACACTTAATGATTATATCAAGCGAAGAGAGCAATTCGGGACAGTCAATTTCACTAAGTCAATAATTGATGTACCTATAAATAAACTATTGGAAATCTCTCGTACTCTAATATCTAAAGGTTTAATAATTTAATCCTATCTGGGTACGGTGGCATGATTATTCTAAGGTAATTCTAACAATTCTAAAAAAGATTTTACTAGTTCAACATACAAAGACTTATAACATATATAGGTCAGACTAACGAGTAATAAAACCCAAAACAGAATTACTTTTCTTGACTAAAGAAATCTATTTATATGAAATCCAAAAGCAAGTTTATTATTAAGGATAACACCGAGATGGGTAACGTGGTCAATATAAG
Source organism: Philonicus albiceps (assembly GCA_963969385.1). Classification (NCBI taxonomy): domain Eukaryota; kingdom Metazoa; phylum Arthropoda; class Insecta; order Diptera; family Asilidae; genus Philonicus; species Philonicus albiceps. The sequence goes on from OZ017775.1 coordinate 23,077,309, forward strand.
GTAAAAACTAATTAGACAAGCAATACTTAAAACAAAAATTACAATTTTAAGAGAAAAAGACTTATTAACATTTAAGAATAATTAATTACGGTTATACCAATCAACGAAATGATTTAAATCACACTGCAGTAAGCTACAGTCGTCAGCACAGGTTATTTCCCTGAATATTTTGACGTCATTAGCATATATGAGGATCTCTGAGTTAAGTATAACATTTTGTAGATTATTCATGAATAAAATAAATAATAACGGCCCGACTTGACAACCTTGAGGTACCCCTTAGGTGACACTAATGGTTTTAGAGAGTGTTGATTTAAAAACAATATTTTCTGAACGATCAGCGAGATACTACTCAAGCCATAGAAGAAGTCTCGACAAGATTTCCAATTTTGCCTTATAAGAGATTTTATTAAAACCCTTAACCCTTTGCCTTATGAATTGAGCGACGATTATTAGTGCCACTTTCGATGAGAGTTTCTGTCATTCGCCGTGACCACAAGCAGTTTCATCACAGGCCAAATTTTGCGCAATCCACTGGTTTGCCATTTAAAATTTACTAAAACCACATTTTTATATTGCAATTATAACAAACAATAACAATAAACATTATCGTGCAAAAATAACATTATTTGATATGAGCTTTTCACTTTTAGCCGGAACAAAACATCACGTATCTGATACGAGCTTTTCATTTTAGGCACAGAAAGGGGATCACGTCTCCCAGACGTTGTTTTAAGGCAAAGGGTTAAAAAGCCATACTGAAGTCCAAAGCGAACTTTTTTTTATATAATTAAAAATGTTAGACTAAGACCAGTTTGAAAGGGAGAGAGAGTAGATTAGGTACCCAATTATTTGTTCAACTTCAAAATCATTAAGAACGATTATTGCCAATTTCTTTCATTTAGGAAGCATCTAAGAATACTTGCGGAAATGCTTGACTTGTGTCCCTTTGCCTGTTTTCTCCTTACCCCCAGCAGTATTAAATTATAACCGCAGTTTGGAGACATTTTGGAGTGGTCTTACACTTAGACAATTTTCCGCAGTAGGATTTTTAAGGAATTAGAAATTTTTTTTTTAAAGTGAGCGATAATTTCCATAGATATCTGGCTCCTAACCTTGGTTAAACGACAAACAATAAAAGAACCACGTGGGAGTTGGCTGTATATTCTCAAACTCTATCTGTTATAGAAAAGAAAAGAAAAAAAAAACTGGAATTTTTTATGCTTGACAAAATTTAATTTCATGGCTTCTGAGCAAATTATCTTCCGACAACGGTGCTGAATATAATTTAGTTTAAAATTGACAAGCTGCGCGGGGTCGCAAAAATGAAGTTTAATAATTCGAGTGGCACTCTCGCGAAAGGTATAAGAATTTTTTTTGTTCCATCTTATTATTTTTTCTTTTTTGCGTCTTTACCTGGTTTTTCCGATATTTTTCTTAGAATCAGCAATATTATAAGATAGGCCATTGCCAGCCTCAAAGGCACTCCAGCTTAAAGCTGAACCCTTCTTATATGCGTGTCTACTTCTAGAAAAGTTACCCGGGCGTCGAAAGGAAAAAGATGTTTCAGGAATTTTCGGGGTGTCTAACTACCCACTGAGATACACGTGCCTCGTGCTCGAATTCACTGAGACTGCCAAGAGAGTTTCCCATTATTCGCCATCTTTGTCCATTTTAACGAGGTGTGCTTGTCGTCGTTGGCGAGCAACACCTTGGACAAGACACGTTCTTTGGAATTGTTCGTTTTTCGATTTAAGTGCACTTCATTGTTTTATTATATTCGCCCGCCCTCCGTGCCTTCACTCGCGACACTCGTCGTCCTGCTCATCTGTATGCCAGGAACGACTAAAAGCTACAGGAAAATGAATGCTTTCACCGAGGCACTCATTGTAGAAATGCTCAGATGTTTCGATTTAATTTTCCTAATGCATTTCATCGTTTCGGACTATTTTCATCATTTTGCGCGGGACGAGGGTGGTGGAGTTCGGTACACTTTCATTCCATTTAGCTTTTTCCAGGTTTTTACCATTTTTGTTTTTTTTTTCCTTTTTTCTTTGACTTATAACTCCTAGATCTCGACAGAGTGTATACACCCACATCGTGCGATTTTTCACTTTCCTTCTCAGGGATTTAACCATAAAAAAAAAAAAGTATGGATGAAAAAATAGAAAGAAAATGCAAACTATTGACGGAGCAGTTTATGTGCTGAATTGAGCAGAATAAGTCGATTGCATTGAACGAGCAAATTTTTATTTATCCCTAATGCCAACAAGACCACAGTTTCCATGACATTGCACACTACAAATTACTCGGCGTCTGAACATTTCACGTCGCCAGTCCCCTGTGAATTTATTTACCCTCATACCTTTTCATCTATTTCATGCCCTTGACTAGTACTTTACATATTAAAAGTTATCGGTAGAAAAGTGCTGGATGCATTTAAAAAAATATATATATTTAATTAATGGATTAAGAAAACTTCCCTTCACCCTTGTTTTTGAAATATGCAAACGTATATGGTATGTTTCTGACCAATTTTACGTACGTACGTTTAAGTACTTCTTACAAATCAGCTTTCACATGTTGTCCACTTTGTCGTTAATTCTGTGCTGTAGAAATTTTAATAATAATAATAATAATAGATTTTATTTGAGTCGCCCCATACCTTACAGGTGCAAGAGTTTACACTCTGTGGTTTCAATCATTTACTCTAATCTTGAGCTTTATCAATCAGCAGCCTAAGAAAATTAATGATTTCTAAATTTAAAATTACACTAATTTTATTTTATTTGTCTAACATGATCCATTATGGCACTTGTGAATTAGTATAAATCTTCTATCATTCGTATTTCTCCTGAAAGTTTATTAACGATGTCACTTTCGATGGTAATAAGTCCTCTATAATTCCGTTCTTGCTTTCTCCAAGTTTAAAATTTTTTTTCTCTCGTGTCATAAAGGGTGATTTTTTTGGAGGATTGGTTCTTAAATTAGCAATACTGTTTCTAATGACTATCAATTTGACAATTGACTATTGATTTATTTTGTTATTTCCTCATGAATAGACTTAATTCAGAAAAACGTTTGCAAATTTTACAAAATTTCTTTTGAAAATCATGGTTCAGTTCGCTTTATGAACAGGTGGAATCATTAGCTTATATTTCTTTAAAAATTGATGCCGGCTAGAAAGTTACCGTCAATGGAGAACGCTAAAGAGCTTTCTGACTTCTTCGTTCCTCAGTTGTATAGTAGTAGTATTAATGTGGCAGAACTTTTGGTTTTAACAAGATGTGTACAACATGCCACACGGTCTGCGACACCATGATGATCGCATATTTTCGCCTAATGGACCTGTGAACTGTCCTCCACGATCGTGTTATCTCACACCTTTGAATTTCTTATTTGGGGAATATGTGAAGTCACTCGTCTACGCTAATAAACCGTAGATGTTGGACCACTTGGAAGTCAACATGGTCAAAATGGTTTAAAATTCGACCCTATTACGCTTCATTCGAGCTAGCCGTGGTGCCAAAATAATGTTAAAAAGGCTATAATAATATTTTTTAAATAAAGCTAACCATGACCATTAACGTTATTTTTACGTGTTTTATAGAATTTTAAATTTGCATACCTCTAAAAAAACACCCTTTAGTTGTGCAATAAGTAAGTAAGCGCAATATTGTTTTTTGTCGTTTTATTTATTACTCGTATGTATTTTGCTATCTTTATATATGTAGATTACTTAATTTAACATAAAGCTGTTCGTTATAGCATAAACATCTTTTGTTGATGAATCCCATGAGATATAGAACTTTTAGAACCTTGTTCATTAGTCTTTGTATTCATTCAAGATTATCCTGTGGGGTTCGGGACCAAATGCTTATTAGGTACAAATTCAAAAACTTGAAAAAAAACGTATTTTTGGCAGAATTCTACGTATGAAATTTACGTTTAATCAATCTGAAAATATCCACCCTTAAGAGGATGCCCGCAAGTGGTTTGACTGTGATTCCAAAAAAAAAAAAAAGTTTCTATCCATTTTTAGAAGATTTTTTGGAGATACTTTGAATTCTGTGGGCATGTAGGCAATTTAGTAATTCCGATTGTTCTTAATGTATACACCAACAATTAATTTATGATACAAAACCAACTGCTGTTACAAATGCATTTTGTTTCAATGGCACTTGAATTTAATTTAGTTTTAATGGGTAGGAAACTGGTGGTACATATGCGCTAACTACTTTTTAATTTTGATACATGTTGTCTCATTTCGAAGAAAATGGTATACAATTTTGTCTTTGATATATATCTTTTTCAGTCCTGTGTAATTTTGTATGCAACAAAGATTTATTACGTACTACAAATATAATTTACTGCATTTTACGTCGTTTGTTATTTACAAGAATCGTGGATGGTCCATGTTTATTATCCAAAGTTTATTTGGCTATAAAAATGTTTACGACAACCGGCGCAGATCTTAAATTGAAGATTGAAGACTAGCGCAGACGGTATCGGAAAAAGTTCGCTTATATTAATTATTATTTTAGTGTAAGCTTTTATGCTTTTGAAAGTATTGTTTGAGAAATTAACGTGAAGTTGTCGGACTTCAAAAAAGATTCTGTTAAAATGTTCAGCAGTTTGAAATATTTCTCAAATAAGGTAATTGAATTTTGTATATGCCTTCTTACGTATTACTTAAAAATTTTCATCTTTTATATAAACTTTTTGGAACATTTCCTAGAAAATATGCTTTGACATTAGTTCGAAACCATTCTGGCGGCAAATTAATCCAACTTAAACAGGTAAAGTTTATAAGAAAAATTTTTGCAGCTGCCTTTTACTGTGGAAAAGTACATATTTCTTTTCCTTTTGTTTTATATTTTTTCGCCCACTTCCCCCCATTTCTAGTTTCGGGTACATATCTCATTTTCCCTCTTGTGAAAAATGCGAAGGGATCAAAAGTTCTGAACTTTTGTCATAAGAAAATGAGAAAAGGACTTTCGTCCTTGTATGTCTTTTGCTGTTATACGGTAAGAATGCAGCAAAAATGTTCGCATAGTTTTACTATTAAAGAAGCTTAAGAACGTCCGGAACCGGAAAAGTTGATATTATATAAAGTTTTCCTCTGTCGTTCTTTGTACGGGATGCTTTTTAGGGAATTTCCTTTTGCTTCTGTCGCTGTATTTTGATGCTGGAAGGTGATGGCCAAAACAATTTTCATGTTTGATTTTTCAAAACTAGGTCTGCTATAGTTCAACATTTTGCGCAACCTTCACAGTTACATACCTAAGATTTAAGGTACGAGTAGAACCACCTTTAAACTTTCTAAACAAGTTTATTTTCCCAAAGACTTACTTATGAGAACTGTAATCCTTTTACTTTTACCCTGCACCTGGGTTTTGGTGTTTATAGCAGCTTTCGAACTTTGTATTTACGGAACGGGCTTCACCAAGCTCTTTTCAGTAATCCTGCACACATGTTAACAAAGTTAATTTGAAATATATATAAAAAAAAGTCTTTTGAGTACGATATCTATTCAGCACTTGGTGAAAATTTGTCGTAATTCTTGCGTAGCATACACCAATGCTTAGTGCCTCCATAAAGGCATTGAAATTCCGAGGTGCTTTTGATTTCGCCGGTCAGAGGATGCAAGGATGACGGGGAAAGCAGTGCAATTAAGGAGCATAATCTCTCTCAGGTGAACTTATTCAAATCTTACCTGGTTCCCAACTATTAACCATTTTACAGAGCTGTGAATATTAAAATTTCATCTTGCTAGTGCTTGTCACGACCGTCTGCACTTGGGAGAGCTATTTCCGAAAAAATTCATAATAATTTGAAGTTGAATTCATTTTGAATGTTCCATTATTGGAATAAGTTTCTGAAAGTGTATTTTTTTCTATTCTATTCGTCGTCTCCCTGAGCTAGGTTTCCTTCGTCACGTAGGAAATAATATTTTCCAGAGTGTTTACGTACCACTGCCATATTCGGGCTTATCTTAAGGGATTACCGAAGTGGTCGGTGGCGACTGTCTGCTGGGACTCAGAAGGAGCCACCACCAACGAATATCGGTTAGTAGGACTTCTAGCCAAATACACATATCTGAAGTTTTCATGAATATAAATGAAGTCATTATAAAAGGAGTCCCGAACTTTTACTGGAACATGTGCTCCGGACTCACATTTAGTTCGAAAATATTCAAGAATGCTACACGGATCCACAGTGGACTGTATGTTGCTATTCTTGACGAAGGAGTGATGCTCGAAGCGTTTTAAAAGACGGACGATTAATTCGAACCGACACGGTTCCATCGATGCTTTTTGCACCTTACTCTTTTGCTAGAAGTACTTCTGAATTCATCGAATATGATGGCGATAATCTTTGGTTCGCGAGAAATTTGTAGTACGTTATGTACGTGTTAAGAATACAATTGTGCTTTTAATGCTCGACATTTTTATGAGTACACCAACTCAAAATTCAGTAAATAACATTCCTCAAGAAATTACGACTTTTTTATTATGATTATATAGAAGAAGGGTAAGTTTGCTAGGCTTAAATGAATAAAACCGTAATGACTATAACTTTATTAATTAAAAATTTGTTCATAATAAATGAAAAAGAATAAGTGGAGGCTCAGAAACTCATGCTTTTACATAAAAACGAAAATGGTCGCTTGGTATTCTTTTAAGCTTAATCTTATTTAATAGAGTAAGATATAGTGTGGACCATTTATAATTTGGAATTTGAATTACTGGTTATTTTGAGTCATTCGTATTATGACAAAAAGTTAATTTTATATCTCTGGTTAAATAAATGGGTTGATATACGCTTGAACAACGCTGGGAAATATTAAAAATTCGATTACAAACTTGTTAGTCTTCTAGTGAAATTGTAAGAAAATTACGTTCAAAATTCACGTAATTCGTGAATCAATTTGTGAAACATGTGCGTGAAACTGGATCTTTATTGGATGTAATAACATGTCCTCGTACTCCTACAGTATACAGAATGACGCCGTACAAAGTTTAATTAGTACAGGAGATAAAGCCTCATGACCATCCGCAATATTTTCGGTTCGCTAATTGGTCTCTAGGACGCTTGGAAGATGAGCAGTTCTACAGAAAAATTATTCTTTCTGACTGACGCTCATTTTCCCCAGTGACCACGTTAATAGCAAAATTGTCGAAAATGAGGAAGGAGGACGTGTTACACTGAATGGTGAGAACTATTGCGCAATAATAATTGATTCATTCATAGTTTATTTGCGAAGATATGGGCTTGGACAATATTTGTTTTCAATAGGATGGTGCGCCGTGTCACACAAGCCATGTAACAATTGATCTTTTGCGTGAGAAGTTTGAAGATCGAGATATTAACCGTTTTGGTGTTGAGCATTAACCACCAAAGATAATTGTTACACTTACCATCCAGCAATAATTGAGGCTCTGAGAAGGTCATTCGATTGAAGTGGTGTTCCATAATTAACCGGAAGGATCGTATTATAGAATAAAAAAAAACCACATTGAACAAATTGTTTTTCGTTTTTTATTTATGATTAAGTCAAACTCCCAATTATAAATGGCCCACCCTGTGTACAGTTAGACACGTAGAATATTTTCGGAACTGAGTACCAATTACATAATATGTTAAAATTGAAATTGATAGTGAATGGTTTCACTGAGATTTTTCTTTTCAATTTCATTAATTACAGAAGTGTAATTCTAGTCAACTACTTAGTCATAGAAAAGAGCATGTTTTAGTTGAGTACAAATAATACTTTACCTTTTAACTTGTATCTATAAAATGGAATTACAACGAAAAGTCCAGCTTAACTAAGACTTTGTACGATTACTTCCCGTAATTCAATTCCGAAGCACTACAAAGCAAACCCCATTCGGTTGGTAACTTATAACGAGGTAAACTGGAAAGCATAAACTTTGCAAATGCGATACAGATACAACTAGGGGTGATTATAGAAGTCTATGAATTAAACAAAGTTTCCGGTCCCTCAGGCTCAGATCCACTCGAAATTCGCTCTATGATTTGTTTAAAATCGTGCACTGTAGTGGTGTTGACCAAGAAATCCATAAAGTGAACATTTATTACAACGACCAGTAACTGGAAAATTTATGCTCTCATCGGAATTTAACATTAAACAGCGATTACTGGCCCTCTGGCTCTATGCTCCTTTGCACAATTGCGTATGCATCTGAGGAATGGTTTTATGAAATCTCTGGCAATTCCTCGCAGATAGTTTTACTTAGAGAAGTTATGCAGGATCGTCTTTTGCTTTACTGGACATCGTCGTCAAGACTATGCAGACGATAAAATTAATTCTCAGTATATACAGTCGAAAATCAGAAACTCTTCGATTATAGGATGAAATTATATAGATTTAACTGTTTCCATGTTATAATTAAAGTCTATTTAGAAAATTCAAAATAATACTTCCTTGCTAATTGGAAATTATTGTGGAATTCAAAGAAAATTGAAGAAGTGAGAAGATTAAAAGGATTGCTCTAAATAAGTTAAAAAGATGATACAAAAAAATGCAAATTTTTTGGCACTATACAAAACTTTTGAAAGTCCAGTTGATAATAACCATATGTTTCAGATGCAAATCATCCCAACTTCGTCCAGTGAAAGTAAACCCCTTAACTCGAAGAGTGCGAGAGGTTAGAAAATCAATAGAAAAGTTCATATAAGCATCGTCGGTTGGAACTTGCAGGGAATTTAGCTCTTACTTTTGGGATGAAAACCCCTTTCCCGATATATTTTGATTTTCAGACTAGATGAACTTTCTCTAGCACATCTAAACTCATACAGGGGTTTAACACAAATCATTTAAATTTCAGTTTTAAAATGAAAAAAAAAAAAATTCTATAAGATAAAGTTTTTAGTACTGTATATGCTTTTCCATTCATTCTGAAATGTGTGATCACTGCAGATAGAGTCCTTCAGTACAGAGGAGGAGTTCCGAGACGAGCCGGATTTTGTAATTGCTACAAAAGTTTAACCCTCTGCCTTTTATGGAAGTCGTAAATATTCATGTTTGGGAATAGATTCATTCAATGCAGAGGATTAACAGGGTCTCATGTGGACGTCCTTGCAAAGGAACTCGTTTTTGAAATAAGCTTGTTTTTGCCTTCAACGGCCATGTTTATTACTGTCCCGTACTTCTCTTGATATTAAGCATTTCCTGGTATAGCAAAGCTACTTTTAATAATTTTCAGACGACATATCTACCTTTGTCTGTCTGTGCTTGGTGGAAATAATGTTTCGTTACATGTTACACGCTTATTTCTCATTCATATCAGTTTTGCGTGAAACTCAAGTATGCATATTTACTTTTTTAGACGGTATATTTTAAAGGATCAAAAATACCTATTAAGAGTGTGGGAATATGGTTATTTAATACTTAATTCTGTGAGGTGATACAAAATTCTTAAATATGTAAATTTAAATCAATCAAATTAATCAGCATCCGTAGTATTTTATATTGTAATTGTCTTAAAAAGAAAAGCGAAATTGTGTTATAATCAGGATAGTTTTCATTATCAGTGTTTTAGACTAGAATTATAAAAATATAGTTGATAAGAAAAAAATATGAGTTATAGGCAAAAAACTTAATTTTTTCAACAATATTTAACTTTTTATCCTAAAAAATGAAAATGTTCAATAGAAGAATGAACCTTTAAAACGCTCCAGTAGTTTTTAAAGATATCGCAGGTAAATTTGTAAAAATATCGTCTCGAGAAAATTGTATTGTATATCTTGACGCTGCCAGATAGTTAGGCATATGCTTAAAATTCTTTACAACTTTTAGAATTGTTAATAAATTCTTCGACTTACGTGTTTTAAATAAAGGTTTATTCGAAATTTTAAATACAACAAAACTTTTGGAAAGCTAAATGTCTAAAATTGTTAAGTCATCTAAATTTTTCGCCATGTAAACATTTAAATTCTCTCGGTTGTCTTAATTCTTTTTTTACATGTTAAAACCCCTTTCAAAAAACCTGCATTTACATAATATGATCTTTTGTGGATTACCTTGTAAAATTTTCTAAGATCAACAGAAACTTTTCCCGTCTAAGTAAAGAGTAAACCATTTGTCATATCCTCTGCGCACTTTTTACGAAATAAACTTTACTTTTTCCCCAGCCACTGTTAATCTCAGTTGAAATTATTTTGCTAGAAGGTAAGAAGAAAATTTCAAGGACGACAAACTGCCAACACAAAACAAAATTTTTCTCTCTCTTTCCTCTGAGGGCGTCCCAAACTCCCCCTTGTACCAGTGCAAGCCGCACATTTCCCCGAGGATTCCCTGTAATATGAGCATCGTCTTAAGTTGTTCATTTGGGTTAGTTGGAGTTTGAAAGCCATTGGGAAATCCACAAAATGTGTCCTATATTTTGCGAGCGAATATTAATTCGAATAATCTTTGAATGTGCCTTGTCGACGGTGTAATGGGCCTCCATTGTGTTTACGTTTGATTTCAAGGCAAATCCTTGAGCCTCCTTTAGGTGGGTTCATTTGATTTATTTTCATTGTGTTTACTTTTGTTATTTCGCGTAATTATATAAATCTTGTATTACGAAGATTTTGGATTCAATTCCTTGTCAATATTTTATATCGATTGAATGGTCTAGTTGATTATTCATCATTTTAATGAAAATTTCATGTTCAGAGACTGCCCCAGTATTTTGTGTAGGCACGGGGAGAAAGTGCTAACTTACCGCACGCTTTTCCGTGTGGTAAATTGTAAATAATATGCTGTTTTCATTGTACGGAGTAAAATTGGGGTTGTTACGCAAATGCATTCCTTTTAGAAGCTTTATAGCTTCTATATAGTTCCATATTTACAATCATAAGAATTAACCCTTTGCGGACGAGGGGCTCATATGAACATATAATGAGAAAAGAGTTTATTTAAAGCTCTTTGTGGTCTATGATTTTTATTGAAATTACGACATTATTTATACTGAAGCTGAAAAATGATCAATTCTGCTTAAACAACAGCGTCTAATTTGATTTAGTTCGCAATTTAGATGGAAAAAATATCTTTCCAATACTGACTTTATCCAATTTGAATATCAAAAACGAGAAAAATTTTTCACGTTATATATAATATTTTTTTTTTTTTCCTGAAATATTCCATTAAAGTTCAGTCCAGGGCGTTTATGTGTATGCACCTCCAAAAAATTAGGGGGACATTCCCCTACGATAGCTTCAGCTAAAAAAAACATGAAATAAAGGCAATCTGAATTTCATGCGCTCGCCCATATTCATAAAATCAAAAGTGTGAAAATCGAAATTATCGCCACTCGTTAAATTAAATGAACATCTCACGTAGTATGGAATTGGCTGGCAGTGAAATAAAATGTAACGATGAAAGCAATTGTGTGAGAAAGGAAAAGGAAAAGGACACTCTAGAATACGCCTCCCGGGAGGACAGACAGACAGACTAAAGCATTAAGATGAACATTTCACTCCGTCACGCCGCATTTATTTAATTTTCTCATACACTGAAAATTGTCTCCGATTTGAGGCTCCACCACTTTTGTTTCGGGAGGTTGTGTGAGGTATGAGGTTTGGAGTGTCGTAAAAGGGTTCATAACGTGATAAACTGACCATGTAACTACTTCTAGAATATATAAGCAGCATAAATGGCAAATTAGCTTTACTAGGAGACCGTAAAAGTTTCCTAGGCCTCAGTGGACAGTCATAAAATTAAAGCAATGGGTAGGTCAAAAGTTTACTTTCTTGCCTTTTAGGCAAGCCTTCGTAATCTGGCTTAATCAAATCCGGTAAACAGCATCACCAGACGTGTGGCTTTTCACAACGAATTAATCGTCTTTAGTATAATCCCTTAAAAGATGAATTCCCTTCCCAATAGCCGGAAAGGCTTTAATTTTGGAGCAATCACCTCGAGATAATTACATCTCTCAAGCAAAGGAAGGACATCTCCAGTCCTTCCAGAGCACAGATGTAGTCGCAATAAAATCATAGAATCCTTTGAGGGGCAACATTCAAATCCAAGTCCAAAGTCGCGAGAGCAACAATCATTATTCAGCCGAGTCGCACTAATTCAAATCCGAAAGCGTTCCATCGCCCTTCTAACTAGGGAAGGTCTAATGAATTCCAGCTGTTAGAGGAAATTCTCATCCTTTAGCTTATTTATGGCAAACATTTGGTTACAAAGTCAGATGGATAGCTTGCTCCTTCTTCCGAAAATCTTAGCTCGATTGGCTCTGTCCTAACCCTGCCACGAATTTATGTGCATGCTGCCAAGGCTTAAGGGGATGTCGGTCTTTAATTGAATTCCAGAAATGTGTTCCCTACTCGGGGGAAATCTTTTCAAGTAAAAGTAACAACATGCTAGTGCGCGTGTATTAAAGACATCAATTTTTGGACGTCCATGAATTCAGGACGGAGCTCCAATGAGTTATGGCCGTATTTGGCAGAAGAAGGGAAATTAGGAGCATGCTAAAATTAAAAGCATTCATCCACTTTTTTCTAGAACCATACAAAAAGAGCTGGTCAAGTAGGACTATTGATTCGTCTATTTAGTCTAGTCGGTTTCTTACTCTGTCTACGGTAAGAGAAAAACTAATTTATTACTATGCATTATTTCCAATTTTAAAATTGTAATGGCCGTTTTTAAATCAGCAACTTTAAAGACTTCAAGGTGTACATTTGCACCTTAAATTATTAAAAACTCCGAAACTAGACGACATATCTTTGGTAAAATGAATAAAATTATGTATGCAGATTTGAAGTTTTAGGTTTTGTATATTTTACTAGCTGATACGACATTATTCTGAAAATGATCACTCCAGTGAATGTCTATCTAAAAAATCTACAATCTCAATATCGCTTTATTTGTGAATTTTTTACGAAATATTGTTAGAAATCTGTTTAGTAGTCAGATAGGCTGAACGTTCCACAAATTATTTGTCGAAATTAACTAACCAAGAAAACAGCAGGAAAATTTGGAAAAATTTAACGAAGCAAGGATAACGATGAAGTCAAATTTGGGCAGACTTCCTGAAAACACAAAAATCACATTGTCCCCGCAGGGTTGGGGGTTTGGGCCGATTCATTCCAGATTTTTTTTTTCCACTGGCGAACCGTGCAGATGTACAACATTCTGGGAATATGCTGAATAGCACATACAGAGGCGTACATTATGTGGCACCGAGATATATATATATATATATATAAAAAAAAACATATACTTGCGGGAACATTTACCCGAGTATTAGCATTTCATGATACGGTTTTTTTATTCAAATCCCCCAATAAGTGAGGAAAGCGCCACGTGGGCGCTCTGCCCAAAATACAAAATACAACAATACTTGAAAGGGAGCTTAAATCTTTTTGATATTATCGCTGGTATTCAGTGCAGGAAGCCTTTGATCACTCCCTATATGAGTCCTTTCCATTAAGGTGGTTTGTTGTGTTGACAAAAGGCGAAATTTCAATAATAAAAAAGAGAAAGGCTTTGTTATTTGAATGATGAGGTGCCCCGAAGGTAATCTGCAATCATATGGGCTTTTCCCGGAATCGTATCAATTTAGGCTGGAGGCATGTTAGGAATAAATCATGAAACTCTTCCTCGTATTTTTTCTCTCTTGGGATCACTTCTTCCCATTTCGTTTCAAATATGATTGTTTGCATTCCCTTTGAAGTTCGGCTATAGTTAAACAATTTTTTTAATTTTGTTACCATTGCTAATATAAAAGATTTGAAATTTTATTAATATGCTTTTGCATTATTGGAATGTCTATTTTCTATTAAAATTAAAAAAAGTATTAAAATTATTAACATCGCTTCAACATTTCGCATTAAAATGCACACAATTTTATCTGGTCTTTATCATTTTAGGAAAACCAGGAATAATTGTTAACACTAAAGTGTTTAGCAACTTGTAGTAAAATATCCATCCAATTTGAAGTTTCTATTCAAAAATAACACATATTTAAGAAAAAAAAATATTCATACCATCTGGGTTTTATGATCTTAATATTTTTAAAAATAGTATCAATATTTTGTGAACCGCCTTTCGTCTCGATAACGGCCTGACATCGTTGCAGCGTGGATTCAGGTTTTTTTTACAACGGTGGTGTCAATATTCACCCATTCTTCAGTAATTATTTCTTTAAGTTGCCTTATATTTTTTGGCTTGCTACAATAACATTTACCATAAATGAAAACATACCATAAATGTTCTATTGTATTAAGGTATAGAAACTGTGACAGAACCTTAATCTGTTCTTCAGATAATCACGATTTTACTATTTTGGCGATGTGCTCCGGATCCGTGTCTTGTTGGAATATGAAGCCGTCGCTTAAATTTACTTTTACAGCAGATAACTGAAGTTTTTTTTGTTAAGAAAATCTATATAAACCTTTGTCATTATGCCATCGATAAATTCGAAGTTCACGTCGTTTCCAAGATATCGGTCCCCTTAAATTTTAACCATAAGACACAATGTAGACCTATTTTGATTTGAATTTTGTTACCTCCTTTGTATTTGAATTCTTTTCTATACCTTTCGCCAGGTTTTCTCCACTTCTAAACAACGCCATCTGAACCAAAAAGAATTTTGGTTTCATCAGACAAATTAATCTGTTTCCAATCTTCAGTTATGTGGCATATTTTATCTTTTGTCTATTGGAGTCTCTTGCAGACATTTTTTTATTGAGATATCAATGGCAAGTTTCCCCGAATATCTAATTTTATTCGGTTTCTAATAGTTTGATGATGAAGTTTTACTCTGTCTCAGTAGGAATTTTCTATTGCATTTGCAATTATAAGGGCCGATAGATCACGATTTGCTTGTACCTATTTTCAAATTTCCCTGTTTTTTCTGCCTTTGTCCTTTAAAATTTGCGAAACAAATTCGGAATAGGGGAAATGGGCCGATTCGAATAAAATTTTGCAGGAGCCTTCCATTTGATCTAAAACTGAAGGATCTGAAAGAAGTTTTTGTCGGTCGGGTATAGTTTCCGAAATATTACATTTCATTTAAAGTTGAATATTTGCACTGTAATTCTTTGACTCTTACATAATTTTACTAATTGGCACATTTCCCAAGCGCGTACCTTTCCCTAACGGCCACTACATTGCACGTTTCATTTCATTTTTCATTAAAAAAATCATTTCAAGCGGAGAAAACCATGCATTTTTGTCTGTGTTTTTTTAAATAACGTGCTAGTTGATAGCAGGAAAGAAGATTTTTGTTTACATTTAATTATTGTTAATTTTTAGATTTTTCCACGATCAAAATTGTTATTGTGTTGTGAAAAGTGTTTAGTGGAGTACGCTTTAGGGAAAGTCATCGATTTATGATGAAATTATGCGGGGAGAAAGAATTGCGGTGGAAATATTCTACTTGTAATTTTGACGAAGTCTCAGTGTAAAAGTGGAATATTTCGGAAACTGTAGCCGACTAACAAAAAAAATTCTTTAAGATCCTTCCGTTTTAGGCCAAGTGGAAAGCTCCTGCAAAATTTTATTCGAATTGGCCCATTTCCTCTATACCGAACTTAACCCAAATTTGCGACTACACCGGTTTTCTTTTTACAAAAAAAAAAAGATAGATGTTACAGTACTTTTAACAATACTCAATAGATCACATTTTTTCTATACCCTAAAACCGAAATGTGGTATTTTACGATTAACTCACGAATTAACACACAAATTTGGTTAGAAAGTTCAATTTCACGCAATTTTCGTGCAGGAAGTGCGAATAAATTTTTTACATACTGTATGCATTTGAAATATTACAGGCCTATGTTAGTGTAGCCCGGTCAATTGGGTCTTATTTGAAACCGTACTATTATGGTAATCTGTATTATATGCGATGTTGTTTTCCGTATTATTCAAGGATTGCCGCAATTTTTGGCCATGCTTATTCGCGACTTTTATGTATTTCAAGCACTGTGCTATTCGAGGGATGCCTATACTATAAAATGTAAATTAAAGTTTTCGTTTCAATAATTACAGATTTCATTAAAATTGTTTCTCCTAATGAGTGAAAACCGAATATTTGGGAAAAAAGGATTTCGAAATACTCCCCGATTTTTACATTTTATGTAACAGCAAAACCGTGAATATTTTGTTAGGATAAAACAGTGTATCAATTTATTTGTTCCTGTTTTGCGTCACTTATAAATTAATTATTCTATTATAAAATTTAGATTATTAACTAAAATGCAAATAATTATGGGTGGAATTTTTTTACGTTATTTTTGCAATTACTATAAGGTTAATTTAATGTTTCAGTATTATTGTACATAAGACAAAAACATATTTTTAAGTAATACAGAAAAGTCAATGATAAAAGATGGTCCTATTTTCAGATTTTCAAGTATTTCTAATTCTCTATGAGATCCACTTTTTGTAATATTCGCAATAGAACTCTTAAAAGATTGCAGATTTTAAATTCAGCACAATGGCTATTCAGCATTAAAGGAAATTTACCTTTGCCTATATTTAAAAAATGTTTGCATTTGCTCATAGAAAATAGTAAAACTGTTTTCAAGTGTTAGAAAAAAAAAAACCTTTGATAGTAAATTAATTGCGTATTGACTGCATACCAAAGGAGGGTATTTCGAGAGCACAATGAAAAACTGAATTTTCGATTCATCGACTCGTCAATTCACTAATCTCCCCAGAGCGATGTAATTGCGAAAAAGGGTTGGAATACTACAAAAAATAAAAAATAAAAATCTGTTTGAAAACATATCGCCGTCCGCTCTAAATGCTATCAAAACAAAAGCAGAATACTTCGGCCTGATTTCAAATGCTCAATGGAAGCAAACAGGGTTTTGTTGATTTTCAACAATTCAAAAGGGCCAAAAGCGATTGTATTTTTTGAGTAAAATAAGCAAAAACCGCGCGCTTCGATACCTTCTCCCATGGGAGTGGCGGGGCCGGTAGCGTAAAGAACCGCAGAATCGCAATTGAACCACAGTTGTAAACCGTAAAGCGATCAATAAAATTTTGTGCCGTGCAGACATCACTAATTCACACGTCCCCATAAAGGAGTACACGTAATCCGCATTTATCGCAGCGGGTGTGCATCGGGGGCACCAGTTCCTCCTCCACTCTCAGGACCTATTTTAACAATGTATTTAGTACGCAAGAGTACTCGAAAACAAACATTCTAACTGATGGCAGTCGAATGTGGAAATTAATTGAAGAGGAAGACATAAATTTAATCGTATCATCTAATCCAATTTCAGTTGGTCTCGGTTGAGGCTTCGCCTGCACACGATGGTGGGAGTCGAACGTAAGGGCTCTTCCAGTTTCATTATATCACCATCGTCCGTTTAATAAAATAGAGAAACTGGAGCCCTACACTTCTCGGAACCCTTTCCAGAGCAGGTGCTGTTAATCAATTAGTTATTAGGGCTTCTGGTCCTGGCAGCTTTGCCATGATTATTACACATCACTGACTCCCGTCTTGGATCACTCCAGGGCGGTACGATTGCGAATAAAGCCTCAAGTGTCTTTGCAATTTGCAATAATTAAAATTTGCACGACAGGCCAGACCCATTAAGCATAACACACCAAGTTAGGATTAGCATTTAAGCGGGGATTTAGTCAGTTACCAGACCCTCCAGCGAGTGAAATATTTAAGTTAAAAGTTTTCCAATTTTGAACAACTATCGGTGGAGGTTTAAAAAAAGAAGAAAATTGGGTCTGTGCAGGGTTCATGCGGGTGGGTTTTCTATTCATTTAAACTTAAATTGCTTTTCGTAAGTTCTGTTTCACCTATGCAATGCCGCCAGCCTGTTTACTTCCCTTAAGCTAATGCGCCAATAACGTGGAATATTTAAGCAGAACAAAACCCCTGATCCGGTTAAAGTTTTCCTCGACCAGGGCAAGTTTCAACTTTAAAGGTAAGATGGAATGGCTGACGTGAAGCACTGTACCAGTTACGCTCGAAATGCGGACAATTAATATTCCTCGCAGTTTTGGCGAGAAATTGCATAAAGCAAATCAAAATTTCATAAAACTTTTCCCGTATAATGAAGTGAACTGAAAAACACTTGTCCAAATTGAGGTTGTTACTTTAACTTCAGTACTAATTGAGAAGAAAAAAGGGGAATAATCCGCGAAAAGCTGATGGGAGCACTTAATCATTTAAACATTCCAGAGTCAAGCTAACGAAAGTAGTTTTCATCTTTTCTAAGGATTAAGTCCCATTTCCCAGGCAATCTTAAAATTTTTACGCTCTTTAGTGCGCTAGAATATGAATTTTTACCCTTAAGCAGACACCCTACAAGTTATGAATTTTTCTAGCACCTCGTTAGCGTTCACGGCTCAAAAGTTTCCCCGACTAATCAATGAAAATTAAGAATATGAGATGCAAAACGAAAGCAAATTTACATAATTCTTCTTTTCACACAATTTTCAGTCTATTGTGCATTTTAAACTTCTTCTATCCCTTTTTAGGTGTGAGGGTAGACTTGTTTAATCAAATTAATTCCACAGAATATTATTTGCCTTATTTTATGCAGCATCTTGTATCCAAGCTCTTAAGAAAAATTTCTAATGAACTTTCTGACTACGAATTTTCTAGTATAGCTAATTGCATTTTTAGTACTTCATAGTCTAGAGGCAGACAAGCTGATAAATTATAAAAACATTGCGTTATCCTTATTCTTTGCAAACTTAAATTGAAGACATGCATTTCTTCATAGATACAACGGCAATCGAACAATTTACGAGTATTTCTAACTTCATTTTTAGACTTAGAAAATTTTATAAATCTTTATAATTCGTTGTAATTTTCTACCAGAGTTTTCATTGAATATTTTTCCCCAAAGGTAATAACATTTTTATATCCTATCAAAAGATTAAAATTTTTACAATTTTTTCAATTCAGTCAATTTATGGATTAAAGGAGAAAAATGGAAGGAAAAAAACATTAGAAGCTAAAGAAAAGAAATTCTTTCTTGTTTAGGAAACGTGGAAGCGAAGGGGTGGAGGTTTTTTGATCTGAGAGTCTTCAAAGTGACCTGAAATGAATTACCTGAAAATTTTGATATAGAAATATACCGACACTAAGACGTTAACGTTAGTCTGAAGTTAGTGAATAATTTGTGTCTGCATTAAAGTAGATTTTTTTTTTTTACAGTTCGGAGATGGCTTGTAAAAACATTTTCGTGCTCCTAAAGGCGGGGTCTATTTAAACTTGCATCAGCGAAAGTTCCTCCCTGAGAAAATCACTTATAGGTAATTAAAAATAAATGCTAAACTCAAAGGAATTGGAAAATTTCTAAAGTTAAATATTTTAAAAAGTCCACTATTTAGAAGACGGTTCAAATTAACTATTAACTTTATTTGGAGAGCTGGAATTAACGTAAATTTTTAATAGACAATCTTCTGATTGCGAGAAGAAAATAGAAAACCCTTTTCTTTATTTGTCGCAATTCAGATATTCTCGAAAGCTGTATTTGTAGTAAAGAAAAGGAAAAAAAACACGCCGATTCAGCTTAAGAAAAACAAACGCTAAATTGATCAATTTACTGCAAACATTTTTAATAAATACATAATCTTTCTTTTGAAATGCAGGTAATTTATATAAAAAAAAAATGTACTTACTAACCTATGGGCAAAGATCATGAATTACATAGATGGGATACTCTCTATACAAGCTTAAAGCTCTAACCCATATGCAAGTTCTAAAACTGCCTGGGGAGAATTTTTCCATTAGAGAAAGTAGCAAAGAACTACTGCTTTCTATGCCTTATCTAAATTCCAATAAGAACGAAAGAGATGAGAATAGGTAGCCAAAAATTCTCATCTACAGCACTTACAGTGCAGACAATGAAATCCAGCGTTTTTTTTATTACGCATTTTTAAAGGCGGGCCAATCTGTCGGGCTCGCTGTGTGCCTCTGCATGCATGGTGTTAGTGCCTTCCCCAGGCAATGTTCCAGCATAGGGAAATCCTGAATTGAGAATGGGGAACAGGCAAGTAGCACACTCAGAGCATGTATACGGATGCGGGCTGCTTACATTTTTTCACTGTGCATTTTTAAAGGCGAGCCAAACGTTATCGAACGTGTGCTTTGCTCTGGGAGGTGAAACGTGATTTTAATTTTCATCCCGCCTCCCCCTAAATTTTTGTCTTTCTCTCACGCATGATCCCTTTATTACTATCCACTTTTAGAAAAATCTGCAAGGCCGGTGGGCTAACGGGACCAAGGTCGAAAAAAGATAAGAGACTACGTAGTTGTCATAGTAATTCATGATCTTTGCCTATGGGTATCAAATTTTTTTTAAGTGCAACTACGTCATAGAACGCGTCATATTCAGCGACATACACACGGTGTATGTGGCGCAATTTTATTTTGAAAGTTGGTCCGTTTACCGGAGCTCGGCACGTGTGTGCTTTATCGCTTGCTTAAGCCGGTCTTATCCTCATAGTGATAGATTAATGTTTGGGGAAATGATTCCTACTTAGCTATCTTCAATTTTTCTGGCTACAGGCACTCCCCGGTTCCTCTCGATTGATTTATAACTATACGCCGCTGCGTGGAAGTGTGTGTGCGAGTATAGATTAGTTGTAATTCAATTCGGTAAGTTGCTCCTCTTCCGATTTCCCCCAGAGGTGCCCTAGAGTCCCCGGGATCACAACTTGGCGAGAGAAAAATGTCCCAGCATCAGGGATAAACGGGCCACTATTTATCATACCGAGCGCGGTTCTCGTGGAAAGTGCAAAGAATGTTTATTTATGGTTTCGAATCTTTTACTAATCCGTGCCGAACCCGATTCCGCTCCTAGGGCGATATGAAAACGAGCGGGTATGAGCCATCCCTGGGGATAGTCGCCCTTTATCGAATTAGGAAGTTTCTTGTTATGCGAGCGAATATACGCTCCGAGGGAAAAAGTCCCAATTTTTGGTGTAACTCGATTTTCATTTCCGGCCGGCCCCCTAATGAATTTAAATGGTATCAGGCTTTCAGGGCAGGTAAATGTCCCCAATTATTCCCGAACCCCTGGAGTGTTCGCAATTGTTTTATTTTTAATCTTCGCGGCTCTCATATTCACGAGCTCGCACGTAGGTGAGACAAAATCTGCGAAATAAGAATGTCTGCTGTGGCGTGGTTGGATTTATTATTCACGAGCCATCTAGGGTCTGAGGGGCACCGGGCCCTCAGTAAAAAATAAGATGCTTCTTCGAACCCGGTGAGTTTGTAAAATATTCAAAAAGCAACTTTTCCAGATCTTCGTACGAAGATTGAGCTCAATTTCCGTGGGGTACATTTTATCATGTGCCGTGGAATGGTCGTGGGTATTTTTCACCGTTTGTCGCGAATCAGGTGTGTCTGGTGGGGAACCCTTAAAAGGGCCAAATTGAATCACCAACCAGAGGGGATTTTTTCTTCTTCCTTTTTCGCTTTTAAGGATTTATTTGCGTCTCGACGCTGACGTCTGTCGCATCTTGTATTCATGTAAATTGTGTGAACTGCTTTCGGGGGGGTTTAACCAAAACCAGTAACGGCGGGTGCAGTGCCCGGGTCTTGTAGTTTCACAGTTTGCAGAAAATATAAAATTTAAGGACCAACTTCCTCCATATTGAATCAACTAATTACGCCGCTCTGCAGATCGGCACTTCGGAAACAAGTTACTAAAACAGTTTGTGGCAGCGGTTGTGGGCCGGGCCCCTATTCCCGGGTGCAGACCCACCGTGCGTGCTGCTTTAAAATTTATTGCAAATTCGCGCCTCCATGAGTCATTATGCTCTCGATAAACACGGTCTCCGTACATGTGGGCCCTATGCATGGAGCCACCCATGCTGGCGCCTCCTCTTTTGCCCTCCTATTCAACGCCCCTGCATATGCCGATGGGACATTGTGCGCCTCCGTCTAAATTTCGATCCTGTTCGGCGTTCGTAGGCTCTGTTCATTAAATATAAATTAACATAATAATAAGGTAATTGTTACGCAGACAGCCGTTCATTCTGGGCCTTTGTATTCCGTCCGAGTCATTGCCTCTCCGGGGCCCCCCCTAGAATCAATAGAGCGCTCCACCTTTGATGTGAGTCAGGGAATTCCTCCGTGACAATGCTACAAGTAAATCACGTTTGCAATAAATTAATTTGGGCCGTGTATTACTTTGGAGGTTGGAACGTGGCGGGGGATTGAATTTCGGCTTTATGTCGAGGTTTGCCATGCTCGACGCTTTGAGAACATTTTTTTCTTTACCCTTGAATTGCCTCATTTTGGCTTATCCGACGTGATTTCGAAATTTAGTCACTGCCTTCTAAACGTGTTATTTTTTTTTTCGGGTAAGGAAAGGAACAAATATTGTCGAAACAGTCACGGATTCATGGGGGATTGTTGGAATCCTGAAAGGATCGAGTAATTTGAAGGGACACATTTATAGCTTTATTAAGGAAGACGCATTGTGAATGAATGCATACAAAAAAAACTCATTTTTGTCTAATAAAACCAATATTTTCATTTATTTTGTACCTGTACCTACGCTTCGTTTTTCAAGATTAAAGAAATTTTCTTTAATCTCAGCTTTTATAATGTCTTCTAGTGAAAATTTCAGATTTCTAGAGTAAGCCTAAGCAGTTTACCAACCTGATTGATATCAAGTAAAATGTAGCAAATGCCTAATAAATATGTGTCTTCTTCCTTTGAAATATTTTATATATTTTTCTTTTTTTAAAGGCTTTTTTTTATAAATTTAACTCCCTTTTAGAGAAGTAAATAAAATAACCAATTTTATTTATCCTATTACCAATACCAAAAATTTTGCTAGTCGAGATAATTTTGAAAACGTAAATCAATCATCCTGAAATCGCTCAACGGCTCATTTTCATAAAAATTATTTAAATTTAAAATTTGTTAAAAAAACACAAGCTATACAGAATTTTTTTTTACTTATTGTAAAAGTAAATTTAATTTTCACTTAAAATAAGTAAAAAAGATTATTTTTATTTTTATTCCACGAACTGCTGCTCGTGATTTCTAATTAAAAGTATAAAACTTAAAAATTATCCTATTTTGTAGATTCTCTTTCAATCTCCCGTTTTTGAGAAGCTATAATTAAAATAAATTTTGTAAAAACTGAGTCCAGCTATAACATTTTTTATCCTAGTAACTTTCCTAGGTATACAATTAAATCAACAGCTCCTGCAAATCTCTTTTTAAGTTCATTTCTTCAGGCGATGAGAACTTAATTTGAATTAAGAAAGAAAACAAACTATATAAAAAAGTAGGGATTCTTTCTTGGAAGTATTCAACCTTTGATACTTCTCATCTCTCCCGCTGCGCGCAGCAAGTTAATAACTTTGAACACAATTTTCACAGACAACATTCGCCACTTGAAGGAAAGTTCTACCCGAGCCAAAGTGCAAGTGTAACAACTTGTATGGGTGCCATAAGCAAACTATAAAGTGATAAAATATTTATGCGACACTAAAGGTCAAATGAGTGCTTCTTTTTGCATTAAAAATTTACACAGTTCTGTGTTGAAACTTAAAATGTATGCAATGTTGCTCAGAGTTAAAATTGTTACAGTGCCCGACAGGAAAAGCCCAAAACTCTGTGGATCCCTGGAAAAGTTTTAAAGGAGATTAATCGTAACAAATTAATTCTTATTTGAACCTTTAGATTCTCGACATATGTAGAATCAAAAAATCTAAATGGAATTAATTGGCGATTTATTAAATCTTATTTGAATTATTAGACCTTCAAATTGTTTGGAAGTATGGGTTTTTAGTTCAGGTTTGAATTTTTAGGTCCTTATATTGAGAATATGCAACCGATTTTTGTACGATCAAGTAAAATCAGATTGCTGATTGTTAAATAAAAATTAATACATAAATTATAATAAATGATAATATTACCTTTATTATTAAAGAATAAGTAATATTTATGTTGAGAAGGATTAATAAACTACTAAAGAAAATGTCCATGTAATAATTGTAATTTTTAAGAATTAAATGTAACCCTGGAAAACTTACGCTATAGAATTTTTAGTTTCTAATTAGAGTTAATATTAAAGCGGACGTATCTATCATATTTGCTCCTTCAAGTTCTTAGTGGGTTTAATATAAAATAAAAAATTTTGATTTCAGAGGAAAGAAGTTCTGGTTAAATAAATTATGCCCAGTTAGACATCTGAGGTTTTTTTTAAGATCCAGCTAAACACAGAATATGAGATGTATCGTAAATATTAGATTTTTGTGTTTCCATCATCGTAAAATCCCCAAAGTACACCGAACCGAGATGTAATTTGGTTAGGTTCGGGCTAAGTGTCCTTTGTAGCAGCTAGCCAGAGCGACTAGGTAAAATTTAGCACCTCTGGCAAGTGCACGTCTCGGTTCAAACGATGCTCAATAATTCTGGTCGTCGAGTAGAACATATGTTTTGTGTGTATGTGCTCATGACCGCCAGGGCAATAACTCAATCAAAGCGAGGGTGGGGAAGTTTTACGTGTGTATGTTCCATTGCCAACCTTATGGTACCCTGAAATCCATTTAAGACCCTTATTTCAGGCTCAGTACCATTAATAAAATTTATTACAAAACACGTTTAAGTGGGCAATGAACCCTTGGGGCGAAATATTCGTCCAGCGAACAGTTTTCGCCCACCCCTTTTGCCCCATAGACCGTGTCTGAAGCGATTGGAGTGCTCTGTCATGATTTAATTACCGATAATTACCGGCCCAGAGGTCTCATTTAATACACGGAACATTCCGTCGAGCGTGGTGGAAATGATGTATGCCTGAATTAATGGCAGTTGATCACTTTCTCCCATTTCCAGATTGAGTTTATTACTTTTCCGCTTCAGGAAATTAACTAGGGTGCTGCAGTCCGAAACGGCTTTGGATTGTAGAACCATGAGGCCTGCTGTGCGCGGACGAGTCATGCCTATGCGGGTGGTAGCCATCAAAATTGGTTGAATATCAACGCTTTTACTGAGCCAACTCTCTCTGCGGTTGATGTCCATATTAACGTAAGGGAAGCCGTGTCGACCTACCCGTTTTACACTATCTCCACTTCCTAAATACGTTTACCGTCATTACATCAGAAAATTGCATATAATTGCGAAAACCGAGAAAGGAATTTTAGAATTATATCTGTTGTAAACAGTCTAATTATCGTATTTTGTCCCTACTTAACGAAATATCTGAAATAATTAGGACAAAATGCTGGCTGTCTATTCCAGAAATAAACCTGCTTTGTTCAGAGAAATTTCATTACCTTTACATTTACGAGTACCATTAGATTTAATTTGGCTATGATATACATTTATGGTAAAAGAAGTGATATGGCAACGAAGTTTTTGATAATACTAGGTCAGGGTCTTTGGTTCTCTTTCGAAATTTATAAGTCCTAGATCCCATTTACACTATCAAGGTAATGAGTCAATATCAAGAGCACTTTCTATCATGAAAATGAGCATTGTATTTACACTGTCACGTGTATCAGACAATTTCATGAGTGTTCTCTATATGAAAATGATTGTAGAATATTATTAACGTAGCAGTTTCTGTACCCCCACTTAATTATCGCTCATGGATATGCATCAAACAGCCCCGTATATTATTTTATTCTGTTTCTTGCCCATGATAGTGTAAATGGGATCTTAAGTTTTATAAAAATTCTCCCACGAAATGACTTTATATCCGTACAAATTGAATTTTTTATACAAGTTTTAAAACATCTAATTAATCGAAGACGTTTCTATAAATCACCTCATTTAACAAATTTATTTTCCCTGTACATATCTAAAAACTATTTAACTTTTGTGTTACACTGTTTACGCATGTGTTACAATATTTGACAAAACCTTAGAGTAAAAGGATTAGCTACAAAATGCATCACTGTACGGTAGCAATTTTAGAGTAAAACTAATTACCTTCGGGACATAAGCTCACTTTAGTGAAGCGCAGCCTCCCAACATAGTCAGAAGATATGCACTGGGAGTTTGAAACACGTGGAGTACTTAATTATCTCGGCGCACACAAAGTATCTTCTTAAAAGCTTTTAATTAGCAAATGTCCTGAGCCAAAACTCAAGGAAACTAGATTTTGCTGGTAAAATTCCAACGAGCAAATTTACTCTTGGATTTTTAAGTATAGACATATTACGAAGGCACCAGAGCTTTTTCGCCAAAAAATGAACGTTCTCTAGCCAGGCAAAGACTCTGTGGCCACGGCTTAGTTAGTACTTTGCTAAGGAACACTCTATTAAGTTTAACTACTTCATCTTCAGAAAATTAAGCAACTTGTTTTTTGGGCGCGTTTGAAATTTTCATTATATTTATCATACCAGCTTGTGGTCTACGAAAATTAATTTTGTTGAACGAGTTTTTTTTTTCTTGTAAGCCTAATTAAAAGGTGTTGTATTTTAAAAGAAGTAACAACTAATAATTGTAATAGGTAGTTTTAAAATAAAGCCAATGATTTCTTATTTTTCGTTGAAGGAAGAATTTTCATGTTTAGGAAAAAAGAAAAACCGAAATCTTATCACTCGGGTACTGAGCTTGAACTGTATTCGGATGTTAAGAGGTGCTGCCAAGAGCGTTTAAATGGATTCGATTTGCGACATACACATAAAAATTATATTAAGGCTAATGGATTACGAACAAAAGCTTTTACCTTCTGAATGAAAGTAGACGACCACAAATCATGTCAGAGGTCACTTAATACAAAATTGGCTGCTATTTGTAAATCATGAAACTTTAAAAAATATTTTAAAGTATTTAGTTTGACTTTTCGCTATTCCATGCACGTCTTTGGGTATGGATTAATATAATCAGATCTAGGGGAAACTTAAGAACATTTCAAATACTCGTACATGTTGTGGGGTTTACTTACAAAAATTAAATTATAAAACGAATTTTCTTCTCTTCCTGGTCAATGTTCTGAAAATAAACTCCGACTATAGACTTTTCTGGTTTAGTGTTCTGTTTACCAAATCCTTAAATTAGGTAAAGTATTTATTATTCGAGTAAAATTTGCTGTTCTCTGCAGTGAATGCAAAAGTTAGCATGTTCTTTTCTCATTTAGTATGCAAAATTAAGTACCTACATATTGAAATTTCTTGGGAAATTACGGCAGTGCATGCGTGAAATCCTCTTAATAAGCAATTATTCAAAACGCCTTCCTGAGGAGGATATAAACAGGAGCGCTGGCTGGGCATATCCATTATTAAATTCCCGCGAGATGTGCTGGGGAACTGACGCCCTTCCGGGCCGGAGCCGGAAGCGTCCCGACCCTCCCACACACATGTGTATCAATAAAAAATGTTCAATAAGGCGCCTTTCACCCGCCGTTTAAATATTAAGGTGAAAACCCGGAGCACCTGCGCGATGAAGTCGTGTGCAGTAACACCCGGCAAAAACAAAAGGTAACGAACGATGGGACGATGCCGCGCGGCTGAATAAGAATTATGGGACCATTTTTCATTATTTATTAATGGGAGCCATCACCGGGCATTACTCGAGGATCCCAAAGATCCCGATATCAAAAATTGTCAGCTGGTGGCAGGATCCGTTCTGGGGGCGCTCGAGCCACGTAAAATGATAATCCGCTGTTGTGGAGCATGAAAATTGCGAATTAAGACCGCCTCACGTTAATTTGAATTTAAATTGCGTCGGTTCTCTAGCCCGCAGAGTTTTTCCCGGGCTGGTGCCGCCGCTTCCGCCCCCCAGTGGGGCGCTCTGAGGAATGAATGGAAGCCAGGCGATTACTGAAAGTGTCTCAGGACAAACAATAAAACATTCACGAGGAACAGACGGTGTTCGGCGACATAAGCACTAGATAAACAGACGAAAATAAAAAGATAAAAAAAAGTGCCGCGATACGTAGCGACGCTTAAGCCTAAGCGCCTTACCGGAGATAAATATTACAGAGGGGGAAGAGGGGCGAAACTCTAATTTTAATTTATTCTGAAATTAACATAATCAGGTTTACGGAATTTTTCAGATTCCGTGCAGGCGTTCAGAAGGATTACGCCAGGACTTCTTAGCGTGCTCGGTTATCGGCTACAAACTGCTCGAGCAGATCTCTCACTCGTTTGAGACTAGGATTAACTAGTGACTTTGTCTTAAGGCTGTTACCGTCTCTGTATTCGAATTTTTAGATTTCCCATTTTTCCCCCTGACAGAAGCTGCAAATCTCAGTGGTTTGGTTCGGTCATGGGGTTCAGCCAATTCGACCTCAACCCTACCTCAATTCAAATATCGATGGTTTTAGGGGTGTTCACCTTAAAGTGTTGTCTTACCTTTGTATGGGATCTAGCATAACACATGCCCAGGTCTAGAAAGCACCTATCGCATCGGCTCCAGAAATAAGACTGTAAGCAGCGATGAGAATCAGTTATTAATGCCTGGACCGAGCCCAGCATCCTGTGGGTATTCTCCTGTTAAATCCCTGTCAGGCTGTCAGGACCAAACTGATAAACATTGAATAAGTTGGCAGGTATTTGATGTCCGGCTTGGTTTGCTTTCACCTTTGCATTATTGCTGGTCGGATATTAGGCATTCACCGCAGTATCAATCCACTGACGAATTGATCTGATTGGCCCTTCTCAGGGTGCGGAATATGTCTTATTAATATTTATGTGGTATTGTAGGTATATAAAGCACCTCTTATCCAAAAAAGCTGATCTTAGGAAACTCTCTCAATAATTAATTTTTAAAGTTAAAATTTGGAAACCAAATACATAAAAATACACATACAATATGTACAAATACACATACCATATATATATTTTTTGTAACACATTTTTATATGAAAGTACATATCCCTAAAAATCTTACAAGTGTAGGTCTAATTGTTTGATATGTCCAAAAGTATGAGAATTCTATTTATAAAAAAAAGAACTCTACCGTGCCATGTCCGGAGACATTGAGGACATTTAAAATAAAGTTCACTGCCATGAATTCCCTCCACCACATAAAGTAAAAGTTAAATTGTTTTGGAGAATTCCGTCCCCGAGGCCGAGTCGGCCTGCCTCGCCCTCTGAACAAGTTTTGTTAACCATTCTGGTCCGGGTGGAGCCTCGGGTGGGACCCATGCCCCCGGTCTAGTGTATTGAAATGCATACATGTGTCCGGCGCCTTTGTGATGACCGGTCAGTGAATTATTCACAGCTCCGGCGGCAAACAGCCCCGGGACGGCTCAAAGTTTGTCTTGGGCCGTCCGAAAACTAGACTCGCTCGTTTCGCATTTGTTCTTAGTAAGAGAAACAAAAATATGCTCCCACACTAATTTTGGGAGCCCCAAACCATAACTAGGACTATTTTGGAATCCGTCGAAAAGGACGTTGCAGCATTTTGCTATTCCCAAAACACAGAAACGTTAGAACTGAGAAGGTTCAGTTTTACAGAGATCTCTACTCCTGTCGGGACAGGTCCTATATCTGGGGGATCCACCGGTTTTTCTTCTCTCCATTAAAATAGAGATTTTTGGGAGGAAAACTTTCAACTTTGACCCCTCGGGAAAACTTTAATATAAAAAATTTCTTCAGCTGCAACACGAATGAGAGTTCCGTTGCTCTCGTATCATTTTCGAGATTTATAGCTCAAGTTTGCAGACAGATTATATTCACCTCTCAGAAATTAGTTTCAGAACTGTGCACTTGCGAGATAAATGAACCAAAACATTGAAGGAAAAGAATCGCCTTCAAACGTAACTAAACTTGTGCATCTAGCGGCGTATTTTTGTACGTGAGCGCCTCAATTCTACTGGGAATGAAATACCCCCAGCAACTTTCTCCAACTTTCTTGTTAACACTTTTGTACATTTGATCTTCAACCGGTATATGTAGACACATCTCACTTGCAGGTCCCGTCTTCCACAAAGTGTCGGTGATGTTGAAGAAGAGCTTGCTATTTGGCTTCGGGCAAATATAAAAAATGTTTCTCTTCTGTTTTTAAAGAAAGTGCAATTTATATTTCGTTTGAGATGCGAACCGCAAATTAGCAGGCCAATTTCAGGAATATGTGATTACAAAATATCATCTTTTCTTTTCAAATACAAAACAAACACTTAATGATCTTAGGATTCTGTTTTCAGCCTCTAGCGCAGACAATTTAAATTATGACAAAACAAATATGCTTCTTTTGATTGATTGCTGTCCTAAATAGACTTTATATTTTTATTTAATCTTAGAACTTTAAAATTACTGATTTGGATTTTAATTATTTTATTTAAGGCCATTTGTTAGGTACCAGTTATTCTGCTTCTATCAAGTTGTCCATTTGTTTGAAGCAAAAAATGTGCTGTTTGGGATTCATTTTACAGTGACAAACTGCATGTTTTGCTTTCATTAAACTCTCAACTCTGCGGTTCAGATGTTTTGTTTTTCAGTGACTAAAACGATTCTTTGATGTCTTTGCTATTTTTTGGTTCTGCCAATAATGTCAATATCAACTACATCATTCATGGTTTTTTTTTTAGAAATATCATTCTCTGTATTAACATCCGGCGTCCTTTCTACCAACCTCCTTATCTGCATCCGGATTAAAATGCACCTGCACTTTAAATAAAATGTTCTGGGATTAGAAAATGACTACAAATTATTACGATTCCACTTACTCAAAATAATGTGCTGCTTAATTTTAAATATTTATTTTAATTAAGGAAAACCAATTAAGTGCTACAAATGACGGTAGTATACAAATGTTAATTAATAATCAACCCTAATATGTTTTAGTATTTCCAAGGATAATAGAAAAACTATTTCAAATATGTACACAGTCGATTATTTTAGTATACTCATTAATTCATTAATTTATTCAGTAACATAATTAATCACACTAAAATATGTACCTAGTTACAAAAATAAATTTTTAGCTGCAATTAAAATTACGTGAAAACCTAATCAGAACCGCACATTATGAGGGAATTCTAAAAATAGTGCAACACTCGAGTTAAATATTGTTTTAACGCAATCTCCGGGGAGTAATTTTAGTTTAATTCAAATAATAATTCACTGGAAATGTATGGAATAAATTCTAAAACAAATTATCCTCGTAAGTACCTATCTCCAATAATTTTGAATAAACATCGGAATTAATTCATTGTGATTACTAATTAGTTATGCTGCCACATTTATGCATATATCATACATCAATTAACATATGAAAGAATTTCTGGGTCAAGATGAATGCAAATCGAATGAATTATGAATTTTCGCTCGACAAGATTTTCTTTTGTGTTTGTACACGATTAATTTTTTATTCTCTGTTTGGAGTTTGGAGTATGTACTTTTATATTTCCAGCAAATTCACACTTTCAGTACTTTTGTATGAAAAATAGAAAAAAAAGTGAAAATAAAAATCGAAGTTTAGTAGACAGAGTTTTTGAAATTGTGAAAAATGAGCGCAAGTGGTACAATGAATTTAATAACGCCTATTGCGCCTGACACTCATGCCTTTATTAGGTGTAATTAATGTAATTGTTTTTAGATACTGAAAATGGATTGTAGTTTTGATCTATTGGGGAAAATTTTTTAATTAAACTCTACATTTGTAATTTGAGTAGTCATTAAGAACGTGAAACATAAGTTTTCTTTTGGTTAAAATACGACTGTACCCAGCTTCACTACGACTAGCATTTAACCTTTCATTGCTCCCGATCCAAAGGGCACTTTTACTGCCTCGTACTAAAGTTCACTGTTCTTTCTGAACTCTAATTTTATAGCTGCATGCTTAAAGTCAGTAAGCCACGACCATAAAACAAGATATATTGGCGGTTCGTTGGCGGAAAACAGAAACATCTAGCCAAGAAAGAAAAGGTTTTTGGGAATTCGTTCGCATACAATTCAAATAAATTGGCTGTTCATGGAAAAGGACGTGAAATTGACATGTTAGGAAATGGATTTTTACCATGATTTACTGTGCAGCTTTCAATTAATATAATTTTATTTTCTTCCCATGGTTTCAGACATGCTTAGAGACCTATTAAGCGAGATATGCTACGCACCCTATTTGCGGGAAATGTATTTCTTTTCAATAATCATAATAATCTCATGTTTCCCCTTAGAGTTCTTTAGAAATGTATTTACAACGCTTAGTCGCTGTGTCACGCGAGAAACTTTTTATGTACATATTTTTTTTTTTCTGCTAAAAACCTGCCTGCATTCATACGATTCGAGAAGTATAAATATAAGAAAAGTCGAAATAAAGCATTTTTATTTGAAAGCAAGTAAAAAAAGAAAATTTTCCCGCATGAATGGCTTTGAGAGATAAGAGCTTATGGTTGCAATCCCACGGAAGATTAAACGAAGGATAAGGAGATCCGGCCGTCGACTAAATCAATAAAAATAACGTTTATAGCTTGCACCATTTCTAGATGGCAAAAATAAGAGATATTTTACAAGAGAGCCTCACCATCACCCAGTTGTAAACAGAAATATCTTTCATAAAAATATATAAGTATCTTTTTTTACTTATTTCTTGCAAGTCCTCATGACTCTTTTTATTTATTTTTATGTGTCAGAAGGTATTTTCGAAAGGAACAAATATTTTATGGTCTCCTATTTTTATGAGGAGATATTTTTTACAGATATCTGACACTCAAATCCTTCAGGATCTTCCTATTTCGCATCCCTAGCGAAATCACGCAAAGCGTCATACTGAGTCGTCTCATTCTAATTTACATCCCTTCAGATGTTTACCTGTTTGCCATAAACATGATCTATGACACTTGAGAAAATTTTCCTGGAGAAAACTGTGGGACTGTAGTTTGACGCATATCTGGTTTGATTGGTCTTCCTAATTCTTTTGGGAGGCTCCTTTCATATTTTGGGGCAAAAGAAAAAGAAAAACATGAAATATTTGAGTGGTGTAGAAGTTTCAAATTATTTATAAATAAATCTAAAATGATGCCTACACCTTTAGAAGTTTTGAGAGTTTCGTAGAATTATCATTTTGTTGTCAATATCATAAAGAATTTATATATGAATCGTTATTTTTGAAAGTGGTATAAGGCTACCTTTTGAAATATTTGCTTGAAGATTATCTACATGTTAAAACTGATTTGAAGAATTTATTATTATTATTATTCTTTTAAAATATATTTCTAGTTTTAAATATTCATTCATCTGATCGGATCTGTGAAATAGGATAATTATTATTCTAAATTTCAAAATCTTATACAATTTTTAACTTATTTTGCATATAAACACTGGAGCAATCACCTCTGGCAATTTACCAACATCTGCGTAGAAGTACTATATACCCTGGATTTAGATGTACAAATTACTCCATTGAGAGCAGGAGGAGCCTATCTTGTGTTTGTTTTTATAATTTCACCTTTTCCAGTCCATGGGAAGATTCCGGCGTAATGAAAGTCCTCCCAGGGCTAAATCAATAACAATAAGGTTTATTACTCACACAGAGCATCCACTTCCAGTGCTAGGAAAGCAGTTCCTTTTTTTCTTCCCTTCATTGTATGCTACTCGCAGCAGCCCCTATCCATAATCTGGAGGATCTTTTGTCCTTACCTCCGTAGCTTGGAAGCTGCTATATATATTTCAGGAATGGAATGTTGATGGCATATGTTTATAGAATACCTTTAGGCCTGCCTAGTGCTCCTTCGACTTGGTCCTGGATCCGGGTGGATGGAAGAGAGGGTACTCTTATAGATTCCCACATTGATGCCAAAATGTGCCGCGAAATAGCATACACTCAAATCCTTTGGGATTTCAATCGTCGTTTTCGGAATCACGCAAAGTAAAAGCACGTGGAAATTTGATATACGACACAACCACACACATTCGCTCCAGCCCCATGTAGCCCTAGTGGGGGCACAGTCATAAAACTCATTCGGTCGATAGCTGGGCTTTCCAGCTCCTAGAGTAGAAGGATATTAAGGGAAGATTTATGCTGTGGTCGACTATGGCCTGAAATTTAATATCTGACATTACTTTTTTATTCATTGAAGACACGCAGGAGTAGAACGTGAGATTTTTCTTAAGAGAGATTACCCGGAGACTTGCCCTTTCCTGCCATACTGAACCAGCCCGACTCGTCCTCTTTCACGGCACGCATTGTGTTTATTTTCAGCAATATAACCTTTGACTTTGGAGCTGTGAATTGATTAGATTACGGACTATGGTTGCGGCTTTTAAATTTACCCGAGAGAGCTCTGCTTGTGGACAGGAGCGCCGCTGGGGTGAAGCTCCAGAAAATTTCTTGGTCTTAATATCCTGTCAGTAAATCTTTTAGAACGGTTTAGGTGAGTGCTGCGGGTTTTATACGTGCAGTCCCCTAGCCCTTTTTATATAAAAAAACCCACCGCCTTAAAAGGAACTAGGCTACTTTGAATACTCTGACTAGCCAAGATAATTTTTATGAAACATGCAACCATATTTTATCACTAGCAATGGTCATAATTTATCCCACCCGCAATTCAGGAATTCACCCTTTCGCATTCACTTGGAATACAAAAAAGGATAGGCATAAATTTCCTCTGAAATTACGACTGTTCCGCCAGCCAAGTTCTAAAAAACAAGTTTTGGATGTTTCAGTGTAGACTGTTTTGGGTAGAAATCAAATTCCTTCCCAGTTAGTTGTAGGAAGAAATTTTCGTATTTCATGCGACCCGCTACCCTTTACCGCATTACCTGCCCCTCGCTGATAACGAGCCTGCTATTCTATTCAACTTTGATTTCTCGCTTTGCCGTTTCGTACGTTTTTCGGGTCTACAAATTCCAGGCTGGCTTCAGAGTGCCCTTTTCCGGCTTGGGCTCTATGTGAAATTTTCAAATTTCCCTCTTTCTTATCTAACTTCGTTCTATTTGCCACCCGCCCCAAGAAATTGAATGAGACTTTTCTAAATCGATCGAATTTTACACCAAAATATTTTTAAATACGTGTATTGAGTTAGAAATGTTGTTTTATCGACCTGCTGCTTTTTGGCTCGGTGCCATCAATTGATATAATTTTTTTTGCACTTCTCAAAGAGAGATAGAAGAGGGTGGGTTCTTTAAGTAAAGTACTAAAAGATGTGGGCTGATAACCGCACCTTTTTAACTATTAATTTCAAAATTGATTCAACTTCACTATATTTTTAAAATCTTAAAAGTTTTATGTTTTTTATTCTAAAGTAGTTAAAAGTTTTCCAGTCATGTAGATTCTTCGTAATAATAAAATTTCATACAACTTTTCTTAACTAGTTTATAGTTTCATTGTTTATGATCCATTGAATCGTTGTTTTGCTAGAATTGTAATAGCTCTAAAATTAGTTGAAAACCTATTAACAATGTCTTTAGATGGACATTAGTCTCCACGATGAAGTTGGAAAGTAAATTATAATTTAATTTATTTTGTGATTCGTTCTGCTGGAATACAGACTATGGTTTTTATAACGTCGCCGCACTGCCAACATGTTTATATCTCAAAATAACGCTCCAGTGGTGTACGAGAATTGCTTTTGAAAGAATCTCTTAAAAAGTCGTTCAGACTATTTTATGAATCATAAAGTCGTCCAAGTTCAAAAGACTGGAACAGGCTCTTTTCGCATAAAACTGCTCCTATGATCTGCTCTAACTCTTTTTTTTAAGAGATAGTGTTTTTTGCAGATTTTCGTGGAAGATTATCCTGTCTTAAATTAGGTGTATTAAAATAAGTTAGATAAAAATTTCCTTTTTTACTAAGCAGTCAGTTAAGTTCTGGTCGTGATCTGGCAACTAAGAACTTCTTATTTGTCGCAGTTTTGATTGAAACTGTTTCGTTTTGACCTAACAAACAAAATTACGAAAATACCGAAAGTTCGGCTGTTCCTCTACGGAATACCAATTTGGTATTTTGTAAAAAGAGAAAAAAAAAACAAAGTTCAGCTTGTACCGAAAACTTGAGTGTGTTTCGGACATTTGAGGGATGATAGGGCCCAACCAATCGCTCGAATAATTTCTATCTTTTTTTTCCCAGCTCTTGGGACTGAGAGTCGTCTGGGTTTTTGCCAATCCGAAAATTTCGGCACAAACACAATTGGGTAAAAGTTTCCTTTACACAATGTTGTTTGCGCCTTTTTAGTAAAATGTCGGAAACAACATTCAGGAGAGGTTGCTTAACTACAAAAAGCATTAATCGGAGAACGAATCAACTTTGTATATTTTGTTTTATTTTTAATTTTATTAAAGAACGAAATATAAGGAAAGGTTTGAAAATTGAAAAAAGAAGATATCTTCAGAATTGCACCGTTTCCCTTCCCTTAGCACTATAACCCATACAATTTTCAGGTGTACTTCGAAGAGCCAACATCAAAAACTTCGGTTCTACACAGCTCCTTCACGTTGTTTTTCTATTTATGGGCGTTATTATATTCAGAAATCTTTCCATAAAGTGTTCTCCCCGCAAATGCTGGTCCCTTTTCGTCTGGGAGATCGAGGAAACGATAGTAGACAATTTTCGGGCCACAATTGAGGAAATTTCAACTTGGGCATTTGCTCACGGAATATCTGAAGTGTCTAATTAAAGGCAAACAGTTCTATAGTCGCAGATAGTTCTATGCACAGTTCAGACGGAATGAAAAGGAGAAAACGTAGACTTTATTCGTCTGAGCTAACCGGAAAGTGGGGGGAATAAATCTGGAACGACTAAAAGTATGAAAGATTTAACGATTTTTCACGGTTATAATTAAAAAAAAGTTTTTTAATGCGAACAAAATGCATAATTTAAGTGGTTTTGCATTTCATAACCGCTGAATATTATTACTTGAAATCGTCTCTGTACATTACGCGTAACAAGTCAGATTATATGAGGAATCTACAAAAATTGCAATTAAGTACTTTGTGTGGGATTTTTCACCCCTATTATTATTATATTTTCATATTGAAATTGGGCGCTTATAAATATGAAAAAACGTAATTTTTTTTCAAAGTAATTACCATTAAAATGTGCCCTTTGAATGTTTTCAATAAAATCTTTTATTAGGAGAGAATCGAACTATATTGCACCATTTTTTAGTTTCAGAAAGATATCTCGTTTTGATGTTGATTAAAACAAACTATTTATCGAATGCCGTATAGTTTAGAATCTCATTTAACGTATATTGTGCAATTAATACCATACACTTTATACAATTCTCAGAACATGCGATTTTTCAGAGGCTTTTCGTTGGAACAATTTATCCGACCAATCGCCTTAATTGTACCACACGTTAGGTAAATTTTACTAAGAGTTAAAGGCATGATAATTGATTAATTATTTGGAAACCATATGGTTTAAATAATACACAATACTTTATATTATAATGTTTTAATTATAATTGAAGTAAAGTGAGGTGCTAACAAAAATTAAATCAATAGTTCTAACATTAATAATTATGAATTGGTAAAATCAACGTGGGCTCATTTGTGTTATTTATGAATTCATCAGATATTATGAAAATAATTACACAGAAGTATCGAAAATTAACCAAAATTAAACATTTATCAAACTTAAACATTTATCAAATTCAGTTGACAAATTCAAATACTTGTAGAGGGTTTTCCAATACGAAAATAACAATTTTGTATTTTAATATAAACGCGCTCTTGAACATTTTTCATGATCTGTTATACTTAAGGTCAATATTTGGTATTATATGGTAAAGTTCATGAACGAGCAACGTTTGGAAGTTATTTAAAATTACTATTGCATTTCTGAGTCGGTGGTCGCAACTTTAAAAGCGCTTACTCTAATTTTCGGTCGTAATAATCATCTCAACAGACAGGTTGTGTGTGCTATAGTTGATAAATTCGAGTCAAAATATTCACTATTGGATGTACTGCGCCAGTGAAAGAACGCACCGGTCGAAGTACCGAAAATATTGCAGCCGTAAGTGCTTCAGTTTGGAAATAAGCCAAATCGGTCGATTCCATGCCATTCACAAGAATTGAGAATCTCTCAAACCACATTGTGGGGAAGTTTGTGTGAAGATCTTACAAATTAACTCAAGAACTGAAGTTTCTTGATCATGTGAAGCACGAATGGGCTTTGTTATAGTTTGAAGAAAATCCTGTTTTTCATCGAAAAGTCATCTTCAACAATGAAGCGCAGTTTTGGTTTAATAACTTTGTTAATAAGCAAAATATGCATTATTGGACACAATAAATCCACATGTACTTCAAGAGACTCAATTACAACTGCAAAAAGTGACTGCGAAAATGATCACCATGTTCCGGTCAATGGACTTCGCTGTTGTGTTATGTTGGAAGATTATTTTCGGCCAGAATTGGATAGACTTGGCATCAGTGATATGTGGTTCCAGCAAGATTACACATGCCACACAACTGGTCAAACAATTGATCTATTGAATAGGAAGTTCGGTAGCTGTGTAATCTCGAGAAATGGTTCGATCGAATAGTCACCTCGCTCATGCGATTTAACACCGCTGGATTTCTTTTTATAGGTTTACGTTAAGTCGTTGGTTTATGCTAGCAAGATAATAACGTCAAAGAAGCTCAGGGACTATATTGAAAGCGAAATTGCCAACGTTCCGGTCTATGTGTGTGAAAAAGTGGTGCATAATTGGCTCCAAAAAATCGATCTCTGCAAACGTGCTCGCGGTGGTTATATGAACGAGATAAAATTCCATACTTAAATGTAACATGTGTACTGCACTTGGATTCAGCACAGTATCTCTGTGTTCTGTGTTTTAATGAGTAATGTCACTTTTTTAATGAGCAATGTCCTTAGGTACACGCATTAAAATTTCTATAAACCACCGACAAAAACATTTCATATCTCTCAAACTGAATGGACTTATAAAATAACAAGTAGTTATTATAAAATGATAAGTAGTTATCATAAGAGTTAGTAAAAAATGTATAAATTTTAATAAACTTAATTTTCAAAAATTAATACATTGTCTTAAAAAACTATTATAAAGATACTAAATTCATTTATTGCAGTAAATTCCGAAAAATGTACAGATTTCTAGTTATTCCACTTAAAGATAATTTTTCTACAATGCTCTCAATGTGTTCAACTTGAATAATATTTTTCAATAAACTATCAAATTTTAATCCTAAACTGTAACCATTTCACCGTTCGTTAAGTGCTCAATAAGTTCTAAGGGCCTTCCCCATGACATGATCAGACTGACGATATCCCATCATTAGCCCTTGAATACGGTACGTCTTTCAGCTTCCATAACTCATCCTCAAATTAATTGAAATTGATAAACCGAGTTGAGTTGCATACAATTTAGATTTGTTACCTGAACTCGCCCCGTAATTAATATATGGCAATTCAGTGCTCCATCAGATTCGATCGATAGAATCAATTTAAATGTTTCCTGAAACTTTTGAAACTTGCCAGAATGATTAGTTTACGAATTGTTTTACAACTTGCCTACAAAGTTGTTTCGGATATTCTTAATCGTCTTTGTAAAGGTTTAGCTTAGTGCTCTCATTCAATAACAAGGGGTTTCATTGAAATAAAATAGGTAGAAGTCACGCCAAAATAAATACCAACTATAGTAGAAGTATTCTCAACTTCTTTGATTTCGAAAGAGTTTTTGAGATAATTCCCATAATCCGCTTTCGTGTACTAGGAAAAAGATCTTCTTGAATTTTCCGAAGAGGTTGCCTTCTTACAGAAATAGCTTTGGCCTCTTTCGTTCGTTGAATTCGATCAAAGGGTGCATTTACTTAACAGCAAAAGGAATAGTAATCCGCGCGTGGATTAATAAAGGAAGTTATTCAGTGAGCACCTGAAGGCGCTCGTTAAAATAATTTCCACGGTACTAATCAATTTTCTTTACAAATCCTTGTGGTAAATTGAATAAATAGATTCGCTTTTGTGGAGTAGCTCATTCGAAGAAAATCTCCTCTTAACGAATGGGAACACTCTGCCTCACTGACTGAAAGATAA
The DNA here is from genome assembly GCA_963969385.1 of Philonicus albiceps. Taxonomy (NCBI): domain Eukaryota; kingdom Metazoa; phylum Arthropoda; class Insecta; order Diptera; family Asilidae; genus Philonicus; species Philonicus albiceps. Next base: position 23,117,163 of record OZ017775.1, read on the forward strand.
TTAGTTCGGCTTTGTTCAACTATTCCGGAGATGAGATGGCGATAATGATTAATTTGGTGCCTTTGAAGAAGACGCCCTGGCAAGTCTTGTCTCTGGTCTATGGCTATTATTACCTGTGTCTAGGTTTGCTTAATTTGACGATCCCCTAATTGCCTGCCAAATGAGTAACTAGATAGAATTTAACGATTTCAGAAAGTAATTGATTTTCTCACCGTTTTTTTTCTTGCAATATAGACTGATAAATAAGTGAGAATGTATAAAGAGAAGGAAATGTTTGTTTTTATTCAAATAGTTTTTTGTCTTGCTATTCATAGTCGGAAGAAATAAATTTGTATGATGCAGTAAACGCCGAATAAGTTTACTTTATAAAAACCAAATCCTATTATTTTTCTAATTACATTACCCACTTTATAGTTATTTCTAGAGAAAAGGCACCTACCACTCTTGAATGCTTTATGTAAGAATATCGATAACAATTAAAAAATAACTAGGTATATACATTTGAAAAAGAAACTATTTTGCTATGGATGCAGGTGGGAATTAAACCCGAGAATCATTAAAACTGAAATATTTTGTTGATTTTAGATATACCTGCTTTTTCGAATATCTTTTGATGCATGATACAAGTGCTAAGTGCAATTAAAGAAAGGTTATTTATAGATGTTCTTTTTTTTTCAAGAAGTCTCACTGGGGTGAATGGCTGAATATGGTGAAGTACAAAACCTTTATAAAATATATACAAATTCATTCATTTCAAAATTTCATGACTAATCAATTTAAAATATTATTCATTTCCCGCAGTGGTCACAAAACTCTCGTAAATCCCTGCGACATTCTGCTCGTGAATCTGATGTCTGACAAAACATTTTCGTATGAAAATAGGATCACCATGGTGCCATCCTTTGAAAAGGTCCAGTTAAGAGTATTTTCCGAAAAAGATTTTCATGCACGATTTGAAAATGTCTTTGCTAAGCTCAGAAAAAAAATTTACCCTGGATGAATGATTTTGCCGATATTAAAAAATTGCCCCTTAGATATACGTAAAGTGAAAATTTTGTTGACAGAGCTCTATCGCGGGGACCTGCACAGAGGCGGGGATGCAGCAAAGGTATTATTATATTGTATTATATCGATTTTAAAATTCAATGTGACTACACATTTTAACTGCTAATGTAAGCAAATAATAAGGCAATCTTGTAAGGCGATACCCAGCGTGTTCAACAGCCTGTGAAGAAATTGTGCTGAAATCATCCTTCCCCATGTTTTGTGCCTTTCACCCGAACAGGGTCAGCATTGATTTTTGTTTGAACAGGGACATTCCATTTCATAAATATGTATCGAAAGGAATAGTTTGTTTAACCCGTGCACTGTTTTCTCCTACCGATTTGTATCCGCACAAACCAGCACCCTATAGAAGTTTTGTACACTCACACAACCAGAGAATTGAATATGCTTGCAACAGCTGGACATGTCAGCGAAATGATGAAAATTTCTAGTTTGGGAAAATTGGGCACATTGGGATGACATAGAAAACAGGATGATGTTCTAATTAGCATTTTGGGAAGTTATCACCAAATTTTATACAATTCAGAAAATAGGACAGAAAGGAAAGGGACACTGTCTTTTAGGGCTGTGTAATGAGTATTCAATATCTACATTTTAATTCAATTTGATTGAAAGTTGTATTTTTTAAAATATACTTAGAAATTTACTTCGATCCTTGATTTTTTTATGAAACCAAGTGATATATTTTTAAATTAAAACTGTATCTCTGCAACAATATCGATCTAAATTTTATATAATCCTGACAGATTCCTTAATACCCCAAATATACAAGAATTTCTGAATAGATAGTTCGTTTTACAATGCAAAACAAAATTTCTTGCATTAGTCCTGACTTGTGATTGCAATTTATGAAATTTGGAATGACTTAATCGCTTAATTCATGCACATCGCAACAATTTCCGGAGGTGTTGTCATTAGTCTTTAGGTATCAGACAGACAAAACGTTCGTATCTAGAGTAGATGTTCTGTGTGACATGCCTAATGTAATCTAAATCCATCCGTAATCCTCACACCTGTAAAGTACGATTGCCAAGGTGGAGGAGGTCTTCATTCATCCAGGTGTATGTCAATCTTTACCTCCCCTTGTTCTGTTTGGCTCTGATTCCCCTCGTAAAACTGCTTCAAATCTTACTGGAAATGTACAGGTGGTGGTAAATTATTGATTTCTGGCGTAATTGATTGAAGGTGTTTTCAGCGGAAATGCATGTTTTGCCTGCAGGATGTAGCACTTTAAGTGTACTAAATTGGCAACAAGCCACTCTCTCCTTCCGTCCTTAAATTCAGCTCATTTGTAGCGTTTTAATGGCAGAAAAAATAAATAAAACTGCAAAAAAACGAAAAGGCTCCTTTAGAGGGTGATTGCTGCTTTGCTCTGATGGATGGTTTTGGGGGAAGAGACTGAAATCTGAATTTTTACGTGTTCCCATTAAATATTTGAGTATCCTTTAAATTTTATTATTTTACCAAGCCGCGAAATTAATTCGGGCATGAAAAAAGGAGAGGGTTTTTCATCTATACATATACCTAATACAAATTTACATTTTAGGTAGGCTGCTTATACAGAGACAAGATAAAGTCACCGAATTTGTAATTTAAAGTTTGCATACACAAAATTTTAAGTAAATTTCTAAAAAATAAAATTATTGGCAGTATTTGAATGTTGATTAGTTTGTGTTTCTTATCTGCAATGTAAAATAACGACCTTTGTATGCATATTGCTGTTAATTTAGTATTTGATTGAATTGGACTCATTTATTTCCCCTAGATAATTTTTTGCACGTTGATATTTTGAAATTATATTTCATTTACTTTAAGAAAATGAAAAAGTAATAAAAACCAATTCATTTAAACTACTTCCGTCCATTTCTTAATTCTAAACAGTTATATTTATCTTATAAGACAGGACCTTCATCACTTCCTAATGAGCAACCCATTTACATTTTTTTTACATCTTACTCTATCGCTCCTCTTCCGCACCTATTCAGAAGTTCATTAATTAACTTTGTAATTTTCTACACCCAGAACTTTTCCTCTACGTCCTCTAATCTGAAGAAAGAGCAAACGAAGGAATCTTAAGAATAACGATTTACAGCACCTAGACAAATTCAATTAGGTACCTACTTACAACTGAAACGCACCTTGAGAAGGGTTGCTAAAACTTATAGCTTTATGGCATGCAAGGGTGCTTTCGACGTCTTAATGGCCAAACTGGCAGTGTAGTTACGAGTAGTAAATTTGATTTCTTTCGCGGTAACAACTTTCACCCTAACGACTTAATTAAAAGAAGTATCAGAGTGGTATTGTAGTCGTAGAAATTATACTGGTGGGTGTTTCATATTAACTAAATTAATTGAAGATGACATGTGTTACTCGAAAGTTTCATTCACTTTTATTGGTGAGTAGATGGAAGGGAAAAGGGAATTCTGGTATTTTTTTAGACTATTTCGAACGCATCTTTAATTTACGGCTTTTCTTTTCGTACATTTTACTGAAAATGTTTGAGAAATACGCTGCAAGTTCCCACTCTGGCGCATAGTCCCTTTTATAAAAGAAATACCTCAATGGATTGGAAATGTAAAAGGTTAAAGACTTCTCTCTGCAAACTCCGCCATCCTTCAAAGTGAACGTTCTCGGCGGTTTCGTGTTTCATTCTGTACCCACACGATTTGTGGCTGAGGTCCTTTTTCCTTTTTCGGACTTTACCAAAACCATTTTCAATTACTGCGAAAAGGATTGCAGATGGTTTTTCCGACAGACGGCATTTCTTTTTAGTCATCGCTTTCAGGTCATGGAATTTGATTTGAATTTTTTTCCTGTCACAGGATGGGTTTAATCAACCGTGGAAAGATTTAATCTAAAATGCCTTAATTGCTAAAAATTCACTTAAAGTTGCCTAAAGGCGGTCTATATCATTCCAATAAAATTACCTTCAGACTTGCAATGTTGAAAAGAATTTAAAAATTTAAAGTGTCTTATTTTAAAATTAATTTTCACCATTGAACCCTTTGCAACAAAAACCACTTGTTAAAGGCGAAAAGGGTGGAACGATCCCAGGTCAACTGTTTTCGAGCTGCTGAAAAACCAGCCCTTCGTATTAGGTAACATTGTACACAGAAAGTTTCGGACAAAAGCGAACAGCAAATACAACTTGGCCATTAATCAAATTTATTCTTCGGAGGAACTTAAGATAAATTCCAACCAATAAAAAAAAAGGAAAAGTATTCATCCTTGGTGGAGGGTATGAATGAGGGAGGGAAATAAAATAAAAAAAAAAATGAAAAAAAACACCGACTCGACCCAACCAAGCTATCGGAGATTCGGCAAAAAAGATGGATGCGAGATTATTAGATGTCACTTGCACATTGACAAACCACAGCACCATGGAAGATTAATGAATATTTGTCGGTGTAAACTGCTTCAGATTATGATAATTTGTTCTGATTTATGGACAGAATGTGACCGGTCAACCGGAATCGTGATATTTTCTAGAGAAAAACGATCCCAATATCTTCCAGTGGATTACTATTTTTGCTGTTAGACGATATTCTGCTAGCCATGCATTCGACTATATTTGCTTGACCAAATTTAAAACGAATTTGTTTAGGATGTATTTCTTAAATGAAATTCAGCCGTTACATAATCCATCAATAATTTTTTACGCACAAGTGGACATCAGACCTATAAAAATGATCCATAAATTGCAAAAGGAAAATATCTCAACGCATATCATTTTCAAGAAAAATAAGACCAACGGTGAACAAAATTCGTATTTTGATAAGTTTTAAAAATTAGTGAATACTCGACTGAGTATTGAACGTCTTCTACTTTTAAACTTTATCGCATTGAACAGTCTAAGGGAGTTTAAGTTAGGTTAGGTTAGGTTGCTGTGGCTGCCTGGGAAGGCACACTTAGGCCAATTTTGGCCCATTGTGTTACCACGTAGCGCAGGAGACCATGGTGATTCGTGGGATTCGAAACCACAGCCTCTGGGACGGTAGGACAGCGCGCTAACAACTGGACTATCAGAGGCCCCAAAGTTTAAGTTACTTTCATGAAAATTGGCATTTATTATTTTCTCCCATTGTTGATGACGAATTTCCTATATTAATTTCAATAGCGTGTACAGCTCCAGCTCATTGAATTAGGATCACTCACAATTTTTATCATTCCTCAAAAATGTTTACCCGTAGCGTAATAAAAATACGGGTTTTTCCAAAACAAAAAAAAACCAATCTTAATTTTAGTGGCAGTGCCAATATAATGTGAGCGTAGTACAACACTACACACATTTTACTTCTTCGATGTGGTTCTTGAACTGTTCTTAATAGGCTTGTTTAGTGGGAATTGGTGTTACTATATAAATCGGTCGAAAAAAACCCAAAATTCATTATTATTTGGGACCAGCTGATTTCAATAAGACTTTAATACAAAACTCTTGCGATTGTGGTTTTGGAGTTTTTTAAATTTAAAAATTTTCATACCCATTACGAATTGTAAATTTGAATTCCGTACCTTCGAAATCGTCTTGATATTATTTTTCATTGAAATTGTTTAATGTCGGTCTCCATATTCGATGTTTCGAATTTTGCGAATTTTGGTAGCAGCATCTGCCCAAAACTCCTAAGTACGGAATTTCATGGCAATCCCTTGAAGTTTAACTTTGTTTTTTACTTATTGGGTCTGTCATTTTGAATTTTGGTATATTTGAATTCTATATTACAAATTTTCATTAAAATTGAGTAATTTCGGTCGTAATAATGGATCCGCTACTTTGAATTTAGAAATTTTGATATGGAAATCGGCATTCCCAAAAGCCCCTGTGTCAATTTTCACGACAATCCCTTCAAGTTGAACATTTTGGTTTCATCATGAGTTTTGGTAGATTTGAATTCTATAGCCCAAAAGACTCTTAGATGTTAATTTTCATTAAAATTGCTTGAAATTGATGAAATTCGGTCACGATCTTGAATTTCCAAACTTCGAACGTAGATTCACAATTAGGACCTCCAAAATCAAACAAATACCAGTTTTTAGAGCAATCCCTTGATATTTACAAATTTCGGCCTCTAATTTGGGACCATCGCGGTTGAAATCTACAAAAGTTCTTTTTTAGAACTTGTAATTCCAGTACGACTTTTATTCGTACCTAATTAAATTGCGCATTTAATTTTAGAAAAACCCTGGTCACAAGTGCATTCACGAGAGTGAGTACGTAAAACATTTTCTTTACTTTACTGTAATATCATGCATATAGTCAGCTATTTAAATTTAAATTACCATACTTACGTACTTTTTCGTAATCTCTAATCGTAAGCGAAAAGTCCACCATCACATATTCAGGATTTCTTTTTATTATTTTATTTTTATGTCCATCCACAAATCTTGTCCAAACTCCTCGCTTTTAAAAATGAAAATAAAAAATTAATTCAACTTTTTTTAAGGATGGGGAGGACGAAAAAGGGTTTCATTTTGCATTTTCACCGCTTTAATTGGGTCCGAAAAGTGGAATAAATGACCAGGCAACAATTCATCTAATCTTCAAAAAAAAAAAAAAGAAAAAAAAGAAACAGGAACCTACGACTGGGAGGCAACAAAAGCAATTTCGTAAATTACATCTCGCTTTATCCTTTTTTAAAAAAATAAGAATTGTGCACAGAATGTAGGAGTTGGTACGCGGTACGAAGCAAATAAAAGGGCGGAAAAAATTAAGGAAATTACCTTGAAATAAATATTTCTCACCTTTTCATTTCCTTTAGAGAAAAAAAAAATCCTATTAAGGGTACATAGGACAGACTAATGAAAGGAGAATGCGGCGATTTACTAATGGTGCACAATGGGCGTCTTCTTCCAACAGTAGGATTTTATCTGCTCTAGACTTTTATTCGCTCTTAATTTTCTAGATAGGGTGACACCTAATTAATGGATATCATTTATTTGAATTTTAAAGGGACTTTACTTCGAAACATCTAATCAATTGAATTCTCCCCCTCAGCTCTGTTTATTGCTTAAAGTACCTATTAACTCCCATTTTCATATTACAGTCCATTGCTCATACTAAGAAATGGGCGATTTGTGGGAAGTTTAAAATGTTAGTACCCTCCTTTGCAGCATATCAAAATGATACTATGCCCGAGAAGATAAATCTTTTTCTAAGGGACACTAGTGGCAACGTCTCATTAAGCTTTACGATCGCGAGAATGACGGCAGTTCTATTCTAAAACTGTTTTTCCTTGTTGTTCCGCAATGGTTTGAAAATCCTTGTAAAGTTAAATGAAGTAAATCCCAGTAGATTTTCTTTGGAAGGCATCCAGCTTAAAAACAGGAACCAAAGTTTGAATGGACGTAAGGGTGATTTTAGGGAAAGGCTATTCAAATTCGCGGTCTCCCAGAAATGTTGGAACAAACAAGTTGAGCCTTAGGACATATGGTAAGCTTTGCTGTTTCCTTTAAGGCTTTTGGAGGTATTTATGAGGACTAGTGTACCATGAATTTACTCTATGGACACCACTGATTTGAATAAGCTTCGGCTAGATAAGCTATGGGAAGTATTGCATACTAAAATTTGAATTTAAAAAAATTACTTTTATATTAAAAACAAGTTCAAAATTAATTTGGTATAGTAGATAATAATTTTGAATACAAATGAAGCAAACTATTTATTTTATACATGATATAGTTTTTTTTTAAAGCCAGAGAATAGTAGATGTATTTTCATACTGGAAGGTGGTTTATTTTAGATCATTTTACCAGATAGGTTAGCCCTATTTGGCCTAACAATAATAGCAGAATATGACGAAAAGAAGGTGGAAGGTTAATTAAACGAAACATGATATATCGTAAACGTAAAACGGGCAAAGACGAAGGTATATAATTATTTGTCTTAACTTTTTACATCACTCCATCTTCTCGTTTTTATAAAAAATTTTCCCAGTCATTGATTAGGTGCCAAAGGAAAAAAAAAATCAATCATTACCAAAAGGAGATAATTAAAGATACGTGAAAAGCTGGAAAATTAGATGCTTTTCAAAGCAATTCAACCTGAGCAAAGGATAAGACGTGGGGGGCGGCGAAAGCCACAAATATCCATCGATCAATGTCTACAGCATCGCTGTTGTATGCAAACAGATTGCTACTTACATACATTTTCCTCAGTTCTGCCGTCTCAACATTTATCTTCGGCGGCTTGTCGAGGAATTTCTCGTCTTTCATATGTCAGCATTTCTTAAAGTCACGACAAAACCACGAAATCTGTATGAGCACCGGAAAGTCTCCCCGAAAAGGAAAATTCCGTGAAGAGTTGTCGGCTTCGGTTTTTTTTTCCCCTCTGATTTCGAGTGGAAAAGCAAAAGCTCCCTAGACAACCCGGCGAAGTGGAGGAGGGGGGAGGGGGGGGGGCGTTATCGGAGCTACTGTTGTTGCGCCCCAATTGACGTGGAAATCAATAAGACTCTTGAATAACTTAAAGTGGGAACCCCGCAGAATTCGGGTCTACTACCCACCGAGAAGAAATAATTAAAATATCAGCGTGATGCTGGAAGGACGCTGATATTTCAGCGGCTGAACTACCAGCTGAGCTATAGCCAAACTTTTATTCCTTAAAATCCAGCCGTTGCCCCGCTTCATGTCGACTGGATGTTATTTTTATTTTCTTTCCATACATTTTTTCTTTTCGCCCAACAACGCTCCCCGACCTGGAAACACTCGACGCTGCGTTGTATAGTAAATTTCGGAGATAAAATGCAAATTCTACTGCCCGACGAGGAGCACATTGTCTTCGCGTGCCAATTTTTATGGAGGCAAATATCCGGATGGCAGCAATTTCAAGGATAAAAGTTCGCTAGAGAAGCGACGCAGTGTGATGTACCGGAATATTTTCGGAACCATATGAAATCATTCCTGTTTTGACGACGTACGCGGGGAAGGGGCCCAGCGGGGGCCACAGCATCTCATTGTACAGGGAAGTTATTATACGGAATGGGAGTCTAACATATTTATGGGATATGGTGTCTTGCCCCGGTGAGAGGCTGTTGGCAGGCCAATCGAATATGACAAAAACATTGTTCCAAATTTAGGAGACGTTCCCATACATATTTATGTGGACAACCGTCTTTCGATTAAGGCAATGGCAAACTTATGTATGCTGAATTTTTCACTGTCTTATTTTTGGAAGATTGACGAACTGGATGATTGCTAGCTATTTAGATAGTTGTCTATTGCAATAAATATTCCTTTTTATACGTAATAACTCCGACAATAAGTATCCAAAAATTACATGAAACATTTACACAATGGAGATATGAAAATATTCGCTTTTCTAACAATGCATTTTACGTTGTATCTCAAAATAATGAATAAAGTAGAATTTGAGAGTAATAATATTGGGTGTATAACTTCAAAATGAGGGATTTAAAAGAGTTCGCGTTACTCGTTCTGTATCCCATCTGACCATACTGTGACTACCTTCATGTTTAAGCTAAGGCATATAGCTTTACATTTTATTATGCGTTAATTTTCCAAAGTGTAAACCAGGTAATTTTTATATAAAAACTATCAGCATACGTGCCAAAAAATCAGCATTTGCGAAAACCTTTCCTTTTGCTCTTTAATTGGAAAAAGAATGCTGCTGAATGTCATCAATTGGTAACGAAAATTTATAGTGAATATACCTTCGGTTAAAACTTGGTTTCGATGCTTTAAAAGTGGTAATTTTAACACAGAAGATATGGAATGCCCTTGATCTTGAGCGCCATAAAAAGATGTTGCTTTTGCATCGAATTGTAACTGGCAACGAATAATGTATTCATTACGACATCCAGAAACGGAGGAAATGGTATGTAAAGCCCGGCCAATAAAGAACTTTAACATCAAAGCCGAATATCCATGGCGCCAAAATAATGCTTTGTATTTTGTATGAACTGCTAAAACCTGGTGAAAATATTACGGTAGAGTTGTACATATAAAAGCAGATTCATTTGAAGAGGCCATTGCATGAAAAACCACCAGATATGAGGCCGTAATTTTTCATCATGACAACGTTCGGCCTAATGTTGCTACACCGGTTAAAAACTATAAAAAATAGTCGATGGGAAGTTTTGTCGATGCAGAATGCCCTTACTGGACAAAGCTTCTCTTCAGTTGAAGATATCAAAAATTGGCTTGATTCGTTCCTAGCTTCAAAAGCAAATAACCATTTTTTTTGTTGGAAAGGAACCCATAAATTGCTCCGATGGATAATACTTTAATAATGGATCAATTCATTTAATTATTGAAATAAAACTATATTTTTTGGAAAAATATCCCTCATTATCAAGTTATACACCCAGTAATAATAAAAATAATGTCTTTATGAATTCATATAAACATAGAAGCTATTACAAAAATCATTACATAGAGTAAGTAAAAAGGTTAGAGTAATGGCCTTAAGTCGTCTACTCAATTGCCGTGCAGGATTGTTAATATAGAGACTACAGAGTCAAGTATAAAAATTGTAGAGTAAATGACACATAAAAATATTGCGTGCTATTGAAGCTCTCTAAAAATGTTCGAAATTGTTATTTTGTTTCATATTTCATATATAAAAAAAAGTTTAAATTAAATTCGAATTTGTTAATTAAGAAATTTCGGAGTTTTTGAAGAAAAAAAAATGAAATGTTATTGAGTAATACCGTAAATAGAAATTACAGGAATGAGGTTCTTAGGTTAATTGCAATGGCTAACCGAAATAACTCAACTATTAATTAAATTGTGTCCAAGATTATTGCTGACAATTACAAGATTTACATTCGACCGCAATGCACAATCAGATTTCTAGTGTCCGACTAATAAAACCACATAATCCTCTTGCAGGACTATCTAATAAAGAAGCTAGTCGAGGAAAATGAAGTGGTTCGGTCGTCAGGAGCACATCACTCATTACTCTTGTCACGACTGACTCAATCAAACCAGTCTCAGGCATCAGGCATTCACAGTTCGTGGTAATGAGCTCTTGACACTGGTTCATTGCGGCAATAAACCATAAAGGGTGGACTATGTATCTGCATAAACATAGGTCCAAGAATGGCAATTATTTCTGGATTTCGATACATTTCTCATAAAGTCCAATGCATTGTTCAGATTAGATGATACATGCCGATGTCTGGTCCCAATAGTTAGCTCGTACGTGCATATCTGCCTAAATCAAATCAAACAGTGAATATTACACGTATAATATAACCTGCACAAGGTGTACAGGAATGGCCTACGTGTGTACATAACATACATACATTTGTTTTCCGCGCATATTTTGCCTGCAATCCAGGTGAGTTAGCTAATTGATGAATCAATGGGTGCGTTCAGAATGTATTTGGTATAATCAAATTCTGCAAAGTTTGAAGTTCATTTAATCAAGGGGTACTAGAAATAGAAAATGTACGATACACAAACGATGGGGAGTACTTAGAAAACCTCAGTGAATTTCCGCAATAATTACACATGCTTATTTCGCTTTAATTTTGATTTATTGAAAATTCTTGCGAAAGCAAATAATACAGATAGAATTTCGGTTTACATATATTTTGTTCCATATACAAGTATATTTCGGACTGAAGAACGAAAAGCTAAACATGGTCTCTTATGCTGTGCATGCATCCGTACAAGCAAATAAATATTGGCGCTTTTGCATTCCTCGTGGAAGATACTTTTTGGGGAACACGCAGTGCATAAAGTTTGAAAGTGACCAAATATTTGCACACAAAACAGCTCCTTACATGAAAGTGTCTTCTGGGGGGAGAAGGATAAGAAATTCCATAAAGTGGAAGCAGTATCAGTTGTATATGAAGTGGCACTCCCCGAGGAGTACCACAAACATCGAGTACCTAAACACTGCACGGAGTACTTACCATGGCTGAATCAGAAAGTGTAAGGACTTAAAATACTTGGAAAGATTTTATCACACTTATGTCGAACAAGAAAATCGGGTTAAGGGATGTAAGCCCAAGAGCTTTTGTGATTGATCTGATTTATGATAGTATGATATTGTTTCTCGGTTGTTTTGAGCGATAAGAGAGAGTATAATTGACTCCTAAGAATAAGCAGCAAAAGATACAGAATTTGCAGTCCAACTCTTTTCTCAACTGAAAATATGTTATTATAAGAAATAAATTTAATTTTTACGATGTTATTCGCAATATGTGTACATGAAAAATTATAGTTTAAATACACCCGTATGATTTTGATATTGATCCGCTGTGCACTGTATACTGTGTGAGTTATAAATACTAAGCCCATTAAATTTTTGGCTGGTTATACGAAAAGAATTTAAAAATAGAAACCAGAAATTTACTTTAACCACAGGACTATACGAGTATGCCTTTTCGTAAATAGCGAAATTACGTGTTCAATAAAAAATTATGCTAAACTGTAAATGGTAAAATACATCTTGACTAGACGACAATTCTTTTTATTACTCCAACTTAGAGATAAATGGCGTCTAGTTGTCTGAAAGTGCACCATTACGATTATATTGTTCCAAAATATCTCTGCAGTAATAAAAACCTTGAACTAAACTGCACTTGGTTAAATATTTTTGTGAAAACCAAATCCTAACTCAGTTTTATGTCTCACTTGATACCGTGAATAGCTGGATTTTTATTTTCCAAGGAATTACCCCCGCGGTTTCTACTATCAAAAGAACGAAGAAAAAAAAAATTACATTTTAGTTTGGACCACACCGCCAAACAAGGCACAAGACCATCTTCAGGTGGCTCTTCTCTGTATAGTATGAAGACATTAAAGTTTAATAGCGTTGCAACTCTTGGAGTTGGAGTGATGTGCACAATGTCCAAGCATTGGAAAGCACTAAACTCAATTCAAATCCCCTATGCCAGTCTTTTGGGCTGGACTGAGATACAGATCGCCGAATGAAATGAAATGTTGGATCGATTTAATTTATCGGTCGTCCTTCCATAAGGAGAAGAGAGGGGCCCAGAGGAGCCGTCGTACCGTCTTCGGCTGTCCGCCCCAGAAATCTGTATTTTTGCTTGGGTTTTCATCTCTCCCGGCCCGGCGACCGTACACCACCGTCGAAAACCTTCAAAGCGGATAGACTAGACTTACCAGGCATATCAATTTATATGTATAAAATGAGATACATTGGTTCCTTGCTGGCAGAAAACAGAAGTTTCATGGCTGGCGGGATTGTTAGGGGGAGTATTCCACATGCAATTCAAATAAATTGGATCTATAGTAAGAGGTTGGGACCGACATGCAAGGAAATGGACTTAACCATGATTTATTGTTTAAATTTCCATTCGGTGGCTTTTGGTTCCCTCGACCAGAATAAATATTCCGCACTTTGATTGGGAGCTAATGAAAATCGGGTTCTAGTCCCTGTCATCCGGCTATTGGCAACTTCGGGAAACTGTAGACAGATTTAAGGAGCTCATCCTGTCTAGAGATAGGGGAAAGAAGAATTTTGTCCAGATTGCAAAACTTTAATTAATTTTGTGTAGAAACTTTATCGCGGATATGCGCTTCCTGATATAACAAAAGTTTAAATGGTTTTTAAGTTACTGTTGATGAAAGGGATATTGTTTAGAAGTTTATAAGACAAACCATTTCCTTGTCTGAGTAGCTGTCGTATTAGTTTAATTCGCCCGTTAGTGTCTTAAATTAAACCGTAAAAGACACCTCCTTAGTAATTTAGATTTTACGTAGGTATCTGACCTTCAAGTCTTCCCCCTAAGGCGCTCAAAATGTTTCAAATCATAATTAACTGTTTCAACGGTCCATTAGGGCCCCTAATCTCCAAGATCTTACGTTTAATTTAGTTCAGGACAGACGACATTTTCCATTAGCCCCGAACAAAATGACTTGGGTTGCCTAAAATAAATGTTCGTCCAGCCCCAACGTGACATGCATCAATTGGGATTATTGAATGAAACCAAGAGCGTCCTTCCTATAGGATATAATTTATTATCAAGGACACTGAGTAAAAATTTTCATTGCTCTTGTATGTTTATCTGGCGGCTGGCACCACAGATATCTCCTGTGGCTACCAAGGGTATTCGCCTTAAGGAACCCATGCCGAAATTCAAGTGCGAGTGCCATTTACTACTTATCCATCTCCTCTGGGCACAAATCCATTACGTGATATCCCAGAAAGATACCGGAATTTATGGCAAATCCCTGGCTGTTTTGGGATAGTCTATGTAGGACACACCAAGAGATTTTGGTTTTGAAAAATAACTTATATAGGTATGATAAGTAAATTAATGGAATTTTTTTACCACCTGTGAATTTCTTCAATAGGACAAGGTATTAGCGGAAATTGTTGCTAAGGAAAAATATTAACTATTCTTTATATACCAATAACATATTAAATATGTATACATCCTTTCGGTCAAACCTCGAAACGGAATTCTTTTTAGAAGGTTCAAACGATGTCAACGAAGTCATCAATCATAAGAAATACAAAAGCGTCTAAATGGGACAAATATATCCGCAGTGCCGCAGGTGAACCACCACTGTTCTTTTTTTTTTTTCTGTTTTTTTAGTTTTTTTTCACAGAGTTCATAAATTTTTGATAACGTTGTGCGAGGTGACACTAAAATTAACTCACGCACAAAGGCAATTTTTCACAAAGCCATTCATCTTTGGCGCGGCGAGTGCTTAAGAGCATATAGCATATATCACCAGTGGTAGGAAGGTTTGGAAAATTTATGATATTCATGAAAAGCCTTTCAGGTGTACACTTTTCCCCTTCTAGATATAGAAAGGCTCGTTAAAGGTTTTCTTTTACGGACTATTACTTAATTTTAGGGACAAGAACATAGAAAGAAGTTATCATTGAAGTAATTTAAACTAAAATTGAAACAAAATAGAATTTTTTACATTTTCATTCCTCACTCAAACAAATTGAAAATGTTGTACGCAACTACATATTTATGAAAAAGAAGGCTTTTTCCAATATACCAAATCAGTTAGTAAATTTAAAAAAAAAATGTACTTTTATAATAATTATAATTTATTATTGCCTTATTTTAGAGTTTTTGTAGCCGCATCATGCTTTGTGTAGACATGTATATAATCGTTGACTGGTACTCAAAGTGTGGCTTTATAATCACATTATGTATTGCGCACTTCATCGGTATTTTTCCCTGATTTTCCTTAAAATGTTAACTTTTTCATTGAGTTTTTTACATACTCATATTCTTATATTTCAGTGGACCTTTAAAGTTTAGTTCTCTGTTGGCTATTACGCCTGGGTATTTAATTTCATTCACATTCTTAATTACTTGATTATAAATCCTTATCTAACTGTCAGCATTATAGTTAATCGTCATATAACTCTCTCTATTTACATTTAGCTTTAACTTGTTCCTTTCAAATTATGCACTTAAATCCTTCAAATCGTTTTCCATTGCTATTTATTAATCTCAGTCCCCAATAAATGTATAAAGCAGCGCATCATCCGCGAAAAGATTTGTATTACAAAACATTATTGCACTGTCAATATCATTTATGCATATTAAAAATAATTACGTCCCAAGTATTGAACCTTGCGGTACTCCAAGTGAGTAGCTCTGCAATTCCGAAAGCACCTCATTTATCCTCGCTATTTGACAGCGTCCACTTAAGTAGTTTTTAAACTGCTAATTCCTTTCCGTTAATTTCATATTTTACAAGTTTTCTTAACAATATCACTGGCGAATGCCCTTTTTAAATCCAGGAATACGGCTGTTATGCATTTCTTTTATTCGTTTCCTCATTTCATTGATTTATTATCCAGTTGAGTGCCGATTCACATCATAAATCCAGATTGGGCTTTAAAAAAGAATTTATTTTCTTCCAAGTACCTTTTCCAATTGCACATGCACCACTTTCTCCATTAAGGGTAAAATAACTGGTCTATATTTCTCGTAGTTTTTTTGTTTTTGGGACCTTTTGAATCGGGACAACTACTGATTCCTTCCGGTTGTTTGGGAAGTTTTTTTCTTCAAAGAATTATTTATTAATTCCGTAATAACCTCAAGAAGCTTTTATTATTTTTGGTCTTATATATTTTTGTAGTCCGGCTTCTGGTTAAAGTTTTTAAAAATATCCCTTATTATTATACTTGTCTATCAATTTGAAATTGAAACATTTACTCATTTTTTGACCATTTTTTTTGGTATTGATTTATTGATTTCCTCAACGTTCTCCAAAAAATGCTTATTGAACCAATTTGCTATCTGTTTGATATTTTTCAAGTATTCTTAACCCTAGATAACTAAACTTAAATCAGTAACTGCAACTAATCATTCGATTTATAGATTACGAATAAAAGACATGTATAGTTTTATATTTCCTTTTATTATTTTAAGCAAATTAGCCTAACTTAAGATTTTAAATAAATTTTAAATAAAAAATAGAAAAGTGGTAAAGATTAGCGTTTGCTATCTGCGCGGGAACATATCGAATTTGTAGCACTGGCAGGGTCCGGTAGTCTATCATACTAATGTCGAGTTATGTAGGGCTAATTACCTTCCACATATCCTTAGAGTTGCTAATTCTCTTAATTCTCTGTTCTATACTTTTATTTTTCATATTATTAATCGCTGTCTTGTACTTATTCCTGTCTTTCCTATATTTCGCCCATTCGACTTCGTTGTCCGGTTGTTTTAAAGTAGCGTACCAGTTACGAGGAGATTGATAGATTCAAATCATGGAAGTTTTTTAGTTAAGATAACTTGATACCACGTTACATTTAGATACAATATTATCATAAATTAAACACTTCACCCACCAGGTTTGGTGACTTTTAAAATACCATAAATAACCGCTCCAACAACCAAGGTAAAATCACACACAAATCAGTTGCAGTAGGTGAAACTTTACCTTTCCAAGGATTAAGTATTAATTGGTTGGTTCGAACCAAAGGGAACAAAGCATCGGCACACTGTTTTCCACCAGTTTTACAAGGATAAAGGTTTTAATCGATAAAAGTTTAAGGTTCCACTCATGCTCTACATTTCATTGAAGCAAACATTGTTATTGGAACCAGCTGTCGTTAATTAATAGCACAAGTTTCGAAGTGCGCCATTGGTGGTGCACTCGTTATCCTCAAAGGTAGATAAATTGGCAGAGGTATATACCTTTTGGTTTATAGGTGTAAAAGTGCTTATTTTCGGTATGATGAAAAAGACCGATTCCTTTGAGAGGATATTGTTTGTTTTCTTTTGTGTTTCTGTAAAAGAATAAAAGGCTTTTGTAATTAGGTCACGGATTTCATTTCTTTTATGTCTTCAACCCGTCATTATTCTCGCGAATTACCTTTCTGAATAGGAACTCTTAGTCTTACTATTGAATATGTTGAACCTTAGTTTTACTGTCGTAAATAATTAAGGAAATTTCGTGCGAGGGGGCCTGAAAACCTGAATTGAGCAACTCCTCTAAGTAGGTCGAATTTCAAATGCAAAATATAACTTGAAAGTTCCCCATAATTGTATCC